>OY728141.1:266132484-266797196 GCA_963277665.1 Viscum album
AACCCTAATTATATCCAATTTATATACACTAATACAAACTTTATTTTGTAGGAGGAACATTCACAAACCATTACGGTTAACTATAAAAAGAAATAAGGTAACCCAAAAGTCATAAGCCGTCTAAACCTTTATTAGAACACCCTAAATGAGTCACATCTAAAACATTGTAGTGGCTATGGGAACCTATAAAAGGAATTATATAATTTATTTGACTCTGGTAAGTTGAATAGGTTCAAATTATCCTGGAAAATACTGATTTGAATAACTTGAATGTCCTCTATTGTCCACCACATCATCTCCCACAGCATGATAAACTATACATGGAACTAATGAGGAGTAACTACACTGAAATAGTGAAAATAAAATCTAATTGAAATTATTAATTTCTATACATTACTATTTTTTGTAACTATGCTTCCTGCGAAGGATAAAAGATTCAAAACCTATAAAGAGAAGGATATGGAATAACTACAATAATTATATTTACATCCACATGTAATGATCTTATCATGATACACCACCTTCAATAATTTTTATGGCATCCCCTCGTCTTGAGAATCTAAATTATCAATATACAACAATAATTATTTAATCTAGTTAATATAAATTAATTATAAAATAAATATATTAGGAATACATATTAAAGAACAAATTAGTTGGTGAAATGAAAATAAAATCACATTAAAGTCAGTGTGATTATATCTTATGATATCCACAAACATATTTTCAACCAAATCACTAATAATTGAGGACAATTAAAAGAAATCAACCCAAAAATTGATGAAAAGATTAATTAAATTATTATTTCATATTTAAATAGATGAAACAACTAAAAATATAATTTTTTCAGTCTTGATGAACCCCCATATTCATATGAAGGACAAATGATCCATTATATATAACGTTTTTCCCACCATGGACTAGTACGTATAAAATCCATAATCCCAATCCACCAAAATAAAAAAATTGATGGAGGATGATAAGGATGAAAAAAGTGTTCCATGAGGTCACCATATCGAAGAATAAACATATCCTCAAATACATGTGTCAAAGGAGTTTAACAAGAAATAAATGATTTAGGATACATTAAATTTATCCCCACTAAATCTAAATGAAATAAGGGAACCCTATATTGGATTTAAATTTTAAAAAAATCTTAAATTTCAATGGTTTTTAATACTAGTCCTGGAAAAAAATGAGTACCCATTCCACCTGTACTGACCCCATAGATTCCCCAGGTGGAAAAATAGTCCCCCTAAGACCTCCATTGGGCACTAGATTCTACATGAGTTAGTATCATATGGACTTCTATTGAAATATTTCTAAAAATTTCCCTCTCCATGAACTGGGACACATTCTCAAAAACACCCATATAGAAATTTAAAAACATTTCTTCAACACAAGTTCTAAATCAAATACCATAAAGTAAATGTTTATTGAGTTCTAATATCTCTATAACATTGTTCATTCCCAACTAAATCAACCCAAACTATTCCTAGTAGTTATTGTATGTATTTTGATGTTTTTGTAATAGATATAAATTATCCTTAACTATATCAAGTCCATGATGTGTTTTTAAATTTCACTCTCAGTTATTGATTATGAATCCCATATATTAAGATAAAAGACTATAATGTCACACCGAAATGAAGGTTCAGAGTGTAGTGTATGTGTCGATATTAGACATAAAAAATGGAATTTTTATTTATTAAGATGATCAGTGACAATATTGAATATTACTTTAATTCCATGGGAACTGATTTCTTTTAAAAGCGTATTTATGTATGGAAAATCATGAACCCAGAGAGGATATTTGATCATTTATTTGACAATTAATTTATTAATGGTGAATGAACTTTTTGCAGTGTCTTAGGTTATTTTTCTAATTAATGTTACATAGATAACCAAAAATTCATTTTCTAGATTAAACACACTACGCTATAAGGATATATGTGAAAAATATTTCTAGCGGTGATCCATATGTTATCCATTAAACAATTAAAAACTCGAATGGATTTCCTGGTTCTAGTGTTTTTATAAGATTGCCCAAATATGAATATTTCTATTTCCTGTATTATCATTGATCCAGAAGGAATCATTGTTTTGGTTGTCACTCTTGAGAAGAAGACATGATGATGATTGGATTTTTTTTATGTTTTATATAAAAATTATCATAGATATATTAACACTTCAAAATATAGATAACCATATATCTATTAAGTTATCATTAATGAAAAAATATTATTTCACAATATCAAAGCACATAAACTATATAATAATAACTATCAAACCCCATTACGTATAATAAAAAAATATAATTTTGATAATAGAGAACACATTATCTAATGAAATGATACATATTTATTACCATATTGAAAATTAATATTCCTCAATAGAAATGATATTGGTCTTGTCAAACTCATTGACAATAATTGATCTCCCATTCAAATATATAATTAAATAAATTATTCATTAATAAATTAATTATTTTTCCCACAAAAAAGATATTATATATTTATCATATATATAAGAAATAAAATAAATGATTATTTAATGAATAAATAATTATTTACTGCTTTTTGATTATTGGAAATATATAATTCATAAATACAATTCATCTAGTTTCATAAGAATACTATTTAATAATGTCACTTAAATAAAAATTGAATTTAATGGAGATCGATAAAAATACACAGTTTCTGCGAAAATTGGATTCATTCTCCATAGACATAACTTGGATAACCTAATGTTAATGATTACAATCTATAAAATGGTTGTGGAAACTAAGAGAAATAAAATATTTATGAAACATCATAAATGATTTATAAACGATATTTTAGTTATATAATACATTTAACATGACATCTCATCATTATGGTTTCAATACGTGTCAGCAAACTATATGTTAGATATGTATTTATTTCACTTTCTAAAATAAACCTATCATTAATCCATAAAAATTAAATTTAATATTATTTCTACCTTCTAATTAATCACTTGAGAAATCAAATTTCATAATTATTGAATGGAAATATTCTTCCTTGACATATACCTCAATTAAAAATTACTAATGAGAAACCCATCATATGATAATTTTTTATGAACTCTATCATCATTTTTTATGAAATACATATAGGTGTATGAATTTAAAAAAGTATTAATAATTATATAAATGTGTAAGGAATATTAAAGAAACTCACATATGGGAATATCTGATGATATAAAAATATGTGGAATTACTCCTTGAGTCATTGTTCTCATGGTCTGTTATCACCAAGATTACCATGTGATAATTCCATAAATGAATCCTCACCCACATATTTCTACTGAAAAAAAATTTATATATATTATTTTCCCCATCATTGTATATTTTCCAACTACAAAATTATTTTTCTAGAATTTCATAACACAACATTACGGTTCTCACTATTGTGGGGATCTTCTTTGACCTTATACATGTGTTATATATTCTTCGACATTATTACATTAATTCTATGTAAAGATAAGAAAAATATTTACTAGGTTGTATAAATAATATTAAATAATCAAATATACATGTTATAATAGTTAAAAAAGTTTTTTCTAGAATAACAACTCAAAATAACACAAACATGGACTATAGCCAACTGACATTGTGTTTAAGAATTCTAAACCTCAGAAGATGAAAGTATTTATATTGAGATAATAATTATATCAGGGATTCAACCATTATTTTTTTGGATATTTGTAATGGCCCGAACCATCCTACTCTAGTAAATTTCCCATTAAGTAGTCCCATCAAACAGTTCCACTAAAATAGTGGAAACGTGATAGTGGAACCTGAAACGACAACACTATGATAGTGGAACCAGTGTAGTAGCACTATCATGATCTCTCACCAAAATGGTGGCACCACTGATGGTGGAACAACGATGGTGGAACGGTAACAATGGAACCATTACGATGTCTCACCAAATGGTGTCCCACCCTGATTCTTTTTTTTCTTGTTTCCAACTGTTTTTTTCTCCTAAACCCTATATTTTTATGTAAAAGTGTTTTAATAGAAATTTCAAAACAATTTAAAGAACATAAATTATATAAAAATACCCGAAGATACGGGATACCCTTAAATTACCAAAATGGGCGGGTTTTCGCTAGTGTCGCACCATTTTTCCGGTACTTTCCAATTCTACCCCTATTATGCAATCTCTTCTTTTTAAAGGATACCCATTAACTCACCACTTTTATGGCCACCACTATAATGAGAATTATTAAATGATTACTAATTTGATCATGTTTAACCGTCCAACTACGTGGTGAAACCACAATCTACCTTTAATGCCATTCCAAATTCATATCTCGTAACTCTAGGATCCCTTGTTTTATCATATGATAATTCTTTTATCATCATGGATAGCCTCTTTCCCTTTCCTTGGTGTGTTTGGAGTCACCCCCCCCCCCCCACCATCCCTAGGCTAGTGGTGTGCCTGTGCTGTAGACTTTTCTACTAACTATTTCAGTCCTGGAAGTTACTCCCCTACAATCCATGCATCCCTAGTTCTTGGTGCATAGAGAAAAACATTGATCTTTGATCATCTAGGTAGGGTTCTTCCATCATCTCTATTTACGTGGAATGAAGTAGGCATGTATGATAATGTTTCCTTTGGGGATTTATGAAACTATACCTTATCGAAGATATTAAAAATACTTTTAATGAATGAAGGGATGTGTTATATAATTATGTTGTACTCTATTACCCTATCTTATATGTTGTGATATGTATGGGCTTATGTCCATTGAAATTCATGGACATTGGTGGGGATTTCCTTCTTCACTAATAAACCTCTATAATCTATGATAATTTAATGGATGTAACATTAAAAATAGCTAATCAGGTAAACTCAATTGATTAAATGGTCCTCCCATGAACAATAATCCTTATGTGATTACCCCAGATAATAAAACAAAAAAAGGAACTGATTGAGTGGTGTGTCTGAATCTAGAAACTCCCTTGCATTTTCATTTTAACATGTGTGGTTATTATGCTTGATTCATATGGGGTGATGTGGATTGGGATGGGATCCATGGTTGTGGTAGTGCTGAGGGATTGTATATGTGAGGCAGTGGGGCCGTATGTTGGGGCTTTGTTTGGTTCTAGTACTTTGTGGGATATCACGAATCCATTTTATGTAGTTCCTTCACAAGGGAACTAAATGTTAATGCTTAGTTTGCGTCTTTCCTATTTTTCTTTCCATGGATTATGGGTATGCATGTTAGTAGCCCGTTGGTGACAAAATATTTAAACGAAATCACATTAATATTAACACATAAATTGGTTCAATAGAGAATTGAAACACATGACTAATTTGTGACTTGGATGTTGCGATTGTGCTTTTTATGAATGAATAATAACGAGTGTGTTTGTTTATGGTATCAATTTTGAACCCCAAGTATGGGAAGAGTTATTGTGTAACTATATGTATAAATTTTTTATTATATTACATATTCACACCCCACCCAAGTTGAGCACTTCGTGCTGAACACCCCCATTTATTGGTGGAGGGTGTTTTTTCACAATAGGCATGTTAGTGGATGGTCAATATCTCTTTTTCTTCTCCCTTTTCCTACTATCCCCTGAATCTTTAGCCATAATGTGTTGGCCTGAGATCCATTATATCTCCAATTTTTTTGAGGTAGGTTAGTTGGGGTGGTTTTCTTGGGTGTGTGTGGGAAGGTTGTTTCTTATGTGTCTTTGCGATAAGGTTGAGGTGTCTTCAGGTGTAGCGATAGTTGTTCAGGGCCAGGTGTTTGCAGGCATGGTAACATGTGGTTTTTGTAGCCCATTTGTTTGTAGGAGCAATGTCTGGTTGTGGTGGCCCAGGTGATTGTGGGTGGGGTATGGTAGTGGGATTGTAGTGAGAATGGAAGGGGTGGTATGACGAATAGGATGTCTTCAATAACAAGTTGGAAAGTGGTGCGGGGTACCCAAACATCAATGTGTTATTACTATTATTTCACCAAAATTGTGTTATTTAGGGAGTGTTCCATGGTGAGTTTGGGTGGATAATTTCTTTACGATGTGCTGTTGTTATATCATTTTCTCATGAGGCTTTTGGATTCCTACCCACTTGGGCACGAGATATTTTGTTCTTCCATAGTGAGTCTACTTGTATCATCACCCTACGTAGTTAAAAATACCTTCAGGTTTCTAGGGGGACTTCGAGGTCCATGTCAGACCGTATTGTCTTGGATGCTGGGACCATTGATGTTTCTTTTCTTTTCATATGGAGCTTCTCTTTAGAGATTTCTGTTTTTTTAGCACATTTTAATGGAACATGAATAAAGGAAAGAATTTATTTGGATATAATTTTAGTTCCATTATTGGTGTCGATTGGGATTTACTATTTTATCTCCTGATTCAACTAAATAAAAAATGTAATTTCTTCCATATTATGTGTGATTATAGACACATTCTGGTAGTCTCCACTCTGAGACCTATTCAAGATGGGTATCATGGGTCATTATCACACTCTCATCATGAGGAAGAAGGGTTCTTTAATATGTTGCTACATCCCTCATATTGGTGAAGGCGGTTCGTGACAGAATGTTATCAAAGGTGGAAGATTGACATATAGGATGGATTTTGGAGTTCGTCACAGAGAGGATGACATGGAATGGTAGAGAAAAAATGTTTGGAAATCTTGGAAAATGAAATAGGCTAGTGAAGACCAGTAGGGATATAGGATTTTAAATCCCCCAGTGAACCGAAGTAAGGAAATTGGATCTACATAAAGTCCAAGAAAGGCTAGAATGATAACAGAGTATATTCCCTATGAAAGGTACATCCATCACAAAGACTAGTGTTGTTTTGTGTCTTGGTAATTTAGGGGGTTTAAAATAAATAAAAAGACTATAAAAATCTTAAGAAAAATATTCTACACTAAATGGGATTAAGAATTCCTTTTTTACTCTATAAATATGGAACCTGGATGGTGACCATAGGTAGTGTGGGAAATCTAGGCCCATGAGATTGGTTTGTCTGATCATCACAAGGCTGATTGAGATGAGGTGGACGACCAGTGGCAGATGATGCTTCATGCATTTCAGTAGTAGACTATAAGGAAGTACGTGGGTTACATCTCGAACATGGAGAAAGATATATGTCTTGAAGAACTATTGATTTCTTTAAGCTTGATCTGGGATATGAAAAGTGCAGGGATCCTCTAGCAGTATTTGGAATTTGGGGAGGGGCGCATTAGTGTGGGACGCTCTATCATGGGGAGATAATGCAGGTTGAGGTTTTTTGTTCTGAATTCAAGATGGTGTTCCAGAAATAATTCATCTCTTCCATGATTAAGGTGTAGAAGAGGGAGTAGATACTCTCCCATCAGTAGGGGATCATTTTAGTGATGTTTTTGGGGATCATGTTCAAGGTTCTCATTCGCTTTTCCATAGACCACATTCCAGATGAAGAATCTCTGATGAGATGTTGAGATGAATCACACCGACCTTCTCTTTAGTATGTTGTTACAACCATCACCCCACCGACCTACTTGGAGGTAAAGAAGAAGGTTGAAGTCGTCACGAGGAGGTACATTATAGGGGGTGTTCCCCAGGATGGGATCTAGTTTGGATCATCAATCGGTAATGTTGTCAGTAGAAGGCCTCCAGTGTCAAGACCTTCTAGGCATCGACCAGTGAGGAGTAGGGCCCAGCAGTTCTAGTTTCTATCTCTTGAACATCGCCCCATCATTGTGGGGCCAGGACTGAGATTCTTCATCTATGTCAGTAATGGGAATCATCAGAATCAGTTCTTGGAATGAGTGCAGTACGGTGGGGGTGGGAATGTTCAGCGCCCCACTCAGCAGTAGCGGTTTCCAGCTAGGCCTTTTTGAGCAGTAGCTGTAGGGACATCGAGCACCAATTATTCCGAGTGCAGAAAATATAGGAGGAGTCCAGCCTCAGGGCTCTCCTTAGGGACATAGACCATGGAATGGTCATAGAGACAGACAACTGTGGAGGGGTAGAGGAGTTGGGTATGGTCAGTTTCATTCCACAATGGTGGAATTTCAAGCAGGGCCAGAAGTCGTTCGAGGTACGATCATTTTGTTAATCACTCTTGTCTGCACCTTGTTCCATTCAGGGAATTCACACTCATTTTTTTCATTTTGTATATCCCATTCTATGAGTCTAGAAAAAGAGAGAATATTGTTACCCCTGGTTTTGAGTACACTAGTCGGAGGTCAGAATAGCTTGTCTCATATTTGTCGAGGATGTAGACTGATGCAGGGACCACTTTAGTCATGTGGGGGCCTTATTTTGCTACATATTCAGCCATGGGATGTCATTTTAGGTATTGAATTATTGTTCTCAATATGTGATATTATCAACTACTTCTGATGCTGGATCGTGTTTTCAGTTGTGGGTGGCTAGCTTGTAGCTTTCATTTGTGAACGAGTTTTCCATGGGGGCATCTAGATAGTTGAGAACCTTCTTTTATTTTTATTCGATCTGTCATTTCAGTTAGGGTACATAGAGATGGAAGAATATTTTTAAATTATTAGTGAGTTCATTGATATATTCCCTAAATAGGTGGTGACCCAACCCCCTCGATGTGATGTTGAGTTCAGGTTATACTGGAAACTCGGTGCTCATTCGATTTCGATGGATCCCTATTAGATTGAGCCTTCTGAGTTACATGAGTTACAGATTTAGATTGATGATATGATGAAAAAAGGTTTTGTTCGACCAAGTACATCACCATTTGGTTATCCAATATTGTTCTAAAAAAAGCAGATGGTGGTTTTAGGCTATGAATATTCCACTGATGACTGAACCAGGTGACAATCATCAACTATTACCCCCTCCCAAGGATCAATAACCCTTTTGAATAGTTTAATGGGTCGTGATGGTCTCCAAGATTGTCTTAGATTTAGGATATCACATATTGAGGGTGAACGATTGTGACATCTTGGAGACTGCCATCAGGGGAAGATATGGGAACATTGAATTCATGGTCATTCAATTTGTCATTCAGAATGCACCGGTTGTGTTCATGGGGATGATGAACACTATTTTCATGGAAAATCTAGACTGGTTTGTAGTCATGTTTGTTGGAGACATTATGATATACTCAAGATCATAGGAGGATCTATCTGATCATCTGAAGACCGTTTTAGGGGACCTTCGACAGCCCCATCTCTATGGGATGTTATCCAGGTGCATGTTCTGGACACGAGAAGTGAACATCCTTGGACATGTGGTGTCTGAGAAGGGAATAACATTGGACCTGTTGAAGGTGTAAATTGATGTTTCTTTATCAGCACCCAAGAATTTCGTAGAGGATTGTAGGTTCCTATGTATACCAGGTTACTACCAGAGGATGATGCACAACTTTTACAGAGTTGCGGCACCATTGAATGTCGTGACCAAGAAAGATTGATATTTTATATAGAGTGAGAAGTTCAAGACATCTTTCAGTTATCTAAAGAGGAAGATGGTTAGTTCTCGAGTAATGATGTTTCCACAATAAGGGGGTGACATTTGAGGTTTTCTGTGATACTTTAGGCCATGTATTGGGGTTTGTGGTTATACAGATGTGGGGGTGATCTCTTATGGTTCTTGGTAGTTACATCCCCATGATCACAACTATGTCACCCATGACATGGATCACGCAGTGATTGTGTTCATACTAAATTCTTGACGGTACTACCGCATTGGGGAGCGTTGTGTGGTCTTCACAAATCACACGATATTGAGTAATATCTTCTCTCTTTGAGAAATAAACTTGTTGTAGTAGAGGTCGATGTAGTTCTTTAAGAACTATGACTTGGAATATTCCTACACATTAGGAAAGGGAAATATATTGGCTTATGCTTTGAGCAGGAAGTTGCAGAAGGATATGGATAGAGAATTGGAGGATTCTTGGAAGTCGATGTATGAGTTGGATATCCTACACCAATATTCATGTTTAGAGGATGGAAGATAATGTTTGTTCCAGATGAAAATGTCATCCCCTCTATTTTTTCAGGTAGAGGAGTCTCAGTGGGGGGACAAAGAGGCTGAAGTGATGCGCGATAGTGTTAGCCAGGGTGATGCTCTAAGAGGATGGTCAGAAGATGGGAAGAATGAGATATTGTTTCACGGAATGTTTTTCGTACCCATAGGTATGAATGAGAGGGTTCATGGTGAGTTCCATAATTCATCTTTGGTGGTGCACCCAGGTTTTTCTATGATGTACAGTGGCTTGATGGGTCATTTTTTGTGGCTCATGGTGAAGCGGGCATTGGCAGAGATAGTGGAAAGGTGACTGGTGTGTCAGCTGGTGAAGGATAACCACCATGTCTTATGAGGATTATTGCAGCCTTTAGTTGTCCCAGAATGGAAGTGGGATGATAGCTCAATGGAATTAATCACATGAATACTGAAGGATCAAGGAGGATGTGATGCTATCTGGGTAGTGGTGGATTAGATGACAAAATCAGCTCACTTCCTGGAAATCAAGGATTCATGTGTGGTGGAAGCCTTAACACATAGGTAAATAGATGGGTTGGATTGGGTTCAGGGAGATAAGAGGTCCATATTCTTGGATTGGGATACACAATTTACATGACACATCTGAAGAGTATTTTAATGTGATTGTGGCACCCAGCTATGCCTCAATACTACTTTACACCCCCAGAAAGATGAGCAGATAGTGCGCAACATCCCGATGTTGGAGAATATTCTATGGGCCTATGTTTTTTACATTGATAGATTGTGGGTACAACACATTCCTCTAGTTTAGTTTCCTACAACAATTGATATCACTCTACCATTGGCATGGCTTCATTAAATGTTTTTTACGAGAGGTCATGTCACTCACCTGGGTGTAGTCAAATGATTGGGAAGTAGGTTTTCTTGCACCAGAGGTAGTGAAAATCATGATGGAGAATGTTCAGCTTATACGAGAGGGGATGAAGGTGGATTAAAACTAGTATAAGTCATATGATAATCATAGGAGGAGACCCTTGGATTTCGAGGACGGGGACCACATGTTGTTGAAGGTCTCCCCTCAGCATTGGAAACAAAGGTTCGGAAGGGGGAGTAATATTTTTTTAATGTTATTCACTACCTTCGAGATGTTTCCGTGGGTAGGCAAAGTGGCTTATAATTCGGCGCTACCACCACCGCTATGGAGGGTGTAAAACATCTTCCATGTGCCTCAACTTCATCCGTATCTACATGATGACTTGAACATACTCGACTCTGTGGAGCTGGATATTGAGGATAATGTGACATTTGTAGAGAAACCACTGAGGATCAGTGATCACGAGGATAAGGTTCATTATGGACGAACCATTCCCTTTTTTCGTGTGTTATGGAGGCATAATGCCCTCATGGAGGGTACCTGGGAACGAGAGGAAAAAATGCACGCCTCTTACTCAATGTTGGTTGGAGTTTTTTTTTTGAACATATTTTTGATGAATAGAATGACCTTGTTAAATATGAGAAGGTATATTTTATTTATTCTCTAGATGCATGTGAAGAGTCTTGACTATGGGGAGGGGAGGACCTGATCCATAATTGATATGCATTATGGTGGATATGATTAAACCTTTCTGTGCGAGTCAGGGCCTCCAAAAAAGATATTATCTCAAAATGGGTGATAGGGACTCCCTAAACCATATTTCTGGAGAGTGATACCTTTATATGTTTGTGTGTTTACATGAGGGAGAGGTGTTTATAAATTTCGAGGAGGTATTATCCTGAGAGATATCTTTGGAGGTGGTTGTTTGGGCCTCTTTATCTCATTTGGGTTTATCCATGATTTCTCTAGGACAATAATAAATTGAGAGGTATCTGATGTAATGGATATGAACATCCTAGTCCATTACATTGTCAAAAAACTAGGTCTCATCAAACAGTTCCATAGAAATAGTGGCGTTGTGACTGTGGAACCATAGCGGTTGCAACATCAGGGTCTCTCACCAAAACGGTGGCACTACTGATGGTGGAACCGTGAGGGTGGCACTGTGATGGTGGAACCTATGAGGGTGTCACCATGAAGGTGGCACTGTGAGGGAGGCATCGTTAGAGTGGAACTGTGAAGTTTTAAGTATGAGTGAGGCATCATGAGGGTGGCACCATGAGTGTGGCACTGTGACCATGGCACCATTACAGTGTCTCACAAAACAATGTCCCACGCTTGTTACTTTTTTCAAATTTCTAACATTTTTCACTCCCATACATATCTTTTGACATGAAAGTGTTTCAATACCCATTTAGGATCCATTTAATTCCCATTAATGATATCAAAAATCCCGCAAGAGTTGATCGACCCTTGACTTAACAAAACATGTGGCTTTTTCTTCGGTGTCACACCCTTTTTCTGGGACCTTCTAATTCTTCCACGGTTATGAGTTTTCTTCTATTTAATGCAAATCCTTTAAGTCACCTCTATTATGGACACCTCTCTGATGAGAATAAATAAATAAAAATTAATTCTATCATGTGTAACCGTCCAACCGTGTGGTAAAACCACGATCCACCTTTTATGTCATTCCAAATTCATATCTTGTAACTCCAAGATCTCACCTTTTATCGCATGGGAATTATTTCTCATTCTTGGATGGTCTCTTTTCCTTTCCCTGGGGAGTTTGGAGTCCCTCCATCCCAAGGATACTTGTTCTCTTGTTCTATAGCCTTTTCTACTCACTCTTGGAGTCCTCGAAGTTCCTCCCCTACAAGTCGCGCCACATCAGTTCATGGAGTGGGGAGAAAAACATCGATCATTGATCATCTAGGATGGCATCTTCATTGGTATCTCTTTAAGGTGTATCAAGTGGTGTGATTATAATAATGTTTTCTTCGGGGATGGAGGAAACAAAACCATAAAAAAGATAATAAAAATTATTTTAATGAATTAATGGGTGTGATTAATGATGTTGATGTATTCTTTTACCGATAGATATATGTTGTGAATTGTTTTGGATTATCTCCCCTAAAAATCATGGTCGTTGGTGGTCCTTTCCATGTGCACTATGTAACCTCTATCTTCGATGAAAATTCAATAGTTATAACCTAGAAAATGGTTAATAACGTAAACTTAGTTGATTAAATAGATATCAAGTGAACAAGAATCTCTGTTTGATCACCCTGAATAACGAAACGGAATGAAAGAACTTAATTAATGGTGTGTTTTAATTTGAAAACTCCCTTGATCTATCTTGGTAATACGTGTCGTTGTTATACTTTATTCTTATAGGGTGATATAGATGGAATGTGATTTCCTATTTCAGAGAAGTTTATTGTTTGTGGATCTTAGGCCATTTGGGGGTGTATGTCGTGGATTGGTTAGGTTCCAATACATCAAGGGATTTCAAAGATCCCTTTTTATGATTGTGTCTTTACAAGGGAACTGGGTGTGAATGCTTAGTTTGCATCTTGGATATTATTCATTTTTCTGATTGTGGGTATGCCTATTAGTTTCCAGGTAGTCAATAATTATTTAGATTGAATCACATGAATTTTAAATCTAGAATTTTTTCAATATGGAATTTCTTTCTGATAAAGAGTTGTGACATGGTTGTGGATGTGGTAATTTTTATGAATGAATAGTAATGAGGGTGTTGTGTATGGTCTAGTTTTGAACCACTAGGTATGGATGAGTGTATGTATACCTATATGTTTTATTAAGTTTAAATGTTTCCTATTCACACCCCACTGATGTTGAGAACATCGGGTCGAACACCCCCATTTAATGGGAGAGAATTCCTTTCCCCACACTCCTATGAGTGGATGGTTATTAGATCATTTTTTACTCCCTTTAGTGAGTTTCCCATGAAACATAAGGAAGAAATTGATGACCTAAGGTCCATTATATCCCAAATATTATTCTGAAATGGTAGTTGTAGTGGTTTTACAAGGTGTGTTTGAGCAGTTTCTTTCCATTGTGTCTTCTGGATGAGGCCTAGGTGTCTTCTTGCATGGAGATAGTTTTTTTTGGCCCAGATATCTGTGAGAATGGTATAGTGTTGTTGTTGTGGACTAGGTGTTTATTGGTATGATGTGTGGTTTTTTTAGCCTAGGAGTGTGCGATAGGGGTATCGTAGTGGGACTGTAGTGTGAATATTGGGGGAGGTCTGACACGTAGGATGACTTCAATACCCATTGGTAAAGTGGTGCGAGGTACCCAAATAGAGATGTGTTATTAATATAACTTTAAATGACTTGAAATATTTGGGGAGTGTTATTTAGTGAGTTTTGGTGGATTGTTTACATTCTAGGTGCTTCGGTTATCTCCTTTTATCATGGGGCATTAGAATGCCTCTCCACTTGGGAAAGAGAGATTTTAGTTATACCTATTGACTAAACCTATATTCTCAACCTACCTATGTAAATATGATTTCATGTTTCTTGGAGGACATCAAGGTCCATGTTAGACCCTATTAGCAAGTTCATTGGGACCGTTGATGTTAATTTTATTTTATTTTGGTACTTCCCTTTATATTTTTTATTATTTTTTACCACTTATTAATGAAACCTACATATTGGAATGGATTGTTTTGGAATTACCTTTTTGCTCCGGTTTTGATGTTCTTTGTGAATTAAAATTTTATCTCCAAATCATAATAAATGAAAAGGGAAATAACTACCTTATTAAGTGTGATTCAAGACACCTGGTTCTAGTTTCCACTTCGGGACCTATGGAAGTCACGTCACGTGGGTCATTATCTCTACTTCAACTTGAGGAAGGAAGGGTTTGGCAATCTGTTGTACCTTCCCTCATCTCAGTGAAGGCGGTACATGAAAATATTCCACTCACATTTAATTAAACTCTTTAATAATGATCCCTCAATATATTATACATTAAATGTATCTATATCATCTGATAATGTGACATTGGATCTTTTAGTGTTCCAACATTGCATTTCAATCGCAATAGTTCATCATATTATCATTAATTTGTTATACTATATAAATATCCTGGACTATGTTGTATTTCAAAATAATAAATTAGTTACCTCAGAAGTCCTATTATACATTGAAACTATTTTAGAATCTGTGACCATACAATACATTGATATATTTTGACTCAAAAAACATCCATTAAATGTGAATATGAATTATATATATTTTTTTAGACAATATAGATAAATTTTGAATCTAGAATCTTCATATCTTTTGATAACTAATTCCTCATTTCCTCAATTCTTCAAAAAAAACACATGCATGAAAAAAATACATATGGGTAATCATTTCTACCATATAATGGATGTCAAATGGGTTAGTATGTTATCTAGCCAATAAATCCAAGGATGAGGTGACATCTAAATTTTTATATTCAATATCATATAAAAGGAACCCAAAAACTAATATGAATGGAATCTATTCAATAAATATTAATTACTCTTGTGTCAGACGACACATTTTATTTGAATGATGAATTCCTAGTGACGTTTTCAACAGTCCCATTGGGTATTTTTCTATAACTAAAATAATCATTATATTCTCAATGCCCATATAATTACTTTGCATGTTTTTCATCTTTGATCTATCACAATATTTATTTAATCCATGATCATATTTGGTTTCAACCAATTCTTTAACAAAGAATATTTTAGTATAATAATCCATAATATACTGCAAGAGTAGTATTTTTGTTTCTAATTATTTTTATTTCATTTAAAAGATCAATTACTAAAATGACCTCAATAAAACTAAACATTGTATTGAAACCATGATATTATAACTTCATTATCAAACCAAAAATCCGTTTTCACTTCATAAAAGTAAATTCTATAAGACATTCTCTAATTAGTTAATTAATATTTTTTTTCTAAAATTTCAGATCTTTTTGGCATTCAATTATAAATTAAAAACAATGAATTTTTTCATAAGGAAATATTCATCAAGGTTCTAGTTATGGAAGCTTGTTGTGACATCAATCATTGATGTCAAAATTTCCCAAAAGGGTATAATGAAATGTGGAATTCTGATGGATATATTCATTCAAACTGGGGAAATAGTTTCATTGTAGTCCATTCCAGGAATCTATTTGAATCATAGAAAAATATTTTTCACCATATAGGTTACAAAAAATATCATATGTGTCCTTATTCCTATTGAATAAAAATTTAATTCATGGGGAATTAAATCCACTAAAGGATATACCAAAATCAATAAATTTTTGGTAAATAGATTACCTTTTTTGAATTCATTGATTTTTAATAATTAGTGGCATTTTTGGAAACTAGTCCATCCATTTATGTTAAATAGCCCTTATTACCAACTTATTATTAGCCACAATCCTCAATGAATTAAGGAATATAAATTTCTATTTCTTACATCAATTTTAATCCTATATAGTATTTATGTATATTGAACATATACCCCAATATGAATTTTTGTAATTGGTTATCATTATATATCTTCTTAAACATGAGCGTTTACCTCTTCATTGTCTATAAATCTCCCAATGTTGGCTTTAGAGAAATTCTCCCACTTGTGGAATATAATATGTCATTCATCTATGAACATTTTCATATAATTGGTTGAATAATTAAAGTCCACATGTTTTTTTTGTGTCCTATAAAGGTACACATTATTCGATGATGAGATTTTTTTAACTATAGTGGCCATAACATATGCATTGCTAGCCCCTACAATTATATTCAACATCAGGGTTTGTCTTCAACTATATATCTCTTTTACAATGAAATTTATCAATTTAGTCTTGGTATTGTATATGTGATGTTGTAATAAATTTATATCCCCAAAGGGAAAATGGATGACATATATGACTAAGCATAGATCTTCTCAGGTCTAACGTTGTGTTGTTCCACCCTTTTCTTACATCATTCCATTGAAGAGAGTAAGGACGTTTTATTAGAAACATAATATCAAACTCACATGAATAATCAATAATTTTTTATATAGATATTATACATTATGATTTGACATTATTTTTCATATTCTTCACATCTATTTAGTGTACCACTTCATTCATCGATCAGTTATGTTTTTCAAAATGAACCCAATTATACCTAACCAATTATTCATATCTATACCTTAAAAAATAATTTGGAAAAGTAATTGAGTATTATTACCCACCCATTTCATAATATAGAAATGGTTCACATACATAGCTATGATATATTCTATAATCTCCATAGTCTCTAAACCATTTATACTAAATAGGGATTTTATAATTTTTCCTCATAAACATGCATGTCATAAACCATTTTTTTTTGTTCAATGGAATCTAAATATCTATATTAAAGAAATTTCATAAAATTATTTTCTTTTACTTGACCAATCTAGGGATTCCATAGTTGGTTGTTTAATTATAAATGTTATATTTTTTATTATATGTTCCTGTTACATTGTTCATGTAATTTATAACATAAAGACACTTATTTAAATATACCATACAGTAAAAAATAATATATTTGTTAAATGATAATTTAATATTCCAAATTTTGAGAATAAATACATTTGTATCAACTAAAAATATCAGTTTGTTTAAAATTAATAGATCCTTATAAAACAATTCAAAATCAACATGATTACCATAATGTGAGGTTATTGACCCTGATATCCACAGAAATATGTTTTCAATTTTGGATGTTGGTTGATCTACTTACATTTTTTAAAATACAACGAATTTATATTTTTTTATTTGAATAGTTAATTGAAGACCGAATGATGTATCTACAATCAAATTTCTAATAATTAATAAATTAGACTGTGTAAAAAATGAACTTAAAGGATCCCATTCTTTCTTTTACGGGGTTTAATTTTTTTTCTACTAGCTGTTTTGGACACATGGAAGACACAAAGAATCACATTACTATTGTTTTCCATAAATCATTTCCGTGTTGAAAAGGTACTATGGATGATATTTATATCTATATATATCTTCACTAGGACATTAGATTTTTTTCACCGTAATGATTGAAATATTTTCCAACTTTATCTCGTTATCAATGAGGTGACGTAATTTGAAAACATGAAAAAGATTATTTGAATGTTTTTCATATTAAAAATAACTACAATGATTTCGATGATCTGAGTAAGGGGTAAAAGAAGGAAATCAGTGAGAATATCACCGTGCAATTTAAAAACTAGAACCTATAAGTAGTGAATATACCCAAAGAGCATGAAAATATGAGGTCCAACCCATGTACCCACTCCAATAATACTCTAAAGGGTGTCCTTTGGGATATCAACGAATTTCTTTTAAGCTCTATTGTTTTAAATACCAAATAGATTCTACATCTTTAAATAAGAATCAATGTTTTCAAGAAACATCATCAAATCCATAGGAATAGATTATTGCACAATGAACTGAACATAGATTGTGTGTATCATTATTTAACCATAGAAAATGAACAATTAAACTCTAATATCCTTAATTTTAAGATCTTGTAGTGAGTGATCTGACACATAATACTTACACTGTGTGAATAAAAAAACCTAAAGGCATATTAACCCTTCCTAGATGTTACATTCATTATTGATATGATGTTTCCCCAGAATTAATCCAAGGGTAGTTTGGATGTTTAAAAGTCAAATTATTCTATGAATATAAACAATCATATAAATTGTAATATTCATGATTATTACTTATGGTAAATAAAATGAATTAATTTTATTTTGAATCCAACTATTTTATCAAGTCTCAATTTTTGGCACCATTGATCTGGGATAGTCACATCAATAAAGATATTTTCCTAGAATGTTTACATGTTTACCTTCATGATGATCTTGAAATTGTCCATAAATACCATAATATAGTATTTAATTAGTTGATCTTTCCATTAAAGGGATGGCAGTTCATTAACACATTATCTTGACTCCCCAATCTATAAATCCTAACATGGAATTCAAAAATACCAGCTTCAAAATTATTATTTTACATATATTAGACATCAAATTCAATTCATGTACATTTAGTATTACCCAAAAATATCATGTTACCTTCTAGATTAAATAAAATTATTAGACATTTCCAATGTAAAAACATAGTTATAGCATTTTATTATAAATCATGTAGAAGAAGTCTAAGCCTGAAAAAAAAATTTGGAGAGTGATTTCAATTAATTATGAATAAATATTAATTATTTTATCATTAAAATATATTTTTAATATTGAATTAATTATAATTATGTAAATAAACATGTTTGATAAAACATTGATGCACACTAAATTAAATTAAATTTAGTATTGTCACATAAATTCATTTAATTATGTTATTAATGTCTTGTATTCATATAATAAATAATCCATAAAATAGAAATAAGAAACAAAAAATATTAATAATCCTAAGCTAATAATTTTTTTTATTGATCCATAAATAAAATGACCATCAAACAAATGGAAGATTCATTTTTGGTCATACACATATGATTCCACATTACAAATGTCCATATTTGTATCTCTTTGGTTGGAATAATTTTAGTTTTATCTAAAACTTCCTCCCACTACCTTGGGGTACTCAATTTAATTCATGTATTTATATGTCACATGAATTTTAGGGGAATACATGATTTGGTTTGGTGGAATGGATGAATTTATATTAGATATACAATTCCTAAATATTCATCAAGGGATAGATTACATACAATCCATCATATTTTATTGAATATTTATTAATTGAATACCAAGGAAATATACTATATAATGGAATCAATAATGAATGTATTTTTCAAGATCATTATTTCTCATAGACATGCTGCAGTGATGCAAAATTATAATGGACAACAATAATTCTTATTATTTATTTATTATTATGATAAATGGGATTCTATTAATTATTAAATTCTTTAATTCTTTTTTATCATAACATCCATTAAAATTCAATTTTAAATACCGTTATTAATGTATTCATGGAAAATAAATCCAAAACTTATAATTATAGGTAATATTAATTAATTAATTGTGAATTTTTTAATTTGGTAAAACTAATTTTAAATTTTCAAACAAAATATTTTTTGAACAATATAATATGTTATTAATGGTGTAATTATAAATTCAATGTTATTATATTTATATAATTTATTGTGAGATTAAAAATGAGTAATATTGAATTACATGTTATGTACGGCGTTTTCCTTGTACTCTGGATTAATTCTTGGCTCTTCAATGTGTACCTTAGGTGGATGAAATTGTATTTAAAAGCTATATAAATGTTATATATCACAGTTTTCATGTATCCACACAACACTCTTAGTGACTACTTGTGTTCTTCGGACATGCGCTTGAAAAACTTCTACTTCAAAAAAAATCTTTTCTTCCACATGACCCATTGGATGTCCTATCATGTACATCAGATCAGGGATAAACTAAACTACATGTATTTCATTCCTACTACTCATCGTGTATGTAATTATCACTCAAGGCTATTATCCTCACATTTTTTTTACCATATATACAACTAAAAAACGTGCACATTTTTTCCATTAAACTCTATAGACTAAAATTCATGTATACTATATAGACACCATGTAATCTTATATTTCATGTGTTACGTTTCCCCGATTTACATGTCGTGTACGTTAAATGCACCTTGTTTAGTCACTACATTTAGGGTCATGTATTACATGGAATCAAATTTTAATTCCATTTGCCACACAGTTTTTACTAGATCTATACACCATGAAATCCTATAATATATACCCATATTCCTTGACAGTTCCCAATAGATTATCTTTTTGTAAATCATATGTCATTAGTTATATAAAAAATGACTCTCTAAGAGATGATAATTAATATTTAAAAATAATGTTAACTGAAAATCATTATAATGAATAAATATTTAGGAAATGAAATATATAAAAACAATTTTTCAAACTGATCAACAATGAAATAGATAAAAAAAATTTAAAACATGAAAATTGTCATACCACATTTAGGTTCTAGTCACTATTGAAGCATCAGGGTGGAAAATAATCTATGAAGTTATTATCGATTCAATGGACCCTTAAAATATTTTTATAGGATATGAATTCGATTGACAACAAAATTTAGGGACTAAATACTGACAGAATGTATGTTTGGAACCCAGAAATGATATTTTTAAGTTATTATTGTAATAATTATATTTATTATCATATGAAATTGATACCTAATCATATGAACATTCTTGGATGATGATGTTATTTGTTATTTTTAATGCCTTTTATGTATTACCATCATTTACATATTAGGATCCTAGGGTCGAAAACCTATTGTAGTGAACCCCCAATGCTCATTTGAACTCTAAATAATGGTAATTGTTTTCCAAGTGCTATCTTGGTGAATCAATTATTTTATGTTTTCCATTTTGATATCTTATAGTTCCTTCTATATTGAGTGATGCAGTCTAGAACTACTCATTATTCAGAGGAAAAGATGATTATAAAAAATGAGGTTATTCTGTTGTCTATATCGATTGATAATTTATTATTGTATCAAAATATTTGTAACCAACTATTTATTGTTATTGGTTTTATGTTAATATAATATTTAATTTTCATCTATTCCTAATGTAATAATAATAATCATAATTAAAAACAGTTCTATATAAATAATATTATTTTTATTTTTATTTTATATCACATCATATCTCATGAAATGATAAATTCAATTTACCATCATGTAAATGAACCTTCCAAACCATACTTGATTTTTGTCAACATAAAATCCATTATATTTATTGAATATTTGATGAAATATTTAATTAATATTTTCATTCATAAATAAAATTAATTTCTATCCCCAATCCAGAATATAAATATTTATTTTATATTAATATAACTAAATAAAGTATAATAAATTTAATAAATAATTATTTATTCCATTATTAATATCTGTGATTAATTAATCATCAATAAAACTATTCCTTCATATTGAGAATATTATTTATTATAATAAAAAATTCAAATATTTTAACATCCCTGGTAGATAAACAAATAATACAGTTTCAAATTTATTAATATTTGTGAATTAAATATTAATTTTACATTATAAAAGATTCTATTTTCAATGGCGTTCCCGATACGCAAAAACGAGTTTTTCTTGAAATCTTATGTTGCACAATAATAATATAATATTATTTTTTAAAATGGTAGTTATTTCGTAGTCTTTGTTTGGAGGGAATAAAGAGAACTAACTAAAATATGAACACACATGTTTGTTATATTTTTTTACATTTATTCAATAAATGGGAGAGGCTTAAAATGTGAATGAATCCAATTTTAATCCCAAATACTCTAATATTCCTTAAAATGATGATTTACAACCTTTTGGGGGATAACCCTTATTAAATCTATTTTTTGATGTTTTATATATTATATTTGAGAAAAAAAATTTATTCATTTGAATTGGGATATCCAAATATAAATTGGATGAAGTTTTCGTATTTTCGAATATGGTGTTTTTCTAATGAATAGTGAAAATACTATATTTTAATACCAAAATTCCTTTTAATATTATTTTTTATTTGGTTAGATTAAAATTTAAATTGGGTTTAAAGTGTAATAAGATTATATATACTATTTAATAAATGTTTTTTTATTTGAAATATTTTCACATTGAAATTGGACATAAAATTGTCTCAATCGTTTGATAGTTATTATTTCTTAAAAACACGCCTTTTCTTTGGTCATTAGGAATTAAATCTAAAAACATTTCTGTCACTTTTGTGATTTGAATTTGGAAAAATTTAATCCATATTCTGAATCAGGAGGTCCAAAATGTGTAAATTGGAACTTTAATTTTTACACATTATGAATATTTATTTCAGTAAATATTTTATTTACCATGGTTAAAAGGTAAATCTGGTAAATAAAGGTAATCAATTATTACAATAATAATATAAAATTACACTAACATGTGTCCTAATACTATTGTTTTATACACATCAAACCATGGGTATCCTTGGGTCTATTTTGGGACCTCATGGGGCCACATGGGAGTGATAATGAAACTTTATTTTATTTAACTTAATGTAATGACAAAAATGACATAAAAATTATCTTTTAGTAAATAAAATTTTACAAAGGGTTATATAAGTTATCTATTCAAAAATAAATATTATTTCTAACTATAAAAACATTTCTGAGATACTCGATTTTTTTTATAAATCAAATAAATTAAATTATTTATGATTAAATAATAATGCAGTGTATAACACATTAATAAAGGATTTAAATAAATAAGATTATAAATATTAAAATAATATCCAAAAAATATCCAATTATAATTGGATTATTTTATTTCATCCATGAAACATCTTATTTTCAACTTTAACATGTTTTGGAAATTTAGAAACAGAAAATCTGTATGTAATTAAATAATATTTTCACAGATTTTTAATGTGCCTTTCACCCCCCTTATAAAAATCCCACACCTCTACCCATTCCTCACACCTCACAAGCCCCTTTTCTCGTCAAAAATCATCCCAATTAAGCTCCCTAGATCCCTATGCTATTCCTAGAACCCCTAAATTAAGTAGAAGGCTCTTCAATAAACACTTTTGGTTCAAACAAAAAGGACTTTCCCGATTTGACTACAACATGTTTTCATCATTTATTTGGATTATTTTACTTCTACAACCCCCTAATCTCGTTTTAATACATTATTTTATAACAAAAAAAATTATCTTAAATAAACTAGGATGTTCTTATGAGAAGGATTAAAACTACACTTAGACACACCTCTATCTAATGGGTAAAGAACATAGTATTTCTATGGATGAAATGCTAACTACTCCTGAAAATATGATTGTTAAATTATCCCCTACCACCCCTCACGGTTTACATTATAATTAATCATTACTTATATATGATATATAATATGTTTATGTTTTCTTTAGTCTTCTGTATTTTTAATTTACATCATACCTTTCTGGTTTCAATTATGGGTACACGCGATAATCTCATTTGAGGAAGTATGAACTACCACCCATCAATGTGATATGACTCATTAGTTCCTTAAGATGAAGGTATAAAGGAAAGAGTTAATGAAATAATATATTATATTATACTGTAATTATAATATACCTATGTATCATTATGTTTTAATACTATTAAAATAATAAATATAAATTAATGTAGAGTTCTTGCGTACGTATAGCTTACCGTCTCTATGAAAGGAGCAATCCATTTCTTATCTCTAAATGGTATGTACTATTATAAATACAAAAATATACTAGATGTATAAGATATATATGATATCTACATATTGGATATCATTCCAGATATAATGGATAATTGACCATATGAACAAATTGTCAATAACCGAAGTTGATTTTTGACTCAAGTACTAAATATCTATAAAATGACCATTATTAACTTAAATGATTTCATATTTTTTAAAACATGGAAATATGTGATATAAAATGAATAATTAAAATGAAAATGTTTCCTAATATATTATTAATTGACATTAGTTTATTATTTAAGAGACTAATAAACAAATGGTTCAAATTGGCATGAGGTAAGAGACTTCATTTCAATCCCATTTGATTGTGGAATATTTTGTTTTAATACATGATAATATTTTATACGATGTATAAACTCTTTTGAATTTTTATTTCGTTCAATGGGAATCATTTTTTATGATTTTTTTTACTAAATGTTAAAAAATAATAATTCTTTTTAATGTAAGAGGTGACAACGACCTTTTCCTCCGCCAATAGTATTATTAGATCTATGGATTTCATAACAAGCCGTAATGTTTTTAAATGGAAAATAAATACCATATAATCTTTAATGTATGTTGGTATTGAAAATGGTGTTCATAATTGTTTTATATGTCAATATATTTTAATGATATATTGTGATTAGAATTTGGAAATTTTATATTTCATTTATGTTTGTTTTATGTGTTATGTATATGTTATTGTTCATAGGCATTGTTTTTGTATATGGGGGGTTTTTTGATAAATTGTAACACCCCGAGTTTCAAAATAGAAATTTTAAATAAATTATAATTTAAAATGAATAATATTATAAAAAATATATAAAAGAATGAAATTTATGAATTTATGAATACTTTGATTTATAAGAAAATGTCATCAAATATATTTTCAAATACATTGTTATAATAAATGAAATAATTAAGAATGATGTTTTCTTATAAATAATGTCTTTAATTAATCTATGTCACTTATATATATGTATATATTTACATAGTTAAAATCATAAAACTAGATTAATAAAAATTAAGTGTTCAAAAGTATTTAATAACATGGAATGAATTTGTTGAGATCATAATTTCTTTTTAAACTAAAATAAATATTATGTTAAAGTACGAATTTTAATAAAATTTGTTTTAATGAAATAATTTTTGGTTCATAATAATTTATTTTACAAGATATATAAATATGTAAACCAATTTATCCTAATAAATGAGTAATGATAATAACCTAACAATATTGTAATTATTAATTTTTTAACTCTATCTATATACATATGTATGTGTATATAAAATATTTACATATAAAAATATATTTAGTAATAAGTGATGTATTTTATTTATATATGTAATTATTTTATTAAAATATAGACTTATTCTAATTATGTTGATAATGATATAAATCAAACTATTGGTGTTGAATTGTTTATTAATAAAACTAATATTATAATTTTTGTGTACATGTCATTAAAAATTTATATCACTACTATATTAAGATAACATATATTATAAATATATGATATGTATTATGCTTTCTTTTTATAAAATTTATACATTATAAATACATATAATTGTAATATTAAAAAAAATGCACAATAAATTTATGTAAAAAAATAATAATTTCAATAAATTTTAAAAATGCATTATCTTTATATTTATATATATATAAATATAACATGGTATATATATATATTTACATAAAAACACTAATATGTTGTGTGTATATATATATATATATATAATTTTTTAAATAGTTTAAATGTTTTGAGATATTAATAAAATTAATAAATATATATATTATTATTCAAAATAATTAAGAGGCGTAAAATAATTATAATAGATTATTATTATTATTATTATAGATAAAAAATAATTATTATTGAAATAAAATAATTTCATATTATTATGATAAGAAGGGCGTGAATACAAATGAAGATAGAGGCTTAATTGAACCACTTTTTTTATTTAATAATAATATATTGCTCGATTTTTGTGTGTGGCGTGATATTGGGGGATAAGAAGTCAATAGTGGGTAAATTGTACAACTTTTTTATATTTTTCAATATATAATCATTTTATATGTTTCATTATATATATATATATATTATAAATCGTGATACTATATATTACATGTATATGATTATATATGGTGATATGTTTAATAATAATAAAATGTAAATATTTTATAAATAATAATAATAACATTTTACTCAAATAAGTATTTGTTTTAAAAAAATTAGATAATGATATAACATTATATTTTAATAAATTTAATAAATAAAAATATTATAGTACTGGCCTTTAAAAAGTAATGATTATTATATACAACATTTACTTTTTAATGTATTGTTATTTGATTATAACATTGAATTATTAATAGGATATAATAATTATTAACATTAAAAAATAGATAACATAGGATAATTGATTTAATAATAATAGGTATAAGATAATAAAAGATAATAAGAAAAAAATAAAAGAAACAGGACACCCGGTTAGGGTTATGCGCATTGGACAAAAAAGGGGGAAAATAAAACAACAATAAGATATAGAAAACCTGTATTAAGAAATTAAGAAAATATAATAATATCAATAGTGGTGTTTCCACGCTCTAGCTATAGGTCACATGTTCAGCACCGCAGGAGTCTAGTTTTTCTGGTTTCGAGCTTCCCATATGGGGTCCTGCCTTCAGGCGTCCAATGCAGGGGATCTCGAGCAGGTCAGAGTCGCGTTGGGAGGGTGTCATGTTGGGCGATGTCGTGGAGTCTTCATGTTGTGGTCGTCTGCTCCAACACAACTCCCCTCATCGTCTTCTCCCTCCGCAGGACTGAACTAGTAGGCTATCTCCCCCACCCCTCTCCCTCTCCACTTCTCACAAATGGCCCGTGACCCCATGACGGATCCCTTAATCCCTCCTTTCCATGATCCTACTACCTTTTTCACCTCATCCCTTATCATCCCGAGTTTCTCTTCAGGTGAGGTTTTATAGAAAATATATATATATATTGTTTTTGTCTTCTAACCAAACTAAGAGGTTTGTTTACACCGCTGATGTCCAGTGTAGGGTCCTCTGCTGTTGGAGCCGAGACCTTTGGATCCTTTAAACTTCTCTTCTATGCAACCGAACCCCACAGGTTTGTTATCTCCACCTCACCCTCAGGCCCTTCAAGACCTCCAGTAAGCTCCTCCCCACATCCAACCCGAAAAAATCCTCCACAGTCTATGTAAGGGACTATTTAATTTTTTCATGAAAACCGATTATACATGCTTTTTGAATGATCAGGTATATTATATTTATATATATGTATATATATATATAACATCTCCTTCTTATTTTCATGCCTCTCAAAAAAGAAATTGTTTATCACAGTTTTAATTAAGGGTTCGCAAGTAAGGGGACTTAACCAATTATTTTGATAGTAAAAAACTGATTATAAACATTATCTAATCGGATAAATGGTATGTAAATATATATATATATATATATATAGGTTCTTCCAGTGTGGGAGTCATCCCTCCTCCATTATTGGGTGTGTGGGTTTTTGGTAGGGTTTTCTCTGAATAATTAAAGGGTTTGATTCCTTTTGGTTTTATTTTATAAACATGCATTATCCATGCTGATATATATATATATAATATTTAAAGGAGTGTATATATATACATGTATAAAATCTCAACTTATAATTATCTCTATGATTTTCAAATATTCTAGTATAATTATATAAACATAAAGGGTGTGTCGAATTTACTTATAGCAAGAAAATTATTTCATTGTAAATTTGGATTATATATATATGTATAATTATATATATATATATATATATAAATATTTCCAATAAAAACATTAATTATTTTTAAAACTTGAACATCCATCCATAAATAATATTTTATGTGCGAACTGAGTTTTGGGTAAAATGGAGCTGTGTTTCTAAAACCTAAATATATATATTCATATATACATATTTATGCATCACAATCAAATTTTTTTTTTATAATTTTTAAAAGATTATTTTCAAGCCTTAGGTAATGTTTTAGATGTGAAATGTCATTTTGGTTCATTTGGATTTATATTTAGTATGTGATACACTAATATTTTTCATTTAAATATACATTCGGTCACACATGTTATATACCTACCATGGTTTGGTTTCTAATCAAGTGATAATGATGTATTAAAAATATTTTAATGTTTTTATTACTTTAATAAAATAATAAACATGTTTTAATTATGAGAACCTATATATACACCTTATATATTTACGGTTATATATATATATATATATCATATGGTTTTTAAAACTCTAATTTCAAGTATTGATATTTATGATTAGTGATTTAAATGAAACCAATACTTGAAGGGTAATTAATAAATGTTAATATTGGTTTTTGATAAATAAAAATGTATTTATGTCAGAAATACATTAATTTAAAAAGTTTTAATTATATTAACTTCATATGATTTGAATTCAATAGATTAGGTAAAAAATGCTTTAATGTAACATGTCCAAATGGTTCTTTACCTATAAAGTAAATGTTTTATATAAATCAAGTTATGTTTGAATATAATTTCATATTCATGGTCACTTTTATATTTATAATTAATGACTTGTATTCCTAGTAATAATTCATTTCCATTTATAAGGTTATTTAATTAAGAAGCTATCATTTCATGTGACAAACCCTAATCACCTGTCATTTTATGTGTTATCTTATGTGAAATGTATATATATATAGATGCGAATATGTATATGCATTAATTATGTATCAAATGTTTTTTACAAGTTTTAATATATGATAACCCAGTGCAAATGTATACATATTTAATGAAATCATAAAAAAATTCAGAAAACCTGACCCTCAAGTGTTGTAGACAGGAAGGGATTGGGCGTGGATCCATCAGGGCATGTACTTAGTCGAGCAGTCTTGAAATTATTTATTTTGTTTTCAGAAGGTCTCCAAATGTTTTCAGAGAAACACTGAAGTATATTTGGGTAATATCAATTGAAAATTAAATATTCAAAGTGGTATGGGACACTTTGAATATCATACCTTATTGATATATGAGGAATATATTGGACTGCCGGGTTGGGTTCCTGTTAAAAGAAATCCCTCCAGGTTAGGGACTGGTCAATTAAAGCCCTCCAGGTTAGGGACTAGTAAATGTAAGCCCTCTGGGTTGTAGATCTATGAAATTAAGCTCCCCAATGCATTGATAGTTCTTGAGACAATCAAATTGGGTTTTTAACCTTAGTTCATGGAACACGGCCTTGACATTAAGACATGAGTCCAACATTATACATTTCCTCATTATGTTTCAATATATGACCAACCAAGTGATTTTTTCGACTAGAGAAATACCCTTGGTTATAGAACCTTTACTTATGAATATGATATTAATGTGCACATGACATATGATGAGATAGTTATGATGCATGATAAATTTACCTTTACATAATTTTAATGAAAATGTTTGCATTACATTAATCATGTGATAATTTGCATTTTTATATGTTGTAGTGAAAATGTTTTTGTGCAACTCTAATACTATTCATGATTAGTAGTACATGCATACCTTTTATGTTATGCCTACTTTAATTCGCATAATTCATGATCTTTTATAATAACATGCTAACATTGTTCATCTAGTAGCTTTCATTTAAATGTTCAACTACTTGTGTATGAAATTTTTTAATTATTTAATATAAACCTTTAAATTTCATGATGTTTTAATTTATGGAACTAATTTTAGTATAAGTATTTTAAAAAGAAGAATTAAAATGCTGTATTATGTAATTTCAAAACCCCTTACTGAGTATTTCAATGCTCACCCTATGTTGTAAATTAAAAATTTTCAGGTATCAGTCTTGTCTTCAAAGAAGATTCAGAATGCAGCTGGTTTTCCCAGGACCAGATCCTCACGATCCTCTGTATCATGAGACATGATGTAATGAATTTAAATGTAATGTTATATTTGTGTTACGTCGTGTCTCATGGGCACTGGGTCCGGGCATTCGGGGGCTGGGTCCATACAGTTGGTATCATAGGATACGTTCTGATAACTCTTGAAAAGAAGGTAGTATAAATATATGAATAAGAATTACTAAGTAATTATATTATAATTTTCAGATGGCAGATGAAAGATCACTAAAATGACTTTTGTCCCTTCCCACTAAAATCCTCAAGACTATAATTTTTAAGTCATGTATGGAAGATTATGGACTATTTGGGAATCTCCGATTATCGTGAAAGCTTCTTTACCAAGTGTCAAATAACTCAAATATACTTCGACTCTTCCGAGGATAGGGTTATGTTTACTATATTATAACTTATTCACAATGTGGATACAATATGTATAGGGAAAAATTATAAGGGTATTTTCCTATGTTTTACCCTATCTACAAATTATTTGTTTTTAAGGGTTTTCTGGGAAGCTGCATAAGAGGGAAATCAATGTGCATCATATATTTTTTAAGTATTGATTTTCAGTCTGTACGGGGGACTCGTTGACATCATACCCCTCGACTTTTTGGTAGTACGATGAATCTGTAGAGACCAAGTCCATCTTGATATCACTGAGCTGTAAACAGCTCAGGCCTCTATCTAGAATCCAAATTGTTTTATATGGGATTTTAACTCAACTTTCCCAAGGTGTATATTGGAAAGAGAGATCGAGGAACTGAGAACGACCATGGGAATAGAGTTAAGGACATCAATGAACTGGTTACAGAGGTGGGATCTCTAAATGTACAACCAAGTTGCTTTATGTTATTTTCCTTTTTAGTTTCTAAACCATAGAGTGTTTGAGTAGGGATATCACTAAGGATGTTAGGGGGTTGTGTCAGCGATTCTGTAGGAGTACGCTAATCAAATTGCGAGGACGCAATTCTATTAAGAAAGGAATATTTTAACACCCTGAGTATTAAAATTTTTTAAAATAAATTATAATTTAAAATGAACAATGATATAAATAAACTATAAAATAGGACATTTTCTAAATTTAGGAATACATTCATTTATAATAAAATGTCATGTTTTTGATACGCGACAATGTCAAATAAATTTTCAAATACGTTATTATAATAAATGAAAATGTTAAGAATGATTTTTTATTATAAATAATGTTCTGAATTAATCTATGTCATATTTATATATATTTACATTGATAAAATCTTAAAACAAGATTAATAAAAATTAATTGTTCATAAAGATTTACTAACATGCAATGAATTTGTTAAGATCATTATTTATTTTTAAACCAAAATACATATTATGTTAAATTATGAATTTCATAAAATCTGTTTTAATGAAATAATATTTAGTTCATAAAATTTATTTTAAAAGATAAATAAATATGTAAATCAATTTATCAATATAAATGAACAATGATAATAACCTAAAAATATTCTAATTATTAATATTGAAATTCTATGTATATATATATGTATGTGTATGTAATATATTTACATATAAAAATATATTTAGTAATAAGAGATGTATTTTATATATATGTGTAATTTTTTATATTAAAATATGGTCTTATTCTAATTAGGTTGATAATGATATAAATCAAAATATTGGTTTTGAATTATTTATTAACAAAACTCATATTATAATTTTATTGTACATGTCATTTAAAATTATTATCATTATTATTTTAAGATAATATGTATTATAAATATATTATATATATTAGGATTTTGTTTATAAAATTTATAAATTATAAATACATATAATTGTTATATTAAAAAATTGAATAATAAATTTATGTTTAAAAAAAATTAATTTCAATAAATTATAAAAATTAATAATATATATATTTATATATATAAAAACACTAACATGGTGTATATATATATATATATTTAATTATATAAAAATGCTAATATGGTGTGTGTGTGTGTGTGTCTATATATATATATAATTTTTTAATTAGTTTAAATGTTTTTAGATATTAATAAAATGAATAAATATATATATATTTATTAAAAAGAATAATGAGGCGTAATATAATAATAAGTGTATTATTATTATTATTAATATTATAGTTAAAAAATCATTATTATTGAAATCTAATAATATCATATTATTATGATAAGAAAGGCGTGAATAAAAATGGAGATAGAGGCTTAATTGAACCACTATTTTTTATTTAATAATAATATATTGCTTGATTTGTGTGTGTGGCGTGACATTGGGGATTAGAAGTCAAAAGAGGGTTAATTGAACGACTTTTTTATATGCTTCAATATATAATAATTTTATATGTTTAATTATATATATATATTATAAATCGTGATATTATATATTACAAATATATAATTATATATGGTGATATGTTTAATAATAATTATATGTAAATATTTTTTAAAAAATAATAAAACTTTTTACTCAAAAAAGTATTTGTTTTAAAACTATCATATTATGATATAACATTAAATGTTAATAAATTTAATAAATAAATATATTATAGATTATTCCTTAAAAAATAATGATTATTATATACAACATTTACTTTTTAAAGTATTGTTATTTCAGTATATCTTTGACTTATTAATAAGATATAATAATGATTAAAATTAAATAATAGATAACATAATATAATTGATATAATAATAATAATAGGGATAAAATATAAAAATATAAAAATAAAAAAATTAAATAAACCGGACACCAGGTTAGGGTTAGGCACATCAGCCAAAAAAGGGGGAAAATAAAACAATAATAAGAAATGGAAAACCAGACATAATAAATTAAAAAAGGATAATAATATCAAAAGTGGTGTTTTCGCACTCCAGCTGTAGGTCGCAAGTCCAACACCGTAAGAGTATGGTTTTTCTGGTTTCGAGCATCACCTATGGTGTCCAGCCTTTGGGCGTCCGACACCTGGGATCTCGAGCAGGTCAGAGTCGGGTCGCGAGGGTGTCGCACTGGCTGACGATGTAGAGTCTTCATGTTGTCGTCGTCCTCTTTATCACAGCTCAATCGTCATCTTTTTCCTCCACAAGACCGAACCAGTAGGTCGTCGCACTCACCCCTCTCCCTCTACACTTCTCACAGATGGCCCATGACCCCCTAAGGATCCCTTATACCCTCCTTTCGATTATCCTATTTCCATTTTCACCCCATCCCTTATCGCCCCGAGCTTCTCATCGGGTGAGGTTTTGTATAAAATATAAATATGTTGCAATTTAGTCTTCTAACCAAATTCAGAGGTTTGTTTGCACCACTAAAGTCAAGTGTAGGGTCCTCTAGTGTTTGAGCCGAGGCCTTTGGATCCTTTAAACTCCTCTTCCATGCAACCGAACCCCATTGTTTCATTATCTCCACCACACCCTCAGGCCCTCCAAAACCTCCAGCAAGCTCCTCCCCTCTGCCAACCTGAACCCATTATCCACAGTCTATGTAAGGGACTATTAGATTTTTTTATGTAAACCGATTATACATGCTTTGTGAATGATCAGGTATATTTAATATATATATATATATAACAACTCCATCTTGTTTTCAAGCCTCCCCAAAAAAATGTTTATGGCAATTTTAATTAATGGTTCGCAAGTAATTGGACTTAACCACTTATATTGATATTGCAAAACCGATTATACACATTGTGTAATCGGATATACGGTATATATATATATATACATATATATGTTCTTTCCTGTGCGGGAGTCATCCCACCCCCTTCTTTGGGTGTGTGGGTTTTCAGTAGGGTTTTTTATGAATAAATAATGGGTTTGATTCCTTTTGGATTTTTTTACAAACATGCATTATACTTTCTGATATATATATATATATATATATATATAATCATTAAATGAGTGTATATGTATATACACGTATAAAATCTCAACTCATAACTATCTCTAAGATTTTCAAATATTCCAGTATGATTATATACACATAAAGGGTGTTTTGAATTTACTTATAGCAAGAAAATCATTTCCTTTTAAATTCGGTTTATATATATATGTATAATTATATATATATACATATTTCCAATACAAACATTTATGATTTATAAGGCATTAACATCCATACTTAAACAATATTTTATGTGCGAACCAAGTGTTGGGTTAAATGGAATTGTGTTTATAAAACCTATATATTTATATATTTAATTATGTATGACAATCCAAATCCATTTTTATAATTTTTACATATGATTTCCAAGCCTTAGGTAATGTTTTAGATGTGAAATTTCATTTGGGTTCATTTGGATTTATATTTTGTATGTGAAACCCTGATTTTTACATATGAAAATACATTCAGTCACACAAGTTATATACTTAACATGTTTTGGTTTCCAATCAAGTGATAATGATGTATTAAAAATATTTTAAATTGTTTATTACTTTAATAAATTCATAAATATGGTTTAATAATGGGTACCCATATATATACCTTATGTATATACGGTTATATATATATATATATATATATATATATCATATTGTTTTTAAAACCCTAATTTCAAGTATTGATCTTTAAGATTAGTGTTTTAAATGCAACCAATACTTGAGGGGTAATTAATAAATGTTATTATTGGTGTTCTCTAAATATAAATATATTTATGTGAAGCATACATTAATTTAAAATGTTTTATTTATAATTACTTCATATGATTTGAATTCGTGAGTTTAGGTTAACAATGATTTAATGTAACATGTATAAATGGTGGTTTACGTAATGCAGTGAATGTTGATGATAAATCATGTTATGTTTAAATATAATTTCATATTCTTTGAAACATTTATCATTATAACGAATGACATGCATTACTTATAAGAATTCATTTCCAAGGATAAGGTTCTCTAATTAAGAAGCTATCATTTCATGCGACGAACCCTAATCAGCCGTCATTTTATGTGTTATCCTATGTTCAAAGTATATATATATCCGTGCAAATATGTATATGAGTTTATTATGTATCAAATGTTGTTTATATGTTTTAATATATGGAAACCCAGTGAAAATGTATACATTTTAAATGCATGCTTAAAAACGTTTTCCGAAAACCCGAATCTCAAGAGTGGTAGATAGGAAGGGATTGGGCGTGGATCAATCATTTCATGTACTTAGTTGTGCTGTGTCAGAATTAGTTATTTTGTTTTTATAATCATTCCAAATGTTTTCAGAAAAACACTAGAGTATATTTTTGTAATATCAATTGAAAATTAAATATTCAAAGTGGTATGGGGAACATTGAATATATGACCTTATTGACATATGAGGAATTTATTGGACATCCGGTTTGGGGTCTGGTTAAAAGAAATCCCTCCAGGATGGGGACTGGTTAATGTAATCCCTCTAGGTTAGAGACTGGTAAAAGTAAGCCCTTCGGGTAGGAGACTAGTAAAAGTATGCTCCCCAATGCATCGATAGTTCTCGAGACAGTCAGATTGGGTTTTTACACTTAGATCAGGGCACAAGTCCTTGACATTCAGACATGAGTCTGGCATTATATGTTTCCTCATTATGTTTCAATATATGACCAACCAAGTGATTATTTTTACTAGAGAAATATCCTTGGTTATAGAACCATTACTTATGAGTATAAGATTAAAGTGCACATGGAATGTGATGAGATTGTGATGATGCAAGATCAATTTACCTTTCCAGAATTATAATGTAAATATTAGCATTACATTAATAATGTCATAATGTATATTTTTATAAGTTGTAGTGAAATTGATTATGCATAACTCTGATGATGTTCATGCTTAGTATTACTTTCATACCTTGTATGTTATTCCTAATTTACTTCTTATAATTTTTACAGTTTTATAAAAACATGAGTAATTTGTTCATCTAGTATGTTTAACTTAAATGTTCAACTACTTGTTTAAGAAATGTTTTGATTATTTAATATCAGCCTATGAAATTTAATGATGTTTTCCTTTAAGAACCGATTTTTAGTATAAGTATTTTAAAATTTTGAATTCAAATGTTGTGTTAAGTAATTTCAAAACCACATACAGAGTATTTCAATGCTCAGCCTCTGTTTTAAATTAAAAAATTTCTGGTATCAGTCTTGTCTTCAATGAAGTTTCACAATGCACCTGGTTTTCCAAGAACTGAACCTCACGATCCTCTGTAGCATGAGACATGATGTAATGAATATAAATGTAATGTTATATTTGTTGTACATTATGTATCATGGGCACTAGCTCCAGGAATTTGAGGGTCGGGGCCTTACATAAACATATGGTGGGTGAGCCCGATATAGCTCTCTAATGCATTGGGTTACATGATAGAGGTTTACATGAATGATTCTCCTATGATATTTAGGGAATATACTGTGATGGGTATTACACATTTAACTCTCTATGAATCTGTTTCAACTACATTGTAAGTATGATATTAATTCTACATGTAACCTTTCTGATTTATGATTTCTATGTGTTATTCATAAATCATATGATTTCATTAGGTATGTTAAATAGATTATGTTATGTATGTAATGATGATCTAATGATTTATTTATTTGTTTTAGAACCCTTAATGAGATATTATGTCTCATCCCATTTTTTGAAATGTTTTTCACAGGACATAATGATGAATAGGGTCATAGATGCGATCAAGGAAATTTCATGCTGTCTAAAACATGGAACTAGACATGACTTTTTTTAGGTGTTTTAATTTTTGAGAAAAAATTGAAACTGGGTAGAAGGGTCTACATTGTAATACTTGAGATGTAATGTAATAGTTATTTCCTTATTCTCTATAAATCTAAACCTGAAAAGATCTTCAAAGTGAAATATTCATTTAATTCATGATTATGTAATGTTTTAAGGTTGAGTCTTTATAGTTGGTACCAGAGGTCGATTTAGATAACATTAGAAGTTAGGATGTTGTTAAATTGATGACCATAAATTAAATTATGATAATAATTAATTGATCATGCATTTACATATTTCTATGCTGCTTAGCCTATGATATTTTTTGTTCAAAATGGTTTTCCGTAGATAAAACAGGGCAGCTCTGTTGGGACGACATCAGGAGGAAGACAACCTTACAAATCACCAACTTGAGATTGTCAGAATTAGAATTGAACAGTTTGTTGCAGAAATGGAATAGTTGAATACATCAATAAATGGTGGTGGTATCCATGCACGATATTAGCTAGATGAACCGTTGAATAACATGTTAGTAGCATAGCCTTTCAAGAGGCAACATCCCCCTTCATTTAGAAGATAATCATACCATATGATAGAATAAGGGTGGATTAAAGAACTGGAGAAGATTTTTGATGTTTTAGGGTGTTCAGAACATCAAAAGTTTAGTCTTTATATTTACAATTTTAAAGGTGAAGCTGGTCATTGGCGGTCGATGGTAAAAAATATACAGGATTTTGAAGAGATTGATTCTCTGAATTGGGATGAATTCAAAGGTATGTTTCCCAAGAAATATTTTCCTAGGGTTGTTCTTCTTAGGATGGAAAAGGAATTTCTAGAATTGAGGTAGGTGGATGACTCAGTGGCTACATGTGAAGCACAATTCACTCGACTGGCAATGGATGATTCAAATTTCAGACGAGATATTGGATGTAAGATCAATTGTTTTTACTCAGGATTAAATCCATAGTATCGAAGGGTTTTAGATTTTAGTGAGTTAAAAAGTTATGATAAACTTTTTTGATGTGTAGGGAAGGTATAAATGGAGTTTTCTATTGATCAGGTGTTCTTTTATATAAAATAGAATAAGAGGTCAATGTGGCAAGAGAATGGGAAAACCTTTTCTGAAAATACTGATTGTATGAAACATGAGTTTACATTTTGTGAAAATTGTGTTTAAAAGCATGATGGGGAATGTATTTTGAATTCAGGTAAATACTAATGATGTGGTAAAATGGGACATAGAGAAACTAATTGCACTGAAAAATATTAGTGTAATGGTGATGAAAAATATGATTTTCAATCATTAAAATGTTTTAAGTGTAATTAAATGGGTCATTATGGAACGGATTGTCCATAAATGAACTAAACTGAGCCAACACAACCAAACTACAAGAAGATATGGGTTGTGAAGTCCTTTACAACTATTTCAGTAGATGTTGGGCCATCAAATGAAGTAGTATCAGGTACACTATTTGTTTTATCAGATTATGAAAATGTGTTCTTTTATTCGAAGTTTAATTTTTTTTTCATTTCAGAGAATATTTATAATGAATTAGGAATTCCATCTCAAGATTTGAATCCTGAACATATAGTTAAAATAGATATTGGAAATGTTAAAAAATGTAATTATATGAACCACCATGTCCTTGTTTGGAAAAAGAATCTACCAGGAAACCTTATTGTTTTGCCTCTAGTAGAGATTGATGTTATTAAGGGTATGGATTTACATTCTGTTTATCATGCTAAGATTTACAATAGACCTAAATAGGTTTCTTTTCACAAATACTTTCAGTTTGTGTAAACTAATTAAGCCTTACTTATGATAATATATCTTGAACCCGATAAATTAGTAAAAGATGGAAATGAATGTTTCCTTACACATATTGTTGAAAACCACGTAATAGTTCTGATTAATGTGGTGCTAATGGTAAAAGACTACATTGATGTTTTTATTGATGATTTTTCTGGTACTATACGTAGTGTAAAAGTTTATTTTACTATTGAATTGGTTTCTGTTCCTAAGACAATTTCCAACCCCCCTTATCGAATGGTTCAAATTTAATATTTAGAGTTAAAGAAGAAATGGTAGAAGTCATTAGATAAGGATTTCATTCAACCAAGCACATCACAATGGGGTTGTCCTACCTTATTTTTAAAAAATAATGACGGTAAAATGAGACCTTGAATTCATTATAGAGCATTGAATAACATCACTATTATGATCAAGTATCCATTGCCTCATATTGATGATTTGTTTTATCATCTCCAGGGAGCTCAATATTTTTTGAAGAATGATTCGAGGTTGGGGTACCATCAATTGAAATTAAAGGAATAAAACATCATAATGATCACCTTTTGTACTAGATATGGCCATTATGAATTTTTAGATATGCCTTTTGGTTAAACCAATGGACCTACCATATTCATGGATCATGTAAATACATTTTTCATTGAGTTATTGGATATGTTTTTGGTAGATATGATTGATGGTATTTTCGACTATTCTATAGGTAAAGTGGAGCATGAAAGTCATTTAAGGGCTCTCTTGCAAACCATAAAAGTAAATAAACTACTTGGGAAACTCCAAAAGTGTGAATTTTGGATACAACAAATTTCATTCCCTGATCAAATTATTTTAAAAAATGGCATAACTATTAAACCTGCTAAAACAGAAATTTTTTAATAATGGCCAAGACACAAAAATATAATAGTGATCTATAGTTTTCTTGGTTTATTGGGTTATAATTGGATGTCTGTTGAAAAAATTTCATGGTTATCTAGTCCAATTATTATTTTAACTCGAAAAGGTGTCATGTTAGTTTGGAAAAAATAATGTGATGATTTTTTTTCGAGGATTGAAATAAAGATTGGTGAATGATCTAGTTCAAGGACCACCTTCTTTAAATGGTGAGTTTTTTATTTACATTGATTCATAATTGAAAGTAATAGGTTGTGTACTTATGCATAATGATCACATTATTTCTTATGTTTGAAATTAGTTGAAAACTCACGAGTTAAATTATCTTATACATGATTTGGAATTATCTTATATTGTTATTTCTTTAAAATTTTGGAGGCATCATTTCTATGGAGTAAAATTTAAAATATATACCGAATAAAAAAATTTATGTATATATTCTATCAAGAAATAATTGAACATAAGATAGGGGAGATGGTTGGGATTAATCAAGGATTATAATTGCATGACCTTTACCATCATAGAAAAGAAAATAAAGTGTATGGTGGTTTGATTCCATAAACAATGCTTCCTTAACCATGATAAATTTATAATGAGATCATTGGGTCTTTAATTTGATGAACATTGGCATGGAATATGTTATTAGAGGAAGTTATTTTGTATTGTTTCAGGTGATAGTGAAATCATCTCTATCAGACAGAATAAACTAATTGCTGAATGTAAACAGTGAGTTGAAGAAAAAGGTTGAGTTTGTTCAGAAGGGTAAATTTCATGAATACGAAATTGATAATTATTGGGTTTTAAGGTTTTGGAAAGGATTATATGTGGCTTGTGATTCACAATTGAAGAATTTGTTGTTATGTGAAGCTTATAGTTCCCTGTATTCAGTTCATCCTTATATTATTATGATTTATAGATATCGTCCAGAGTATTATTGGTGGTATGGAAGGAAAATAGATATTGCTGAATTTACTATGAAGTGTTTGACTTGTCAATAGGTTAATGTATAGAGGATTTTATAGAAGGAGATGCTTCAGTCTTTACCAGTTCAAGAGTGGAAATGAGAAAATATATCCATGGACGCCATTGTGGGAATACCAAAGATATCTCGAAGTAATAATGCAATCTAGGGGTTTGTTGATTGATTGACTAAAACTGCACAAATCCTTCCTGTTCAAGATACTTTTCCTTTTGATCAACTATTTCAATTATATGATAAAGAGATATTATGTTTTCATGGTGTTCCCCACTCTATTATATTTTATCGTGGTCCCAACATTAATTCCTACTTTTGGAAGGGCCTTCAAAAGTCGTCGGGTACTGAATTAAATTTTAGTATAGCTTTTCATCCTCAGTAAGATGGGAAGTCAGAACGAAAAATGAAGACCATGGGGGATATGCTACCTGCTTGTTCTGTGGATTTTTATGGAATTTGGGAAAAAAATATTTCTTTGGTTGAATTTCATTATAATAACATTTTTCTATTTATTATATTGATGGCTCCATTTGTGGAATTATATTGGAAGCAGTGTGTATCTTTAGAGTTTTTTGATGATGTAGGTGAACCAAAGCTGATGAGACCAGAATTGGTAGAAGATATGGCAAAATAAGTTCAATTTATTCAGAAGCACATCAGAATAGCTCTGAGTACGTAGAAAATTTATGTAGATAATCAGAGGAAGGATCTTTCTTATGAGGTAGATGATCATGTATGTCTCAATGATTCTCCATGGAAAAGTGTAATGAATTTTAGTAATAAGGAGAAATTAAGCCCGAGGTTCAATAAACCATATTAAATCATGGAGAAAGTTTGATCAGTTGCTTATAGAGTGGCTCTACTTCCATGTTTTTCCCAGGTACACAATTGTTTTCATGTTTCAATGCTGAGAATGTATATGCCAGATCCATGTCATGTTTTAAGTCCATAGGTAGTTCGGTTGGAAGAGATTATCTCTTATGGGGAACAACCTGTCTAGATTCCTGATCAAACAGAGAATTCATTATAGAATAATTTAATTCCACATGTAAAGGATTTGTATAAAAACCATATATTTGAAAAGGCAACGTGGGGATATAAAAATTTTATGATGGATAAATACCCCCATTTATTTTATAAGTGAATAAAATTAAGAGGACACAATTTTCCAAAGTGGGGAAGGATGTAAAATCATAGATAAATAAAGAAATAAAATGTTCTCATATTTATCAATATTTCTAAATTAAATATAATTTTTACTTTAATGGGGGTTCTATTTTCGATGGCGATCTCAATACAGAACAATGGGTTTCTTTGGAATCTTATGTTGCACAATAATAAAATGTTATTATTATTTAAATCGAAGTTAATGCATAGTCGTTGTATTGGATGGAAACAAGAGAACTAAATACATTATGATAATACATGTTTGTTAAATGTTTTTACATTTATCCAATAAATTTTGTTGGCTTAAAAAGTGAATGAATCCAATTTTCAGCACAAACATTCTCATATTCTTTAAAAGATCAATTTACTTCCTTTTGATTGAGACCCATTTTTAAATATAGTTTTTGTCACTTTCATTTGTTCTATTTTACAAAAAAAGTATTTTCTTATAATTGGGACATAAATATATAACATGGATGAAATTTTTGTATTTTTATTATAAAGTTCATTTTTAATGAATAGTGAAAATATTGTATTTTAATTCCAAACATCCTTTTTAATGTAATTTATTTAAATCGATAGATTATATTTTTAAATAGGTTTTAAAGTTTAATTAGATTAAATTTTCACCATTTAATCCATTTTATTTTTATTTTAATTAATTCTACTTTGAAATTGGACAAAAAACATGTGTCAATCTTTTTATAGTTATTATTTTTTTAAAACATGCATTTTGTTTTGATAGCGGGAATTAATTTTAAAATAATTTCTGCCACTTCTGAGTTTTGAATTTGGAAAAATGGATTTAATATTTGGAATCAGTATATACAAAATGTGTAAATAGGTAACTTTTATTTTTAGACATTTTAAATAATAATTTTAGTGAAAATTTAATTTATCATGGTTAAAGGGAAAATCTGGTAAATAAGGGTAATCAAATATTACTATAATAATATTAAATTACCCGAAAAAGTGTACAAATCCAATTGGTTAATACACATCCAACCATTAACATCCTTGGGTCAATTTTGGGACCTCATGGTGCCAAATGGTTGTGATAATCAGGCATTGTATTAACTAACATAAAGTAAAGACGAAAATGACATAAAAATATCAATTAATAAATAAATTTTTTCAAAGGGTTATATAAGTATTATTTATGACTATTTATATTTTTTGGAGATCTAAAATTATTTTTCTACATCCTTTTATTTTTTTAGACATCAAATAAATTAAATTATTTATGACCCAAAAATGATGCATTGTTTACATCATTAATAAAAGATTTCAATAAATATGATTATAATGATTTAAATAATATCCAAAACCTATCCAATTATAATTATATGCTTTTATTTAGACCATGAGTCATCTTATCATTTAATTTAATATTTTTTGGATATTTATAAACCAAAAATTATTTTGTATTTTAATAATATTTTCACCCTTTCTTAAAGTGCTCATCCTCCCCTTTATAAAATCCCCACACATCGAACCCATTAATCACACCTCTCAAGCACCTTGGCTCATCCTCCATCTACCCAATTAAGCTCACTAAATCCCACTCCTCTTCTTATAGGCCTTAAAATTGGGATAAGGCATTTCCAAAATCCCTTTTCGATCAATCCAAAGGGAGTTACACGATATAAAGGCAACATTTTCTCTCATGTTCTTATATTTTATTTTACATCTCCACTCCTAAGCACTTATTATTCCATTAATTTATAAAATAAATAGTTTCCTCAATATACTATGATGTTGTTATAATAAGGATTTGAATATCACATACACACACCTCTATCTAATGGGTAAATAACATACTATTTCTGTGGATGGAAAACTATCGCTTTAGAAAACTATGATTGTTTAATTATCCTCTACAACTTCTCATGGTGTCCATTATTATGGAACTGAATTTATATATGATACAATGTATCATGGTGTCCATTATTATGGAACTGAATTTATATATGATATATATTATGTTCATGTTTTCCTTTTGATCTTGTATTTTTCATTTATATCATACCTTTATTGATTCCATTATAGGTACACGCGATAATTTTATTTGAGAAAGTGCAGACTACCAACCCCTCAAATTGATATGACTCATTCATTCCATGCGTGGAAAATATAAATCACAGAGTAAATGAAATTATATATGATATTATACTTGAATTTTAATATACCTATTTATGATTTTGTTTTAATACCATTAAATTAAGAAATATAAATGAATGAATCATTCATGCGTATGTACAACTTACAGTCTACATGAACTGAACATTTCATTTATTATCTCTAAATGTTATGTTATATTTTAAATACATTCATATAATGGATATATATGATATATATGATATATAAATCATGAATAACATTGTGGATAAAATTAATATTTGACCACATAACAAAATTGTAATTATAAGAAGTTCATTTTTGACTCAGGTACCAAATATCGACAAAACGTCCTTTATTAACATAAATGATTTCATAATGTTTATAAAATGGTAATATGTAAAAGAAAATGAATAATAAACTTGAAAAATGTTCTTAATACTGAATAATTTATCATTATACTATTATTCAGTAGATTAAAGAATGAACGGGTCAAATCGGACACTAGGTTAGGGGTCAAAAGGATTCTTTTTATCTGAAGCGTTTTACTAACCTAAAAAATAATGAATGATTATTTTTAATCTAATTGGTGATAAAGACATGTTCTACCACCGTGATTATTATTTGATCTATGTCTTCCATAACATATCGTAATGTTTTAAAAATGAAAATAAATACCATATACTATTTTATATATTTTGGTATTGAAAATGGTTTGGATAATGGTTTAGTTATTCCAATATATTTAAATGATATATTTTTATCGCAATGTGGAAATGTTATCTTTCCTTAATTTTTTTAATGTGAAATGAATATGTTAAGGTTATTAGGATTTCTTTATGTATACGGGTGGTTCCATGATAAACCTAGGGAGGGTGAGCCCGAGATAGCTCTCCAATGAACTGGGTAATAAAACAGAGGTAAACATGAATGTTTCTCTTAAGAGATTTAGAAAATTTACTTTGTTGGGTATTCTAAATGTTACTCCATACATATATTATATGGCTACAATGTAAGTATGATATGGATGCCACAAGTTACCTTTATGATTTATGATTTCTATGTGTTATTCATAAATCTTATGATTTCATGAGGTATGTTAAAGAGCATATGTTATTATGTAATGATGTACTAATGTTTTAATTATTTGTTTTATAACCCTTAATATGATTTTTATTCTCATCACATGTTTTAAAATATTATTCACATGACTTAAAGACGAATAGGGTAAATGATGGGATCATGGAAATTTCATTTTGTCAAATACATGGAACTGGAAAAGACACTTTTTTTAGATGATTTTATATTTTTAAAAAATGGAAACTGAATAGAAATGTCTACTTTGTAATACATGAGATGTAATGTAATATCTATTGCCTAATTCTCTAAAACTCTCAACATAAAAAGATCACCAATTTGATTTATTTATTTATTTCCAGATAATGTAATGTTTTATGGATGGGTCCTTATAAATATAATTTAATCATGGTATTTGGAAATATTTATTGTTTGACCATATATGATTCTCTCACATTGGAATTAGTTGGGATTATATAATGTAAATGAATAAAACTTGGAAATGGATCATTTTACCCAATAGAATAAAACTATTGTCTCACAATTGAAAAACTCATATTTGTACTCTATATGTAATATAATCCCTTTTTCTCAATATCTCATTAATTATGGTTCACATCTATGTCCCCATACTACCTGTTTGATCTGTCTTTCTGTGACTGTTGAAAATACACACATCATTATTCCATGGCCACTATATCAAGTGTTGTACTTATTTTCCAATACAAGATTTTGTATATCAATATATAGAAATATATAAATGAAAATTCCTTTCACAAATTTTTAATTTATTACCCATCACTCATAACATTCCCAACATATCAAAATTTTCCATGAATTTAATCAGAAAGGATTAAAAATACATATTTTTTTTTGAGATTTAATATTCATTAATTATTATCTTAATTTATAATGACCATAATAAATTCTCACAGAATTGAACATATAATCACGCCAAACATGAAAAATTACTATGAGGGGTTCTATTTTTAGAATTCCCTATCATGGATATTACCTATTGAGAATATCATATGATTATGAAAAATATAAATACCTGTATTTTCTTCTTAAATACTACATAGTATGTGTGTCATCATTGAATTTCATCTAACTACATATAAATATTTTTTAATATCATCATAGCACTTAATGGTTATCATAATAGTTGGAACTGAAATGACCTTATCAATGAAAAAGATACTATAAGCCGTTAATACATTGATGTCATGCATAATAATGAAATTATTTTATGAATATGTTTTATTAATATTATAACCAATAATATAATCGTAATCAAAGTAAAAAAAATTCATCTAGAACACTAATTCTATCAAGTCACCCAAAACATTTGACCCTTGTGTTAAACTAATTTCAATGAGTATATGTTAAAAATGAAGTAGGCCCCATGTGTGAGATAAATATATCATTAAAGTGTCAATGTTCCATAAAATATAGTAAGAAAATTAGTATATGTTATTTAGGATTATAATAATATGAATTATTTTTATTTCACAATGTATTCCCATGTTATTAACATATAAATTTTGAATAAATAAAAAAAATTCCAACATGAATATTATTTATTTATAGTTAAATAATATTTTTAGGATGAATGAAAAACATTTAAGGTTCAAACATCATCACATGAAATATTTATGAACTTAATCTATGTACTTGATTATTTCTAGATTGTACAATATTTTAATATGGTTATAAATCTTTATTTAAATAATGATTTGTATGTGTCCATAGTGACATACAATTAATTTACTAACAGTGCATAATTCTGAGGCTACGAAATCCTGGAATTTTAATATAATTTTTTTATTTATCTGAAATTATTTAGAGATAGATAAATCTAACGGTGCGTATTTCTATGGCCCGTAGTGCACCAAATAATCCTTCAAAAAATTATAAGTTTAAAAATAGCGCACATGAGAGGTTTTCCAAAAAAATATGAATAACTAATAAAAGGGTGCTAGATCAAAAACATGATGACAGCATTGTGACCATGATGGCTGGTTAACCCTTGGTGTGACATAATTTTAGTCCATGCATGCCTCTTATGGGAATCCCCGAAAATGGCATAACCGTAAATAAATCTAGTAAATAAAATTAATTTATTTTTCAAATGAATATAACTCATGGACGGTAACTCGGACTGAAAATACAAGACCACCACAGAACTAAAGAGTGTATTTTTTTCCTTAGGCCGATACTAACAATGGTCGGCACGGTCCACCAATGAATTTTAGTTTTTGGACCTAAATAAAATATTTAAGTGAAAATTATTTTATGGTAAAATTCATAACATATAAATGGTAAATCAAAATGAAAATATGAGAGTTTAGTTGATCTAATGATGGTGTTATCTTTTTAGGCAGAGTGTAACCTCAACCAGAACATGTCGAGGGTGACTATTAATAATTTTCTAAACTTTTTTGAGTATGTTCAATGAACGTGTGGGCATCATTTTCTATCTTTTGAACAGGTGCTCAGATTAAAAATACAAGGGGACTGCTAAATATGTAGCATCGAGGATCTATTAAGGGAGGCTTTACATCGATCACAGTAGGTATTGGGAAAATGATAGAATTTGGGAATTTTAACTGAATAATAAAACAACTTAGTTATTTTATTTCCCTCATTTCTATTCCTCCAACGGACAAGTGTCAAATGCTGGACCAACAAAGTGTCAAGATTTTTAATGGATAGACTCCTTAAATTCTTTCTAATAGTGCTATTAGAATTTAGAAGTGTATTTTCAAATGAACCCACATTAATTCCATGGTCATTACTCACTCTCCCCCTCTCTTATTTATATAGAGATTGGGGAGACTTATTGCATGACATCACTAAATGACGAAGATCTGATAAAGTGATGTGACACAAATCACTTGGAGGACATAGCCAGTTGTAGTGGGTGGTGATGAGAGACACTGAATCACGAACCAAAGGATGACATTTGAACGACAATGATGGCCGCATGTTGCTGGAAGGATGGACGCCGACTCTCCCTCAAGAACGAACATTCTCCAACGATCTTGATGTTGGGGTCTGTTTTGAAATATATCTTTGATAAATTAAATCCTCTTCTTTTTTTTATCACCTTAATTTTGATGGCGTATCCATAAGAACAAGGCTCAGACCCTCCACTGCTTCGTTCTCGATGTGACCCTAAGGGAACACATTCCAATTTGATTGTAACGTGAAATGGTGGGCCAATATATGAAGGAGACAACGTTGAAGAGTTGTAGGCGTTGATGAAACCAAGGACAGACACTGGATGACGTCTGATGACCCACGAAAGAAACTGTCAGAGCGCCTTGTCGGCGGCGGCAGGCGGTGGTCGGAGGAGAACCACAGCCTCCGGCTGCAAGATGTGGATGGTGGCGTGCGACGACATGACCTGACAACCAAGGGTAGTTGGCATGTTCCGAACTTGCGAGACAATTGTGCTGCCTGCAGGCTCCTCTAGGGGAAGAAGCCATAGTAGGAAGGCATGGCATGGCCCGTGAAATGCTACGGTGGTGACACCAGGTTGGTCAAATGGCTGACCGACTAATTGTGGTGGGGTAGTGCCACACCAGCTCTCGAACAACCCCGCAAGCACGGGCCTAGCGAGGCCAAACAATCCACCACTATATAGACAGAGCTTGTATAGGACCGCCAAGCAGGCTGGACCAACCCATCGTGTCAGACCTGTGAACACACAGTCGGGACTTTCCAGTGGGCTGGACCGGACCCACGGCTCAGTGGGCCCAAATTAGTGGGCCGACCCCACCCGACGGGCCATTCCAACCATATCTCACACCCAAGAACTGAACCGTGATGACCTTGATGAACCAGACCAAGTAAATCGGGCCGACCCTTAGTGGGTCTAACCCTTGTATGGTCAAGTGGACCACATGACCCGTTGGATCAAGCTGAACGGACCGAGTCAAACTAAGCTGAAACCCAATCTGTCCCCGAATAATGAAACTCCCATAAATGAAAAACTGGGTGTCTGTTCGACACGCCATCAGTGGAGTTTGGATCAAATTTGTGAAGCTAACCTCATTGATGTATTCCGGTGGGCCTGACCGAGCTGGGCCGGACCTAAGTGCGATCTCCCTCATTTCTCAAAAAGGGGTGTAAATAACAGAACAAACATCTGTTTGAAGAACCGTCTACGGCTCGAGAACCCATTGGACAAGGTAGTCCAATATTTATACTCTACATGAGTTTAGCAGAAATTTTATTGCGGCCGAGTTGGATTGAACCCAAATCCAACTGGGACCTTGGAGGTAAAACGTTTCTAAGTCACAGACCGAATGTCCAATTGACACACAATATGTCATGTTAGAACACTTATAACATGGTGGTCTTTTTTGATTCATCTTTTTGGATCATTTTTCTTTTTGAGGTACAACTGATGGATTTTAGAGTAGTTCTACCAGAATTAAGCATCCTATGAGCGGGAATCAAGTGGCAGGCAGTTAGGCGGAGGTTGGATAAAGATTATATGAAGGATATTACCAAGAGATCATGTGTGGGTCATCAATTAACAATCCAGTGTGTACCAGATCATATGTTGTTCGACACTCAGTGATCTTGGGTCGTTCAGCGCACACTGATTCTATGTGGGTCAGATCCTGTGTGGGTCAGCACTAATCAATCATGTGTGGGTCAGAGCATACCGATCCTGTGTGGGTCAGCTCCTCTATGGTTCATGGGGGTTAGTACCTATCGACTCATGGTGGGTTGGAAAATGTGTGGTTCATTTAAGGGGTTAGTGTCTATCTATCTTGTATGGTTCAGACTCCTTATGGTCAGCAGAAGTGCCTCTCGACAGAATAAGATTATCTCCCTTCTTAACTAAACATATGTACTTTTGTGTATTACTTATATACATGATATTAGATGAGTATTTTATGTTCATGGTGATACCTATGTGGTACTTTTAGCTTCATGGTGATATCTTCAGGGCGATACCTATGTGGTACTTTTACTTCATGGTGATATCTATAGGGAGATACATGTGTGGTACTTTTACCTACGTAGTGATATCTTTGTAATGTTACCTGTGTGTAACATTTACCTTCGTGGTGTTATCTTTGTGGTGTTACATGTGTTCTAATTTTACCGTCGTTGTGTTAAATTCATGGTGTTACTGTTGTGATATTCTTCCCTCATGTATGAGACCAGTATATCATTATAACATAGGTATATGTGTGGGAATATAACTTTGTAGAGTTGATGACTTCTTCATGCTTTGTGATTGAGGTCTTTCTTTGCGGCTTTTCGCTTGAGGGACACTGGGAAACCTTTAGGGGTCTCATGGTCCCTACTGTGTATTGTTATACTCAACTCTACACAGGCTTCGCCCGCATCTTGTTCTATCCTACGTAGATGATGGAAAAAGTTTATCGAGGATGAGGTCGCTAAGAATAGATAGTGCCAAGAGGTGGAGCATTAGATGTGTCGTGAAGTGGGACTACTGATCGTCATATGAACCTAACCTTTAACTAGGCTCCTTAATGGAAGATAAATGAGTTGTTTTTCTATTTTCAGTTGTTCTTATACTTTTTAGTTGGTCTTCTATTCTGTCCCCTTTTCATTCATCACACATTTAACTACAACCATTTACTTAGTGGTTTCCTCTTTCTGTCCTCTTGAATTTGTTGGTTTCTATAGGTTTAAAGGAAATTCCATCCCGTTAAGGGATACTCTTTTCCGGTGCTAATTGCCGTCCCCTGTCCTATAGAATGCGATCTTGGGGATGTCACGGTATGGGGCCCAGGGGATGGGTCGTGATGGTTATTCTTGATTTAGTTGTCGGTATACCCCATTGTTGTGGGTGTGATCCTCATAAATGCATCGTTATCTTCATCATTCCATTGTATACTTATTATGGAATGATATGATGATAATGAAACCTTTGATAGATTCCATCTGTCCTTTGTTACTCATGTTGTGTGTTCCCATGGATAAGAGTTATGTGTTAACTTCAAACATGATTCATAAATTGGAATAATTATTATGAAAATACATTGAAACTATTTATCTTCTTGATTATATATATATATTATTGATAGTTTTTTTCTAGATACATTACTATATAATGATGACACTTATTTTTATTACGTTCATTGTGATTTTTGGGTGTCCTATTGGATATTTATATACAGACCCCTCTATGGCCTTTTTCTACACGTGTTGTGTCTTACATGGATAATAAATCTTTTTATAGAGACATTTAGGGACCTAGACATGGATGATCATAGTGAGGGAGATTAACTAATTTGTATTTTGGAACTTACTATATATCATTATACTTATAAATTTTCTACTTGGACTTTTATTTGTACTTATTTTGGAGGGCTAGTAATTGTACGTTTTTTCTTTTGTAAATTTTTTCATACTATGGTAGTTGAATTTAGAAGCATGTAATCAATATATATATTCATTTTTTCTCCTTTCATCTATATAAGGTCTTAGAGATGTGTTCAAGCATATTTTTACTCTAGGATAAGGCCTCCCTTGTGAATGATATGCCTATCTAACACTAGTCACCAACCCCTGGCCAATTGGGTTTTGAGATGGGGTAGTTGTGACATGTTCACCACTAGGAAGGGTCATAAATAAGGGGTATCAGAGTATCTAGTTGTACCATTGGATTAGAGTCCATGAGATTAGTTTGGGATTTACTTGTATATTCTTATAGATTAGATTCCTGGCCAAGGGATCCATTGTTAGTGGATAAGATAATATATACATAAAAAAAGACCCTAATTTTCATCCATTAAACATGGTACAAGTAGATACTAGTTGACAAAAAAACATTGGTACATGAATCATATCTGAATCAATTATGTTTTTCAAGTCATTATTTAGAATTATCTCTATATTTAATCTTTGTGGTTGAAATATCTTATCCATATCAGAATGATTTAATGAGATATTTTATCTTCGATTCAGCATTAGAATCACAACGATGATCCCCTTAGTGATGAGGAATTGACATAGGGGATTGTTATATATATTTGACTTCCATGTGGTGAATCATTTGTACCATAACGTATTGAGTATATGATAGAACCTATAATTCCATAAAAAAAGGGCATGTAGTGTGAGAGCACTAAATGGGATTCCATAAAAATAAACCCTATAGTTTTTGAGGTGAGCCCAAACCATATGTTTTTTTTGGACTATCATGATATATTGACATGACTTTTCATTATTTTTAATAAAAAATCACATCATAAGAATGTACTAGATGTGGTTCTTATCCTTGGATCTTCATGATGATTATGGTGTTTAGTATTATAGTCATTCTATAAGGTGACTGTAGAATGGATAGAGTTAATAAATATATTCATTTAGGAGTTATCCACATATACATTTAAGTGTTTTCACATCCTGGAGCATCTATAAATTTTGTTGGGTAGACCAATAGTTCAAGGTTATTCATTGTGTTTTACAAAAATCATTATGTACCAGATATATATGGTTTACAATCACTTTCATATGGAATGGAACATCATTTGATTTCTATGTAGTGGAATTTGAAACATTTTCATAACTCTATGCATCCTTACAGTACTAGGATACAAGAGTTTTCCTTTGTGGTCAAGAGTTTCCTTGTTGGGATGACATAGACCATCATTTCTGAATGTGGGAACACAAGAGTTGATACCTGAAAAATATAATGATGAAGCCAATTTTAGGGAATTTTCTATGAGAGATGATTCAAAGGTAAATCCCAAGATAGTGTTTCTAATGTTTAGGTCTTATATTATGGGTTTAGTTAGTGCCATGTGATAGAGTGTTATACTTGTGACGGTAGGGTACATGTTGCATGAGATTGTATAAATCATAATACTAAAAATAGAGAGACTATAAATAGGTCACCACAGAAGACACAACACTATGATAATTCAAGTTATCAAGGAATTATATGTGTCATATCAGATGAGAGAGTAGTTGGTGGGGGTAAATGCTTCGACTTATTATCAGCCTCACCCCCAGGTGGTCCACGACATGCTCAGGTTGTAGGAGTATAGGGGTGATGATAGTTGTTGGTGGTCGAGGATTATAACACAGAAGAAATAAAGATTATATGAAGTAATATCCGTATCTTTTCAAACTTATATATAATATAGATAGAATTAGTATCAATTCAGTCATTTATATCCACTTATTTGTTTCTAACCATAGATATTTCAGTTAAACCCTTTATTCATATCTTTTTCTTGGAGACTCATATGGTATGTTTTTCAATGATCACACACTTATTCTGATGTTGTAACATAAATATTAGTGTTGAGAGTTTCATTTAATAATATTTTTCTGTTGTGATGAGGCCATATGATGTCATATTAGGATGGACTAGTTATCCATAATTCATAACCAGTTAGACTATATTGGATGGAGGATGTGGCATGTCCACAATGATGGGATTTGGATTTACAATGTCGGAGAATAGGAAACCTAGGAAATTTGGTATGTACTCGGTCATAGGATTGTGAATATTATTACTCTTAAATTATCTAGCAAGACCCTTTGTGTAGTGACTGCTAAGAGTTCTCAGTTCCTAAAAGTGGTTGAAGACTATGAAAACATATGTCAATAGGATGTTATAGGCATAATTAACTATTTTGAGATATAATTCATCACTCATATACACCATGTGATGAGCTTGATATCTACACCATCATATTGGGTGTCTCACATAGTGTTTCATTAGATAAAGTTGTAAGTGGTTGACTTGATGAGGAAGATAATTTTTAGAGCCAATAATTCACCCTCAGTAGACACAATGATATTTTATAAGAAGGAAGATAGGATTATGATATTATTTATTAAATACCATTTTCTAAACTAGGTTAACAGGTATAAAATTTATCAAATACCAACGATCGATGACTTCGCATATTGGTTCAAAGGGGGGAAATCGTTATTGAAGAATGAACTTAGTTCAAGAAATCCCCAGTTGTGAGTATTATAAGAGGATATATCATAGAGGAAATTCATAGTTCTCTACATTATCTAGGAATATTTGGTTATTTACTTCATCATGAAAAATTCCACAGAAATTTTCATGGGACATTGAATGAAATCAATCAACCAAGTCTGGAAATGTTTTTCCTAGTATTCAATATTGATTTCATGGTTTACTCTAAATAATAAGTGGATCACATGAGGCATGTGGGGGTGGTTTTTGATGTTCTCTGAGAGCACCAATAATATGGGAATCTCTATATATTCCATTTCTATAATTAGGTGGTCCACCTACTAGGTCATGGTATCTGATAATATTGTGTGGTATTGGACTCAGTAACGGTTAATGTATTGTTTTCATTGGATCCAAAAAATAAAATGAAGGTGGTATAATGATTTAGTGTGATGGATGTCCAATATTTAGAGATAAAAACCAAAATTAAATTGTACATCATATCCCATGAATTCTATGAACATGAAATGGAATCCTTTGCTTTTTAGTGGGAGGTTCCAGTTGTATTTTTTTTTGTGACAAGGATTGGAAAGCACTCCCATCATGACATTTACAAAGGAGGATTTTGAGTACATAGTGTTCTGTTTTTCATCAGGAATTATGTTTGGTTATATTTTAATTCATATTCATTAAATCATTTATTGTGGTTCACATCAATTAATACTACATGATTAGATCTATGTGGCACATAATCAAGAGTTAGCAATGGTACTCATAAATCCAATGATGTTGTGACACTACCTTATAGTTTATCTGTTTATCATTTATATGACCACATTAGTATCAAGTATATCTTCTATTAGAAGGGCCATATTTTTAGATAGACTTAATGGTTAAATTAACTCCAATACTAAGGTTTAGAGATTGAATATATTACAGGGAATTAGAATGTGGTAGAGGGTTCCCTCTATTAGATATAGTCTTTGTAGTGGCTGAGTATGTAATTGAAGTAGTTGGACTCATTGATGATATCTTATATTGATGTGAATGGACCCAATCAATCCCTTATATGGGTGAACATGGAACTCACCACTATTATGGACCACCAAAGTAGTGTTAGGAGTTATGGGACAAGATTTTGTATGAGACACGAATGAAAATGTGAGGATAATTTAGTTGAATATGAGTATTATACAAACCGATTAGAATTTCTATGCTAATGGATGATAGTAGCCATTAGAGTTCGAGGAGGGTGACCATATGTTCCTACGGGTTTCTCTTCACGGTGGATTATATATATTTTGTTGGGGAATACATAAATCAATGATATTCATTGGAACAACCTTGATATAGTTTAGAGTTGTTGATGTGGTGTATGACTTGGCCAGGACACTATAGAAAGACTTAGAACAATACTTCTTCCACATGTCATTGTTGATATTGTATGTCCATGATCCGTCTGATGTTGTCGAACGGTGTGATATGGACATCGAGCATGGTTCGAAAATTTCGTAGTACCCGATAGAGATAGAGGATTGATAAGATATGACCATCAGTGGGTGATAAATTCAATATGTGGTGTCTTGTGGAGGCACAAGAATCTTTTGGATTGAAGCATGAAGTGGGATACACTGATACATTCTATCTACATACCCCAAGTAGCATTAAATTTATATTTTAAAAATTTAGGATATAATTCCCCAATGTTGGTAGAATATAACCACTCTAATTTTTTCGAGTTTTTCTTATTATAAGATAATTGTTTTTCATCTAGGAATTGTGATTTCTTGATATTATAAGGCCCAGTGTTCCCACGATTATTTTTTTAAAATATATTAAATTCATGCCTATGAAGAATTCATGAACCGGTAAAATTACTTATAAACATGTACTTGGATCATACATCTATGGGTAACATTGAGTTTGGAGTGTTTTTTCCTAATGTGATATATAAAATTAAAATGTTTTTGGTGATTATGTTGAGGCTTGTTCAATGGAGAAAATTTTATATAAATTAATATAATAATGTAAATTATTTAAATTATTACCCAATTAGTTTTTTTTCAATATAAAGTATTTTATGGTGGATTTGTGGGGTTTCCCACATAACCCTACAAAAAAGTGCAAATTCATTAGAGGAGATTCCATTGGAAATTGGTGATTTGATCATAGATCTTCGATCGGCATTTGGTGGAACCCATAGATCTTCCCAATGACAACATATAAAAATCAGTCATTGCATGAAATTGATCCTACTCAATGTAGGATTTTTATTTTATTTCATTCATTCCACGTTATTTATTTTATGAAATCAAATCAATTGACCATGGAATTAATTTGTCAAATGGACTTATTATGGGTATGATATTTATCTTTGTGGAAAATTGTTAGAATTGATTATTTTAATTGGGATATCCTTTCATCGTTCTAATGTAAAATAATCGAGGCCCATAGAACAATACCAATTATCATTTTACTTTCCATATTTATTGGATTTCTCCCATAGTTTTTATACATTAATTGATGATATGTGTTTTTACCAGTGGATCAATATATATATATATATATATATCATTATTTGTACCCCTATATATTGTCACATAGAAATGATATATCTTATTTGGGAGAAGATCAGTGATGAGATTCAGTTATGACAATAGTTGATTGATTAATGATGGCTTTGGTGATAAAATTATTCACATATTTGAATTTTGTCGATAGAAGGTCTATGTGGATGTTATACCTAACAGATTAAAAATTCATAAATCAATTATTGGAAATAAAAAGGTTCCACGGACTATGGATTTTTTTTTATTGAGGTGCATGGATTGGTGAGAAGGAGAAGAAGGGTGAAACAGTTTTGAGATTCTAGAAAATCCTGCATCACTTGGTTTGTATTGCATGGATATAAACTATGTAGTAACCCCTAGTGAGGTACTAGGGTTTCCACAATAAGTTAAATATACCTCATTGTGTAACCCATGTATCATGTCATGTTACATGAATTATATGTTCAATGTGTACCTCATCGGGTACGTAGAAAATGACATGAGTACATGGGAAATGATAGGTCATGTACACTAAAATGGACATAGCATTACCAGGTGTACAAGGGAATAACCCTATACATGAACACAATCAAGAGTGCGTAGGCTTGGACATACTATTTACACTAACACATATTTGAAAATGGAAATGGGAATTACCTATGATACATTTTTCTTGACCTGATACTAATTGGACATTACATGTATTGTAGATATATGCACTCTTCTCACAGCGTGAATGCTTTGATCCATTTTTACCTTTATCATGGAAAATTTTTATTATGTATTATTCCAGTTATCCATTCATTGATGGTGTGTTTTAAATCAAAAAATATTTATAGGATAGTGAACCATTCAGTGGGACTCCATTGATAGAATGGTTAGAATCCTTCCATAAGGTAAAGAGTGAGATCCTATTTCATCATCATTCACTAGCTGGTGTTCTTTGTATCGTTGTGATAAAAAAATACATATGAATAAATCTTCTATATAGATGGTAAATCCAGAACAGGTTTTTTGTTTACCACATGGCCTTGGGTGTGATCCCTATCTGTGTATCGTTATTTTCATTCATCCAATGAGTACTTATTATGGTAGGATTCGATAATCATGACCCCAACGATAGAATCCATTACTGCTTTGTGATTCATGGAGTTTGTTCTCTCGAATGAGGGAGATGATTAACAATTGAGAATGCTTCCAATATTGGAATAACGACAGCGAATTTACTTTTTGAAAAATTTTCACTCTGGAGTATATGTTGATATTCTTGTAATGCCTTTTATATATAAATTCATATGTTGAGATAAATTTAATTCTAGTTACTAGATTAGTGATATTGGAGTTTCCTACTAGAAATTATTATACTCAAATATTAATGGTCTTTTCTTTTATGTTTCATGTATTATGCTGATGGTCGACCTTTTCACAAAGACCAAGAGGGACTATGATCACCCATTCCATAGTTATACAAACTGCATGTTGTGTATTCTATATGTATATATAATAGAAGTACCCTTCTATACATTCCTATTATAATTGTTTTTAGACACATTATAAAGAGATTGTATTTTCCCTTTTTTTCTTCAGTAATAGTTACTGTACCCTAATAGTCGTATTTAGATGTTTTTATTCATGTTTTATGAGTGGGTTTACATCTCAACATTATACAGGTTGGGAGATGTGTTTTTGTTTATTGGGTCCATAATATAAGAATCCCATGGGAGTGATATGCCTAATGGGTGATTGTCTTTATCCCATGTCCCATTGGAGGTGGCATTGGGGATGTGGATACAGAAGTCTCATTGCGACATATAGTGAAAAATGACCGTAATCATTGAAAAACATTATTATTCATAAAAAATGCACATAGAATGTTTTTAAAAAATACAAATTTTTAAAATAAATTATTCAAAAAATAAATAATGAATTCAGGTTTAACAAAGCTTATTTCATTTTTTTTGAATTAAATATATATACCTATGTTGTAAAATAAATTAATTTGATTATATATACCGATCAGCAGAATTCCATAAATATTTTAAAGAAAACATATCTTTGAACTTTTATAGATATAACATTATATTATTTTATCAAAAATCAAATAAGGATATAGATACACAATTTTATTTTTAAAATTAACAATAATTTAAAATTTAAAATTCCAAAATAATAAAACTATATTTTAGAACATTTTAAAACATTTAAAAATGCGTTAAACTGATAATACAGAGATACTATTTATTCAATAGATGATATTTTTTTAAAAAAAATTTAATTAAAAAAAATCAATATGAAAATTGAAAATCATCAAACAAAACATAATCATTATAAAATAAAAATAAATTTTTTTAACATTTTTAAATTCAGGAACTAATTCCAATAATTTATTCTTCCAATTATTTAAATAAACCCCCATTTTTGTTTAATAATTTCAATTTAATAAAATCCAAAATTTAGCACCAACATATAACACTATATCCCAAACCCATTAATAAATACATGGAAACTAAACATCAAATGAATAGTTAAACTTGAGAAGAATAATCAATTTAATGTTTTGTTTTTAAATTTAATACTTTTATATTTCTAGAAATTAACTAAAATGGTATCCTAATAAAAACAAAACTTCCAAAAAATATATAAATATATTATAAAACTTACTTTTTGTTCATATTCAATAATAAATAACTAAATTATAAATGAATTAGAAGCACAATTTCATAAAATTCAACTATCTAATCACCAAGAATAAGATTATTTAAACATTAAAACATTCAATATTAATATAAATAACTAGATTAACACTTAAAAAAAATTCAAACTACTTGCCATTTATGTCACAACAAAAATAAAAATTTAAATATTGTTATGTTATTTTATCAGGAACATAAAATAGTTATAGGATCAATTACATTATATTTTTTATAAAAAATAGTAAATTATCCTAATAATTCTAATATATTTTCTAAAAAAATGAGATAAAATTAGACACCCCTAATGAAATAACATAATATAATATTAGTCATAATAAAAAATAGGCAGGGTTCACATACTTAAAAATTATTTTTAAATCCATTAAAAATTATATGTTCTGTTAATTTAAATAGAAATATAATAGTTTGAAATGACATTATTAGTTAACGAAACCCAGAAAATTTAACAGGTTTTCAAATAAAAATATAAATTAGAATTTAAAAATATAAATATGGTATTAAAATAATTGAACACATAAAAATAAATTTTAATATAAATGGTATAAACCTTGAAAAAACATTTAAAAAATTATTGAACTTATAAATTTTGTTTCTAAGTACAAAGAAATTATTCCATTTGAATCACTAGGAAAACCCATTATATTTAAATTTATAGATTTCATATTTTTCAATGTTCAAATTAATTAATTAAAAACAAAAAATTTCAAAATAAAAAACATGAAATTATTATATTGTCCTAAAAATCAAAAAACACATAAAAATATAAAATCAAATAAAATTTTAAAAAGTTTGTCACAAATTCAAGGTAAATAAAAACTCAAAAGTTACTGAATTTTTATTAGAGTTTCTATGAAAAATAAGAAGAATTATTTTATAATTATCATTTGATAAAATAAAATTTTATTCCATGAACCATGTTAAAGATAACATTTTCAAAAATTAAAAAAATCCAACACAAGAATGTTATCAATGTCTACATAATACTAGTTCTCCTTAGTAACTTCGGATTTTTGTATATTGTTGGATATCATGCATTTTAAATGTTTACTTATCATATTATTACAATGTTACTAACAATAAAATTGAATTAACTACCCAACATTTCATTGTTACCATTAATTCATGAAGAAACCTATCATGCCTTATCCTAACCCCCCATTTATCCCAAGGGTTGTCCTAAATTTGAAGGCAATAACCTTTGGTAATGGTTATTTATATAAATATTAACCCAAATTATGTATAGGAAATTACATTAAATAATAAAAAATAAAATAAAAATTCATTTTTAATATACAATTCAATGTATTAATACAAAATTAAAGACTACACATTGTGTGAAGGGGATATATAACCAAATATTAAAAAAACACTATTATGTCTATGAGAATCAAGAAAAAAATCATATACCAAGACCTATATTATGAAATATCATAGTTAATAATATATTCTAGATATAAAAAGTATATAATAAAGTTGAATAAAAAATTGGAATTTAATTATGATTTAAATACAAATGTAGGGTTGAAGTATTGTGTGATAAGACACCTCTAACCTAAACATGTATTAGTTGGGAAACCATATTAAAATGAACTAAATTATTCTCGTTTAAATGATGATATGATAAGATTAAATTTAAATAATACAAGTACTATTGGATGATTCATTTTATGAAATATATAAACAGAATATTCATTAAAAGTCCTGTAAAATACTATATGCTTTTAGAAAAAAAATGAAAACATTACAACAATATTCAATTGTAAAATCATAGGGGGAAAATTGTTTGTGGGAAAAGTAAATATCAAATCAAATGAAAAATATATATTTTTGAGTCCTATTATTTATAAGCATGTTCTCATGTTGAAATTTCCAATAAAGATAATGCTATATCATAGAAATGAATTTACATATACAATAAATCATCTATATTGACTATAACAATAAAAATATAGACATATATTAGGAAATTATGTCCTTATAATAATAGGTTTATGTATCAAGCTTGGATGACTTCATCCACTACGAATGATGAATCAATTGAGATTAATTTTTTTTATATCTAGACCCCGCAAATTAATTGATTATTTCCACAGAACGTAATATATCCCAAGGATCATCATGATTTATTTATAAACCACATACAATTCCTATAAAATTTTATGCCCTAGATTTACTAGGAAATTAAATTAACCAATGGAAAATAATATTAGAATAAAAGTATTTTCCAAAAAATTAATTTGAATATTCATTTTTTCTTATGGATTTGAATTTCCAGGGAAAACACTAATTATTTAAATGAATGTTATAACATATTTTTAGTGTAACGCCCTAAATCTAGTTACCCAGATTAGATGCATTATTATGTATCAATGGAATGATAACAAAAGATCATGTCTTGAAAGAACGATTTGTTTAGTATCCTTGGAAGTAATATATACATTCATAAAGTTTGCATTACCTTAAAAAATGGAAAACAAAAAAAACGTTGTTTCCATAGACAACACTATGATCCCATATACTATCCCTACAGGCCAGTCATAATAAACTTCTTCTCATCCTCTAAAAAATAAAACATAGAAAGGGGTTAGCTCAGATTCTCAGTAAGGATAATATTATAGAAAAAAATTTCATAAATAAGCATAATCATTTAAGGCAATGTATAAAACTAAAAAAATACTTTTCAACATATAATTTATCATAAAAATGAAAATATAAATCAAAATAATTCCATTTACTTACACACATGGATATTATACTAGTTAAATAATCACATGAAATATTAATAGCCATATTCATAATGATGGAATGCATAATGCCAGACATTAATAACCACATAGTCAAAGCCTTGTGCCAAAAATTCAAATATGATTTTTTCAAGGCTTTCTTCTAAGAAAATAGTTTGTCCCATGAGACCAACCGATTCATCTAGGAGATATAGTGGGATCCATCCATCACATACTAATTCAAATGCATTCCTCATACGAAATTTTTTAATCATAACATTCATATTCGTATTAAAAAAGAATACAAAATGTAAATACATTATATATAAACTATAAATGGTATAAAAATAATGCATCTATATTCAATCATATCCCAAAACCTTCAATACAATATGGATGTTTTGTATCATAATAAATCAACATCAAATAAGCATAAGATCCATCAATGGATGTTGACATAGATGAAATCAAAACGTTTTTTAGAGAAATATCTATTTCTATTTTGAAATCATTTAAGAGTCACATATTTTATAAAGAAATAATTTATTTTGAAAGTATTATTATAAGCTTTTATGGAAAGTTTAAATGATTTTATAATGGTGTAAAATATCCGCACCTACAGAAAAAGTTAAAAAAAGAAATTCTTACCATAGTTTTGTCAAAAATGATATAAAGTGCCCTGTTTGGAAAATGATGGAAATATTTCTTTCAAAAAAATCTTATAAAAAGTGAAAAAAGGGTATAAATGACTTTATACCATAGTCTAGTAAATTTTAAAAATGGTTTGAAATACATTTTTATGAAAACACGGATGTGGATGTTAAAGAGGTCCCAGTAGATTCTTATCTATAAACAACCGATGATAACAAAGAGATTGTATAATTAACTCTTACCTTTTACTTTTCCTTGGATGAGGGTAGGTTACACTCTTGTATAATGGAGAAATAATTGTCGTTAAATTATACAAGAATCATATACATTAATATGACATGATAAATGATCATCTAACATTGCATTGATAATAATATCTTAGTATTATCATAGTTTCGGCTGTCAACATATTCTTTTTAGTTTATATTATTTTTTATTTGAGTCATATTTGTTTTGTATGGGGGTGTATAATATTCATATCTAGAATTATATCATGTCTTTAAACATTATTTTTATTCATATAATGAAAATTAGTCTTGAATGGATATGATGGGAATGAATCTCATCGTGTTCATGTAGACGGTAATCAGGACGTACGCTTGAGCGACAAAAACAGTAGTTTGATCTTAAAATAATTTATAATTGGATGTTATATCATATATAAAGATTAATTATCATTTTATATTTATTATTTAAATCAATTACACAAAATTATTATACCAATCTAAATAATAATTTATTGAAGAATAATTACACAACGACGTGGAGACGGTATGTCGTACGTACGCATGTATGGTCACATGTCATTCCTTGGATGTATAGAATAATAAATATGGTTGTACCATATTTATAATAATAACACATTATATATAAGATAATGAAGTTAGAATTTTACAATGGAAACAACAATGAACATGGAAGTGGAAGAAGAATGGAACATGAAAGGGGTGGTGAAATATTTACCTCTTCTTCGGGATCTTCATTTCGATTTGATCAAAAGGTCTACATATATTTTCTCCATGACTAAATAAATTCCACTAGGATGAATCAAGGATATTCGATAGGGTATTTGTGTAGAGTTTGGCTGAGCCAAATGTAATTGAAGATGTTAATTATAAAGAAGGGGGAGTGCCCTTTTAACAGAGGTGTGATGGGAACCTTAGAAAAATATAGAAATATTATTTCATAAAAAAATAGTTCTCAGTTTATAATGGCTCAAAAATGAATTATTTAAAGGATAAGGTTGTGATGGTTCAAAAACCACTATACCAATAGGTTTTAGAAAGGTTTGAGTCACTATATTAACCTTATATTTTAGATTTAACTCTTAGTTAAATAGTTTGAAATTTACCATGTCTTTTTAATGTTTTATATTATATGGTTAATAAACGTACTATTCACTTCCAAGAGAACCCCAAGTGGTTTATTAATGTTACACCTATCATTATATATTACTTTTTGCCAAAAATTAGATTTTTCAGAATAGAATATCCATTAATAATATAATTTTTTTTAAAGAACTCTTTTATTCCAATTTTCTTAGTATTTGGTATTTTGTTTTTTCTAAATTCATAATATCATTATTACTTAGAAAAAAATTCATATAACCAAACGTAATAGGTAATGTTAAAACATATATTTTTTTAAATTCTTAAAACGTCTCAAATTACATTTATTATGATATTTATAATATCAAATCATTTAATATTTCATTAATTAGGTAATTACTGCATCATTATTATGTTATAAATAAATTAAATTATATAATTTCTAAAAAATATTAATAAAATACCATTAAGTAGGAAATATTTTTAGCTTTCTAATGAATCCTTATAGTCAAATTTATCTTATTGATAACCCTATATTTAAAATGATTTAGTTATTAAACAATGATTTTAAATTTTTTAACTCTTCTTTGAATAAAATAATAATAAATGTCCTAATATAATCCAAGTGGACCGAAAGGATCACATTTTATTCCTAGGGCTTTTTTTGGTTGATTTAAACTTATCAAATAGAATTAATACATGTTATAGGGTAATAATAATATCATTTTTACCATTAATTACCATATTTACTTTTAACCGTGGTAAATAAAAGTAAAAAGTTACTATTCACCAAAAGTTATTTTCATCTTATTGAACCACATTTTACTTAATTATATCAACCGTGTCTATCAGATATTTTAAATTCAACTCACAAAAATGGTAAAATTAAGTTATATGTAAATTTTTCAAATTCTCTTAGGATGTGGGTAAAAGACGGTAAAAAGATCACTCATATTTTTATATATACAAAATTATTATAAACTGTCTCCAATGAATTAAATTTAATGTATATAGGTATTATGTATCTATTTCGATCTAAAATAATTTAAATAAAATAAATAATTATTTAAATAAAAATTCAATTCTAAGATATAACTCAATGTTTTTTAATATTCTCCAAAAATTTAAATATTTCAGAAAAAAATCAAAGTAACCCAAATTTTTTTTTGATATTACAAATCAAAAAATGATGTCTATTTTGAATGATAAAATTTATGAAATATTGAAAATTTGGTATTACTATACATAATAGCTAGTTTAATTAGTTGTGGTGTGTTAGAACTCGAAGTCGGGTACAACAAATGTTATTGTATTATTTGAAGAGATGTGTACCGTAGAATCATGGGGTGTTACATTCTCCCCTCATTAAAATAATTTCATCCTTATAATTTCTATAATATTACTAAATATAAAGACTCGGGTGGTTCTTCATCAAAATCTCATCGGTTTCTCACATTGTCTCTTACATCTTATGGTTTTCTCCATAGAACGTTTACTAGAAGAGTCATCTGATTTCTCAGCACTTGTTCTCTTGTATCAAGAATCATTATAGGCTCTTCACAATAAGACAGATCAGGTTCCAGTTCTAATTCCTCATAGGTGAGTACATTCATTGGGTCAGGCATGTATTTCCAAAACACTGATAAGTGGAACACATCATCAACTTTGGAGATACATGGCGGCATTACAAAACTGTAAGCTACAACCAAAATTCATTCTAGAATTTTGAAAGGTCCGATGTACTTGGGGCTTAATTTTCCCTTCTTACCAAAATGCATAACACCCTTCCATGGAGATACCATCATGAAGACATGATGTACTACCTGAAATTTCAAATCCTTCCTTCTGTTATCTTCATAGATCTTCTGCCTACATTGAGCTTATTTGATGTGGTTTTGGATTACCTTCACCTTTTACATCGTTTCCTCAACATGTTCTGGTCCTAAAATATTTCTTTCACCAACATCATCACAACAAGTTGGTGTGTGACATCTCTTTTTGTATAATGCTTCATATGGTGCCATATGAATACCTGAATGGAAGCAATTGTTTTAGAAAAATTCTACCAGAGGTAAATATTGACCCCACATACCTTGAATGTCAAGTGATAATGATCTCAACATTTCTTATATGGTTGGAATAGTCCATTCTAATTGTCCATCAGTTTGGGGGTGGTAGGCAGTGCCGAAATAATGTTCAGTATCCCAGGCTTTCTGAAGACTTTTCTAGAATCATGATTTAAAAGATGGATCATGATCGGAAACAATTGATAAGGGTACTCCATGAATTCTCACAACATCATTAATATATAGTCTTCCTAGAAGCTCAAGTGGTAAATCTTCCTGTATAGCAAGAAAATGTGTTTACTTGGTACGAATATCAACAATGACCCATATTTCATCGTTCCTTCAAGGATTTTTTGGTAGTCCCATGACAAAGTCCATCGTAATATTATCCCATTTCCACTCAGGTTTGGAAAGAGGTTGAATGACTCCTCCTGGCTATTTCCTTCTAAAATTCACTTGTTGACAAACCATACATCTTGAATAAAAATCAGAAATATCCCTCTTCATATTGTCCCACAAAAAATGTTCCATCAAATCTCTATAAAGTTTGGTGCCCGCAGGGTGTATAGAGAAATTGGAGCTATGATAATCTTCCAACAATTAACTTTTTAGATCTTGTATATCGGGAACACAAATACTATTCCCAAATATCAAAATTCCATCTACATACAAAATTTCAATCAATCTCCAATCCTTCATAGTTTTAATCTTCCTATGAAACTCTTCATCACTGGTCTGATAACTCCTTATACTTTCTAGTAAAGATGGTTTGGAAGCCAATTGAATATTTTTTTGATGTTTCACCTTCAATGGTGATTCCCATATCCACCCTTACTAGATCCATGCATATATGATTTTTTCAACTCTCATCTTGTTCAAAAAACCATGATCCTTTCTACTAAAAGCATCTTCCACCTTATTTTCCTTCCATGGGTTGTAGTGTATATTGAAATCATAATCCTTGAAAAGTTCAATCCATCTCCTTTGCCTTATGTAGCATTCTCTCTGTGAGAAAATATACTAAAATCTCTTGTGATCAGTATATATCTCACATTTTTTACCATAGCGATATTGTCTCCAAATCATCAATGCAAAGATTACAGCTGCTAATTCATGATCGTGTTTTTGATAGTTTTTGTCATGAATTTTTAGCTTTAATGATGCATAAGAAATAACTCTATCATTTTGAATATGGACACAACTAAGTACTTTCATCTAAGTATCACTATAAATAAAAAACATATCATACCCCGATGGTAGAGTCAAGATAAGAATATTGACAAATCATCTCTTCAGTTCTTCAAAAAATTCTTCACACTCATTTGTCCAATCAAATTTCACCATTTATGTGTGAGATTGGTTAATGGGTTAGCCGATCAGGATAAATTCTACACAAAACACCAATAATAACCTGCTAAACCAATAAAAATTTTTAACTTAGTTACACTTGCCGGTGTTAGCCATTCATGGATTTCCTTGGTCATAGAAGAATCAGCATAGATTCCATCATTAGAGATAATATCGCTGAGAAAAAAAAATCTCAGGAAGCCAGAATTCACACTCGCTAAACCTCCTATATAATTCATGTCTTATAAGAGTCTTCAAGATAATGAGCAATTAATTTTCATGATATTCAAATCATATATATTATACCAAGATATCATCAATAAATACGACTAAAAATTCAGCATGATATTTATTGAAAACTATTTTTGTTAGGTCCAAGAAAACAGAGGGTGCATTAGTCAATCCCAAAGGCATTACTGTAAACTCGTAATACCCGTACCTAGTTCAAAATGATGTTTTCAGAATGTATTCCTTCTCCACACGAAACTAATGATATTTGTATCATAGGTTGATCTTTGAAAATTATTGTGCTCAATGAAGTTGGGATAATAAATCATCAATGTGAGGTAATGGATAATTGTTCTTTATTTCTATTGCATTGATCTCCCTATATTCAATGCAGAACCTCAGAGATACACTTGTCTTCTAAAAAATGACAAGGGCTCCCCATTGAGAAACACTAGGGTGAATAAATCCTTTATTTCTCAATTTCTCTAGTTGTTTCTTTAGTTACAGTAATTCCATTATGGCCATTCTATAAGGGGACTTTGATATGGTCCTTGAACTAGGAATTAAATCAATGGAAAACTCAATTTCTCGTTCTAGAGGATGTCCATGTAAATATTATGGAAACACATCAACATATTATTTCACAATAGGTACATCCTCTATTAGAAAATTCCTTTCCTCACCCACAATAATTTCATTCTCATCCACACCAAAAATTGAATTTTGTTGAGATATTGTGCGTGGATCTAGATAAGAATCAGGTGGTGATGATTCTGCTCTTAAGATATGGTCTTCGTTATCATCATCATCGAAAATTGTAACATCCTTCTTCTTAAAATAAATCATTGCATCATGGTTTTAAAGACAATCTATACTGAGGATTATATCATTTTCAATCATGGGTGTAACGATGAGATCTGCAGATAAAGAACATTTATATGCTCTATTGGGAAATGATTCAAAAAACATTGTTGCATTTATACTTACCTTTAGAGTTTTTACTGAAAAATCCCTTGTTAAATTAAATTGAAAAAATATAATTTTTTTAGCACACTGGGAAGATATAAAATAATCTGATGATCCAGAATCCATTCATCAAAATTAAATTTTTATTATGCCATTTTAGGAAAAATGGAAAAACCTCTAGCATTATACCACTACGTGTAGAAATAACTTACAGAATTGTTAAACACAAGGCTAATATTATTTGACTCAGCTACTCTGTAAAGTTCCTAGTGCAACATACCAAACTGGTGGTCATGATCCGCACTGATAATCTCTTCAAGGAGGGTAATTGTCCTTTCCATTGTCCGAACAAATTCCTCTGAGCTAATTCTATTTTTATTGAAACCACATGCAAGTATCCTGTCTTTTTTATCCAACCACACTTACTTTTCCTCTGGGGAATCAACTTGCAGCCTTCGTTCAAAAATTATATTGAGCTCCTCTTCTAAAACATTGGGGCATATAGCTGGATCCAGCATTTCCTCCTTGGAGTGCAGGATGAGTTTCAAACACTCCTTTTCCTCTACTTCATTAAATCTCGTGAGGCTACATGGACCATCACATTCCCCATCTTGTATGTATTTGTTTTCTTTATTCTTTCCCTTCTTGGCTGACATGGTCTCCATTGGTTTTGGTAGATGAGAATAATCCTTGTGCCCCTTAGACTTCTTCCCCTGAACCACAATGCATTTTATTGAATCTCTAATTCCTTTTTCCCTTTCTTCCATCGAGGGCTGTGAGGACCTTTCCACTGGTCCTTGCTACCCACTAATGAAAGACTGTAGACGTCATCATGTGAAGACTCATCCTCCAGAGGGAATGTAGGCTCCTGAACTTCCAAGACATCAAATTGATTCTCCAACTGAAACTGAGATCCTTCATTACACTGACCCGACATACACACGGTATGCTTTTTATCTGCCTTTTTCTCAAAGAATTTTACATTCCACCCAGCCCTAGCCTTAGAACCGAGGGAGTTTGGGTTTAAGCATTTCATGAAATTTAGTTCTTCCTACTTCTCTTGTCAACTGAATGATTTTTCAGCCGACAGGTAGGATTTCTCCTTGAATAATTCTGGTCTTGTGTATTGTTGAACCTCACTCTCTAACAATCTACCCTCACCTTCTTCAGTCGAGAGAGCTGGAAATAAAGGGGTCACCATAGCCGTTTCTAAGGAACTTTCCACACTAAGACCATAAACACCCAAATCATTCCTCAGACGGCCAAAAGTTGCGGACACCCTCAGGTCCGCCTCCATGTGTTGACTAGGCATCAACGTCCTCAAAGGAATCAGGGGAGGCCACTGCTTTTTCTACCCTCCTGCACTAGCCTCTGCCCCATTCGGATCCTAAAAATGACTAAGTCTATCTCAATTGTATCCTCCCAGCAAGCCCCCACATGCTCCCTCCAAAGACTCAACACCTCACGAATGCTGATCAACCACTGGAGCCATTTGCTCCACCGAAGCCCTGTCCCGGTTGGCGCGGCGACATCTAGAAGCCACATGACCAAGCCTGAAGCATCCTGAGCATAACATACACCATGAGTTGAACACCACAAGCTTATTACACCTTATTTCTTCTCCAACCACAACCCACAACTATTAGGTTGGAGGTTTTGAAACATCTACCTCAATACATGTGCAAGGTAGGATGGGATGAAAGACCGCAGTAGTTCTATCATCAGAACACAGAAAATGGCCGACTAAATTCAAAAGAATACAAACGATAGAAGGATTCTAGAAAAGGAAGAGGAAAATATGGAAAACTAACCCATACCGTGGCCGATGGGGGATCACGATTCAAGTTGAAATCAAACAACTGACATAGGAGGAAGAAGACACAACCTTCGAACACCCGAAGAGCGTTGGACCAGGAAACAACCAAATCCTCCTCTAACACAAAGAAAACCATCAATTAACTCCTGTCGAGCTGCCCCACCACCACTCTTTTTTTAATCCCCTAAAGAATCAAAAAAATATTTTGAAATCATCGACCGAAGGATGACGACATCTGAAGCGAGCCACCAGCGTCGATTTTTGGAGATCCTTAGCTTCATTGAACTCCTATAGCAATAGCGCAAGCTGGGGTGAACCGTCGTGAATATCATGAACCTTAGGGATAAGAGAAATCGACGGAATGGGAGCGAGGAAGGTCGGATTGGTAAAGGGTATGAAGGAGTGAGCCATCGAGGAAAGGGTCCCCCTTCCCCTAACTGGGGAGGAGGGGGCCGAAGCCTCAATCATCACCGAACTATGTCATTGCCGCAAGCCACCTCGGAAAGAAACTCGACAGGCAGCCAAATTTTGAATCGATGATCCAGAATCAAATAAAGAATTTTCTAAACTACATGAAACCAATTAATTACCTTCCACCACATCTTTCGGATCTTCAAACTTGGTAGAGGTGATATCATAATCATGGCCTTAATCCCCTGGCCTTTTCTGAGGTATGTTCCCCTGACTCTTAAGACATTTATTTGAATAATTACCCTTTTTTCTACAATTGTATCATTCATCATTGAAAACCTCTTAATTCCCCTTGCAATCAAGATCTAGGTGGCCTTTTTCACCACACTTGTAATAGACTCATATTCCCTTTAGGAAAGTACTAGGGTGTTCCTTCCCACATTTAATATTGGATGGATATTCAACTTTTTCCCTTTTTCCCCTTATTTCCATTTCCAGAGTGTTCATTAGATCTCTTCTTCTAATGCTTTTCTTTAATTTAATAAGTCATACAAAATTTTTTCCTTTCTAAATAGTACATGAGACAATATCATCATATTACAAGAAGGATTGTGAGACTAATGGTCGATAGAGAAATGGTTTTAACCAATCAATGAAATGATAAATATAACTTCATGGATTACATATATAATATGTAGCATACATCGCTAACCTTGTAATGTTATCATCATACATTACGACACTCTAATCCTCCTTTTTCCACAGACTCAAAAATTGCCTTTCCATAGCAGCTCGATGGTCAAGAGGAAACTAATTTTCTATGAAAAGATCTTTAAACTCCATCCATTCTATATTTTATTCTTTATCATATTCCTTTGGGTTTTGAATAAATGAACAACATTGATCAGTATCACCATTTAGGTAGTAAACAGCCATGACATCTTTTCCCTATCACTACTCCATAAGGCATAGAATATTTTCTCTATTGAATTTTTACATTGCTCTGCTACTAATGGATTTGTAATCCCATTGATCATTGGTGGTTTTTTTCTCATGAAGAGATATAACATTGATCCTCCATGTTGTGGATCAGGGTGCACCATACAGGTAAGGTTATTATTCATAACCTGACTGAGTTGTCCCAATATAGTGATAAGATTATTTGCACCATTTGTTTCACAAGCTCCACTATAATTATCTTGAGAAGGATGGAAATACCTACATGGTGTGTGTGCATTGATACTATTTACATTCCTTCCACTAGGTTACATTTATATACAATATCATAAACTACATTAGTTTAAGAATCAAAATACATAATTCCAAACTCATAAAACCATTATCATAAATTGAACAGTTTATTGATATAATTCATAATCATAAAAAGTGATTTCATTGCAGAAGTATATACCCATAAAACCTTCATAGTGGTTTGTAAATAAAATGATAATTCTTCTAAGTATATCCCATGGGAGTTTCGTAACCAATAGTGAAGCAAGGCCTCTTGTCATGCACCGGTTCTTGTTCGAGTCTAGCTCAAAGCAGTGTTGTCGGGTTTCACCCCTACATACATCTATGCCAGAGCCACCTCTACCTACTCGTATCCTGACGGGGATGTATTTCTTGGAAAACACAAAAAATCTCTACAATACAAGAATTTTCGGAAGTTCTACTATACTAATTTTCAAAGTCTATCATAGGGTAATGTGCTCTAATAAGAGTTTATCAAAATCTAGATTCAAGTGTTTGTACTAAACTGCCACTAATACCAACTGTAAGGCCCAAACCCTAGTTACCCAGAGTCAGTGAATTATTACACATCAATGGAATGATCACAAATGATCAAGTCTCGAAGGATCGATTAGTTTAGTAGTCTTGAAAGTACTAGATACATTCATATGGTTTACATTACATCCACAAATCAAAAAATACAACCACATTGTTTCCATATAAAACTATGTGATCCCATAGATTATCCATGAATTTCAGTCATAATGTTGTTTTTCGCATCCAAGAAAAAACGATACGTATAAATGGGCGAGCTCATATGCTCAGTAAGGATAACAATATAGCAGAATCTTTCATAAATAAGCATAATCATTTAAGGCAATGTATAAAAATAAAAAATGACTATTCAACATAAAAAATAATCATAATATGGAAAATATAAATCAATATAATGCCATTTACTTACTCACATGCAGATTCTACTAGTCGAATAATAACAAGCAATATCAATAGCCACTTTCATAATGATGGAATGTATAATCACAGACTTTCATAACCACGTAGTCAAGGCCTTGTTCCAAGACAACAAATAATATTTTTTCAATTCCCTATACTGAGACACTAGTTTGTCTCCTGAGACCCACTGACGCATTGAGGAGCTATAGCGGGCTCCACCTGTCACATATTATGTCCAATGCATTCCGCAAATGAAAACTTTTAAAATAAACATAAACTTTCATATTAAACCTAGCATACGAAATTTCAATACTTTATCCATAAACCATGAAAGGTATAAAAATAACACATCCATAGTCAGACATATCAAAAACCCTTCAATTCATTATTGATGTTTTTTATCATAATAAATAATCTTCAAATAAGCTTAAAATCAATCAACATAAGTTGACTTAGATAAAAACAAAACCTTTTATAGAGAAATATCTCTTTCTATTTTCAAATAATTTAAGATTCACATAATTTATAAATATAACATTTATTTTGAAAATAAAATTATATGCTTGTATGGGAATCTTTGACAATGTTAAAATGGGAAAAAATAGCCGTACCTGCTGTATAAGTTAAAAAAAGTCATTCTTACCTTAGTTTTTTCGAAAAGGTCAAAAAGTACCTTGATTGGAGAATGACAGAAAGATTTCATTCAAAACATATTATAAAAAGTCAAACAAGGATATATATGAATTTATACCATAGTCTTGTAAATATTAAAAATGTTTTGAAATACATTTTTACGAAAACAAAGATGTGAATGATAAAAAGGTCCCAGTAGATTCTTACATATAAACAACCTCAGATAACAAAGAGATTGTAGAAATAACCCTTACCTTGTACTTTTCCGTGGTCGAGGGTAGGATAACCTATTGTATAATGGTGAAATATTCTTTATTAAATTATACAAGAATCATATATATTAATATAATATCATATATGATCTTTTAACATTTCATTGTTAATAATGTCTTAGTATTATCATTTTTTCGGGTGTTAACAGATTCCTTTTCAATTATATTATTTGTTATATGAATCATATTTTTTGTGGATAAGATTTATCTTATTCATATCCAGAATGATATCAAGTCTTTAAACATTATTTTTAATCATATAATGAAAATTTAAATTGAATGGATACGATGGAGTATGAATCTTATCGCATTCGTGGAGACGGTAATCCGTACCTAAGAACAAGCGACAATATAATTCATTTGATATTAAAATTAAATATAATTGTATGGTATATCATATATACAGAATAACTATCATGTTAAATTTATTATTTACATCAATTACACTTCATTATTATTCCCATCCAAATAATAATGTATTGAATAATAATTACACCAAGACATGGAGACGGTAAGCCGTACGTATGCACTTATGGTGACATGTCATTCAAAGGATTAATAGAATAATGAATTTGGTTGTAACATAATTATAATAAATTAATAGTACATAGAGGATACTGGAATTATTATTTTAAATTGGAAACATCAAATAAAAAGGACATGGATAAAGAAAGTAATTTGAAAGAGGTGATGAAATTTTTACCTCTTCTTCGGGTTCTTCCTTTTGATTCGATCAAAAGGGCTCCGTAGGATGGCTTTATGACTAATGAAAGGCCAATAGGATGACGGGAGGAATGTTTAGAGGGTATTAGGGAATCATTTGGCCAAGGAAAATGGTTTTGAAGGTGTATATTAGAGAGAATGTTGAGTTCCCTTTTATAAGAGGGGTGAGGGAACCTTAGGAAAAGCTTGAAATATAATTTTATAACATAATCATTTTTGGTTTATAATGGATATAAAATTATTTTTTAAATTTAAAAGTTGAGCATGGGTCGAGAACCACTCTAACAATAAGTTTTAGATATTTTTGGGTCACTATATTAACCATATCTTCTATATTTAACTCTTAGTTAAACAGTTTGAAATTTACCATGTCTCTTTGTATTTTATATTATATGGTTAATAAACATACTGTATACATCCAAGAGAACCCCAAGTGGTTAATTAATGATACATATATCATTATATATGTCTTTTGTCTAAAAATTATATTTTTAGGAATATAATATCAATTAATAATATAATATTTCTTAAAAAAACTCTTTTATGTCAATTTGGACACTATTTTGTATTATGTTTTTCTAAATTCATAACAGCATTATTAATTTGAAACAAAATCATCTAACCAATCCTAAAAGGTAATATTAACCTATAAAATTATTGTAATTTATTAAAATTGTCAAAGTACATTTATTTGGATTTTTATAATATCAATTATTTTGATATTTTATTAGTTAGGTAATTTCTGCATCGTCATTGTGTCATAAATAAATTAAGTTATTTAATGTCTAAAATAAATAACAAATATACCATTATGTATGAAATATTTTTAGATTTCTAATGAATATTTAAAGTCTAATTTATCATATTTTTATCTTTATATTAAAAATGTGTTAGTTATTAAAAATAGATTTTTACTCTTTTAACTTTTCATAGAATAAAATAATAATAAAGTTCCTAATATTATCCAAGTTGACATAAAGGATCATATTTTATTCCTAAGGTTGTTTTTGGTCGAATTAAACTTACAAAATAGAATTAGAAAATGTGTTAGGGTAATAAAAATATTATTTTACCCTTAATTACCCTATTTACATTTAACCACGGTAAATAAAAGTAAAAAGTTATTATTCACCAAAAATTATATTCATATAATTGTACCACATTTCTCATACTAATATAAACCACATCTCTTGTATTTTTGAAATTAAACTCCCTTAATCAGTAAAATTATGTTTTATGAAAATTTGAAAATGCTCCTAAGAGGTGGCTAAAAGACGGTAAAAAGTACAACAAAATTTATACATATCTAAAATTTTTATAAACTATATTTGATGAATTACATTGAACTTATATAGGTATTATGTATCTATTTGGACCTAAAATAAATATAAATAAGAAAAATAATTATATAAATAAAAATTAAGTTTTAAACTATAACTTAGAGTTTTTCACTATTCACCAAAAATTGAATGTTTTCCGAAAAATAACAAAATTCACCCTAAGAAAATTTCGATATTTCGAATCCAAAAAAGAAGTACATTTTTAAAGGTATAATTTATAAAATTTCAAATTGTGGGTATTACTATTCATAAATAATATTTTGATTGGTTGTAGTGTGTTAGAACTAGATGTTCCGTACAACACATGCTATTATATTATTCAAAGAGAAGGATACTATGGAAACTTTGGGTGTCACATTTAGGAGGGAATATTGTATGTCACATGTGCCTTGGAAGGGTGTTTTTTGAATACAACAATTTATAATTGATAATAAATCATTATAATTAAAGTGATTTTTACCAATGAAAAAACGTTCTTTCTATTCTAAAATTTTGAATATGATATTTCAAAAAACACAGCTCGTTTAAATTTTTTTGGCTTTTAATTTATGTAAAAAAAGTACTCCTCCCATGAAAATGCACTGGACTATGAATTTTTTTTCAAATCATCTGGTTCTACATCATTAAAAAAATATAGTCAATCTAATGCTTTAAATAAAATGATGATGATGAAGTGAGTGGAATTAATGTGAACAATGTAAATGGAGTGAATGATAATGTTGGAAGAGATGGAACATGTTGTAATGGGAGAGAGAGTTATCAAAGACAGATATGAAATGAAAGATGATGGTGGAGGCTGACATGGAAGCAAGAGGTGAGATTGAGATAAATTATGGAATACAAGATAGAGATATTTTAATGGTTTATGGATTTTAACTGGATTCTATTGGCTTGCAGTGATGTATATATACTGATTAGTAGGAAACATTAATGTATTTCAAGAAGTTTAATTGAAATATAATTAGAATATAAGGAGTAAATTAGATAGGATGATACATTTATATGGAAGTTATTTTGAATACCCTTGATAAAAATTGAGGTATTGATAAACAAAATCATGTTGAAAAACATTATATATTATTGTAAACACAATTAATGATATATTTGAGGATATAGCACCCTATAATGAAACAGTCAAAAAACATATAGAATAAAATATTATATTGAAAAACATTATATATTAAAGTAAACACATAACACATATCGCTCAAAGAACATTTTGAGAATATAATAAGTGATACAATGACAAAAAAATTAAATTTGAGTCAACTCACATTTAATTAAATTAAATGAAACTAATAATTAAAATAAGATAAAAATATCCACAACTACAAAATACACTGCTACTCCCTTATTCCATGATTTTTTTTCTACAAATAGTAGTGTAACGTCACCCTGTCACCATTTAAGAAGGATCAAGAACAATTATCCCAAAATGGGTTGTGTTCATTGAATTCATGCATTTTAGATTAACTATTGTATTATTATTTGATGGTGGATATAAAATGACTGATCAAAAAAACTTCATGAAAATATCTCTTTTGTACATATTTTTTTTTTACTACAATTTTAGCAAAACTATGTATGACATTTTATAATTTTTGGGGAATTATCTATCAAATTCTTTTAAGTAGTTCATAATAGATATGAAATTTACCATCTAATGCAGCGAGGGGGTATATATGATCACTTTGCATTAACATATTCACTAATACATAGTGATATTTAATTTATCTATATAATAAGTTATAATTATATTTATACAGATTCTATTTTTTAAAAGGCAATGAAATTATTTTTAACCATGCCATATGTTAAAATAATCATCAAAATTAAAATCATGTGATATTTCCACATATTATGTTTGTCCTCCATGTATGTAAATCAAATAAATTAATCCCATAATACCATGAAAATTGATCAATACTAAATCTTTTCTTTATTGGAATGAGAAAAATTTAAGTATGTCTAATATCTCTTTAGATATCACCCAGTATCTACACTTTTGTATCTTTTCTACAAATCCATTGGCTTTTCCCCTGAGATCAATATCCCATAATGTTGAAAAATCCCGCTGAATCCCAACATAATCTTCTAAAAATACATCCTTGAGAAGGCTTAAAAAATATGTTCAACAACACAGTAGTTAGTAAAATTCTACCCTAAAAAAATAAATTTAAATTCATATAAACATATTTCTGAAATTTTAAAAACAAAACCTCACATGAAAATTTAAATGATGATCGAATAAAATGTATAGATCAAACTTCAGAACTTAATTTATAATAAAATTATAAATGATGAATCAAAGAGAAAATAATTATGCAGACAACAATTATAGGGGGAAGAAACTAAGTAACAAAACCGCATGAAAATGTACAAACCACCCAACCAACCCACCCAACCAAAATAATCTACAGTAAAATTATATGTACTAATAATTTTATTGAATGCTCAAATGATATAAAAAAATAAACTTTTTCATTCTATGAAAATTCAATCAACCAACACAACTGCTTTCATGGTTGTTGTGGTTGTTGAATTTAATGTGAATGAAATTATAATAACCTTGAAATGTTTGGTATGGAGTCAAATGTTTAAATATTATTTAATGTTACATAAATGAAAGAAATATAATCACTTTTTTTCTAAGATAATTCCAGGTTTCAAAAATATCATTCAATATGAAAGATAAATTAAATTTGTTGCTATATATATTACAACACATAAAAAATAGAAAATTATAGCTTGTTTGGTAATAAATGAGAAATTGGAAAGCGAGATAGAGAGAAAAACTACAAACCAAATATAAGGAATGTGTTTTCCACATTTCATTCCATTTATTCTAATGATTTTTATTTAAAAAACATATAATAATGGGAGGAAAATGAATACCATTACATCTAATTACCTGTGGAAAATATATGTAGAGATGGTTGTGAATGGAAATGTACTTGGGACTCTTATATTGAAATATAAACACAATGACTCGTTAATTTTTATCTCTTATGTTGACCATGTGAATGTGGTTCTAATAGAAGTAATTCGTAATGCCATTACAACTCTCTACAGCTTCAAGAACCTGATAATCATATTTTGTAAACCAGCCAATGTGAGGAATTCCTTAAACTTAAATAGTTGTAGGAGTAATATTGTTCAACATAAATGATGAATGCATGACAACATTTGTTTTATTGACATTTATGAAATGGAAGACTATTTTTTAGTTATAAGATATTAGTGCATATCAAAAGCCACAAAAACTGAAGAATACAGAAAGTTAGGAATAAATGGGACCAAGTGGTAGTGGTAGTTATCATAGAGAATTAAAATAAACACTTAACAGACAAAATATTTGTGTACATGAATTGGAGGAATATTCCCCAGTAATGAGTAGGGAATGATTGTGGGTACCTATATGAATGGAACTTGTGTCAATGTTCTTTTTTTCCAAGTCTTCCAATTTTGATTCCTTTAATTCCTTTTCATACTTCTCTATCTATACCAAAATTTCAAATATTTTGATATGGAAGGTTGGAATAATTACATGCATGCCTGAAAACATACACATGTATGTAAGTAATTATATAGAGTGTAAGTAGGGATAGTGGGGGGTGGAATTGTTTTTCAGATAAATATATTCTTATTTATTTTAATAATGAAAAGAAGGCATCCTAAAAATAATTTCAATCGCTATTTTTTAATTCAAAAGTGACTTCAATCAATTTAAATCAATGCATAATTAAAGGTGATGCTAATAGACCATAAGACTCTAATAGATCCAGTAGGATAAATAAAGTGAAACATGAAGTTATCATAAACCAATAATCAAAAGAATACAATAAAAGGATAATATTCCTGATAATGAATTCATGAATTTATGTAGAGATCCATCCCAATTTTCCAAAAAATGAACAGCATGATTAAATTCATCAACATGAGATACAAAAAGATGAAATAGATAATCACTCAAGAAAATAGAAAGAGCTTACATATGATGTAGTGTTGGATTGTCTGGTACCAACATCAACTGAACCATCATTTTTTCCATTCAAAAACATGTTCTTCATTACAAAACCATATTCTAGAATCAATAGAATCCACATATAAAAAACCATTGAATGGAAAAAACACATGTAATCCATAATTAGACAATAAACGAATAAAAAAATATAGTATGCTTTTACACATAAAAGTAATCGAAAAGTGAAGAATATTTTTACAGTACCATCACAATCGGGTACCAACTTCATCAGGATTGACACCTTACAAAAAAATCATGTTCATTGATGTGAAACTATCTCCTGAAATTAATAAAAGATACACAGGGAAAACCATACAAATAAAAAACAATATTTTTACATAAGAGAAAAAATCGTTTTATGTTCACTCACATGTATAGACCTTTTAGACCACTGAAACTCAAAACATTTAGATGTTTGATTTTCATAATGAAACAAAATTATTGTAAAGATTTATTAGAACTACATGAAATGTGACTTCAATCATACATAAATTATGTGTAGAAAACATTTAAAAAATGAAATTTGTAATAGTACTGACCATTTTAACTATTTCATCAACATTATAATCAGATGGAAATGCTTTATTTTCTGCATCTAAATATTGAACTCCTAAGTATTCATCCACAAAATTATATAATCATATAGAGCAATGATACAAGGATATAGAAACCTATTGTAATTCCACCTAATATGGTTAAAAAATTAATATAAAACACACACAATATGGAACAAATGATTATATATTATTGTTTGAAATAGTAAAATATTAAATGTTGCTTACCGAGATGTCTTTGAGAGACGTGGAAGGATGTAAAGGTTACATGTCAGCTTAAAGAAGACAATATTAGTATATATAATAGAATAATATATATCAAAATAGGAAATAAGATAAATAACTCAAATTAGATTAGAGACAATATAAATTGTCAAAGAATTTCTTGTCTTAAATGAATTGAAATAAAATCAGTCATACCCCTTAGGGAAAACAAAAAAGCAGAGTCAAGATCATACCTATTGTGATCCCAAATGTCCTCTTGAGCAGAAGTGGTGGAAAATAGGTATCATTACCAATGATACCAGTCCTGACACATAATGAATATGAATAGAATACATAAGATATAGATGTCAAATTAGATAAGAGACAACATCAATTAACATAGGATTACTTGTCTTTAAATCATTGAAATGAAATAATAGTCTTACCAGAGTGCATTATTCCATACATAAACTGTCAGTGGCTAATAGAAAGGATAAAATATATTCCACAAGGTGAATATAAATAAAAAATTTTCACTCTATATGATATTTCTACACTAAGTAAGAGTTCACCTTGAGCAGATTTTTATATGCATTGCCAGCGCCTACAACATTATTATAATATGATAAATTTTATCCAATAAATACCGTTTGAGGAAACATATGTATTTTAATGACATAAGAATATTTATTAAGCACCAAACTATGATGTAAGATACATAAATATGTTTTTATTTTCATAAATTTATAAAACCAATGAAATTGATGGATGGTTTTCATGCACTGACATTGTTAATATAAGAGAAATTTAGGAAGAATCTAATGAAAACAATTTATATTAATATTTAAACCACTCAATAACATGAAAAGTTATTAATAAACCTACAATTGAATCCTTCAATAGAGATATTAGGGTTTAAACCATTTTTTTTGAAAAGTTTTCATAATAAAAACCATTATAGATGTTAATCTATAGACAAATTACAGTTATTTGATCGATTCAGTTTTTTCATTGTTAAGCACTAAGCACTAAGCTATGATGTAGTGTACTTAAATATGATTATATTTTCATCAATATATAAGTCCAATTCATATAGATGGAAGTTATTCATGAATTGACATTGTTAATAATAATCTAAGAATAAATTCATGTATCTGAACTTATATACTGCAAAATATTTGTATTTTTCATGTACATAACAACTATTTAACATTTACACTACAAAAAAGTATTTAAAAGTTAAAAAATTTAATTCTATTAGATTAAAATAGTTTAAAACATATTAAACAAATAAATTGATGTTTTTTCAAAGAAATCAAGAATTCATTTGAAATGCTCACCATAACAGTTCCCCTACACAACACTTCAGTCTCTGTTTGAGCTCTATACATATTATTTATGATCTCTATCATCTATTTTTTTGATCCATTTTGGGCTTAAAAGTCTTTATCAGGCTGGGAAGTCATATCCCCACCTCATTCATTATAACAAATACGAATGAAATAATGAGTTACAAGAGAGAAAACTAAGGACAATTGTCATAGAATACATCGAAGGACTAAGTTATGTTTCTAATGAAGTTGTCGCACATAGTTATGAGAATGAAATGATGTATACGTGTGAAAATTGCTGCAAAAATGAGAGAAAATAACTGTTCCAGAGATGCGTATATGTAAAAAAAATTAATATGTTGTTGGTGATGGTATAAGGGGTTCAAGAAGAGGTTGTTCTAGGTCATCTTTAGCAGTTGACAATGGTTTAGGTTTTGGAATATAGTAGGATCTAAGCAGTAAATCGAAGGTACTGGTAAACGAAGGAGGTGAAGGTGAATAGAGATAGGAAGCCGAGGTGATGGGAAGGAATTACAGAGTTGAGGTGAAGTATTTATGTAAATAGAGAAGGCGATGAGGAGATGATGAGATGAGGAGTGATGGAGACAGGAAGCAGTCAGAGACAAAGATAAGGATCTACACATTCCAGAGATGGGCAGCTGAAGGGCGGTGTACGAAGACAGAGTTCTGGAGGTGGGAGAGGAGATGACGAATGGAGGTATCCGAATGCGAGGATGTTTGAAACCCTAGCATGATAAGAATGTAAATCGAAGGTGGTAGGATTCGTGAATGGAGGAATTAAATCAAGAGAAATACATAAGAGCGTCGTGGATGAATTTTGTGGTGACATGTCAGCAGGCGAAAAGCATTCTTTAGTGTATATATATATATATATATAATTTCATTTTCAAAAAAAATAACTGTAATTTAAAACATGAAAAAAATTAAATTTTAACAAACCACATAAATTTCAAAACACTTATTAAAATATTTAAAACTATTTAAGAACAACAAGAGAGTTATTGATCTATAAATATTTGAAGAAAATAATGTCACTAGCATTTTGGGATGAATTATTGAAATCAACTATGTATAATCATTTAAAGAAATATCATAAGTACATAAAGATAAATCCATTAAAAATTGAAACTGATAAATGTAACAGACAACTAGAGACATGTAATTGAAAACACTTATTGAACAACCATCTAATAAAAGATAATATTTTAATAGGGTGAATATTCAATAAAAAAGCTACTCTAATGACTAAGTTAAACATCTGTAATAGTATTTGGTGTTTCAATAATACCTGGTTAAACCTATTAAAATATATTTTTAGAGAAACTTGAATCTAAATGGAAAATTAATAAGAATATGATGATGAATAATATGAGGTAATAGAGTATCATAGTTTTTATTTCAATAGTGAAACATGAAAAAATACTATGTTCTGGTGTCTAATTTAATATAGAGTTATTCCCCCAATTTGATGGGAATATTGAAAAATAATATAGGTGTGTGTGGTTCTCTTCATCAAAATATCATACGTATATAATAATATTATAATAAAAAGTATACAAATTAAACATAAATTATATTATCATAATATTAAACATCTAATACAATCCACCATATGATATTTTAATAATAGGACTCCTCAGTATTAATAGCTCAAAATTTTCCCAATAAATACATAATTTTAATAAATATTTTAATAAATTTATATCCCACAATATAAACATTACATATAAATATATATTTTATAAAAAAAATTTATTTTACCTTTTAAACAATAATAAATTATTTACAAGAAATCTAAAGACCCATAAATAATATAATAATGGCATAATATTTAAATATAAAAATATTTTAAAAGTCAATACATGAAACATATGGTTTTATTGATTTAAATATATTCATATGGTTAGTTTTGATAGATTCCCAATTGAGGCACTAACATTATGACACCCATTATATCACCCATTAAAAGGATCATAATTGGTCGGCATTGTATCTCATAACCATTCGCAGACCAGGAAATCTAATGTTTGAGTTGACAAAATATAATTCTATAATAAATTTTTACTCATAATCACGAAATATAATTATGCTATATATTTAATGGGAATTATACAATATATGTAAATGCCACATAAATTCAAAAAATGTTGTGTTTATCTTGTAGCAGGGAATGATTTCCAAAAAACTATAAAATGAAAATATTAAAAGAAAATATATTCTAATTTTATTTAAAAAATATAAATGAATATTGGGAATGTTACATGAATGAAAATATTTAAAATTAAAATAAATATAAATATATTATTTAGGTTTTAATTTAAAATTAATGAACTGTAAATTAATATGATTTTTTTAAAAAACCAATCATTTGAAATGTTTTTATGTATTGCAAATATAAGTATTCATTACATAATTCCTATCATATAATTAATAAATTCTATACATCATTATGGTTGGTGAAATATCTATTTCAAAGATAAATTTTGAAAATAATATTTTATTATAGTTATGAATGTTCACTACATATAGACATTGTCACATTTTCTAAAACAAATTATTTATATTTTATTTCATAAAGAAAAATTGTGGATGTAATTTTGTGACCTATTTGAGAATGATAAAAATATAAAATATAATTAAAATTAAAATATTATATTTGTTTTATGATGGTAAAACCAACCACTACACTACATTATTAGTGTTTTTTAACCTTCCACAATGTATTTCTCCTAATTATTATATGGTGTTTTCTACTAGATAAAAAAAGATCGACCCAATGTGTACCTATACAAAATAATTCCATTTTTATTGATTACATAATTAAAAGATTGATTAATTAGTACATTATAGATAAAAATATTTCAACACCTCTCAATATAAGGAACCATCTAACACATAATTCCTTCATTCTATAATCGTCCATAAATATGCTAAATTCATTCATTATCAATGAATTTCTATGATACAATAAATTCAATATGGGGTTATTGAATCGAGGTTAAAATTTTATATCATATTAAATACAATTTGAAAAAATACTTATTCAAATATATCACAATAATAAGCTATATTAAATTGATCAAATTTATTGAAATATGATAGTCGAATTTACAAGGAAAAAAAATAACAGTTTTACTATTAAAATACATGTTTCATAATTTACCATGTGATATTTTATTATAGGTATTAATAAATATTGATATAATAAAAAATATTCCCCAATCAACATATTATATGACTCTAACAACATAAATACATGTATTTAATGTTTAATTATTTTTCCAAACATGATAGAAATAAAATCTACAATGCTAAGAACATATTGTTATTTTATATCAAATATTAATTTACCGTTGTCAAACTACTAAAAATCACACACACACACCTATATATACATTTTTATATTAAAATATTAAATTTAATTTGAATAATAAATTAAATTAAAGTTATAATATATGAAAAATATACATGTTAGTTTCTATACATATCTGGAATGATAATGATTAAAATATCAAATACTATATCAAAATGTATCCACATTATCAATATGGAATTATACTCAATCCATTTCACACATAATATCATAAACCATCACCCGTAGTTGATCAAATCAATTTAATAACCATTTAAGTTATATTAAATATAACATACGATTCTGTATGAAATAACATGACCTAAGAGATACTCATTGTTTAACACAAAGAAGATGGTCATTCAAATCGGAGGTAGAGGTGTGGAATATAAATTCCATAATTTTCCCTACAACATCCATAATTTTTATTCATTTTATTTTGTTATTTTTAACATAATGATCAATGTAATACAATACTACAAAATCACTAGGCCAAGAAATTATTTTAAATTTTATAATTAAACAAATATATTAATTTAAAAAAATCCTTATTTTAAAATTTATAATGTGGTCCTATTTTCCATATAACACTTATAAATGTAAATGATAAAGTAGTGACATAAAAACAATGGGGTAGGATATTAAACCAATTAGGGGAATAATCAAAGTGGAAAACAGTGATAGTTCATATATGTATGTAATGGATCATGGAAATTTAACATAATGATGTATAAGCATACTAAAATGGAGTTAATAAAAGGGAAATTGATATCTTAAAATAGGTGTATTATTGTAATGTTGAAAAAAACAAAAACATTATGTTATATCCATTAGTCGTGGATATCCAAAAAGGCATCATAACAAAAAGTGACTTGGAAAAACACGTATTAACTATGCATTGTATCATCCCAAGTAAATGAAGAATAAGACATATATACTATTTATTACTATTTTTGAATTAAGTATTAAATTTACGTTAAAGGGTTTGCTAAGTTCGATAGCGTACCTGATACGCAAAAACGATTTTCTTTGAAATCTTACGTTGCATGCTAATAATATAATATTATTATTTTAAATTGTAGTTAACTACATGTCGTTCTATTTGCGGGAATGAATGAAACTAACTACAATATTATTATACATGTTTGTTAAATGTATTTAAATTTAACCAATAATATATTAGAGGATAAAAATATGAATGAATCTAATTTTAAACATAATTTACATTAAAAGGCATATTTACCTCCTTTTAATGGAGAACCCTCTTTAAAGACAGTTTTGGTGATTTTAATATATTCTAATTGACATAATAAAATCATTCTTTAGATTGGGGCCATTAAATTTTACTTTGGGTAATTTATTGGCATTTTTCAGATAAAGTTCATTTTTTAATGAATAGTGGAAAATATTGTATTTTAATTCAAAAGTCACTTTTCATATAATTTATTTGTATGGTTAGATTATATTTTTAGTTTTTTTATGTGAAATTAAAATATATTTTTATGATTTAATCCAATGTTTGTCATTGTAATTAATTTCACTTTGAAATTTGACATAAACAAGTATCAATCTTTTGATAGTTATTGTTTCTTAAAAACGCACTATTGGTTTTGATAACGGGAATTAATTTTAAAATTAAATAATTCCACTTTTGTGTTTTTAATTTTGAAAAAGAGAAATGATTTTTGAATTTGGAATATCAAATATATATTAGGCTGAATTTTTTGTATCTTACTGAAAAACTGTATTTTTTGATGAATAGTGAAACCGCTTAGTGGTAGTTAAAAAACTGATTTTTTCATTAAAATTAAAATTTACCACTTCTGCGAATTTAATTTCAAAAATCATACATACATGGTTGTTATCAAAAATTAAAATTTGGTTCAATAAGATGAAAATAATTATTGGTGAATAGTAACTTTTGACTTTTATTTACCGCGGTTAAAGGTAAATATGGTAATTCAAGGTTAAAATAATATTATAAAAATTAAAAATTACCTTAAGACTTGTACAAACCATATTGGTTGATTCATTAACAACCATGGTCATCTTTGGGTCAATTATGGGACCCCAATGAGCCACTTGGGTGTGAAAATGTCAATTTAGATTAATTAACATAAAGTAAAGGCAAAAATGACAAAAGAAAATTTCTTTTAGTATTTTAATTTTTATAAGGTGTTATATAAATTATCTTTACGAATATAAATATTACATAAAAATATTATAATATTTCATACATCATGGTATTTTTTTATAATTTTTAGTCATCAGATAAATTAAATTAATTATGACACAATAATGATGCAGTATTTACCTTATTAATAAATGATTTTAATAAATAAGATTATAATGATTACAATATTACCCAAAACCTGTCAAATTTCTATTGGATGAATTTATTTCGACCATAATTCATCTTATCTTCAACTATAATGATTTTTGGACCATTATTAACCGAAAATCTTTATATAATAAAATAATGTTTTTACACTTTCTTAAAGAGCCCCTGATCTCCCTTATAAAAGGAGACCACTTCTATCCAATTCCACACACTTATCAAGCCATTTTTCTAGTCCAAACTCTTCCCAATTAATCTCCCTAAATCCCTTTCCTCTTTCTTAGATGCCTTAACTTATGCAAAAGGAACTTCAAGAAGTCCTTTGGTTCAATCCAAAGGGAGTTACCCAAATTAAAGGTAACAATTTCTCTTAAATTGTTTTCTTTTGTTTACTTCTACAACACCTAAACTCCTTTTATTCCTTTATTTTGTAACAAAAACAGTATTCTCAATATACTAGGATATTTTTTTGATAAGTATTCGAACTACACTTACCCACTCTTCCATATAATGGATGAAAAACATAATGTTTCAGTGGATGGCAAACTAACGCCTCACGAAACGATGATTGTTCGATTATCTCCTACCGCCTCTCATGGTGGAAATTATGATTGAACTGTATTTATATATGATATATATTATGTTTATTATTTCTTTATACTTCTGTGCTTCCCAATTATATCAAGCCTTTATAGATTTCATAGTGGATAAGTACAATAATCTCATTTGAGAAAGTGCGGACTACCGCCCCCTAAAAGTGATGTGATTCGTGAATGCCTTATATGGGATGTATAAAGGATGGAGTTAATGATATTATATATTATATTATACTGTAATTATAATATATCTATTTATATTTGTGTTTTATTTCTATTAAAATAAAATAAAAAATGAAAGTAGCATTCATGCGTACGTGCGGCTTACCCTCTCCATGAACAGTGCATTTCATTTATTACCTCCAAATGTTATGAATTATTATAAATACATGTATATACTGGATATATATGATATATATGATTTCTAAATCATGAATATAATTCTGGATATAATGGAATATTGTCCACTTCGACAACTTTTAAATATAAGGTGTTAATTTTTGACTTAAGTACAAAATAACGACAAAACGAACGTTATTAACTTAAATGATTGCATAATGATTATAACATTGTAATAAGTGATATAAAAGGAATAATAGACATGAAAAAGGTTCTTAATAATGTATAAATTAACATTAGTTTATTATTCAGGAGATTAAATAACAATCGAGTCAAGTCGGACACGAGGTAAGGGACTTCATCCCAATGTTCTTTCATTTAGGCATATTTTCATTTATACACAACATTATTTTATACGGTGTTTAAAACCCATTGAATTTTACTTTAATTAAAAAAGAATATTTTCTCTAAAAATTATTTTACTAAACGACAAGTATTATGTTTCTTTAAAATGTACGCGGTGACAACGACCTTTCCACTGCCACAAGAATTATTTTATCTTTGGCTTCCCCAACAAGCCCTAATGTTTTTAAAAGAAAATAAATACCTTATACTCTTTTACGTATTTTTGGTATTAAAAATGGTATTGAAAATGCATTCTTTATGTGATTAAATTTATGTGATATATTGTGATTGAAATGTGGAAATGTTTACTTTCTTTTATATTTGTTGTATGTGATATGATTTTATATTGGTACTTGGACAGTTGGTGGGTGGTTACCTGATAAACCAAATGACGGGTGGTATCGTAAATACCAGTCTGGGTGGTTATGTTTTATCCTCCAATTCATTTGATATGGAAGTCGGCCATATGGCTTTTCGATTCAGTGATATGTGTATAATTCGACCATATGGTTATTCTATTTAATTATGTTTATGTCCCAAATTACCTTTATATGTTATGTGTTCTTTATATGAGTTTTATGTTAATATTTGCGTTAAAAAAGGTTATGTAATGATCATTTATTCAGTGAATAGTTTCTACTACTTCATAAATGTGAAAAATATTACGTAAATTAATGTATTCATGGTTTACTTGTTTCTTTGAAAAACTAATAGTTTTTCTTCTTTGTATATCCCTTACTGAGCTTTTTATATTTATCACACATTTTTGAATTGTTTTTCACAGGACATAATGTTGAATTGGGTCAAATATGGGATCAAGGAAGAGTCATGGTATCTTAAAAATGGAACGAGACATGCCACTTTTTTTTCAAGAGTTCATGTTTTGTAAAAAAAAATGGAAACAGTGTAGAAGTGTCTACCTTTTAAATATTTTGAGAAATAATCGTTATGTCATAATCCGATAAAACTCTAAACCCGATAGGATCCTCAATGTGATTTATTCATTTAATTCAATATTAAATAAGGTTTAAGTCAGGGTCCTTATAGTTGGTATCAGAGATCAGTTTAGACAACTTTACGAGTTGGGGTATTGTTAAATTAATATACATAAAGTAATTTATGATAATATTGAAGTCATAAAGAATTTAAATATTACCATTTTTCTTCAATTAAGATATTTCTTTGATTAGAATGGGTTTCCATAGAGGAAAAATTGAAGAAATGTTGGGATGACATTCGGAGGAAGACAACCATCCAAATCAGAAACATAAGATGGTCAAAAGTGGAATTGAAAGGTTTGTTGCAGTGTTGGAACAGTTGACTCATGCTATAAATGGTGGTGGTATTCATGCACGAGATCAGCCAGGTCAACCGCAAAGGAACATGTCAGTATTGGAGCATTTCATGAGGCAACATACCCCATAATTCAGAGGATCATCTTATTCGGTGATAGCAGAAGGGAAGATTAAAGAACTGGAATATATTTTCGATGTCATGGGTTGTTCATAACATCAAAAGTTTAGTCTCATTTTGTACCATTTTGAGGGTGAAGCTGATTAGTAGTGGTCAATGGTGAGCAATATCAGGGATAGTGAGGGGATTTATGCTCTTTATTGGGATGAATTCAAAGGAATGTTTCATGAGAAATATATTCCTAAAGTGGTTCATCTTGGGATGGAAAAACAATTCCTCGAATTGGGGCTGGAGGATGACTCATTGGATACTTATGAAACATTGTTCACTCGACTGGCAAGGTATGCACCAAATTTCATCCGAGATCTTGATATTAAGAAAAATAGATTTTACTCAAGACTAAATCCAAGATATCGAAGAGGGTTATCATCTAATGAGATAAAAAGTTATGAAAAACTTGTTTGATGTGCAGAGATGGTGGAAATGGAATTTTTGGATGATCAAGTTTTCATTGAAAAACAACAGAATAACAGGTCTAGTTGGCAGGAAAAGGGGAAGAATTAATCAAAGAATCTTAGAGGTAAGAAAACTAAATATCCATCTTGTGGGAAGTGTGGTAAAAAGAATCCTATAAAATGTTTATCAATGTTTGTAAAGCACTTTTGGTGTGGTATGTCTGGTCATATTGATTGTAACTGTATGGAAGATGATCTAGTAGGAAATGAAAAACCATTGGTATGATGTTTTAAGTGTAACAAAATGGGTCATTATTCAAATGAGTGTCCAATGAAGAACTCAACTGAGTGAAAGCAGTCAGAATACAAACAGAAAGGGGTGGTGAAATCCTTTGTTACTACTTCATAAGATGATGGGACATCAAATGGAGTAGTATCAGGTAGACAGTTTGTTTGTTCTGATTCTGACAATTTGTTGTTTGATTTAGGGTCTATACACTCTTTCATTTCTGAGAAGTTTTCTAGTAAATTGGGAATTCCATCTCAATATATGAATAAAAAACATACGGTAAAAATAGCTGGAAGAAATTTTGAGACAAAAAGAAAACATAAGAACATTCATGTCCTTTTGTGTGGAAAGAATCTACCTGATAACCATATTTTTTTTCATCTAGTAGAGTTTAATGTTATATTTGGGCATGGATTGGATTTTTTTTATCATGCTAAGATTGACAGCAGAGCTAAAGAGGTTTATTTTCATAAATATTGACATTTTTGTACATGAAAGAACCCATTATTTTGATAACATATCAGGAAGTTGTGAAACTAGTAAAATATGGAAATGAATGTTACCTTGCACATATTGTTTAAAATAAAAAAACGGTTCAGATTAATGATGTGCCAGTGGTAAATGTGTACCTTGATATTTTTCCTAATGCGTTTCCTGGAATTATTCCTGATCAGGAAGTTGAATTTACTCTTGGCTTAGTTCCCGATGCTAATCCAATTTCAAAAACCCCTTATAGAATAGATCAAGTTGAACTTTTAGAGTTAAAGAAGAAATTGCAAGAGTTATTAAATAATGGTTTCATTTGACCTAGCACATCACCATGGAGTGATCCTGTATTTTTTGTTAAAAAGATCGATGGTTCAATGAGACGTTGCATTGATTATAGAGCATTGAATAACATTAATGTTTAGAATAAGTATCTTTTTCCTCATATCAATGATTAGTTTGATCAGCTCTAGGGAGATCAGTATTTTTCGAAGATTTATTGGAGGTCGGGGTACCATCAGTTGAAATTAAAGGAAGCATATGTTTCATAGACCTTGTTTCGTTCTAGATATGGCCTTTACGAATTTGTAGTTATGCCTTTTGGTTTAACCAATGCACCTGCTGTATTCATGGATCTTATGAATAGAATTTTCAATGTGTTCTTGGATAAGTCTGTGGCTGTGTTCATTAATGATATTTTGGTTTAATCAAAAAGTAAATAAAATCATGAAAGTCATTTAAGGGTTATCTTGAAAGCCTTAAAAGAAAATAATCTTTATGGGAAATTAATCAAGTGTGAGTTTTGGTTTTAACAAATTTCATTCCTTGGTCACATTGTTTCAAAAAATGGAATAACTGTTTATCCTGCTAAAACAAAAGTTGTTAAATAATGGCCAAGACCCACAAATATAACTGAGATACAAAATTTTTTTGGTTTGGCAGGTTATTAATGCCGGTTTTTTGAAAATTTTACATTATTATCTAGTCCAATGAATATGTTAACTCGAAAAGGTGTTTTGTTCATCTGGAAAAAAGAATGTGATGATTGTTTCCAGGAATTGAAAAGGAGATTTGTGAATGCTCTAGTTTTGGGACTGCCATCCAGAAAAGAAGATTTTGTTATCTATAGTGATGCTTCGTTGAATATACTGGGTTGTTTCCTAATGAATAATGATTAGTTAATTTCTTATTCTTCACTTAAATTCAAACAACCTGAGTTAAATTACCCTACAAATGATTTCAAATTTTCATATGTTGTTTTTGAATTAAAACTTTGGAGGCATCATTTTTATGGAGTAAAATGTGAATTATATACTAATCACAAAGATTGTAGTATAAATTCACTCAAACAAATTGAACATGAGACATAGGAGATGGTTAGAATTAATCATTGATTATGTTTGCATGATCCATTACCATCTGGGAAAAGAAAATAAAGAGGATGATTCTTTGACTCAAAAAAGTAATACTTCATTAACTATGTTATGTTTGGAACAAGATCCTTTGGTTTTTGATTTTATGAACATTGGCATAAAAGTTGTTGGTACTGAAAATTCTTATGTTTTGTATTAAGTTTCAATGAGATAACCTCTATCAAACATAATAAATCAAGCGCAGAAAGAATACAGTGAGTTACAGAAAAAGGTAGAGTTGGTTCAGAAGGGTATGTTGCCTGAATTTAACATTGATAATGATTGTGTTTTGAGGTTTGTAAAGAGATTATGTCTGCCTTGTGATTCACAGTTGAGGAATGAGTTGCTATGTGATGCTCATAGTTCTTTGTTTTCAGTTCATCCTTGAAGTACTAAGATATACAGAGATCATTAGGATTATTACTGGTGGGACGGAATGAAAAGAGTTATTGTTGATTTTTCAATAAAGTGTTTGAATTGTCAGCATGTTAAAGCAGAGAGGCAGTTACCAAATTGGACACTTCAGTCTATACAGGTTCCAGAGTTCAAATGGGAAAATATATCCATGGAATTTATTGTGGGATTACCAAAGAAATCTAGAGGTAATAATGCAATTATGTTTATAGTTGATCTAATGACTAAATATCCTCATTTCCTTCTTGTTATAGATACTGTGTCTCTAGATAAACTTGCTCGATTGTATGTTCAAGTGATAGTCAAGTTTCATGGAGTTCCCCTCTCCATTCTATCCGATCGTGATCTCATGTTCACTTATAACTTTTGTAAAGGCCTTCAGAAGTCATTGGGTACTGAAATAAATTTTAGTACAGATTTTCATCGGTAATTAGATGGGTAGTCAGAACGGAAAATTCAGACCTTGGTCAATATGTTACGTGCTTGATCAATGGATTACCAGGGAAGCTGGGACCAGAATCTTCTTTGGTTAAATTTTCTTATAATAACAGTTTTAATTCCAGTATACAGATGGCTCCATTTGAGGCATTATATGGAAAGCATTGTTGAACTATAGCTTTTTGGGATGAAGTAGGTTAAAGGAAGTTCATGTTACCAGAATTGGTAGAAGAGATGGCAGATAAATTTCGGATGATTCAAAATCACATGAGAACATGTCAGAGCAGACAGAAAAGTTATGCAGATAACCGGAGGAAGGATCTTTTCTTTTGAGGTAGGTGATCATGTATTTCTCAATGTTTCTCCATGGAAAAGTGTGATGTGTTTTGGTAAGAAGGGAAAGTTGAGTCCAATGTTCATTGGAACATATGAAATTCTAGAGAATGTTGGATAAGTTGCGTACAGAGTGCCTTTACCTCCATGTTTATCCCAGGTACACAATTGATTTCATGTCTCGATGTTGAGAATGTATATGCTAGATCCATCTCATGTTTTGAGCCCAGAGGTAGTTCAATTGTAATATAATCTCACTTATGAAGAATAACCAGTTTAGATTCTTGACTATAGAGAGAATGTGTTGTGGAATAAGGTAATTCACTAGGTAATGGTTTTGTGGACAAACCATATGGTTTAAGAGGCAATGTGGGAATCTGAAAATTCTATGAGGGATAAATACCCCCACTTATTTTTATAAGTGAATAAAAATTGCGAGGATGGAATTTCCCAAAGGGGGGAAGGATGTGACATTACAAGTAAATGTAAAATAAGACATATTTCATATATATTAATATTTTTGAATAAAATATTAATTTTACTTTAAAGGTGTTTTTATGTTCGATAGCATACTCGATACGCAACAACGATTTTCTTTTAAATCTTACGTTGCATGCTAATAATATAATATTATTATTTTAAATAGTATATAACTCATAGCCATTGTATTGGCGGGAATGAATGAAACTAACTACAATATTATTATACGTGTTTGTTAAATGTATTAACTTTTATCCAATAAAAAGTTAGAGGCTTAAAATATGAATGAAACTAATTTTTAGCAAAATTTACATTAAAAGGAATATTTTACGCCTTTTAATGGAAATAACTCTTTAAATATAGTTTTGGTCATTTTTATATGTTCTAATTGACCAAATAAAATCCTTCATTAGAATGGGGAAATCAAATTTAACATTATGTATTTTTTTGGGATTTTTCTGATAGATTTCATTTTTTAATGAATTGTGAATAATATTGTATTTTTATTCAAAAGTGCATTTTAATCTAATATATTTTTATGGTTAGATTATCTTTTTTGTTGGTCTTAAAGTGAAATTAAAATATATTTTTACGATTTAATCTACTGTTTTCTATTATAATTAATTTCACTTTGAAATTGGACATAAAACAGTATCAATCTTTTAATAGATTTTTTTTCTTAAAAATGCACTATTTGTTTTGATAAGAGGAATTAATTTTCAAATTAATTAATTCAACTTTTATGTTTCTAATTTGGAATAATAGATATCATTTTTTAATTTCAAATATCAAATATATCTTTGGATAAATTTTTGGTATTTTTCTGAAAAACATGAATATTTGATGAATAGTGAAACCACTTAGTGGTAGTTAAAAAATAGCTTTATTCATTAAAATTATATTTTACCACTTCTGCGAATTGAATTTTTAAAATACTACATACATGGTTGTTACAAAGAAGTAAAATTTGGTTCAATAAGATGAAAATAATTTATGGTGAATAATAACTTTTTACTATTATTTACCGCGGTTAATGGTAAATAGGGTAATTCAATGTTATAAGAATATTATAATTATTCAAAATTACCTTAAAACATGTCCAAACAATAATGGATGAGTCATTAATGACGATGGGCATCTTTGGATCGTCTTTGGGAAACCATTGTGCCCCTTGGGAGTGAAAATGACAATTTAGATTTATTAACTTAATGGAAAGGAAAAAATGACAAAAGCAATTATCTTTTTTTAAATTTATCATTATTAGGAGTTATATAAATTATCCTTTATAATATAAATATTAATTAGAAATATAATAAGATTTATTACATCGTGGTAGTTTTTTTTCATTTTTAGACATCATATAAATAAATTTATTTATGAAATAATAATGATGCAGTATTTACCTCATTAAAAAATGATTTAAATATATAATAATAATAATAATAATATATTATTATCCAAAACCTATCAAATTATTATTGGAGGATTTTATTTAGATCATGAGTCATCTTATCTTGGAATATAATGATTTTTGGACAATTAGAAACTGAATATCATTATATACTAAAATAATGTTTTCACATTTCCCTAAAGAGCCCCTCCACTCCCTTATAAAATGAGACTACTTATAACAAATTCCACACACCACTAAATCCATTTGGATCGTCCAAACACGGCCCAATTAAGTTACCTACATCCATATACTCCTCCTAGAAGACTTAATTTTGGAATAAGGTACTTCACAAAGTCCTTTGGTTCAAACCAAAGGGAGTTACCCAAATTAGAGGTAACAGTTTCTCTTAAATTGTTTTCTTTTGTTTTACATATCTAACCCCTAAACTCTATTTATTACTTTATTTTATAACAAAAACAGTATAATAAATATATTAGGATGCTTTAATGTTAGGGATTATAACTACAATTACACACACCTCTATCTAAAGGATGAATAAGGTAATGTTTCTTTGGATGGAAAACTAACGCCTCACGAAATGATGATTGTTCGATTATCTCCTACCGCCTCTCATGGTGGACATTAGTATGGAAATGTATTTATATATGATATATATTATTTTTATTATTTTCTTGATGGTTCTGTAATTACCAATTATATCAATCCTTTATGGTTTCCATAGTGGGTAAATACGATAATCTCATTTCAGGAAATGCGGACTACGACCCCCTCAAAGTGATGTGGTTCGTTAATGCCTTATGTGGGATGTATGATAGATAGAGTTAATGATATTATAAATTATATTCTACTAGAAATATAATATACCCATGTATCATTATTTTTTATTTCCATTAAAATATGAAATAGAAATGAAAGTAGCATTCATGCGTACGTACAACTTACCGTCTCCCTGAACGGTGCATTTCATTTCATACCTCTAAATGTTATGCACTATTATAAATACATGTATATAATAGATATAATAGATAAATATGATATCTAAATCATTAATATCATTTTGGATATAATGGATTACTGTCCACATGGACAACTTGTAAATATAAGTTGTTCATTTTTGACTCAGCTACCAAATATCGACAAAACTAACGTTGTTAGCTTAAATGATTGAATAATGATTATAACATGGTAATAAGTGATATAAAAGGAATAATAAACATGAAAAATGTTCTTATGCAAGTTGAAATTAACTTTAGTTTATTATTCATGTGATTAAAGAACGGTCGAGTCAAGTCGGACACGAGGTAAGGGACTTCATCTCAATCACCTTTCATTGAGGATAGTTTTCATTTATATATAACTTTATTTTATATGGTGTATAAAAACCTTTTAATTTTACTTTTATTCAAAATGAATCTTTTCTCTACGAAGCATTTTACTAAATGACATGAATTATGTTTCTTTTCAACGTACACGGTGAAAACGAAATTTCAGCCGCCGTCAGTATTATTTGATCTTTGACTTCCTCAATAAGCCATAATGTTTTTAAAAGAAAATAAATACCTTATAAAGTTTTACTTATTTTTTTTATTGACAATGGTTTTGAAAATGGTTTTGTTATTTCAATATGTTTACGTGATATATTGTGATTGAAATGAGGAAATGTTTACTTTCCTTTATATTTGTTTTATGTGATATGATTTTATGTCGGTAAGTGGACATTTAAAGAGTGGTTTCATGGTAAACCAAATTAAGGGAGGTGTTGTGAATACCAGGACAGGTTCTTACATTATATCCTCCAATTCATTGGTTATGGAAGCCAGCTGTATGGCGCTTCCATTTAGTGATATATGTGGATGTCGACCGTATGGTTATTCCATTTAAGTATGTTTATGTCCCAAGTTACCTTTATATGTTATATGATCTATATATAGGTTTTATGGTAATCTTTTGGTTACAAAAGGGTAAGTAATGATCCTTTATTCAGTGAAGAGTATTTACTACATCATTACAGTGAAACGTATTACTTATGTTAATGTATTCATGGATTACTTGTTGCTTTGAAAAACTTACAGTTTTGTTTCTTTGTGTATCCCTTACTGAGATTTTTATTCTCATCCGAAGTATTTGAAATGTTTTTTACAGGACATAATGTTGAATAAGTTCAAGTATGAGATCACGGAAAAGTCATACCATCTTAAACATGGAACTAGACATGACTCTTTTTTTCAAGAGTTTGTGTTTTGTAAAAAAAATTGAAACTGTGTAGAAGTGTCTACCTTGTAAATCTTTTGAGATGTAATAGTTATAGCCTAATTCTCTAGGACTCTAAACCTAAAAATATCATCAATGTTAATTATTTATTTAATTCAATATTAATTAATGTTTAAGGCCAGGTCCTTATATGCATGTTATCTCATTAAATGTAAACATTAACCAATGAGTTGGATTTAAATCATATTGACCACTTTATATATATAACATTACATGTTCCCCATTGATCATAAAAGATAAGAAAATGTTTCATCACTAACTACAATGAGAATGGAATATGGGTTTCATACCTATATTTCCCAAATAATGTTTTTACGGTTATATAGTAGGTGATTTCCTTTGAATAAAAATAATGTTTTCTATTAAAAATATTGTACCTAGTTTATATTGAGATCAATGAGAGGGAAATAGGGTGAATTATTCACCCCTATATCTATTTTAATTTTAGTTTTACCATTTAATCCTATGTGTATTATAAAATCCTTGATCCACTTTTCATATATCAATTTTCATCACATCAAATGATCTTTTAACTACAATGGAATAGCATAAAAGTATTTACAATATTTGTTACAAAGACCCATCCTTTCCATGTTGGTTAATCCCCAAAACATAGATTTTCATTTTTAAAATTTTTATCAATTAAAATGTTTAATAAAAAATCATCCCCTTTCATATATCATAAATACACCTAATAGATTAATTATAATGCACCCCATAGTGTTTCCATAATGTTCCTTATATTGATCCATAATCAACACCAGATATATCATCTTCTGAATCAATGATGTAACTTCTAATCAGGAATCACAATGGATAACTCTCCTCCTCCATGTTTCATTTGAGTGACTGCTTCTAATATAGGATCAAACATCGAGACTTCAAGAATTTATTTTTGTTTAATCCATTATAGGATGATCAATGGATATTCCTCCCTCAGACCACATAATCCATTTTATTGAAGCACCTATCCCTCTATGATTTCATATTTTTGTTTTTTCTAAAATATATTTAATAAAGTACACATGAACATTTTTATTATTGGAATAATTTTTAACCTATTCTTTCTCCATGTAAAAATGTCCTAATCTCCCTTAATGAGTGAAATTAATTCACAAAAGTGCAATAATATTTTATTTATGAATAATAATTTAATGATTTAAATTTACCATCGATATGGATATAACCATTTTTTTATTTTATTCTAGACTTATATAACAAGATAACTACAAAATATTTATGAAAAAATGTCATCAATTTGTTTTTAGAACATCAATTTTGGAAGAAATTGCATAGAATAGTTACATTGTACATCCCTTCATTTAAAAATTATTCAATTATTATTTTATACACCATATCAACATGTATTTTTTTATTTTAGTTTTTTACACAAATCAGTGTGTACTCATGTATGCATGCATTTATATATTCATCAATGCATTGCACTTCTACAAATTTTCTTCCCAGAAATCATGTATGCACACAGTTCTAACTTATTATTCACATAATTTTTTTTTGTAATTGATCAGGATAACTATATAAATCTTCTTTCTCATTACCCTTGTGGCCTCTATGTTTTCTTTATCTTGATTAAGTAAAATTGAGGAATATTACTTCACCAAAATGAATCATATGATATGATTATTCTCATTCATGTGATAATAGAATTCTTTTATTTTTTATTTATATGACTGCATCACATGAGCACCACTTCTATCTGGATAATGGATCACACTGGCATATCTATTTCAAAAACTCTGTAGATATCTCAATGTTAAAAATTACATAGCCTTATAATTTCTTATTTTTATATAAATAAAATTTTACTATAATTTTCATAGTGAGTATGGAATCCATAAACACTCCCATTGATCTATCTGTTTCATGGTTTTTTTGAATGATAAATCATTTATCCTTACCAAGAAATAATGATGAGATCATGTGATCACCTAATCACATCACTTGATCATGTTCCACCTTAGTGATTTATGTTATTAGGTTTACTTACTAAAATTTTACACTGAATATTCAATTCACAACTAATGTTGATTAACTAATGAATTCATACTATGAATGATTTCCATGGTATATGATTCATTTGATTAAGATATACAATCGTTTTAATGAGAAAAAAACATGTTATCACATTTTTTGTGACAACATAATTTGATGAACTCGTGCATAGTAATGATTCCTTAATTAAAAAAATTATTTTAATGAAGGAATTAATTAAATGAAATGATATCTTGGATATTATTATATTATATTATCATGTCTCATTCTCATGGGATGATCACATGAGATATAAGATTGTGTGACTATTTCATGTCTCATATTTGTGTGAAGATTATTCATTGTTTACGTTGTTACAGAAAGAAATCTTCTAATATGATTTTTTTATATCTATAAAATAGTAGAGTTCATTTTTATTTATTATAGGTTGTTATTTCTATAATTTAAATTGGAAGAAGAAAATATTTGAAGTGAATCAGGTCCCAAATCAAAGTCATGGATGGTTTTGAGGTACTTAATAGTTTACGTTATCCTCCCAACATAATTGGTCATCATATGGGGGAATACAAGAAACAAACATAAAGACCCACAATCCGTTTGGGCTTTGCTGACCCATATTGGCCCACTAGTTCCTTCGTGGGAAATATTCATGTGACTTTTGCAATATAATGGGCACTTCATCATCACTATTCTTTCAATCCTACTCTCACACCCCATATTCACCATGCCTAGAATACTAGATTGGTCTAGCATGGGGATAAATTCCCCCATAAGTGGAATAAATCTATTTTCATTCTAACACCGTGTATTTAGTAATTTTTTTAATGGATGGAAAATCAAATCACTTATTTAATTTAATTCATCATGAAAATATGTAATATAAAATTTTAGGGACATCATGATGTAATAATACTCATTAAAAAAATATAAATATATTTCTCTATCACCTCATATTTTTCATGGAATTATATCTCAAAGAACTCAATCAAATTATAGAATCTTGTGTAGCCATCATCAACTATTCATTATCACTATGGAAAACAATGTTCATTATGTAATTCATATTTCACATATTATTGAAAATTATTGGTAGATCACCATTCATTATTCTTATCATATATATTATTGATGCATGAAATTAGATTTCATCCTGTGAGTACATGTTAATTCTCTAATAATTGCAACTTGATCGTACCACGATTCATTATTTCATTTACACCAATAAACCACTATGCAATACTTGTTTTGTATTGAATAGTAGTAAAATAATATCAAATTGAAAATCAAATTTGAAAGAATTGTTTTTTTTCACTATTAAAATGGGAAATGATATTATTTTTGATGATTTAAATGTAAGAGGAGATGATTTGGAGGGCCTATGAAGAAGTTGAAGAAAACTGGGCCCAAATCGCATGGATCCAGGAAGACATGCCCACTAATTTTCCTATTTAAAAAATTAAATGCATCCAAATGGGCTCATATTATGTATTCTTGGTCAAAAATTAATTGGATGAAACTATTATGATCAATCCCAATCCAAATTCTTTAAGAAAGGGGCCCAACCAACCTGATATATCCAAAACACCGAATTTGTGCGACGTAAAAAGTGGCATTCTGTAATCTGACCATATCACTAGATATAGTTGTCCAATTGATGTAAAACAATCGGTGGAGAGAGTTAGGAATTGGGGAAACAATGTTCCAGTTTTTTTCGAAGGGATATCCGATTGTATATTGTACAAAATGCATGGTACAAGTGGTTTGACAAAATTTGTGTGCCCCAATCCACCTACCAATTTTCCTATAAAATGGAACCATTGGATCTCCATTTGGGAGTTTGAACCCGAGGAAAGGTGCTACCATTTTGGAATCACAAAGGCATCCTCCCCCAAATATTTGATGTTCTTGAGGCTATGGAATGTTGTATCTCAATATATTTCTCTTCCTCCTCCCCCATGGGTTTCTAAACCCCTTGTGATCACCTGAGGAGGAAAGTGATGTATTCCCTTGCTTCATGTTAGTATTATTTTTAATGGCCTTTTAAATTACAGGTTGTATGGTATTTATCATCATCCAAACCATTAATTTAATTGAGTTATATACTATAATGTTATACTCAAACTCAAATGATCGTGTTTGGGGGTACCCTATCATGTGAGGTTTCACACACCATTCATCCCTTTTTATTCCCTCATTAACTTGCGGAGTTTGTGTGGTTCATATTTCAAAATTGAACTCACATAAGTAATTTGAATTCCATGTACATTTATTTCATGGTAACATAAAGAAATAACATACAATACTTTTATCACATCGTGTTCTTTGTGTTCTTCCTTGTTGATTTTCGACTATGAAGTCGAACACAAATAAACAAATCATGGGCTATGTTCTGTAAATCATTGTGTGTTTTCAAATGATTCCTAGGAGGTATCCTGGGATAAAATCGGTAACAATATGGTTCTAGGTGTTACAAATTTGTTATTAATAAATCATAATCCTATATCTTGATGCAATGAAGGATGATCGCCAGGAGAGTACCAAAGGTTGATCACGCTTAATTAATTGTATTAATATTTTTTTTATTATCATTTTATATGATCATATTCAATAATAATACCCACATGTATTACAATACGTTATTAAAATTTTAAATACATAATAAAATCCATCTTTTTTAAATAATGATCTATGGCTCCTTCGAGAGACGACATACGATTGTTGCTATACTGTTGAAATTATAGTTAAAAATAGACATATAATTTGATGCGCTCGACAACACGATCAAATTTTGGAGTCATTACCATGGATCCAAGATCAATTTTTCTTTATTTGGTTTTAATTTTTAATTTTAAATCTTACTTAGTTCTCCTTTAAATACCACACCGCCATTTGATTGTTTTTTATTTGGGTTTTTTGGTTATTTTAATTTTTATTTTGGTGTTTTATCTCTCAACATTTCTCTTAATTTTCCCTCTCTCTCACTCTCTTCTTCTACATTTATCATTTTATAATTAAATACTATAAAATTATATTCTACATTAACCCTTATATAGTTAATTTATCCATAATAAACCATTATGGTAAAAAACAAACAAACAAAACTTGTTTTCATGACCCGGTCAGAAAAAGAAAATCTTCTTGAATTTGACCCTGAAATTGCTAAGACACATCATAGACAAATCAAGAAATCCTGAGAAGGTCAACAAATTAACCCTATGGAACCCCTATTTGAACCTTAATTAGTAATAAATCAATCAAAAATTTAACCCAAAAAAATCCAAGAAAACATTGCTGCAAATAATGGAACCTTAAAAGAACTAAACCCTGGGATATGGATTACCAACCTGCGTACTTCCAATATCTTGAGGATGTATCCAGATATGAGATAAGATCAGGTCTCATCCATCATGTTCCAAAATACCATGGAATTTCTGGCTAGGACCCTCATAAACACCTTAATAATTTTCATATATTCTGCTCCACCATGAAACACCAAAATGTGTCTAATGACATTACAATGTTTAGGTCCTTCACTTTCTCCATTGATGGTGTATCCAATGATTGGATATACTATTAACCTACCTCAATTGGGGTATTTTATGACCTAAAAAACACTATTTTTAGAGAATTTATTCCCTAAATACTGAACTACATCAATTGGGGATGAAATTTGAAGCATTAGTAAATCACAAGGAGATACACTTCATGAATACTGTGAGAGATTGAAAAATCTTTTCTCAAGCTTCCCAACCACCAAATTAGTGAACAAATATAATCAATTAATTTTTTGAGGGAATTATCCCCATGGATTTCGGATTGATTGATGTAGAAAATGGTGGTGCCTCGGTTGATAAAACACCATCCATTGCATGTGATTTTATATCCAATATGCCTCAAAATGAACAATAATTTCGTATAAGAGAAATTGAAACAACCAGAGGAGATCATGAGGTAATTCATTCATACCTTCAATAAAAGGTAGATAATTCACTATATGATATTCATAACAATCTATAGAAATTATCTCAAGCACAAGGAATGTCGCACCCCAACCTTTTGGATTAATTTTCAATTCAATATATATTAGTTTCGGGATCTCGTGTCGAGCTTTGGGTTGAGTCCTGATTTAAATTTTTTTTGAAGTTTAATGTTTTTAGTTGGTTTTGGACCCGTGCGCGGCCACCGCACGGTTGTCGGAAGCCACGTAGTTGGACATGTAGTGAAATTTCTCTTTTATTTTATTACTATTTTTGGTTATTGTTATTATTGTTATTACTATTATTATTATCATTATAATTATTATTATTACTATTGTAATAAAGATATTATGATTAATTTCTCATCATCATTGTTATTTTAATATTTTCGAAATAGTTATTATTTTTATTGTAGGTAATTTAAATTATTACTATCTTTGTTATTGTTAATTTTATTCTGATTATTTTTATTATTATTATTATGGTATTAGTTATTATAATTATTTTTATTATATTAAAATGAAAAAAAACAACCTAACCCTAATACCCGTGCCCCCCTGTTTCCTGTTGTGCGCCGCGAGCACCCCCTCCCTTTCTTTTCTTTTTATTTTTTTTCTTTCTCTTTTGCTGCTGGGCGAGCCTCCTGTTTCCCCCCCTGCTGGTCGCGGCTGAAACCCTCTTCTCCCTTCCCTGCGCGAACCGCCTCCCCCGTCCGGCGCCTCCTCCTCCCGGCTGCGCCCAAGCCTCCTCTCACGGCTCCCCTGCTCCTGCTCGGGCGAATCATCCACCCCAGCCGGCTCCCGTGCCCCTGCTCGCCCTCGGCCTTGCACCCCTCTGCCCTCGGCTGCATCCACAAGCCTCCCGTTGATGCCCCTGCCTACAACGGCCATCACACCTCCCTATTACCAGTGTCCTCCCGTCGGCCTCACTGACATCCGAGCGACCTCCCTGCACTGGCCACAACACCGACCACCTCCCCTTGTTCCTGCAGCGCACCCCCTTTTCCTGCGCCTAACCCTTGTCCGGCTTGTGCTCCAGCCTCCTTCGACCCGCGATCCCATTTTTTTCCACCGGCGCGCACGATCCCTATCCGGTTTCTCATATCCGGCAACCCCCCCCCCCCCCTCTTTGGTATTCTTTTCCCCTCCTTCCTTTGATATGAGGTTATTTCTTGGTTAGGGTATGATTTTTGTGCGCATATCCTTAAATGGTGTAACCACCTTCGCTGTGTCGGGTCAAATTTCATCTTCTCGCGGATGCGTTTGAGGTGCGCATGGGGTCTTGCTCTGTTTTTTTAGACTTTCTTCATCGTTTGTGTTAATATCCCCTTGCCTTTCGCTATAATTTTAGAACTGTGTTTATCTCTTGTGGCAGATTGTCTCTCGTGGATTGACCATGATGTTATTTAATAATTTTATAATTCTTGTGTTGCATCTTGTTTTCATGCTGTTTTTGGTTATGAGGTGCGAGTTGTGTCTAGTTAAATTTTTGACTTGTTTTGCATTCTCGAAATGCAATTAGTTAATATGTTATCGTGTTGTCCAATTTCTTGGCGTTGTCAGAAATAAGTTCGAAGTGCTGTTCTCTGGTTAAATATATGTGTACTTATGGTGTTTTTTTTAGAATTTGGTAACTTATTTGACCTAGTTATTGAATCTTTAACAAATTGTGTGTTTTTCTTATACAGACTGTTTATGTGTTGTTTGGTCTGCTTATAAAAATTGTTTAGGAATTGGTTTTCTTGTTCATAAAAGTGTCTGTAGACTGGTTTAGTCTTTATGGCATTTTATTAAGTTGTGTAAATTGTTATTTTAACTGTGGAGTTGGTGCGCATTCTATTTTGGCGTGTTGTGAGTGCTCATTTAATTTTAAAATGATTTATTAGATAGTATCGACGGTGTGGGTTATGTTTTGAAAGTTTGTCGAGGTGGTTTTTTGTGCCATATGTTCATCTGGTTTGTTTTTAGTCAGTGGTGGTGGGTTTTTAGTTGTTGTGCGTTTGTTGCAGCGCGTTGTCGGTGAGGAAAACCCGGGATATTGCAGTCATCGACTAGTGCGTGCTTGTGCGTCTGTGCGGGGCGTGATGCACCCTTATGTTTGGACATCGAGCCGAGGTAGGTCCCCCACTGCACTTACCTTTAGATTTAGAATTTATTAATTTCTTGTTGTTTTATTAATTTTTAATGAATTAGAAATAATATTAGATAATAAAAATTTAAATGATCATTTAGTGTGAAAAGAGCTGTTTATTTTATACCGAACACTTGGGACATTTTCTTGACGAGCGGACACCCAATTTTGAAAGAATGCATGTTTGGCCTTTAAACATAATTCACGAAACTTCAAATGTGATTCTAGTTTTAAAGATAAATAATTTCTTCTGAACAAGCGTTTTGAGTTTTTTTGAGAAATGAGGTTTTACTTTAAAATTGGTGAAGGCCCGTTTGGCACTTTAATGAAATGGATTATCTTGGAAATCCCACTCAGGGGTGTTCTTTGGTGTGCGTTGTTTGCGTGAGATGTATGTGATGTTTGTGCATCGTGACTGATTTATTTACATTGTAGACGCTCCCCCTTTTTATTGCTTGTGATGACATGGGAACCTGGCATATTGAGTGAATTTTCTGAGAATGATTGCTGCACTACTTTAGACCACGCACTGGCTAGTGGCCCCATAGCAGGGGAATACTGAGTTATTGCTGCTATGGGGATTGGGCCCCTCGGTTATGCCATGCAGGGATATGCCGGGTAGTATTATTGGCGTTATGACGTCATCGAGTTATGCCATGCCTTCAGGATGAGTCACATGTATAGTACGTTCTGGATTGTTCACGATCTCCTAGGTTCGACCCATGTTCCTTTTAATGTTTATTTGTGTGGCGGACGATTGAGAGGTCGAGTTCGGTAGCTGACCCATGTGTGCCACTTTTTCCATTGCCCTTAGTGTGTGTTGTGTATTGTGCGTGATTTTCCTTTTAACTAACAACTAAAGTTTGAATTTCTAAATTGTTCGCAAAATGATTTAAAATGAAATGCACCTGTTTCTTTCAACATTAAACTTGTTCTTAAATTAAAAAGGGCAATGGATTGTTACTTATTTTAGAAATAAAAGTGTGTGGAAACCATATTTTATATAATTTAGTTCAAACCTGGAATTGATAAATTCTTTATTTATTGGTATGTGCATTTGGAATAGAATTGGTCGGGCCTACCTACTGAGTTTTAATACTCACACCTATAGTGCTTTCATGTTTTTTTAGTTCTGTTGCAGGTTCCAGATTCAGTTATTCGCCTTGAGCGATGTTGGTTGTGGTATTGGAGAGTGACCCATGGGGTCACCTGAAGTTGGATCGTGGTCAGGTTAGTAGTGGTGTTGGTTGATCATTCTTTATTCATTTTGTGGTTCTGTTTTATTTTCCGCTATTTAGTTTATTTTTCATTTGGGCCAAATCGTTCCCACCTGTTTACTTTTGATGCCCGGCACTAGTTGCCAGCCCGTGGGGATCGGGAACGCCCTTCGGGCCATGTCGCGGACCGACTCGGGTGACCGGTTCGAGGTCGACCCGGGTTGGTTCGTGATAAAATTGTATCAGAGGGAGGTTCTTGTTATTTGGGATGTCCGGTAGATGGAGATTAGGATTTTTGGGACTTGAGAGGTAGGTACGGGAAGGACTTCATGAACCCTCGCCCGTTCCGCACCTTGAATCGCTAGGGATAGTCCGAGAATTGAGTCTCTGTTTCATTCTGGCTTGTTTTGGATTGAGGGATAACAATGGAGGTAAACCGATGTTACATTGTGATTTCACATAGAGTAGTGACCCATGTGGAGTCCGGGTACACGGTTTGAATTCCTCCTAGTGGTCGACGCCTACTTGGGACATGGCCCACTACCATTTCACCAGGTTAAGTTTGACTACTAGTCCCTCACTTCGGTGTTTGATGCAATTTAAGTGTCGTTTTTGTTCTGGTTGGTGTAAGTGCATCTTTGGAAGTGGAAAAAAGGGTTTTTTTGAAAATGGGACTGATTTCTTTTAAATGACTTTAAACTTACGAAATGAGTTTTTAAAACTGAAAGCCTTTGGTTTGGAAAACTGATGTTTTCTTGGAAATTGGGTTGAGAATCGTTTGGGGTGAAACCTCAGGTACTCCTTATGAATATTTTCACATGTGAGAGGATGCGTGGAAAGTGCGTGTTGGTGCATATGAATGAAAGTGGATGAATACATGTGCAACGATTCATGGGATTACCTGGGTGTGTTTGAAATTAAAGGCTTGACCTTGTTTCCTAAATTGGATTTTAAAGAGGAAAATGGTTTTGGAAAGTGATTTTGGATTGAAAAGTGGATTTGGTATTTGGAAAGTAGCCTCGAAAGAAGGTGGTTTTGAAATATAAAATGAAAAGTGGTTTTGGGGTGGTGTTTGCCTTTGTTTGGATTTGAGTTGGTTGTTTTTGGACGAGGGTGATTTATTAATGTTGTTTCGGTTGATATTGGTCTCATCTTGGTGTTATATATCTCGTTCAGAAATGCTGCCCAGAAAGATCCCTAGTGTTTTGATGATTTATGCCCAGTTTTTGGTCTTTCTCGGACGTTGTCTGTCCTTCATGGTGATTGGAGTCTGTTAGAGACAGTGTAGTGGCTTGAAGAAGTTGAGCGTGTCTTCAGGGTATTGGGAACTCCAGAAGCGATCTGAGTGCGTATTGTTTTGGGTCTGTTTGAAGGTCCAGCTCTGGATGAGTAGGAGTTGTTCGCCCTGACTTTACTGCAAGTTGGGATGATGTGGTATGTCTTTAAAGCCGTCTTCGTTCAATGGTTTACACTTGTGGAGGTGAAGACGAAAAAAAGGGGAGATCTCATGTGTGTTGAACACGGCCAGCAGATGGTGAGAGCGTATGTTGACCATTTCATGGATCTTGTGTTTCTTTTTCTGGGGGTAGTGTCGCAGGACTGGATGAAGGCTTCTCCCTTCATCAGGGGTATCCGTCTAGAGATCAATGAGTGAGTCCTCCATTTTTGGGAGCATCACTTTTGAGAAGTGGGTGCATGGGGTGTTCTTAGTTGAGTTAGTCTCCGGAGCGCAAACGGTTGGCAATCAATTGTATTCAGTTGCTCGTGAAGGTCCCCCCATCTGACGAACAGAGTGTGTCAGGTAAATTTGTTTCTAAAGAGTTCTCTGCAGTGGCTCTAACTTCTAGTTTGTCGGATCATCTAATGGTGTACCATCAGTACGGACGTTTAGGGCATACGAGCCATCATGTCACACCCCTCCGAAGACCTGCCATCATTGCAGGTGTCTAGGTCACCTAGAGGAGCATTACAGGAAGCATCTCATGAGGAAGACATGGTCACCAGAATATTCCAGTACCTGACTGTGAGGCAGGGGATGCTTCAACCATCAGAGCCCCAACCACAGGTCTTGGGGTGAAGCTCGCGCGCAGTCAGGAGTTGTCGGAAGTGTGACGCTTCAATTCAGATTTTGGGTTTCGTGTTGGCGGTGAAACACTTAATGTCTTTTCGTTCTTGTCTTTTTTCTTCTAGTTAAAGATTTGGTGTTGTTATGAGTTCATTAGTTCATCGTGATGTTACGATGGACTTGACCTATTATAATCCTAGAAGTTCCGTTTGTATGGACGTGGTTCTCTGAATCGTGTGCTTATCTTAAAAGTGTGTTTGGAATTTGTGTGGGTTAATCTCGGTTTAGTGGTGTTTGTTTGGAGATGTAAGTGCATGTCGAGGAGTTGATGTCGTAATTATGCTCGGGTTTACTGCTTGGGTTATGTTCTGCTCGGAAGTGTTTTTTGCTCGTGCTATAAAAGATAGTTTGGAACGGTTGAGAGTTCCTACGTCGCCCCCCTCCCGGGGTGGTATGTTTAGGTGTTAAATTTTCGCATTTGTGGTGTTCTTGTGGTGGGGAGAACCCTATCGTGTTATCCCGTTCCCTTGTGTTCTGTTTTTTTCGGACTCAATTGGGCTTGGATCCCTGTTAGGTCTGTTGAGTGAAACATTTTGAATCGTTCGTTCTTTATTGAGTGTGTTTAAAACCTTATGTGGATTGGTTTTGGGTTGGGAGTTCCCACATTGACCCCCTCCCCGGGGCGGTGTATTTGGGTTCTAAAGCCACCGTGTCGGTCGAGCTCTTGTGGTGGGGAGAATACTCCCATGTTCTCCCATTGTTTTATGTCGCAGTTTTTTTCATGATCGGTCTGGTGTGACCTATGGAGTAAAAGTTCATTTCAAATTTTATAGCTTCTCGGTTTTGGATCGGGCATGAACTCAAGTTTTGGATATCTTTGGGCTTGGTGACTTTCTGGGGGCAGAAAGTTTTGTGGTGGGGAGAATTGTCGCACCCCAACCTTTTGGATTAATTTTCAATTCAATATATATTAGTTTCGGGTTCTCGTGCCGAGCTTTGGGTTGAGTCCTGATTTAAATTTTTTTTGAAGTTTAATGTTTTTGTTGGTTTCGGACCCGTGCGCGGCCACCGCACGGTTGTCAGAAGCCACGTAGTTGGCCATGTCGTGAAATTTCTCTTTTATTTTATTACTATTTTTGGTTATTGTTATTATTGTTATTACTATTATTATTATAATTATAATTATTATTATTACTATTGTAATAAAGATATTATGATTAATTTCTCATCATCATTGTTATTTTAATATTGTCGAAATAGTTATTATTTTTATTGTAGGTAATTTAAATTATTATTATCTTTGTTATTGTTAATTTTATTCTGATTATTTTTATTATTATTATGGTATTAGTTATTATCATTATTTTTATTATATTAAAATGAAAAAAAACAACCTAACCCTAATACTCGTTCCCCCCTGTTTCATGTTGTGCGTCGCGAGCACCCCCCTCCCTTTCTTTTTTTTTCTTTTTTTTTTCTTTCGCTTTTGCTGCTGGGCGAGCCTCCTGTTTCCCCCCCAGTTGGTCGCGGCCGAAACCCTCTTCTCCCTTCCCTGCGCGAACCGCCTCCCCCGTCCGGCGCCTCCTCCTCCCGGCCGCGCCCAAGCCTCCTCTCTCGGCTCCCCTGCTCCTGCTCGGGCGAATCAGCCACCCCAGCCAGCTCTCGTGCCCCTGCTCGCCCTCGGCCTTGCACCCCGCTGCCCTCAGCTGCATCCACAAGCCTCTCGTTGATTCCCCTTCCTACAAAGGCCATAACACCTCCCTCTTACCAGTGTCCTCCCGTCGGCCTCACCGACATCCGAGCGACCTCCCTGCACTGGCCACAACACTGACCACCTCCCCTTGTTCGTGCAGCGCACCCCCTTGTCCTGCGCCTAACCCTTGTCTGGCTTGTGCTCCAGCCTCCTTCGACCCGCGGTCCCATTTTTTTCCACCGGCGCGCACGATCCCTATCTGGTTTCTCATATCCGGCAGCCCCCCCTATTTGGAATTCCTTTCCCCTCCTTCCTTTGATATAAGGTTATTTCTTGGTTAGGATGTGATTTTTGTGCGCATATCCTTAAATGGTGTAACCACCTTCGCTGTGTCGGGTCAAATTTCAGCTTCTCGCGGATGCGTTTGAGGTGCGCATGGGGTCTTGCTCTGTTTTTTTAGACTTTCTTCATCGTTTGAGCTAATATCCCCTTTCCTTTCGCTTTAATTTTAGAACTGCGTTGATCTCTTGTGGCTGATTGTCTCTCGTGGATTGACCATGACGTTATTTAATAATTTTAGAATTCTTGTCTTGCATTTTGTTTTCATGCTGTGGGTTGGTTATGAGGTGTGAGTTGTGTCTAGTTAAATTTTTGACTTGTTTGGCATTCTCGAAATGCAATTAGTTAATATGTTATCGTGTTGTCCAATTTATTGGCGTTGTTAGAAATAAGTTCGAAGTGTTGTTCTCTGGTTAAATTTATGTGTACTTATGGAGTTTTTTTTAGAATTTGGTAACCTATTTGACCTAGTTATTAAATCTTTAACAAATTGTGTGTTTTTCTTATACAGACTGTTAATGTGTTGTTTGGTCTGCTTATAAAAATTGTTTAGGAATAGGTTTTCTTGTTCATAAAAGTGTCTGTAGACTGGTTTAGTCTTTATGGCATTTTATTAAGTTGTGAAAATTGTTATTTTAACTGTGGAGTTGGTGCGCATTCTATTTTGGCGTGTTGTGAGTGATCATTTAATTTTAAAATGATTTATTAGATAGTATCGACGGTGTGGGTTATGTTTTGAAAGTTTGTCGAGGTGGTTTTTTGTGCCGTATGTTCATCTGGTTTGTTTTTAGTCAGTGGTGGTGGGTTTTTAGTTGTTGTGCGTTTGTTGCAGCGCGTTGTCGGTGAGGAAAACCCGGGATATTGCAGTCATCGACTAGTGCGTGCTTGTGCGTCTGTGCGGGGCGTGACGCACCCTTATGTTTGGACAGCGAGCCGAGGTAGGTCCCCCACTGCACTTACCTTTAGATTTATAATTTATTAATTTCTTGTTGTTTTATTAATTTTTAATGAATTACAAATAATATTAGATAATAAAAATTTAAATGATCATTTAGTGTGAAAAGAGATGTTTATTTTATACCGAAAACTTGGGACATTCTCTTGACGAGCGGACACCCAATTTTGAAAGAATGCATGTTTGGCCTTTAAACATAATTCACGGAACTTCAAATGTGCTTCTAGTTTTAAAGATAAATAATTTCTTCTGAACAAGCGTTTTGAGTTTTTTTGAGAAATGAGGTTTTACTATAAAATTGGTGAAGGCCCGTTTGGCACTTTAATGAAATGGGTTATCTTGGAAATCCCACTCGGGGGTGATCTTTGGTGTGAGTTGTTTGCGTGAGCTGTACGTGATGTTTGTGCATCGTGACTGATTTATTTACATTGTAGACGCACCCCCTTTTTCTTGCTTGTGATGACATGGGAACATGGCATATTGAGTGAATTTTCTGAAAACGATTACTGCACTTGTTTAGACCACGCACTGGCTAGTGGCCCCATAGCAGGAGAATACTGAGTTATTGCTGCTATGGGGATTGGGCCCCTCAGTTAGGCCATGCAGGGCTATGCCGGATAGTATTATGGGCGTTATGACGTCATCGAGTTATGGCATGCCTTCAGGATGAGTCACATGTATAGTACGTTCTTGGATTGTTCACGATCTCCTAGGTTCGACCCATGTTCCTTTTAGTGTTTATTTGTGTGGCGGACGATTGAGAGGTCGAGTTCGGTAGCTGACCCATGTGTGCCACTTTTTCCATTGCCCTTAGTGTGTGTTGTGTATTGTGCGTGATTTTCCTTTTAACTAACAACTAAAGTTTGAATTACTAAATTGTTCGCAAAATGATTTAAAATGAAATGCACCTGTTTCTTTCAACATTAAACTTGTTCTTAAATTAAAAAGGGAAATGGACTGTTACTTATTTTAGAAATGAAAGTGTGTGGAAACCATATTTTATATAATTTAGTTCAAACCTGGAATTGATAAATTCTTTATTTATTGGTATGTGCATTGGGAATAGAATTGGTCGGGCCTACCTACTGAGTTTTAATACTCACGCCTATAGTGCTTTCTTGTTTTTTTAGTTCTGTTGCAGGTTCCAGATTCAGTTGTTCACCTTGAGCGATGTTGGTTGTGGTATTGGAGAGTGACCCATGGGGTCACCTGAAGTTGGATCGTGGTCAGGTTAGTAGTGGTGTTGGTTGCTCTTTCTTTATTCATTTTGTGGTTCTGTTTTATTTTCCGCTATTTAGTTTATTTTTCATTTGGGCCAAATCGTTCCCACCTGTTTACTTTTGATGCCCGTCACTAGTTGCCAGCCCGTGGGGATCGGGAATGCCCTTCGGGCCATGTCGCGGACCGGCTCGGGTGACCGGTTCGGGGTCGACCCGGGTTGGTTCGTGACAAGGAAACTCAAACTCTTCTTCAGATCCATTATATTGTGGTATTAGCTCTTTCAATAAAAAATTTTCCAACCAATTCCCACAAAATCAAGATTCACCAGAGTCTTGTGCAGCTGTGATCCCTGGGCATCTATACCAAGAAGCACCTCCCTTTAGGTTAGAACCATTCAGGACAAATCCAAACCCCGGGTGGCAAGAAAAAACCTATCACCGATAAGGAGAAACTAAAGCTACCCCCATAAGAATTGATATCTATCAGGACAATGTATGCAACCTTCTTAACCATAAAATTCTCAAAACAATCATCCTCCTACTCCCAAATATTAACCAATCATTGAGGATATGATAATTAAAATGGAAACCTAGAACCTCCATTTCCAACAGACCACACAATCAGCATTTCATGAACTACAATATCAAGAAGGGCAGTTGGCAGACACCATCGGTTTGCTTATGATGCAAGGTTCTGGACAACTACCATCCCTTCCAATTTCCAATACGAAGGAAAATTGTAATTTATGTGATGTTACATTTCATTATTGTAATTATTTTCCACATTTTATGTATTGTTACCAACAGGTATGTCCTCTAAATGAAAACATTCATTCTCCAATCATAAAATATTATAATGAAGAAAAAATAAATAAAAACTGTGATAAAAGTATCATTAATAGTTCAAATGAAGAATCCATTCCTCTCCCTTTTCCAAAAATAATCTTTAAATATAAGAATAATATTGATAATGATATTCATAAAAAATAATATATACATTTAAAAAATATTTATTTAATATTAAATTTTAAAAAGAATTTAAGAAAATTCCACATTATGCATAATTTCTCAATGAAATCTGCACACATAGACGTAGTCTGAAATGGAATGAAAGAGTAAACCTAAGAATAAATTCATATGCCTTGATTAAACTAGAAATTATAACCAAATGAAATAATTAGGGGACATTTATGATACCATGTACTATTGGGGGGCCTTCTTTTTTGATGTTATGTGAGATTTTGGTTCTTCCATAAATGTAACACCTCACTCTATTTATACTTTTCTACAGGATGAAGAGTATCAGCCAATAGAAATTTTCAGGCAACATGCCAACTGGCATACTACGCATCCAATAAGAGGGATTGATTATTTACATGTACGAGTGAGGAATCTCATCATCCCTGATGATTTTTATATTCATGATATGGAAGATAATAGAACTCAAGGATATGCTGCTCTCATACATGGTAGGCCATTCCACAAAACAATAAAGATGATCATCAATGTTCATAATGGTATGATTTCTATGGAGTTGGGAGGTGAAAATGTATGTTTTAACATTCTTGAGTCTATGAAAAAACCAATAAAAGATAAGTCCACTTTTCTAGTATATTCGATGGATGTGGTCTCAAACAATGCTCACACACAAAATTAACTCCTCAACCCATACTCTGATTTATTTTCCTCTTCTTCACCCATGGATTATTTGTGTTTTGATTCATGTTTTCAGTGTATTGATGGTTCTTAAAAGTATAAATTTTTTTATTTAATGGATGAGTGTGTTCATTCTATGGTACCCATGACAGTAAATGCTCCTGCAAATCTAATTTAAATAGATTCTCTATCATTAGAGAAATACATGAGTAGATAGATAGTTTATTGGACCTCACTCCTCCAAAATCACTTCCTTAAATCTAGAAACCGCCAATGTTGGAACATAAATAACTTCTTTGTAATTTATAATATACATATTTTGTAGGTATTGACACATTCCACATCATTATTTCGAATAACCATTCTCCACAATATGAATCGAAACTACTCAAACATTTGAGAAAGTGTAAAAAAGAAATAAGATGGACATTGGAAGATATCCTTGGGATCAACCAATATATTTCGTTGCACCATATACTTTTGGATGATGAATCTATTCATGTAATACAATCTCAACACCAGTTGAATCCCACTCTCCTTGATATTGTAAAATTGGATGTTATTAAATTAGATGTTGTGAGGATTATTTAACCTATAACTGATATTAAATTGCATAGCCCCGTGGAAATTATGCCAAAAAATTTGGAATAGCTTTTGTGTCAAATGAATGGAATTAATTGGTTCCAACACGTGTGAAAAACAATTGGAGAGTCTATATTGACTACAGTTGACTGAATGAACCCACATGGAAGGACCCCTTCCTTCTACATTTCATTGAGCCTATGTTAGAACGATTTCCTAATAAGTCCCATTATTGTTTCTTTTATGGGTATTCAGGGTATTTCAAAATACATATAGATGATGATGATCAAGACAAGACATAATTTACTTGTCCATTTGGCACATTTTCATACAGAACGATGCCATTAGGTCTATGTAATGCTCCTGGTACTTTACAATGATGTATGTCGAGTATTTGTTCCGAGATCCTTGGTATTTTTATGGTAGTCATTATGGATTATTTCATGGTATATGGTTCTTCTTTTGATGATTTTGTGGAACACCTAGGTTCTATCCTCCATCACTACATTGAAAGAGATCTTGTTTCAAAATATGAGAAATCCAATTTTATGATTGAAGGGGGATAGTTCTTACATTTTTTTTTCAAAAGAGGGAATTAAAGTGTAAAAATCAAAAATTGAATTAATTTTAACCTTTCAATATCCAAAATGTGTTCTGGAGGTGTGATAATTCTTGGGTCATGCTGGTTTTTATGATTGATTCATTAAAGACTTCAGTAAGATCACACATCCCTTGTGTCAGTTATAACAAAATGATTCTGAGTTTGTGTTTTTTCAAAATTATGAGGATGATTTCAATTTGATAAAAAGGAGTCTCAAAACACCTCTCATTATCCAACAACCAAGTTAGGATATCCCCTTTGAGATTATGTGTGATGCATCAAACATTGTAGTTAGGGCAATTTTATCACAAAGGGTTGAGAAGGCTTCTCATGTCATTGCATATGACTCAAGTACCCTTAACCCTGCCTAGTAAAACTACACAACCACTGAAAAAGAGCATCATTATATTGTGTTTCCTTCGAATGTTTATGTTTGTATATAATCTTGTAAAAAATCGTAGTCATTTCTGATTATTCTACCATCTGTTTTCTCTAAAAGAAACCGGATGCAAAGCCACACTTCATTCAGAGTTTTCTACTCATCCCAGAGTTTGACCTTTAGATTATAGATAAGAGAGGTGTGTATAATGTGGTAGATGACCACATTAGTATGATTTCCCCACCATAGGACCATCATGTTGACTCCCCCCACACTGTTGGATAATTTTTCTATCATGAGAACCTTTGTGTTGTAGTGGACTACACACCCTGGTGTGAAGACATTGTGAATTTTCTATTAACATATAGTGTCCCAACTAATTTCATCATTTCACAATCCCAGAGAGTTAAGCATGGTTCACATTGGTACATTATGGATGACCCATATTTGTGTAGAATTTTTGGTGACCATGTAGTTCATTGGTTTGTACATGGCTATGAGTTCACCTTTGTTTTTTCCTTCCAAAACGTGGTCTATGGGGGCCATATGGGATCTCAATGTACAGTTTAAAAGTACCGTCACTATAGATTTTATTGGACATCATTGAATAGATATGCCCATAGATATTTCAAGTCATGTTTCCATTGTCAAATCATAGGGAATATCTACAGGAGGAATGAAATTCACCAACAACCCATGTTATTTTCTAAGATCTTTGATGCATAGGGAATTGACTTCATGGTCCATTTTCCAAATTCATTTTTATTTTTTATCATCTTATTGGAAATTGAATATGTATATGAATGGGTGGAAGAAAAGGCCACCAGGACCGATGACCCTCGATTGGTTGTTGATTTTGTGAGGTCCCAAATTTTCAGTATATTTCATATACCTATATTCATCATTATTGATTAGGGTTCTCATTTTTGCAATAGAAACATGAAAAATGAGCATCATTAGTATGGGGTTGTTCATAAAGTCTATACAACACATCACCCCCAATCTAACGAACATGAAAAAATCTATAATTGGGTAGTTAATATAATCTCTGAAAGAACAGTACAATCCAATATCAATGATTGATGTTTTCGATTGGATGATTCACTTTGGGAATACCGTATTGAATTTATAACCCATATAAGAACGTCATCATACAGAATTATGTTTGGAAAGTCTTTTCACCATTGGTTGGATGTTGAACACCATTCATATTATGATGTTAAACAATGTAATATGAATCTTTCATATGTAGTTTAGAAAAGGAATCTACAGATTAAAGACTTGGAAGAAATTTGACATGATGCATATGAAACTCTAGGATCAATAAAGAGATGACAATGGAAATCCATGATTGCAAGATTCATCTGTGAATGTTTTATATCGGTGAGAAGGATCTCATGTATAATTCTAGGCTAAATCCCCACCCAGGAATGCATCGTTCTTGATGGCTCATCCCTTATACTATTACTAATGTTTAAAAATTTGGTGCAATACAGGTTTTGAATGAGAAGAGTGGAAAAATTAATACATTCACTAGGTAAAGTCTAATAAACTTCTATGAGGATCTTACAAAGAAAATCATAGAAGAAATCCAACTGATAGATTCCATATATGACACCACATATCAATCTATCTATACTCCAAAACTTTAATTATTTTCTATTTGTTTAAAATACCTTCTTTGAGGACAATGTAACTATTAGGTGTGGGGGAGGGTGACATTTCATAGTATGGATTAATAAAAACAATAAATATTAATAAAAAAAAATTAAAAAAAATTTTGTGTTTTCATTTTTGATTTCATTATATTTTGTTTTTAGATATAAATGGACCATAAAAAAGAATACCCCTAATCATTTCTCTTGCTTGATTTGATTGTGCAGAATGTTTCATTATTTTTGAAAAACATTTTTAAAATGAATGTTGATGTGGAATATTTTTCTAGAATTTTTATTTTCTAATCATTGTTATGTGTTTAATGGATTTTAGAAACTCATGCCTCATTAGCATTGGACATTATTTTAATCCCTTACCTGAGAAATATTCTATGCCCTTTATTGAATATTCTTTAATTTAATATCTTTCATGATAGCCCTATGTAATGTAGATAAACTAAAAATTGAAATATTCTATTAGAGACCATAATATTCAATTATTCTACATTCTTGATAGAGGTAATCGTTCATTAAAAATTCCCATATGCTATTAATCACTATTTTTGGCCACCGTTACATTTTTCCTTCTTAAGCCTTATAGACCATAAAATTCCTATTAGGTAGCGAAATTACAGGATAATATATCCATACCCCCCCCATCTATTGTGTATATTATTGTCTTATTTTCATCTAGTGTGGGAGAGAGGGTGTATCCTTGGAAATTCTAGGAAGAGAATCATTGTTATGGGTTGATATAATGGTTTCCTACATTTCCATTGGGCAATGGGTTCACAATCCATATTACATCATTGTTTTACACATGTTTCCATCCTTATATCGAAAAATGTACTCATTATAAAAAATTTATGTACATTGAAAATAACAGAACGAAATACAATAAATGGTAAAAATAGGTGGTGTACTCATTATAATTCACTGCATGGTTGTGACCCACAATGTTTAACAATGGGTAGAGTGAGTTGGACGTGATACACATTGTGAGTGGTTGTGTGTGTAAATTTATTGTGAACACTTGATAAATTTTTCCATGTTTTTTACATAAGATATAAAACACTCCTATTCAACAATTAATTTTTAAACATTAACCAACCCTTGGACCTCATAACAACCTGTTGGAAGCCCTATTTAGTAGAACACTAGTTTCTACTATTAGAGAACTAAGAATCATGAAATTAATATTGTTAGATAACATGAAATCTAGAAAAAGAGAATAAATCCACTTTCATATGTGCCTTTAGTGAAGAGGGAACAATTTTAGGTGACGTTGTTTGCGACATATTGCATGTGTGGACAAATGAAGTTGAAAAAAATTGAATTTGAGAAAAAAATTGAAATGAAAATTGTTTCAAAAAATTAGACATGATGAATTTCATTTAAATTTTTTTTTGGAAGTTTTAACACCTTTGATTTGGGAATGGGACAAAATTAGGATATTATACATTTCCCAAGAGTGAAATTTTTAAGGTGTGTGGGTGTGATCGTACCATGATTCACTGTTTCATTTTAACCCTTACTCTGTTGTGCTAAACATGTTTTGTATTGAATGTTATAAAAATAATAACAAATTTAAATTCATTTTTGATACCATTATATTGTGTTTATCACTATTAAAATGGGATATGTTACTTGATTTCAGGATTTCAATGTAGGGGGAGATGTTTTGGAAGGCACATGATGAAGTCGAGTAAAAATGGGCCGAAATTGCATTTATCCATGAAGATATATCCATAGTTTTTCCTGTTCATAAAATTATGTGGATCTAAATGGGTTTATATTTTAAATTAGGGTCCATAATTTAATTGGGTACAACTAAAATGAATAATACCATGCCCAATTCTTCCAAAAAGGGGACCAACCTTCCACATCTATCCATAACACTGAATTTGTGCAATGTAAAAAGTAGTGTTAGGTAATCTGTCCATATCTACAGATCCACTTGAAAATTGATGCCAAACATTTGTTGGAGATAGTTAAGATGTGGTTATACAACATTCTGGTTTTTTAAAAGGCTGATTCAATTTTATAATAGACGAAACGTGTTGTATAATTTGATTGATGTAGACTGTGTTCCCAAAACCTCCTTCCAATTTTCCTATAAAATGGAACCTTGGGTTCTCTATTGGGGACATCGAAACAGAGGTAAGGTGATTCCAATTTTGATTCAAAAACATGTCCTTCCTCCAATATTTGATGTTCCGGAGGCTATGGGATGTTTTACAACAACTTCATTCTCTTCCTCCTCTCCCATGGGTTACTAAAACCCTTGTGATCACCTGGGGATGATCATGATGTAATCCCTAGCATTATGATTATATTATTTCTAATTTTTGTTTTAATTCTTGGTTGTATTTTGTTTTTGTTAAACTTATTTGTTAATTTAATTGAGTTATATATAGTTATATAATAATCAAACACAAATGATCATTTTTGTGGGTACTATTCAGTTGATGTTTCACACACTATTCATCCATTTTTCTTCCCTCATTCAATTGTTGTGTTTGTGTGGTCCATATTAGTCAATTTATCTCACATAATCACTATCAAGGCCATGTACATTGATGTAATGGTATCTCAAAGAAATTAAATACAATCCTTGAAATCACATTGAGTTCATTTTGTGTTTCCTTGGTGATATTCTGTTATGAAATCGAACACCAATCCCCCAATCATCGGTTGTGTCCCATCAATCATTGTTTTTTTTAAAATGAACACTAGGAGGTATCCATGTATGAACTCAGTAACCTTCTGGTTCTAGGTTTTACAAACCAAGGATTAAAATATCATAACCCAATATCATGAAGTGATGAAGGATGAACATCATGAGAGTACCTCAAGTTGATCAACCTTAACTAATTATGTTAATTTCTATTTTGTTTTATTTCTTTCATTGTATCATTTAATATTCAATCATCAAATCCTCAAATTTTACAAAACCACATTCCACTTCTATTTTAATAATGAAATCCCACTTTTTAAATTAATTATCTATGTCTCCGTTGAGAGATGAACTAGTGTTGTAGATCTACTACAGAAATTCTAATTAAAGATAAACTTCTAATTTGATGAACTTTACAACACAATCACCACTTCATCGTCCAATACATATTGATGTATTGAAGAATAATTCAGCTATTTTTAATAGTATTACCCCTATTATTTTTAAACATCATCACATATCATTCATGTTTGTATATAGTGCCAACATTCCTGTAATGATATTAAAATTAAAATTGAAAAGTGGGTTTATTATCATTTTTTATAATGAAAAATGTTCTAATTAATTTTATGATTATTTCTTGGAAACATATGAGAGAGGGATGATGTCAAATGGTTCTCTTAGAAAAGTTCCTTTTGAAGTTAAATTCTAAGCAAAGGTCTGCTAACAATGTCTAGAAACAAAGAGTGGTAAGACAAATGCTCTAAATATTTTCCATAAAATACCATTCAAGGGAAATCATTATTAGAAATTAACAACTCTCATTTAATATGGATTACATGAGCATATTTATAATTAAAATATGTAATATTGTACAATTAAAAAAATGACAACATAATATTATGGTGAAAAATATACATCCCCTCAATTGTCTTATATTTTTCTCTAAATAGAACTAATAATTAATGAACCGGATTAACCAAATAAGTATTGGTGGATTAATGAGTGTCTTCAATACCAAATAATAAAAAATTTTATGATGAAAATAAGTTTCAATTCCAGTATGTTCTAATTATTTAACAACGTCACTTAAATGATACAACCCTTCAAGGGTTTCCTCAATCTCTATCAATTTTTTACGTGTTAGTATCAAGTTATTAATATATATAAATGAATAATGATGCACTTTAGGAATAATTACTAAGAACATTTTGACAGTGTGCATCCACTTAATCAAGGCATTGTCTTCTTTATAGATATAAGAACAAATATTCCATTATTCCAATTTTTTAAGATATTATAAAATATATTTCAACAATATTTGAAACTTATGATTTGGTAATATTTTACAATTAAAATATATAATAATTTTTTAAAATATCTTCTTTATATTATATTATTTGATGGTAGGATTAAAAATAAATTCAGTGTTCCTTATCTTGTTTTTTAAATCCTTATAATTTTCATGTGTTTATATATAGATAGAAACTCATTTAAATTAATATATATTTCCATCACCACAATATTTTTCTTTTAAAATATAAATAATCTATTCATTACTTTTTAGTTTTATCATGTCACACAACACACTTGAAACTCTTCCATTCTACATCCACTGACATTCACTTACCATAACACTATGTGGAATGACACATTATATGATTTATCTAGATTTCTCATCTTTACCACCATTCTACATATATATAAAATAAATATAATATGTGTACTTGTATTTTTTTATTGTTGATTTTATAGACGATATATTTGTGACAAGGTTAAATTTTAAATCATTTTTCCATATTTTTTATAATTGATCCCCCAGTATTCCATCCTCTTTTCCCATAATGACTTTTTGTACCGCGTTAAATAATATTTACCACAAAAAAAATTACCACACCAACACTATCCTATAAAAAATTATACTCTATAATTATAGTAGTTTTCCGTTGAATATTTTAGTTTCTTAATTATCATATAATGATGATGTTTCATCTTATGAGATAACCATATGAATAAATTTTTGGAATCCCCTATTTTAGATATTATTTTTTCATTTTATATGCTTTTAATTGATATTCAGTTTAGTATTTCAAACATACACTTTAAGAATTAATTTTTTTCATCATGATTAATTATGTGTGGAATCAATCCTTTTTTATTGACCCATCAACTGAGTAGAATTGCATGATTGAAACTATATTTCAAAAAAATAGATTAATTCTTTATTCATATTCTTGAACAAACTTTAAGCTCAATGGTACATACATTGTGTCACATATAATTAAACCTATCACTCAACTACTATTGAATCATGATCATTTAATTTATTTTCATTGTCATCTATCTTCTACATTTAATATTTTTCTATAATTAATAGATTTTTCTCCTTGTCGGTATATTTCGTTAATTGTGATTTCTCTTAAAAATCATTTAGTATCCTTTCTATCAAAACTAATTTTGTAATATATAACCATATCACATTAATATTTTTCTATACATCAATGAAACGATATTATTTATCATTTATTATTTTTTGATTATATTAATTTTGTTGCATGTTATTATAAAGAGTGAAATATAAAATATATGTCATGAACCTTTATAGTTCAAATATATCATCATCTTCTAACCCTTACAAAGAAAATTTAGCATTTGTTTATTTCCCAATAAGAGGCATGATTTATGGATGATAGTTCTTCTTATATCCCAGTACATGGTGAGGATGAATCCCCAATTTACCTTATTACCATATTTTCTCTACTTTGTTTTAAGGATACATATTTTTAAATACTAATTCACCTTTTATTTATGTCATTTACTTTATCTTGATATAGTATTGTACTTCAATAGTCTATGTGAAATAATATTTAATCTTTGGATAGTCATACTAAAAATTGAAATTTTTATATCTATGAAATTAAATTATTATCCTCACTCATTTAAATCTTATGGATATTTTATTAACCCTAGTGCACAGAACAGAAAATTTATTTTAGTCCTATTATTCTTTCTCACCCTCCAAATTACATTATTATAGTTATTTAAAATTATAGATTTACATTTTACAATATATTGAAAATAAGAATAATCATTCTATTTAATATCATATAATGGAAATGTTTCACTTAATGTGTTATCATAAAGTAAAAAAGATCAATTTGTGAAATATAATACCTATCATCCCATTCAGAAACTATAAGATTAAATCAATCTTGAATGTTTCTCATCATCTTCTCTTCAATGGTAAAATCATTTAGCAGATCATCCAAAAATCGAAGGATCCAAACAGTCTCAGTTAGTCTTATGATGTAGATATAAATAATTTACCATAAACCATTTTTAAATCCTTAAATATTATTCTCCTCAATAGTATTTTGGATTCTTTAAAAAAAAATCACTCGTTACGACAACTTATTTCTTCCAATGTATGTTAATTGATGAATTTATGATGAAATTATTTTATTCATTCTCATTGAGTTATATAAATATTTAATTTAGTGAATTTAAATCCATTTTCATGTTTTTTAATATATATTTTATGAAATCATTTTCATTAATAGGGGAGATCTTACTGTAGCATCATATCTCACTTCTACACCTTGATATATGACATATGGCATCATACTATTTCTAGAGCCATTGTAGTTCACAAAATGGAATGACGGAACACCACTACTACATATATAATTACTATTTTAATCATTAGTATCATGTTGGATATTTTAGAGGATATATTCACTATTTTAATTATTGTACTGGGTGAATATGTTATGGACCACATATAGTCGGAGGGGGAATCCTGAACCATTTGATTCCAAATTTTTTCATATCTATTATCCGTCAGTGGATAATAAATCATTGATATGCTAGTCATATGATTCCTTGACTAACATTAACTAATGTTGTAAGAACAAGAACACAAAAACCACAGATTTAAGAGTTTTAATATAAAGTCCAACTCTATGTCATGATAGTTTTTCCCCCAAAAATGGATTCTCTTGAGTAATCATTTATTCAATTACAATGGAAAATAAGAAATAACATCATTTCATCACCCCAAATTTTATAAAGGAGGTTCTTTATACAAAAATAATAGTGTTAATAAATTCAAAATATGACTACTCTATAATATACATGGGAGAAAACTTCTTCGGAATCACATGGGAATATTCGTCTACTCCCATCTCCAATAGAGTGACATCCTATTAACCATTGTATAATCATCATTTTTCAATCATTAATAAAGGATTGATCAATTAAAAGATGATATCATGGTATTCCATGATGATATTTTTGAACCAGACATTCTTAAGTATGTATTAATGTATATTTCATTCTTAATGATCATGTTATAATAGTACTTATTCTTTTATACTTTATCAGAATTATAGTAGAGAAAAAATTATTTCTCACTTCTTTCCAGTTATTATAATGGACCATGATTAATTAATGTGTACAAAAATTTATTACATGTTTATGAGTAATTTTTATAATATTAATATATTAATGATTGCAGTATACTACAATTATAGATATAAAATATTTTGACATTCTTTGCAGCATTAGTCGCAACGATATTATACAATATTCATGCAAAGAAAATCACATGTTCATTATTCAAATATTTGTAAAGAGATATTATAATCTATAAATTATTTCATTGTAGACCCTTTCACATAATAATTATAAATTTATTATATTATGTGAAATCTCAAAACTTAAATATTCATTTTGGTTTATTTACTATTGTGATTATGTACTCAAATATGCATAAATTCAGCATTTAATGTAGGAATTATTCTTCATGAAATTTTCATCATGGAAGACATGAATAAAAATAGTTTAAACTTATTAATCCCATAAGGACATCATGTGAATGATGATGTTAAACTTATTTGTCTTCCTTCACGTGGAATGTTTTTCATACTAGATTACCTATCATTCCATCATGTAAACTAGGAGGCTTGAGAAACATCCTTCACGTTAAAATAAACATGATCACTCTTCCCTGAAATGAATGAATATTGTGATAAGATTATTCATCTTCACATGAAATGTTTAGTATATGTATTCTATTTAAAATTATGAAATAAAACAACAATATTTTTTATTATGTGGGTGAATCATTTGTTTTTCACTATTTTGACTGATCACTCGATATCTCATAGAACAACATCACATTCCATCATCATTTAAGATATTTATATATATAGTTTTCCACTAATTTTAGTGGTGAGTAAATTCACATTAAACCATTATTATGATCTTAGAATATCATTGGTTTTAAAAATGAAAATGCATTCCTCCTCCTTAAGAAACACATGAGAGATCATGCAATATCATGACCACATTTCATCACCATGAGTAATCTCACTTATTTTTTGGTTATCATTTCATCATGTGAAACAATATTTGGTAGTCGATAAATAACCAATGTAATTTTTCTAATTACATCATGATATATATGATGTTTATAATGGAAGCAGCATGTGATTTAATGATAGATCCTATTTCTTGTGGAAGCATCACATAATCTATAGCTAGTGTTGAAACATCATGTGATGAAATAATTTGAGAAAATTATCCCTAAAAAAACCCATTTATATGAGTCACAATGATCATTTAAGGAAATTATTTCATGTCTGTTCTTTAGTTGGATTGGTTGATCTCATTCTCATATACTGATCATTAGACATTGATGATTATGTGGTAGCAACATGTCTTAATTGTTTGTAGATTAATGAAAGTATGAAAGGATGAATACTATTCTGTTTGAATATGTGATTTATAGGATATACTAGATTTTATATATTTTCTTGATAAAGTGTCCAGTATTTTTTTTCCTGGGTGAAAAGTATCTCAACACTCCATGTTGTACATAGAACGTTTTGGATGGTTTTTTAGTGATAAATAATAGATCTTGTGTCACAATGTCTTCAATAATGATGATGAGTATCATCACTAGAAATAAAAACACAATCCCATAACCAGTCTTGCTGACCAGAACTAGCCTGCTAGCACCAATTTATATGCTCTATATATGGATTTTCCACTCATGTGAAAGCTTTATGGGCATCATGAATTCCATCCATCTATTCCGCACCTACCTCTTCAGGCATATCTTGCAGTAAGGATCAAATGTGGTGAGATATGTACCCATAAGTATGGTTAAGTACCTCTAATATCAATCTTTGGTATGAACCTATTTTTTGGGTTAAGGCTACCAAATCCGATGACTTCTTTAAAATAAATAATCATGAAAATATATGAGAGTAATTTAAATTACCTTCTTTATGTAGTTCCATTCATGAATTATATATCGATATTGTAGTTCCGGGTTGCCTATTTTATACAACACATACATATTCAAAATGTACATGAAATAATAGAATTATGTATGGCCATCCTAAAATAATCATCATTATTTTTTCTGTCAATGTGAACTTTCCTATTAGGATTCTGCATGCCTTTGAGATTTTAGTGCACAAAAATAATATTAAATTTAAAGAAGGCTAATTTTTCAAGGTTGAATTCAAATTCAATCATGTGAGTCCATAAACAATCTTCAATAATCACCGCTAAATATAAAAACACATTTTGACTTATTAAAAACAAATGAAACATGGGGTAAACACAAAACATTATGGAATGAAATTGAGAATACACTTATAATATATAAAATAGAATAAGTTTACAATAATGGTCATTAACAGTATTATTGAGATATGCTACTAGTGTCCCATTAATAGGGAATAATTTTCAATGTCATCAGTGATTATGAAGTCATGATCATATAGGTACATGGATATCAAAAAATTTATAAAAAGTTTAATGAATGTATAGAATCAAATTGGGAGGGAACCATGATATTGAATTGTTTATTCAAAATTATTTGGAGGAGATCGTAAAGAAATTGATAACTCACTATGGGTATCTAGGGAAAAATCATAAAAAATTAATGAATAATATTATTTGAGTAATGAGTAACATGATAATGGGTCTTAATTTATAGTAAAATACAGGATAATGTGTATTAATTTTCATATATAGTTATTAGAAATTTAGTTTATAAAAATAAAAAACAATATACATTCCCATGATTTTTTTCCATGGTATTTTTTAAGGTAGAATGGTTTTTAATATTATATTATTTTAAGAACCAATTATTGTTATGTATTATTACCATAGAGTTGGAAGGAATATATTTTAATTATAAATTTATTTTAATGACATTAAAATAGTAATGTGTTTTTAAATTATTCTTTATAGGTTCACAAAATTATATTTTTAAAATAAAATTCATAATTTTAGTGGCATACATGACATTTGGTTTATGAATCCATATATATAAATCAAAATGCACTTATAAGTTGTTGTGATGTTATAATACTTATTTATTCTTCTAACAACATTTAATAATTACAAAAAAAATCATCCATGTTAAGAAATTATGAAAAATTCAAAATTAAATATTTCTAAATGTTTTAATTAAAAAATTGCATTTATTTTATCAATAAGTAAAATATAACCTGAAAATTATAATTTACAATTATAAATTATTATTTATTGGGAAATACTGATTTTTTAAATAATCTTTTTTGACACTTCTAAATATTAACTGGGATATAATAAAATTATATTATCATTTTTGAATATATATATATATAGAACCTAGTTTGGACATTTCATGGAAATAAATATTATATATAAATAATTATTTTAAAATAAAATTTTAATAGGATTGAAATCAAATATTTTTAAAAAACTCAAATCAATTTTTATTTATACTAGAAATGTCAATTTATTTAAAATGTTATTCTTGTGATTTGTTATTAAATAAAATATCTTAAAAATTTGGGTGAATGTCTCTAATATTTCATTTCTCAAATAATAATAACATTATTATATAATTAAGGGTAAGATATATGAGATCCAATGTTTGGATGAGTTGAAGTATTTAGAAAGAATATGAATTTTCATTTTTGGACAGATCAAATATTCATGCAAGACATGGAATGGTTTTTAAAAGTTAAAATGTCTCATGGAGATTTTTTTAGATGAGGGATAAATCGTGGGTAATAGATCTGGTTATTGGGTTATCATCGATATCATTGAGTGTTTTGTGTGTTTTAGCGTTTTATGGCCATAGTGTATAGTATTTTTCATAGTTTATTGGATATAATGTGAAAAAATTACATTTAGGATGTATTTTTTTTCAATTGAACTAAAAAATTGCAACGAATCATGGTAATCACACAACAAATGGAAAACATTGTGATATCAAAAACAAACAATATGAGGTGTTGGAGAGCCTAATGTGTAACACATGGTTTGCACATAGCTTTATATTGTTCATGTTCTTTGTATAAAAGGGGAGGAATTGATAACATACTATTTGGTGCATATTTTTACAAAATGTTTTCCCAATTCACCAGGGTCATTTTTTAATTCGAATTTATGAGTGCACAATTGCTAAACCATTTGGGGATCCCTATTGAAAAATTGGAAAACTCCACAATATTTCAATTAAAGGGGGAAATGACTAAAATTCCACCATTATATTTTTTTTCCACTGTCCCTCTTCCATCCCCAATTGAAACACTCAGACCATGGGGTTTCCAAAAAATATTACATAATATCTAGACACATGAATTGAAATTATTTTTTTGTGATCTTTTTAAATTTTTGAGTTTAACAAAACCATAAAAACATATTCTTACTTTATGTTTCATAATTTTTAATTTTTATGTAATTTGGTTTATCTTTTATTTAATATTAGACTATAGTATGATAGATTCATCCATTTTTTATGTGGATTTAATGTGTACTATATAAAGAATATTCAAGGATTAATTCTGCATATTGTTTTTTAGAATTTCATTAAAACCATTTCAAATTTTCAGTGTTCTTTCTCTGTGAAATAAATTATTTAATGATTTTAATTGAATGATATATTATGTATTTTTTCATGAATGGTTTCGAGAGTTCATTATAGACTACTAGTTTCATGTTAATGGAGTTTCGTTATGAAGTATCTAACTAGTTACATTGGTTAACATTCTGTCATTTTAATATAAATTTTTATAATAATTATTAAATACCATGATTAAATATATTAATTCATGATATGTGGTTATTTATTGGGTTGTTATAGAATTTTTATCAAAATGATGGGGAGTATGAGTAAGGCTTTGAATGTCCATTGAATGGTAATTTGGTTTTGTATGATTTCAAAAATGTTACGTGAAGACCTATGTAGTCAGATATCATTACACATTTTCCAATTAATTTATTTACATATACATGTAGCGAATTACATAAATCATTTATGTGATCTGTATTCATCATTTTTTCATGTGAATAGTGTTTGGTATAAATTTTTACCTTAGTCCATCCATGGAAATAGTATGATATGTTTCCATTTATATGAGTAATGATATAGAAACCCATAGGGAGTGTTGTTTTTCTTACTGTGTCTTGGTGGGGTTTTAAATGGAAAAGTATATGGGTTATGATAATAACACTATTTATCTCACTTATTTTGTTTCTCAAATAGTTATGTATTACATTTTTGTTCTCGGGAATTTATTCATTATAATATGTTGAAATGATGAAAAATTATTTTTATATGTTCAATATTTTTATGAAAAAATATTAGAAGTATATTAAAATGTTTTGACCATGTGTGTTGGGTTTGGATGCTGTTTTTTGTAATAGTGTGGGAAAGAAATGTATCATATTTATTTTTATTGTGTGTTTTTGACCTCCAAGTTATTTTAAAAATGTGGTTTCTGAATTTCAAATATTAAACTAAATTTGGTATATGGCATCTAATATTGGGAAATTATTTAAATTATCTTATAATTATTTTTAAACGCTGTTTTTTTCATTATTTTGAATATTTTGAATTCTTAATATATTAAACTATATAATTTAAAAAATTATTATTATTATTGACTTATATATACTATGTTATATTTAATGGTAAATTTTATGAGTTATGTGTATGAATTATGTTACATGTACACATATATTACTATAGTGTGTAGGTGTAAGAATGAGGCTCACAAAACTGACAGTATACTTTTTGTTTTAAGACCCTGATTGATACTCTAGTCAAGAATGAATACTAGAGGGAAAAAATAATGGGATGGAACTCTGTATTTATGGTTTAGGTACCTGACTGATACATCAAGAATTATTATTTTGATGATTAAGTCATCATTATATAGATATTATATGTCCTATTTCATTGATTAATGGTACCAAATGTCTAACATGAAACACTATAATTGAGTATTACTGAGTAAAACAAGATTATATACATTTATTGTTCTATATGACTCATATTAAATCCTCATACATGGTATAGAGATCCATATTGATGATTTATTATTTCACGATGTAGACGACAGATTAAAATCCCCTTCAATTATTTAATGTATTTGTAAACATAGGATTTAAAAATAATTTCAATGGATTTGGTAAATGATGGTTTTGTCATCCTGAGAGTCATATTAGTACTCATGGCATAATGATTTATGATATATATAGTTTTTTTATTATGTATCATCATTAATGTGTATTTAATAAATTCCACTATTTAACATCATATAATATTTCGTAGTCTGGTGTTTTTTATTATAAAATGAAGGTGGAAGCCTACTAACATTTACAAACACCCTCATTTTGCTGCTAATACACTTGGGTACACGAAAACACCTCATAGGATCAGTTCATACATATGTATTTGCAGAGACACATGTAGAGTTTTGAATGATATTTCATGACATCGTAGATAGTATCTAGGAGGTGGATTAGGTTTGGCATAGAATAGAAGATGATATTTTTTTCATTTATTCTAATATATTTTCTTTATATAAACCTCAAAGTGGGTGGTCATTTGTATTTTAAGAACATATTTCACACACAAATATAATTTCATTTGTAGATCAACATTTTTTATATCTATTATCATCTATTAACATTTTTTTGAGATATTAATATTTATTTATTTCATCATAATATGATTCTAATATTTTTAATATGAAAATAGGTTTTTAATTTCATATTTCTTACTCTAATCAGGTTGTATGTTTTCTTCACTATTCATTCATAGATCATTTCTTCTATTTACAAGCATATAAAATATAGGGACTCATGCCTGATATCAATTCAGGAACTCGAATAAAACATCTATTTAAATAATTTTTATATGGAATATAACAAATTGGAATATCTAGGGTTACATTATTTAGGCATTAATAGTTTTCTTCCTGTAGACTGATGATACAAAAAAAATTTATAACCAAAAATGGAAATAAGATTTTATCATAATGAAATGAAGTTAGGATTGGATATCAATGTTAATAGTTCTGGGATTAATGTTCTAATTTTGGATATTATAGTCTTATTTCATTTTAATTTTAAATGACACAAATGTGGTAGATATTTTATTATTTATAATGGATTTATGGTTCATATATCATAGGAAATCATCATGTGATTTATATTCATATTTTTGAATTTAGGAGAAACATGTATCTCATACATCATATCTAATTGATATGATTCCAATAGAACATATGATTTATTGTGAGAGATTTCCGAATTGATTAAGAAAAAATTTGTTTAATGTGTCCAAAAAATATTCAAGAGTTGTCTTCAAGTATATGTATATTAAGGAATTATTATATGCTTGACTGACTGTTATATAGTATTATTTTTTTTATTCTAGTTAATATGATTCAACATTTATATTCTTGATGATGAGGATTACGATGTAGTCCTCATGTGTATAAGGTTTGGTGACCCCAGTGGGTCAGTTCAGTATATAAAAATAAATAATCAACATTATTTAGATAGTTATTATTAAAAATATGGAAATTTCATATATATTTATTTATGTGACATGGTCCTCCGGGGAGTGGTCTGATGTGCAGATTCTGTGTGTGGATGGGTGTTAAAGTACTGGGTTGTTCGGTAAGCTTATGATGCCTTTTATATCTAATTAAGTAGAGTTTGTTATTTTAACATGTTCAAATCATAGGATATTTGGATGGGATCTTGATCAATGAACATCGTGTTCTTTACTTTTTTTAATAGGAATAAAAATGTATTTTTTGATTTAGGATATGTTAATGAGACATTAATTTGTTGATATGTCAGTCTTCTAGTCACATTCTTTTTATGAGTCTTCTTTAGAATGTAACTTTTTTACCATTGATTGTTACCAATGAGATTGGTCAACTGAATTTGTAACAGCCCAAGATTTTATGAAAAATATTCTTTTTAATTTTATTAATGTCTTGTGTTGTACGCTACAACAAAAGGAGCTTGCACAACATGCATCTTTGACTTGCCTTGCATTACACGCAATCGCAACCTTCCTCGATAGCGTGTGTAGTACGCAATACCGAGTTTCACGAAACAACGATATGCTAATAAAATATTATTAAAACTAGCCGTTATGAATAGTAATAACCACTTATTAAATTTTAGAAATTTTAGCTCTCAAAATGGACTTCATTTTTGTATTCGGAGTATCGAATTTATCCTAAGGTGAAAATTTGGTACTTTTCGGATAACTTTCATATTCTGATGAATAGTGAAAATTACTAAATTATAATTAAAAACAAATTTTTTAATCGAAATAATTAATAGTGATAAATTATTAATTTGAGTGGTTTTAAAGTATATTTAGAATATATTTTTACAATTTAATACAATGTTGGTCATTGAATGTAATTTCACATTTAAACCAGACATAATCAAGTGTCAATCTTTTGATAGATATTGTTTCTTAAAAACACGCTATTTGTTTTAACAGCGGGATTTAATTATAAAATTAATTAATGAAACTTCTATTTTATTAATTTGGTAAAATAGACTTCATTTTTAAATTCGGAATATGAAATATAGCTTAGGATGAAATTTTGGCATTGTTCTGAAAAACATCAATTTTTTATGAATAGTGAAACTACTAGGTGGTAGTTAACAAACTGAATTTTTCATAAAACATAATTTTACCGCTTCTGTGAATGGAATTTCAAAAATCCGAGAGACACGGTTGATATCAGTAAGTAAAATGTGGTTCAATGAGATGAAAATAATTTTTGGTGAATAATAATTTTTTTACTTTAATTTACCACGGTTAAAAGTAAATAGGGTAATTAAGGGTAAGAATGATATTAATATTACCCTAACACATGTCATAATTCTATTGGACAAGTGTATCTCGACCAAAAACAACATTAGGAATAAAATATGACCATTTAGGCCCAATCGGATTAGATTAGGACATTTATTATTAATTTTTTTAAAGAAGGGTTAAAATAGTTAAAATCAATGTTTAATAAGTAAGTCATTTTTAATATAGGGTTATAAATAAGATAAATTCGACAATAAATATTCATTATAAATATAAAAAGCTTTCCTACATATTGGTATTTTAGTTCTAATTTTTAGACATTAAATAATTTAATTTATTTATGACACAACGATGATGCAGTAATTATATTAGTAATGTAATATTGACATAATTGATGTTATAAATACCCAAATAAATATAATTTGAGACTTTTTATGAATTACACTAATTTTATAGGTTACTATGATATATTAGTGTTGATTTAATCAACTTGGTTCGAACATATAATTCTGTTATGACTTTCACAAAAATCATATACCAAATAGTGTCAAAATTGACACAAAATAGTTTTTAAATCAAATATTATATTATTAATTGTTATTTTATTCCAAAAAATCTAAGGTTCGTCCAAATTACTTAGATAAGGATATATATATTAATAATATACTATTTGGGGTTCGTTTGGCATTTTATAGTAAGTGTATTAACCATATAGTGAAAGAAAACAAAAAGACACGGTAATAGTTAAATTATTTAACTTAGAGTTTAATCTAATTGATAAGGTTAGAATAATAACCTAAACTTGTCTAAATCATATTGGATGATAGGATTTCGACCCATCCCCACTTTAGATTCAAAATAAGACCCTTTGGAACCATTATAAACCGATTTTGACTTTAATATAAAATAATATTTTGAGATATTCCTAAGGTGCCCCTCTCCTCCCTTATAAAAGGGCACCTCCTCCCCTTCCTCCTCACACCAATATGAGCACTCAAGCTCGGCCAACCCCTGCCATTTTCTCCTCTCCACTTCCATAGAATAATCCTAGATATCCTGGTCTTCTTCAAAGAACAATCTTAGTTCCCTAAGTGGAGGATTCAAAGAGGCGTTCCAAAGAAGAGGTAATATCCATTACCGATCTTTTCAATTTCTTTCTTCTTCAACTTCTTTTATTTAGTTGTTTCATTATAAAGTAATAACATCAGTATTACTTACATACTGATATGTTATTATAAATATGAAAAAACCCTAATTCACCTTCTATACATCCTACGGAAATATGAAATCACCGCGCGTGTGTACGTACGGAATTTCGTCTCCACGTCGTGGTGTAATCTATTTTCCAACATCAGCTTACAAGGATGGGTATAATGGTGTAATGAGAAACTATTTATGATAATTATAATGTAATATTGATACTGAAATAATTTATATATATACTCAAATACAATTCCATGATCATAGGAACGATATCATCACTCGTGCGTACGTACGGAATACCGTCTCCACGATGTTATGCGACTCATTCTACATGATCATCATTACATAATAATTATATAAATGAATTGAATGAATAAATATGATATATGTTACACTAATACCATTCTGGATATAATTTATCTATAACCTTAAAAGAAGAATAAGAATTTATTCGGCAAAACACGCATAAGAACAAAAGGCAATAAGGACCCGAGTAACGAGTAACAATGAAATATTACTAACGAGAAGCTAATAATATAACCATATATGATATCATATAAATATGTATGATTCTGGAATAAGTCAATAACATTATTTAAACCATTATACAGGAGCTTCGGGCACATACAAAGAAAATCGGACCTAAGGTAAGGGAAATATCACAATCTCATTTTTATCCGAGATTGTTTATTCATAAGTATTTACTGGGGTGTATTTTATCATCCACATCCATGTTTCATCAATATTTAATATTATTTCCATCCACCTACAATTTTTTAAATCCATTTTTACCCTTCGGTGAGTTTTTAGTAAAAGATATGAAAGGAATCTTTTGTGGTTTTTCGTACGAGGTACTTTTTTGACTTTTCCGACAAAAGTACGAAGAATGTTTTTTTTAACTTATACGGCATGAATGGATTTTTAAAACATTATTTCCAAGAAACTTTCTTTACAAGTTTTCAAGTTTATTTTTAATCAAATTATTTTATTTTAAAGTCATATGACATGTTATGAAAGGAAAAAATGTTTTTGAAGTAGAAAGGATATTTTCCTCAAGAATGGAGTTCAAGTATTTTATCAAAATTATTTTCCATCTATGATAATAAAAGGGTTCTATTTTTATCCCTATTATTAAATTGGTTTGATTATGTTGTGATGTAAATATTTTTATGAATTCCTTTATCTTATATGAATTGTTTTATGATGTCATGTTGTTTAAGAATCCCATTTTTATTACATGGGTTACGCTATGATGTATGGTTTATGATTATGTGGCACACATAAGAAAGGATTCATTATAAGATGGGTGGGACCTATATCTCCCTCCAATGCATTGGGTAAAGATTTTATATCTCGTGATATAGACATGGCTGGAACGGTAGGTTATACCGGTTCAGTGAAACAGGACTGGAACGAGGGTGACTCGGTTCAGAAAGGGACTTTTTCCACTAAGATAGTCTTGGCAATGAGTCATGACTAACAAGAAATGATTTTCCATGATTATGTGTGCATGCCACAATGTTTCAAGTTTCATGTTATGATTATGGGGATCTCATTTTCACTTCTATGATTTGTTCCATGTTATGATATTATGATCTCTTTGCAGGTTATGATTTTCAAAAAGATATGATATGATTTTTATTTCCTTTATTTCCCTTGCTGAGCATTTGAGCTCACCCTTTTATGTTTTCTTTTCCCCAGGATATAAAGAAATGTTTTAGGTAAAAAAATGGAAGATCTTTAAGGGAGATATTGATGATCTTTCACCACGATTAGAAGATTACGTTCCGAGTTTCCAAATACACTAAACTATTACGATCCTTGTGTGTGTGTTTTTGTTATGTACCAAGTATTCCGCAAAAGTAATGTATTGTCCATGTACGTCATGCTTCGGGTCTCTACAGTTGGTATCAGAGGAAAGGTTTAGTCAACCTTTGGAAACAAGGATGCGATAACTTTAGTGAGATTCCTAGAGATATTTCTAAGGTATGTCTAGGGATGTCCCTAAGGTTAAGTATACGTATAGGTTATAGTACTAGAATTACGCTAACGATCATAGAATTAAACCTAAGATGTTAGATATTGAAGGTACTCCCCCTTTATTATATTGTTTTCCCTAGCATGATTTTTTCCTCTCACACTATTCTTTTTGGGTTTTAGACGATGGCTGGAACCCGAAGGAACCGTGTTGATCAATGCAATGTACAATGCAATGATTGCCCTCCTGAACAAACAAATGTTATGGGAGATGGAGTGCAAAATCTTATTTCTATACTTACACAAGCTATGAATCATTCTGGACTTCCAAATGACCAGAGAAGGGAACAATATTCTATTGAGTCCTTCATGAGGCAACGTCCACCTTCTTTCAGTGGGTCTTCTGATCCACTTGTTGCTGAACAATGGATCAGTACCACTGAAAAGATATTTTCAGTTCTTCAATGTTCTGAGCATGATAAAGTCATCTTAGCCGTATATCGTTTGGAAGGTGAAGCTGATCAATGGTGGAATCTTATCAAGAATACGAGGAAAAGAGATGAAATTGATTCCATGGTATGGGACGAGTTCAAGAACTTGTTTTTCAGTAAGTACTTCCCTCATATTCTTCGAACAAAGATGGAAAAAGAGTTTATTGAGCTGAAGCAGAAGGATGATGAATCTGTTGGTATATACGAAGCAAATTTTACAAGACTTGCAAGGTATGCATCTGGCATTATCATCCAAACTGAAAGTAAAGTTGATCGATTTTTCAGTGGCTTAAAACCAAGTCTTCGAAGGGAATTAGCTATAAGAGAGATTAGTAGCTATGAAGAAATTGTGTGTTGTGCTATCATGGTAGAAATGGAAGTTGGTTTTACATATCCATCTTATGGTTTTGACAAGAAACGAAAGATGGAGTTCAAGGAGAAATCTCAGAATAATGGTGAAAAGAATATGAATGTTTCCTTATGCACAAAGTGTGGAAAGAAGCATGGTGGAGATTGTCTTAAAGGGACTAGAAAATGTTTTAAGTGTGGAAAAGAAGTTCATCGAGTAGCTGAGTGTCAAAGTAATGGAAAAAGGGATTCTAATGATGTGAATAAAGAAAACACTGCAGAGAACGCACCACCAACACTTCAATGCTTCAAGTGCAAGGAAATGGGGAATTATGCTAATAAATGCCCTGATCCAAGGGTTAGTGATGATCGACATGAGCAACCGCTTAAGGCAAAGGACAAAGGGAAGTCACATGCGATCACCATTGGCGATGTTGAATATGATAACGATGTGGTGGAATGATTAAGTGTTTATGTAATGGGATTCCACAATAATGTTGTATCATAAAGTATTGGAATATTTATGTATTGGTCTAATGTGGTATTCAAAGTGATTGAGATATTTTTGGAAATAAGATGATATGAGCATAATGAAGGGAAAATGAGAAAACAAAATGTTTAACAGTATTCATGAGCTCATGATTGATATAAGGACTAAGTGATATCATTGTTTGAGTATATAAAATTTTGAGGATTTTGGTATGTGAAAAGTGTTAAATTGTAACTGCATTCATGTTTTCACTAAGGTATTCAAGAGAATACATGATTAAGGACTTTGAATATTTGGAATGTGACCAACAAAACATATCTTATGATATATGGGGATCGACGATGGTGTTAAATCTCTGGTAATCGTTTTCACTATGTTATGAGAGTGGACTGCAGTATTATGGATAAGCCTAAAGATTGGAATGGATTATGTTGGACATAAGTTAATATTGTTTAAGGATAGAAGTTTTCTCAATATTATTGATGGGATGTTATAGTAATATAGTTTTAGAAAAAGGACAACCTGTAGGACAGGCGATATCCCATCGCGTCGGACAAGGCTATGGAAATCGAACCCACAACCGAAGTGCGACTGGCCTTTATCGCCTACCACTGGCCTACAAGAAGTCCCTGTTTAGTAGAAACTTGTTTTATTATATTAATCTGTATGACATATGATGTATAAGTCCATTTTAGGAACCATATATGATTAGTCTCACTATAGATCGACTTATGTATATAATTTTTTGCTAACCTTTTGTTTGAGACAGATGGAATGACCCGTCATTCTATCACATGATCTGCTAACACTTCACGAATAACAAATTCAACTTCATTTATATAAGAGATGAAGTGGAAATTGTTAAAGGCACTAACAACAGTGAGATTGTACCAAAATAAAGTAAGTATTTATTCTAATTCAAATTCTTTAACTTTAGGGAAACGATCTTGAAAACCAAAAATGTTGTCCTAGTGATCTTATATTTGATGAATCAGATGGTACCTTAGATTGTCACAAATTTATGGCTTTGTGATTGCTGGATTTTCCATAGCCATGTTCTCTACCACTCTCCATCAGAACATGATGGTTAGATTTCTCTTCCATATCCATATTTTCACCTATGTGGAAACCCAGTGATTAGTTTATTTGGGTAATCGTTACGTTTCATACTATTGTTTTTAAAGATTGGTTTTGATATTTCTTTTTACGATGTGGGTTTTTATTAAAGAAACTTTTGAATAATAACCCATTTATAACCCTGACGAATTTCGAGGGAGAAATTCATTTTAAGGGGAGTAGAATGTAACAGCCCGAGATTTTATGAAAAATATTCTTTTTAATTTTATTAATGTCTTGTGTTGTACGCTACACCAAAAGGATCTTGCATAACACGCATCTTTGACTTGCCTTGCATTACACGCAATCACAACCTTCCTCGATAGCGTGTGTAGTACGCAATACTGAGTTTCACGAAACAACGATATTCTATTAAAATATTATTAAAACTAGCCGTTATGAATAATAATAACCAATTTTTAAATTTTAGAAATTTTAGCTCTCATAATGGACTTCATTTTTGGATTCGGAGTATCGAATTTAGCCTAAGATGAAATTTTGGTACTTTTCGGATAAATTTCATATTCTGATGAATAGTGAAAATTACTAAATTATAATTAAAAACAACTTTTTTAATCGAAATAATTAATAGTGATAAATTATTAATTTGAGTGGTTTTAAAGTATATTTAGAATATATTTTTACAATTTAATACAATTTTTGTCATTGAATGTAATTTCACATTTAAACCAGACATAATCAAGTGTCAATCTTTTGATAGATATTGTTTCTTAAAAACACGCTATTTGTTTTAACAGCGGGATTTAATTATAAAATTAATTAATGCAACTTCTATGTTATGAATTTCGTAAAATAGTATTCATTTTTGAATTCGGAATATGAAATATAGCATAGGATGAAATTTTGGCATTGTTCTGAAAAACATCAATTTTTGATGAATAGTGAAACTACTAAGTGATAGTTAAAAAACTGAATTTTTCATAAAACATAATTTTACCGCTTCTGTGAATGGAATTTCAAAAATCTGAAAGACACATTTTATATCAGTAAGTAAAATGTGGTTCAATGAGATGAAAATAATTTTTGGTGAATAGTAACTTTTTACTTTTATTTACCACGGTTAAAAGTAAATAGGGTAATTAAGGGTAAGAATGATATTAATATTACCCTAACACATGTCCTAATTCTATTGGACAAGTGTATATCGACCAAAAACAACCTTAGGAATAAAATATGACCATTTAGGCCTACATGGATTAGATTAAGATATTTATTATTAATTTTTTTAAAGAAGGGTTAAAATAGTTAAAATCAATGATTAATAAGTAAATCATTTTTAATATAGGGTTATACATAAGATAAATTCGACTATAAATATTCATTAGAAAGATAAAAATATTTCCTACATAATGGTATTTTATTTGTAATTTTTAGACATTAAATAAGTTAATTTATTTATGACACAACGATGATGCAGTAATTATATTATTAATGTAATATTGACATAATTGATGTTATAAATACCGAAATAAATATAATTTGAGACTTTTAATGAATTACACTAATTTTATAGGTTACTATGATATATTAGTGTTGATTTAATCAACTTGGTTCGAACATATAATTCTGTTATGACTTTCACAAAAATCATATATCAAATAGTGTCAAAATTGACACAAAATAGTTTTTAAATCAAATATTATATTATTAATTGTTATTTTATTCCTAAAAATCTAAGGTTCGGCCAAATGACTTAGATAAGGATATATGTATTAATAATATACAATTTGGGGTTCGTTTGGCATGTTATTGTACGTGTATTAACCATATAGTGAAAGACAACAAAAAGACACGGTAAAAGTTAAATTATTTAACTTAGAGTTAAATCTAATTTATAAGGTTAAAATAATACCCTAAACTTGTCTAAATACTATTGTATGATGGTATTTAGACACATCCCCACTTTAGCTTAGAAATAAGACCCTTTGGAACCATTATAAACCGATTTTGACTTTAATATAAAATAATATTTTGAGATATTCTTAAGGTGCCCCTCTCCCCCCTTATAAAAGGGCACCTCCTCCCCCTCCTCCTCAAACCAATTTGAGCACTAAAGCTCGTCCAACCCCGGCCCTTTTCTCCTATCCACTTCACTAGAATAATCCTAGAGGTCCTGGGCTTCTTCAAAGACCAATCTTAGTTCCCTAAGTGGAGGATTCAAAGAGGCGTTCCAAAGTAGAGGTAATATCCATTACCGATCTTTTCAATTTCTTTCTTCTTAAACTTCTTATTCTTTAGTTGTTTCATTATAAAGTAATAACATAAGTATTAATTACATACTGATATGTTATTATAAATATGAAACAACCCTAATTCACCTTCTATCCATCCTACGGAAAAATGAAATCACCGCGCGTGCGTACGTACGGAATACCGTCTCCACGCCGTGGTGTAATCTATTTTCCATGATCACCTTACAAGGATGGGAATAATGGTGTAATGAGAAACTATTTATGATTATTATAATGTAATATTGATACTGAAATAATATATATATACTCAAATACAATTCCACGATCATAGGAACGATATCATCACTCGTGCGTACGTACGGAATACCGTCTCCACGATGTGATGCGACTCGTTCTACATGATCATCATTACATAGTAATTATATAAATGAATTTAATGAATAAATATGATATATGTTACACTAATACCATTCTGGATATAAGGTATCTATAACCTTAAAAGAAGAATAAGAATTTATTCGGCAAAACACGCATAAGAACAAAAGGCAATAAGGACCCGAGTAACCAGTAACAATGAAATATTACTAACAAGAAGATAAGAATATAACCATATATGATATCATATCAATATGAATGATTATTTAATAAGTCAATAACATTATTTAAACCATTATACAGGAGCTTAGGACACGTACAAAGCCAATCAGACCTAAGGTAAGGGAAATATCACAATCTCATTTTTATCCGAGATTGTTTATTCGTAAGTATTTACTTTGTTGTATTTTATCATCCACATCCATGTTTCATCAATATGTAATATTATTTCCATCCACCTACAATTGTTTAAATCCATTTTAACCCTTCGGTGAGTTTTTAGTAAAATATATGAAAGGAATCTTTTGTCATTTTTCGTACGAGGTACTTTTTTGACTTTTCCGACAAAAGTACGAAGAATGTTTTTTTTAACTTATACGGCATGAATGGATTTTTAAAAAATTATTTCCAAGAAACTTCCATTAAATGTTTTCAAGTTTATTTTTAATCAACTTCTTTTATTTTAATGTCGTATGACATGTTATGAAAGGAAAAATGTTTTTGAAGTAGAAAGGATATTTTCCTCAAGAATGGAGTTCAAGTATTTTATCAAAATTATTTTCCAACTAATATAATAAAAGGGTTCTGTTTTTATCCCTACTATCACATTGGTTTGATTATGTTGTGATGGAAATATTTTTATGAATTCCTTTATCTTATATGAATTGTTTTATGATTTCATGTTGTTTAAGAATCCCATTTTTATTACATGGGTTACGCTATGATGTATGGTTTATGATTATGTGGCACACATAAGAAAGGATTCATTATAAGATGGGTGGGACCTATATCTCCCTCCAATGCATTGGGTAAAGATTTTATATCTCATGAGATAGACATGGCTGGAACGGTAGGTTATACCGGTTCAGTGAAACAGGACTGGAACAGGGGTGACTCGTTTCAGAAAGGGACTTTGTCCACTAAGATAGTCTTGGCAATGAGTCATGACTAACAAGAAATGATTTTCCAGGATTATGTGTGCATGCCAAAATGTTTCATGCTTCATGTTATGATTATGGGGATCTCATTTTCACTTCTATGATTTGTTCCATGTTAAGATATTATGATCTATTTACAGGTTATGATTTTCAAAAAGATATGATATGATTTTTATTTCCTTTATTTGCCCTTGCTGAGCATTTGAGCTCACCCTTTTATGTTTTCTTTTCCCCAGGATACAAAGAAAGGTTTTAGGTAAAAAAAGGGAAGATCTTTAAGGGAGATATTGAAGATCTTTCACCACGATTAGAAGATTACGTTCCGAGTTTCCAAAGACACTAAACTATTACGATCCTTGTGTGTGTCTTTTTGTTATGTACCAAGTATTCCGCAAAAGTAATGTAATGTCCCTGTACGTCAAGCTTTGGGTCTCTACAGAATTACACATTCTTTTATGTGTTTTTTTAAGGTTTTATGTTTATTACATATGATAGTATTACACAAATGGTGATATTTTGTATAGTTTTTAGGAATACGGGGACAAATAATTTTAGAATAAGAACTTGTGTGATAGTTCATTATATATATATATATATATATGTATTTTCTCATGAAGGGAATGCTTGTTTGGGTTCATATCTTTTGAAATAGGTTATAAGTATGAATCAATATGACTGTTATGAGCTAGACTAGGAGCATAGGCGGTTCTTAATGGTATATGATTATAAGCATGAAATTGTAATTTTGGAATCAATCTTATAGGTGAAGTATTGTTCATGTCATCATGGTGGATATAAAATTTATGGCATAAGGATAATCACATACAAATATAGGTAATAAGTATATAAAACAATGGTTTTCATAGTTTCCCTGAGATGAAATGAATTTGAAGTATTCATGATTTACTGGGATGTGTGGTTTCTGTTGAAATAACCAGTTAAATGTATAGCACAATTATCTTTATATTTGTATTCATGAACAATGTGTAATTATAAATGAAAAAAATGAATATTTTGAATTAATATGGGTTTATTCATGTTCATGAATGTAGGTTTTTCTTAGTGGGTTTCCTATACTTTTTTTAATGAAATACATCTTATCTTAATACGGTCAGGTTTCCATGAACCATATGAATGGCCAATGGATAAGATTTTTTCGTGTAGTATTCATGGGATGTGAATCAATAGAGATGTAAAAATGTTTCTTAATTATATTATATAGTGGCATGTATTGTTCACTAGATAAATGGGACTTATTGAAAATTATTTGTAGTGGAAAGTTGTATTATAGTTGTTATGGTTTTGGAACATTGAATGTGCATGAAATTCTATTTAAAAATAGAATGCATCAATGAGTCCGATGATAAATTAATTGGGTGTCATTAGACAATAGTCAGTTGGGAATCCCAAGGACATCGAATGGGTTGGAAATTTCCACATAGATATTGGCGAGATAATAAATTTATGAGTTTCCTGGATTATTAATCATTGTAAAAGAATCATATACCTACTCTTGAGATGATCATTTCCTAGTTATTGACTTTATCTTATGTACACCAAAGAATTATCGACTATATGTAATGATATAAATATAGTTGGATTTTTATGAAAGGACTCCTAGTAGATTACACTCATTTGGTGTTGTATGTGAAACCATATGAGGGTATCTGCACCATCGGTTGTTTGTTAGTATGGTCATTTGTAAGTAATGGTTCTCGGTGAATATTTATGATTTTATTTAGGAATCCAATAACAAGTGATATTTTTTATATAATTATTATATATATGTGAGATCCACATGGACAGATCCAATTACTGGGAGGATAGATAATAATATTTGGTTTGTGGATATAGGGTTGGGATGGGATATGTGGTTACAATGAAACACTTATCATGGGGAGCTACATGACATCCATGGGGTCCCAATCCTTGTGATCACTCATATGTGGATATGTGGAGCTAACCGTAGTTCAATTTTTATGGAAATGAGATTATAGAGTGGAACTAATGAGGTTCGTTCATAAATTAAAATTTTATTTCGAATTGGAAATCAATGGAGGTGAATGATCAAATTGACTATTATGATCGGTCTCAATGTGGTTATGAAATGTAAACTAAGGTGATTGTGTCTTACATAAAATTATAATCATGAAGGTAATGATGACGAGTTGGAGTCTATTTATTTTCCAATTGTGTATAATCCATGATTATTATAGTTGGACTCCATTAGGAATTTTTTAGTGGTAATGGAATACTTAAGGATGTGAGGGAATTCTAGTTTGGTGAGGATGGGATATTCCAAAATATGATGCCGATTTTTTTGGAATGATGACAATGAGGAACAATTACAAGGATTAGTATATGTAATGGAATTTTAATGATTGAAACATAATTTTGTGGTTCATCATTTACATGTTGGATGCATCTCAGATAGAAAACACCTTTTCAAATGAAAAGATGGTCTATTTTTTAGTTTGTGCATGGTAAGTGGGACTGCATCCACTCTTGGTGGTTTTTGAAAGTGACAACTGGAGGCATTTATGATTGGGGTTCCCGTAGATATTTTTATGTATTAATATTGAAACTAAAATCAGATCATTCATGGTTCATGAGTTTGAGGTTCTATGTCGATTTTTAAATTGAAAAATATCCATGTATAAAATTCTTGTGGAAGTAAATGTATCCACATATTGGGGATATTCATAGATCAGATGATTAAATTGAATATTACATATATAGAAATTGAGTTTGATTGATTTTTGTATGATCAACAATAATGTTTCGATTTTTATATAAACCACTGAATTGGGATTTGGATGTTGGGGATATTTTATTTGGAGGTTGTGGATGGTAGTGTTTTAGGTATTGAAAATATAAAAAAGTCATTTAACTCTAACTAGTGTAGGATATAGGTCATATGGAACAAAAATTTGATCACCAATCCATCTTGGGGATAATTGTTCTTATGTGTGAGAGGATAAAACATCCTACAATATTCTAGGTTGAAAAAATCACATCGAATTTGAATATTCTTTTATTAGATGGTTTAAAATCTAAATCCAAACTCAAAATAATATTGTGTAAGATGGAATGCATTAATGTGATGTTTTCAGAAAAGGAATGTTTGTCATAGAACATCTCTTGAGTCCTGGTGAGCATATGGAGAATGTTTTTTTTATGATTTTGGGTGTTTTTCATATTATTCATGGTTTGGTCCATATGTCTTATAAGAAAAAATCTAGTAAAATGATAATCAATGTGGTTATAGTGAATTTTGAATAGTGAAACTCTATTTTGTACATTTAAAACACTAATTCTCTTTATATTTGTGGTCCAAAAGGGAAAAAATTCACGGTGGTGTAGATCATGACTCAAAGAGCCGACAATTGGGTTTTCATGCTATAGAAGTGAGGTAATGGTTACTACATGGTTTTGGTATAGTTTTTCTATCCATATGAGTTAATCATGTGAACCATTTTGTAATTACTCATTAAGGGATAATGTTTAGTTCTGGAATTGGGAAAATAGGAATCCAATCCTTATAAATTCTAGAAATAACATTATAAGAGTAAAAATAAAAAATACCACCCTATTTATTTTATCCACACCCCGATTGTCCTCCCACATTTGGCACAAACATACCAGGGGTGATCCCACCATTTTCCATGGATTCAACCCCTCAATTTGGTGGTCATTTAGGTATATCATTCTGATTATTAAGATATTATCATCCTTAAACAACAAATGATATCTTTCTTCAACCTTTACACTAATTTTGGATTTTTTCAGTTTAGGATTTGTTGAGGATTACATAAGATCATGGTGGAAATTTATGATTATCTTTTGTTTATTTAGTATATGTTTATATATGATATATATAGATAACATTAACACATCATTTTTTCATATTTAATATAGTTATTCCTCAACGTTGAATTTTCACCTGTAATGCATAATGAATTATTTTATTTAATTTTTGTTATTTTGTCACCTTTAAGGTATTTTCTTAGGAATATGGTTTATATTCTCTTGTGAATCACCCACAGTGGTTTCATGGAGTATCAATAAGGATTTATAGCCCTATGATATTTGTAACTATTACAAAATATTCTATTTATTTGTTATATAATTTGTTAAATGGTAAGATTAAATGTTGTTTGTTGCCTGATGTGAGAAAAAATAATGGTTGGTTATGGTGATCCTTTTGGATTCTGATGATTTTCGGAGAGGCATGTATGGGACATGGAAAGACTGCAGGGTTGGGTATTTGTTCAGAAATATTGATTATAGTGGTAGGTGGTCTAAGTTCATTTAACGTAGTCATGTTAATTAATTTACATTTGTATTTGGTACATATAATAAAGGCCATGCGTGTGATTGTTCATAGATATCACAATTAAATAATTTTTCTATTTAAATAATGATTTTATACCATATAAATATAATGTTAAATATGTTGGTGTTTATAAGAATACAATTACGGCCACACGAGGGATGTTCAATTTTATGAAATTAGTCATGTGTGGTTTTAAAAGGTATAATAACTTGGTTCTAAGATAAATATTTTTAATATCGTTAATTATCATGGTTGAAGTGTTATAGGAAACCTAAGAGGCAACATAATAAAGTATAACCATGTGTGTTAGGTTTTTACACATTTTGGTATAAAATGGTGTAGAGTGTTTTTTATGTGTATTTTGTATTATATTAGGGTATCCAAATCAAATTGATTTTAAAAAGATAATATTTTTTTAATATTAATTCATGAAATTAATATGAAGAGTGGTTTCCCATTCTGGGAAATTACTTATAATATTTTTTATGTTTTTTGAAAATAATGTAATTTTACACATTTTTATCATTTTTAAGGATGATGATGTTTATCCAAAGTAATTGAAAAATGATGGAAATTATTTGGTTCAAAATAAAATCTATAACCCGTCATAGTAAATTGTATGAGTTTTGTAATAGCCCAAGGTTTTGGAAATAAATATAGAATGAAATTTTATAATATATCCATTAAAACACAACTTTTCCTCTTCTATGTTTTGAATTTCGAAAAATGGTCATCTAGTGTTGTGTTCAGTAAGTCATTTGGAGTCTGATATAACAAACTTGATTTTTTAGTAAATAGTAACATACCCTTATGAAAATTAATATGACCATTATGAATAGTAAAATTTATTATTATTTTATTTTCTTAAGGCTAGAAGAGAATAACATCTTGGTTAATTTTTCATTGTGATAATGAAATAGTTGTAGAATTAGAAATGTTAATTTTTGATTTAGGTATGATTTTATTTAAAAGATAAATTAATAATATTTTGAAAATTATTTTTTCAAAGATGGACTTCATTTTTAAATTATACACGTCGAAATATGGTTGGGGTCATTTTTTGGGATTTTTCTGAAATTCTAAAAAAAATTATGAATAGTAAAATACGATAAAATACAATAAATGTTAAATTCTTGATTTACTGCATCATAGGTGATGAAAGGATGATGTAATCCCACTTTTTTTTGAACTCACATTCCATTATTACTATTAGGGGTCACATGTAACTATACTATTGGTTGTCTTGAGAGAAATAAATAAATAGTGAATTAAATATTCAAAATGTACCCCTCTCATCCACTATAAAACACCCCCACCACTACCTCTTCTCTTCACGCCCCTATGCCGTGAAGCTCTTAAAAGTTCTCCCAATTACCCTTACCTATTATATCTTCACGTCCAAGAAGCTTTTGATCTTCCTAAAATACGAAAACCCCTTCCCATAAGGAGTTTCTCAAGGATGTTATTTCAAGAGGTAATGCACCCTTCTTTTTCATTTGGTTTCATTTCATTTTAACTCCTTTGCTATCTTCTACTCTTTTACTCTATCCAAATGAACATGATAACTCTAGTAACATCTATTTACTGGATTTATATCATGTTAATGGAAGAACCATCGTAAATATTCTTACTCTCTCCCTTTTATTTTATAAATGAAATCAACATCCATGAGGTTACGATTTATAACCTTCATGGATGAAAAAGTTTATTTCTTCAATTTATTCTTCATTACTGGTCATTAAACCATATAAATGGTTGAAACAGACTATAATATATGTTTTATAACATAATTAATATTCAGGAACTAGAAAATGTACATATAATTAAGTTATATGATAAAACTACTTCATAATATTCCATATACCGCCGAATAATTGAATTGGTGGTCATCTAGTGATTCATCCTCATTCCATGCAACCAAATGATATAAATGTCCATTATAAAATATTTATGTTCATCAATAACATATAATTCTTATCTTGTATATTTATAACCATTCCACACGAACTTAATTACATAAAAACAGGTGAACCGAATATGGAAATAAAGGAAACGAACACTCCTGAACGAAGAAATTCAATACAATAACTTATCAATTAAGACATAAATGAACGAACCAGAAATATGGTAACTAAATACATGTTTAATTGGTTCTGAAATAAGTCATTAAAATGTATAATTTCATATTCCAGGAGATTATGCACAAGGGTGGAACACGTTTGGAGTTAAAGTAAGGGTTTTTCCACCCAAACTTCCATTTTAATTCAGGATACTTTCATTGTCTAATTACCTCAATGAAATTATTATGTATTGTTATTTACTCAACAAATATTCTGTGTGAGTATAATTTATATGTTTAAATACTAGAACCCTTCCTTATTTTAATGATAATTGAACGTTTTAAAAGGAACTTTAAAATTTGTTTCAAAAATACAAGCCTGAATCAAGGAAATTTCTCAAATTCAAATCTATTTTCAAAGGCACTCTATAATCTGTTTTTGGAAACAATTATATTCATAAAATCACTCATTTTATTTTGAAAATACCATCTTACATAACATCTAGTTTTATAAAAATATTTTTCTAAAAGAAAACATCTTTTCAAAATAAAAGAGTATTTATCTCCAAAATTGCTTAATGATTTTATAAGAGTGTTTTCATCTAATTCAACACTCCTGTTGATTCCATGGTATTGTTGTTTTTAGTCATTTATGAAGTCATCTACCCTATTTTATTTAATGGATTATGACTAACTCTATTTTGGATGATCTATCTTAAAATCATTCACCATATTATTCTGAATTGTTATTGTTTTATGTTTAAAGATTGGGGAAAGTTAGACACATTTCATATGATGATTTCAATATGAAGGTATATGTTATTTATCATGATCCCCACTGTTATTAGGAATGCATTGGACTTATTATGTGATGGGTTGGCCCCGCTATATCCCTGTGATGCAACGATAGGTCTCATGAGACAAACTATACTCTTGGCACGAGGCCTTGACAAAATGATTATTTAATGGTCCTAGCACGAGTCTTGGAAAATATGGTTATGATGTTTGAAATATAAACTTCCCTCATTATGAAGCTAGTAATTTAAATTTCAAGGGGTTATTAGACGATTTGAATACCCATGATGATGTTTTGTTATGGAATTATTTTCTCAACTATTATTCCTAACATAATGTGTTTCAAGTTTGTTATTAAAGGCATGTGTTTTCAATTATTCACCATGTATAATGTTTATATTTGCATCTATTGTATTTCTTACTCTTACTGAGCGTTTGAGCTCTCCCCTTTCTTATGTTTCATTTTCTCAGGACATGGATAAGTAATTTATTAATGACATTCTAGCATAATCTATGAGACATGATATTTCTAGTGTAATAAAATAGTGTTTTGTTTCCCTTCATGATGTAATGTTAAACTTATGTATGTAACTTGTTTCCAATAATACTAAACTACTCGATATTTCAAGATTCGTATTCCTTCTATGTATGCTAATATAATCAAATAAGACACCGGCTCTGGGAAACTGGGGTTGGGTCCTTACAATTGGTTTTAGACCAAGTTTAGTAGAATAATTGGAAACTAGATTAAGAAAACGTTGAATTAGGGAAGAGTACCTAAGTTGGACTTTTAGGAAATAAATAAAACAACTTCCTGGAATTTTTCTATGGAATAGATTATGTGGATCCTTCTTGAAATATATAACTATCTGGATACGATCAGGTATATGCGAATCTGGCAGAGAGTATCTAGGTGTAAATACCGAAAACACCTCTTTGATCTAGACTAGAACAAGAACTAGTGCACGAAAATGGGACATTCCACACTCTCAGTTATGACACTCCCAGGGGATAAGAATAGTATAATTCATATATTCTTTACAATCCATTATGAAGAAGTTTAATGTAAATATTAATCCAAGAAAACATTTTTGTGAATATGGGATTAGCCATGTCTAGGATCTCAATTTTTCTGAGTATTTTTTAACTTAATATTATATATTATGATTCACAACCTAATATACTGTATTCCATTATCTTGATATGACGCCTAGTGGACGGAAAGGAAATCAAACGAATACATGTGTCCCCTGTAGAAATTTTCCTCTGATGCAAGATAATGATGTTGGCTCTGGTGCTGTGACTGGTGTTGAGAAACTAATAACAATACTGAGAAAACTTACTCAGGTAATGAATAATAACATTACCTGTATAGTGAAACCGGATCTACGGCATCGAATAGCTATGTTAGATTTCTTTATGAGACAACAACTTCCATCATTTAGCGAGACTATACACCTCTTTGTAGTAGAGTAGTGTATATGTTACCTTGAGAAGATATTTCTCTCTTTGGGATGTAATGAAAAAGAGAAGTTTTTCAGGGAAGTATATCGTTTATCGAGAGATGCAGATCATTAGTGGCCATTAATCCAAATAAAAATGGAGGTAGAAGAGATATAAGAGATGGAATGGAGGTATTTTAAGGAAATATTCCTATAAAAATATTTCCATAATGAGCAGCGCGATGATATGGAGAGTCAATTCTTGAATCTCGGGTAGAAGGAGGAAGAAAATGATAACAAGAATGAATCCAACTTCACATTGTTAGCAAACAAATTTTTTGGACTACATATGAAATCCAAGGAGAAAAATCGATTTATTCATTGATGGCCTAATGCCATTCCTCCAGTGGGCACTGGTCTCCAAATTTTTTTCATCATATGAGGATATAGTTTCATGTGCCATCAAGAAAGAAAAATAATTATCTATGTCTTATTAATTTAAGGGAATGAATGAAAAGAAGAGGGCTGCTGAAAACACTAGGAAAGGAAATATTTAAATGGGGAAGAAGGGAAGAGTTGAATTTCCACCATGTGACAATTGTAGAAGGAAACACCCTGGTGCATGCTTAAAAGGAAAAGGAGTATACTAATAATGTACTCAGAAAGGCCATATTTCTGGTGATTGTAAAGTGAAGAAGGAAGCCAATGATGTTCAATTCTATAGTTGTTGGGAGATGGTACATTATTCTAACGATTGTATAAAAAGTCAAGGAAATATGAAATAGAGAAGTCCAATGGATTAGGGAAAATGTTATACAATCACAACTGCAGAGGTTGATGTTTATAATGGTGTGGTGGAAGGTACTTTAATTGTTTCCTCAAGTTTATCCAATGATTTATTAGATTTTGGATCATCACATTATTTCATATCATCTCAGTTGGATGAGAAAACTAGATATTTCCAATTTGATTTAACAAAGGATTTATTAGTCAAAACATATAAGGGATTTATCATTGCTACAATGTTCTATGAATCGGTTCCCATTAGAGCATATAAATGTTCTTTATCTGCTGATCTCATCGTCATACCCATGATTGGATTTGATATAATACTCAGTATTTATTGGAATACATACCATAATGCATAAAATTATTGTAAGCATAAAGAGGTTAATATTTTTGAGGACGATGATAAATAACACCTTATCTTTAGAGAAGAATTGTCATCACCTAATTCTTATCTAGATCCCCCCAATTAGCTCAACTAAATTCAATTATTGGGGTGGAATAGAATGAAATAACGGTGGGTGAGGAAATGAATGTTCAAATAGAAGATGTACCTATTGTGATAGAATATGTTGATGTTTTTCCAAGAGATTTAGATAGACATCCTCCAGAACAAGATATTGAGTTTTCCATTGATTTAATTCCTGGTTCATGGCCCATATCGAAGACCCCTTATAGAATAGACACTGTGGAATTATTTTAACTAATGAAACAACAAGTGGAATTGAGTAATAAGGGATTTATCTTCCCTTGTGTTTCTCCATGGGGATCCCCTATCCTTTTTGTTAAGAAGAATGATGGATCTATGAGATTATGCATCGACTACAAGGAGATCAATGCTATTACAATAAAGAAAAAGTATCCCCTATCTAGAATTGATGATTTATTTGACCATCTACATGAATCCCAATACTTTTAAAAGGTTGAACTTCGATCTTGATATCATCAGTTGAGTGTGAAAAAGGAATACATTCCGAAAACAGCGTTTCGAACCAGGTACGAGCATTACGAGTTTACAGTAATGCCTTTTGTATTGACTAAATCAACCTTTGTCTTCATGGATTTAATGAAAATAGTATTCAAGGAATATCTTGATGATTTTGTAGTGTTATTTATTGATGATATCTTTTTATACTCCAAAAGATACAAAGATCATGAAAATCACTTGCGCATTATCCTGGATACTCTTATAAGACATGAATTATATGGGATGTTTAGCAAGTGTGAATTATGGCTTGAGGATATTTCTTTTCATGGCCATATTGCCTCTAAGGAAGGAATCCTAGTTGATACTGCAATGAAAAAGGCAATCCAGGATTGGTCAATGCCAATAAGAATAACTGTGGTACGCAGTTTTATTGGCTTAGCATGTTTTTATCGGCATTTCGTACCGAATTTTGCCCAAATGGAAGACCTGCAAATGAAGCTCACACGTAAAGGTGTAATTTTTTTTGGACAAATGATTGTGAAGAATGTTTTGATGACCTGAAGATAATATTAGTCAATTGTCTTATATTTAATCTACCATCGGGGAATGACGGGTTTGCTATTTATAGTGACGCTTTAAAGAAAGGATTTGGTTGTGTCCTTATGAAAAATGATAGGGTTATTTCCTATGCATCATGAAAGCTAAAAATTAATTCTCAAAACTATACTACTCGTGATCTTGAGTTATCTTCTGTAATCTTTTCTTTGATGATATGGAGACATTATCTCTATAGTGAAAAATTTGAGATTTATACTGATCAAAAGAATTTGATGTATATTTTCTCATAGAAAGAACTAAACATGAGTCAAAGGAGATGGAATGAACTACTCATGGATTATGATTTCATGATACACTACCACTCGGGGATGGAAAATAAGGTGGAAAATTCATTGAGCAGAAAGGATCATGGAATATTGAATAAGATGAGAGTTGGTAGGGATCTTATTTTCATAGATATAGTAAAGATGGATGTGGGAAGAACCATGGAAGGTGAAACATCAATTATTTTCCAATAGGATTCCAAACCATCTTTACTAGAAAGGATAAAATTTTCTCCAGCTGATGATGAGGAGTTTCAAAAGGGGATTAAAGCTGTGAATGATGGGAGATTGAGTGACTTCGTATATGAAGATGGAATTATGAAATTTGGGAAGAGACCATGTGTTCCTGATATACTTGATCTAAAAAGGGAATTATTGGATTACGCTCATAGATCCAATTTCTCTATACACCATGGTAGCACTAAGATATATATAGATTTGAGAAAACATTTTTTGTGGGACAACATGAAGTGGGAGATTGCTGATTTTGTGTCAAGATGTATGGTTTGTCCACACGTGAAAGTTGGAAGGAAGTAGCCTAGAGGACTATTGTGAACTCTTCCACACCTGAGTAGAAATGGGATAATATCATGATTGAATTTGTCATGGGACTACCAAAGACTCTTTTAAGGAACAATGCAATATAGGTCATTGTTGATCGTTTTACCAAGTCAGCACATTTTCTTGCTATAAGAGAAGATCTACCACTTGAACATCTAGCAGAACTATATATTAATGAAGTCGTGAGGCATCATGGAGTACCCCTGTTGATTGTTTCTGATTGGGATCCACATTTTACATCCAGATTTTGGAAAAGTCTTCAGAAGCCCCTAGATTCTGATCTTTATTTGAGCACTGACTACCACCCACAAACTGATGGACAATTAGAACGGACAATTAAAACATTGGAATACATGTTCAGGTCTTTTTCACATGATTTTTTTGGAATGTGGGATCAATATTTACCGCTCGTAGAATTTTCCTACAACAATAGCTTCCATTCCATTATACAAAAGGAACCCTATGAAGAATTATATGGGAGGTGTTGTCATACACCAAATTACTGGGATGATGTCGATGGAAGAAAGCTCATGGGCCCATAACTAGTTGAATAAACAATGGAAAAGTTGAAGATTATACAGAACCATATCAAAATAGCTCAAAGTAGGCAAAAGAGTTATGCATATTACCAAATGATGGATTTGGAGTTTCAAGAAAGTGATCATGTTTTCTTAATGGAATATTTATGGAAGGGTATTATACGATTCAGTAAGAAGGGAAATTTATATCCCACGTACATCAGACCTTTTGAAATTATGGACCGAAATGGATTTGTAGCTTACTGTTTGGAAATGCCGACAAGTATCTCCAAGGTTCACAATGTGTTCCATGTGTCAATGTTGAGAAAGTACATGCCCGGTCCAACACATGTAGTAAATTATGATGAAGTGGAACATGAGCCCGATCTATCATACTGTGAGGATCCTATCAAGATTTTCTATACTAGAGAATAAGTATTGAGAATTCAGACAAATCGCATGGTGAAGGTTCTATGGAGGAACCATAAGATGGAGGAAGCAGCATGGGAGCCTGATGAGATTAAGTTAAAGACATACATGAATCTTTTTAGGTAATATTATGTGAATTTTGATGATTTTTTTTTGTAAGGATGGGAGAATATAACACCGCAAGGTCTTGGAAATAAATATATAATGAAATTTTATAATATAGCAATTAAAACACATCTTTTCCTCTACAATGTTGTGAATATCGAAAAATTGTCATCTAGAGTTGTGTTGAGTAAGTCATTTTGAGTCCGATAGAACAAACTTTATTTTTTTGTAAATATTAAGATACCCTTATGAATAGTAATATGACCATAATGAATAGTAAATTTTATTATTATTTTATTTTCTTAAGGTTAGAATATAGTAACATCTTGGTTAATTTTTCATTGTGACAGAGAAGTAGTTGTAGAATTAGAACTGTTAATTTTTTAATGAAGTATGATTTTATTTAAAAGTTAAATTAATAATATTTAGAAAATTATTTTTTCAAAAATGGGCTTCACTTATGAATTATACATGTCGCAAAATGTAAGGGGTGAATTTTTATGATTTTTCTGAAACTCTAGAATTTATGATGAATAGTAAAATATGAAAAAATAGGATAAATGCTAAATACTTGATTTACTGCATCATAGGTGATGTAAGTAGGATGTAAGCCCACATGGTTCGAACTCACATTCCATTATTAATATTATGGGTCACATGATAAAACACTATTGTTTTTATTGGGAGAAATTATAAAATAATTTATTAAATATTCAAAATTTACCCCTCTCCTCCACTATAAAAACCCCCAAAAGAACCTCTTCTCTTCACTCCTCTATGCCTTCATGCTCTTAAATGTTCTACCCAATTACCCTTCCCTAGTATTTCACCACGTTCAAGAAGATTATGTTCTTCCAAAAAGACCAAAACCCTTTCCCTTAAGGATTTTATCAATGATGTAATTTCAAGAGGTAAATCACCCATCTTTTTCAGTTGGTTTAATTTCATTTTATCTTCTTTTGATGTCCTCTAGTCTCCTCCTCTGTCCAAATGATCATGATAACTCTAGTAACATCTATATACTGGATTTATTCCATGTTAATGGAAGAACCATCATAAATATTCTTACTCCCTCCATTTTATTTTATAAACAAATTCGACATCCACGAGGTTCCGATTTACAGCCTTCGTGGACGACAATGTTTCGTTCTTCAATTTACTCTTAATTACTGGTCATGAAACCTTATTAATGGTTAAAAAAGACTATAATATATGTTTTATAACCTAATTAATATTCAGGAACCTGAAAATTTACATATAATTAAGTTATATGACAAAACTAGTTCATAATATTCTAAATACCACCGAATAATCGAATTGGTTGTCATCTAATGATTCATCTTCATTTAATGAAACCAAATGATATAAATGACCATTATCAATTATTTATGTTCATTAATAATATATAATTCATCTCTTGGTGATTTATAACCATTCCAAACGAACTTGATTACATAAAAACAAGTGAACAGAATATGGAATAAGGGAAATAAACACTCCAAAATAAAGAAATTCAATAAAATAACTTATCAATAAAGACATAAACGAACTATAAGAATTTTTGTAACTAAATATATGTCTAATATGTTCTTAAATATGTTATTAAAAAATATAATATCGTATTCAGGAGCATAAGCTCATGAGGGTAACATGTTTGGAGTTAATGTAGTGGTTTTTCCACCTGAACATCCATTTTCATTCAGGATAATTTAATTGTTTAATTACCTCACTAAAATTCTTATGTATTGTTATGTAATCATCACATGTTCTGTGTCATTATCATATATATGTTTAAAAACCATAACAATTCCTTATTTTATGGATAATTGGACAATTTAAAAGGAAGTTTCAAAATTGTTTCAAACATACAAGCCCGATTCATGGGAATTTCTCAAATTCATATCTATTTTAAAGGGAAATCTATAATCTGTTTTTGGTAACCATTATCTTTATAAAATCACTTATTTTATTATGAATATACCAACTTATTTCACTTCTGGTTTTATACAATAATTTTTCCAAAATAACACTTCTTTTCAAAATAAAAGAGTATTTATCTCCAGAATTGCATAATGATTTTATAAGAGTGTTTTCATCTAATTCAACACTCTTGTTGATTCCAAGGTATTATTGGGTTTAATAATTTATGATGTTATAGATACTATTTTATATAATGGTTTATTACAAACTCTATTTTGGATGATCTATCTTTAAACCATTCACCATATTATCCTGAATGGTTAGTGTTTTATGTTTACTGATTAGGGAAAGTTAGGTACATTTCATATGATAGTTTCAATGATAATGTATATGTCGTTTATGATTATACCCTCACTTATGAGGAATTAATTAGACTTATTATGTGATTTGTGGGGCCCACTATATCCCCTCGAGGCATTAGAAGTTCTCCTTAGACAAACTATGGTCTTGACACGAGGCCTTAACAAAATGATTATTTTATGGTCCTAGCACGAGGCTTGGACGATATTGTTATGATGTCCGGAATATGAACTTCCCTCATTATGAAGCACGTAATTGAAATTTCATGTGGTTATTTGAATATTAGAATACCAATGATGATGTTTCATTATGGAATTATTTACCCAGCTCATATTTCTACCCCAATGTGTTTCATGTTTATTATTAAAGGCATGCGTTTTAAAGTATTCACCATGGCTAATGTTTATATTATCTTCTGATGTATTGTTTACTCCTATTGAGTGTTTAAGCACACCTATTTCTTATGTTTCATTTTCTCAGGACATGAAGAAGTAATTTTTGAATGACTTGCAGGCATAATCTAGGAGACGTGATGTTTCTAGTTGAATAAAATAGTGTTTTGTTTCCCTTCAAACTTATGTATGTAACTTGTTTCCAATAATAATAAACTACCTGCTCATTTGCGAGTCGAATTCCTTGTATGTATTCCAAAATATTCAAATAAGGCACCGACTCTTGGCAACTGGGGTCTAGTCCATACAGTTTGAAATAGAGAACGTTTAGTGGAATATTTGGAAACTAGATTTAGAAAACTTAGAATTAGGGAAGAGTCCCTAAGTTATACATTGAGGAAATACATACAATTACATCCTGTTATTTTGGTAGGGAATATATTTTGTGGATATTTTATGAAATATATCCCTTTTAGATATGAGCAGGTAGAGACGGCTCTAGAATAGATGTATCTAGGGTTAAACCAGAAAACACCGATTTGAGCAACACATGAACGGGAACTGGTGCACGACAACGGGCCATGCTGCACTCATGGTTATGAAACTCCAGGGGGATATGTTTAGGAAAATTCACATTTTATTCACAAGACATTATGAAAGAGTGTAATGTAAATATTACTCAATGAAACCATTTTTGTGAATATGGGATTAGCCATGCATAGGATCTCAATTTTTATGAGTATTTTTTATGTTAAGATTATAAATTATGATTCACAACCTAATATAGTGTATACCATTATCTAGATATGGTTCTTAGTGTATGGAATGGAAATCAAAGGAATGCATGTGTCCCCTCTATAGATTTTCCTCCAATGCAAGATAATGATGTTGGGTTTGTTGTTGTGATGGGTGCTGAGCAACTAATAACTATATTGGGACAACATACTTAGGTACTGAATAATAACCTTACCCATATGGAGAAACTAGATCCACCAAGTGGAGGAGCTATGCTAGATCACTTTATGCGACAAAAACCTCCATCATTCAACGGGGCTACAAACCTGTTTGTAGTAAAATAGTGGATATGTTCACTAGAAATAATATTTCTCACATCGGGATGTAATGAAAGAGAGAAGGTTGTCATGGAAGTATATAATCTATCGGGAGATGCAGATTAGTGGTGGTCATTATTCCAAATCAAAAATGAGGATGAGAGAGAAGAGATGTAATGGGGGGATTTTAAGGAAATATTCTTAGAAACATATTTTCCTCCTAAGCATTGAGCCGATATGGAGAGACAATTCATGAATCCGTGGGAGAAGGAGGACGAAAATGTTACCAAGTATGAAGCCAACTTCACAAGGTTAGCAAGACATTTTGTGGACTATATAAGAAATCCAAGGAGAAAAAATTATTGATTTATTGATGGCCTAAAGACATTCCTCCAGCGGGCACTGGTCTCCCATGTTTTTCATTATATGAGGATATAGTTTCATGTTCCATCAAGATAGAAAAATAATTCCCTATGTATTATTAATTTATTGGAAAGAAAGAAAAGATGATGGAAAATAAATATAAAGGGAAATTAAATAAGGAAATTGGGAAGAAGGGAATATTTTAATTTCCACCATGTGACAATTGTGGAAAGAAACACCCTGGTGCATGCTTAAAAGGAAAAGGAGTATTCTAAATATATGGTCAGAAAGGCCATATTGCTGGTGATTGTAAAGGGAGGAAGGATACCAATGATGTAAATGCTATAGTTGTCGAGAGATGTGACATTGTGATAATGATTGTCCAAAATGTCACATAAATATGAAAAAGAGAAGGCCAAAGGATGAGGTACAAGCTTATACAATCAGAACTGCAGAGGGTGATGTTCCTAATGACATGGTGGAAGGTAATTTATTTGTTTTGTCATGTATATACAATTCTTTATTTGGTTTTGGATCATCACATTGTTTCATATCTTCCTAGTTGGCTAAGAAAATTCGATATTTTAAATTTTATTTAACAAAGGAGTTTTCAGTCAAAACTCCTAAGAGCAGAATCCATCCTAAAAGGTTTTGTGAATTAGTTCCCATTAGAGCATATAAATGATCTTTATCTATTGATCTCATCATCATACCCATGATTGAATTTTATATAATCCTCAGTATGGGTTGGATTTCGGACCATGATCTAAAAATTTATAGTAAGAAGAAGGAGGTTACGATTTTTTATGACGATGATAAAGAACACTGTATCATTAGAGAAGAATCTTCATCACCTAATTCTTATCTAGATCCACCCCCAATAGCTCAACTAAGTACAATTATTGGGGTCGAATAGAATGAAATAACTATGGGAGAGGAAAGGAATGTTCAAATAGAGGATGTAACTATTGTGAGAGAATATGTTGATGTGTTTCTAGAATATTTACCTGGACATCCTCTAGAACGATAAATTGAGTTTTCCATTGATTTAATTCAAGGTTCAAGGCCCATATCGAAGACCCCTTATAGAATGGACACTATGGAATTAGTGTAACTAATTAAACAACTAGAGGAATTGAGTACTAAGAGATTTATATGCCCTAGTGTTTCTCTATGGGGAGCCCATGTCCTTTTTGTTAAGAAAAAAGATTGTTCTATGAGGTTATGTATCAACTATAGGGAAATCAATGCTCTAACTATAAAGAAAAAGTATCCCCTACATTGCATTGATGATTTATTTGACCAACTGCATGGAGGTCAATACTTTTCAAATATTGAACTTCAATCTAGATATCATCAGTTGAGTGTGAAGAAGGAATACATTCCGAAATCAGCATTTCGAACAAGGTACGGGAAATAAAATTTTACAGTAATGCCTTTTGGATTGTCTGATACACCCTCTATCGTCATAGATCTAATTAACAGAGTTTTCATGGAATATCTTGATTGTTTTGTTGTGGTATTTATTGATGATAACTTTGTATAATAGAAAAGCTATGAAGATCATGAAAATCAATTGAACATTATCCCGAAGACTCATAGAAGACATGAAATATATGTAAAGTTTAGCAAGTGTGAATTCTGGCTTGAGGAGATTTATTTTCATGGTCATATTGTCTCTAACGATGGAATCCTAGTTGATCCTGCAAAGACAAAGGCAATCCATGATGGTACCATTCTAACAAACATAACTGAGGTACATAGTTTTATTGTCTTGGCAGGATATTATCAGCAATTCGTACAGAATATTGCCCAATGGGCTAACCCTCTAATGAAGCTCACACGTAAAGGGGTTAACATTTTTGGAAAAAAGATTGTGAAGAATGTTTCGAAGAACTGAAGAGAAGATTAGTCAATTATCCTATATTAAATCGACCATCAGGGATTTATGGGTTTTTCATTTATAGTGATTATTCAAAGAAAGCACTTGGTTGTGTCCTTATGCAAAATGGTAGGGTTTTTTTCAATCCATCACAACATCAAAAAATTCATGAGAAAAAATATCCTACTCATGATCTTGAGTTAGCTTCTATAATATTTTCTATGAAGATATGGAAAAATTATCTCTATGGTGTAAACTATGAGATTTATACTGATCACAATAGTTTGAAGTGTATATTCTCACAGAAATAACTCAACATGAGGGAAAGGAGATGGCTTGAACTAGTCAAGTATTATGATTTCATGGTACACTACCAACCGGGGAAGGAAAATAAGGCGGCAGATGCTTTGAGAAGACATGATCATGGAATTTTGAACAAAATGAGAGATGAAAGGGATCTTATTTTCTTTGATATAGTAAATATGTATATGGGAATAACCATGAAAGGTGAAACATCAATTCTTATTCAAATTGTTTCCAAACCATCTATAAAATAAAAGATAAAATGTTCTCAGGATGATGATGAGGAGGTTCAAAATATGATTAAAGCTGTGAATGATGGTAGATTGGGGGACTTCGTATTTGAAGATGTAATTTTGAAATTTGGCAAGAGAATTTGCCTTCCCGATATACCTGATCTAAAAAGAGAATTGTTGAATGATGCTCGTAGTTCCAATTTCTCAATACACCCTGGTAGCACTAAGATGTATTTAGTTTTGAAGGAACATTTTTTGTGGGACAACATGAAGGGGGAGATTTCTGATTTTGTGTCAAGATGTATGGTTTGTCCACAAGTGAAAGATAGAGGGAAACATCCTCGAGGAGTATTGCGACCTCTTCCCATACCTGATTGGAAATGAGATAATATCATGACGGACTGTATCATGGGACTACCAAAGACTCTTAGAAGGAACAATGCAATATGGGTGATTATTGATCGACTTACCATGTCAGCATATTCTCTTGATATAAGAGAAGATATAACACTTGATCTTCTAGAAAGACTATATATTAATGAAGTTGTGACACATCATGGAGTACCCCTATCAATTGTTTCTGATCAGGATCCACATTTTACATCAACATTCTTCAAAAGTCTTCAGAAGGCCCTCGATTCTGATCTTCGTTTGGGCACTGCCTACCACCCACAAACTGATGGACAATTAGAATGGACAATTAAAACATTTTAAGTCATGTTGATGTCTTGTTCACTTGATTTTCAAGGCATGTGGGATCATTATTTACATATCTTATAATTTTCCTACAATAGTAGATTCCATTAAAGAATACAAATGGCACCCTATGAAGCATTATATGGGAGGTGTTGTCGTACACCAACTTACTAGGATGATATTGGTGAAAGAAATCTCGTGGGCCCAGAACTTGTTAAAGAAACACTGGAAAAGATGAAGATTATCCAGAACCATATCAAAATAGCTTAATGTAGGGAAAAGAGCTATGCAGATAACCGATGGATGGATTTGGAGTTTCACGAAGGTGATTATGTTTTTTAAAGGTTTCTCCATGGATGGATATAATAAGATTTGGTATGAAGGGAAAGTTAAGTCTCAGGTTCATCAGACCTTTTGAAATTCCGGTCTGAATTGGATCTGTAGCTTACCGTTTTGCAGTTCCGACAATTCTCCCCAAGGTTCACAATGTGTTCCATGTGTCAATGTCAATAAAGTTCATGCCAGACCCAACACATGTACTTACTTATGATGAAGTGGAACTTGAGCCCGATCTATGTTACTATAAGGATCCTATCATGATTCTTGATACTAGAGAACAAGTATTTAGAACTAGGATGAATCAAATGGTGAATGTTATATGGATGAACCATAAGATGGAGGAAGTAGTATAGGAGCCTGTGGAGATTATGTTAAATACATATTTGAATCTTTTTAGGTGATATTATGTGAAATTCGAGGATGAAATTGTTGAAATGAGGGAAGAATATAACACCCCAAGGTTTTGGAAATAAATATACAATGAAATTTTACAATATATACATTAAAACACAACTTTTCCTCTTCTATGTTTTGAATTTGGAAAATGGTCATCTAGAGTTGTGTTTGTATGTCATTTGGAGTCCGATAGAAAGATCTTGATTTTTTAGTAAATAGTAATATACCCTTATGAGTAGTAATATTACCCTAATGTATAGGAAATTTTATTATTGTATTTTTTTTCTTAAGGCTAGAAGATAATAACATCTTGGTTATTTTTTAATTGTGATAAAGAATTAGTTGTAGAATTAGAACTGTTAATTTTTTAATTAAGTATGATTTTATTTAATAGTTAATTTAATAATATTTAGAAAATTATTTTTTCAAAAATGGACTTCACTTCTGAATTCTATATGTCAAAAAATGGTAGGTGTGAATATTTGGGATTTTTCTGATATTCTAGACATTTTGATGAATAGTAAAATACGATAAAATATGATAAATGCTAAATACTTGATTTACTGCATCATAGTTTATGCAAGGATGATTTAAGTCCACTAGGTTCGAACTCACATGCCATTACTACTATTATGTGTCACATGAAACCATACTATTGGTTTTCTTGGGAGAAATAATAAAATAATGAATTAAATATTCAAAATTTACCCCTCTCATACACTATAAACCCCCCCACTACCTCTTCTAATCAATCCTCTTAGCATTGAAGCTCCTAAAATTTCTGCCCAAATATCGCTCACAAGGATCTCTCCACATCCATGAAGATTATGGTCTTCCCAAAAGACCAATACTCATTCTTTTAATGAGTTTCTCAAGGATGTTATTTCAAGAGGTAAAGCACCCTTCTTTTTCATTTTGTTTCATTTCATTTTAACTTCTTTTGCTATAATATCCTATCCTACTCCCTCCAAATGATCATTATAACTCCAGTAAAATCTAAATAATATATTTATATCATGTGAATGGATGATCTATCATAAATAGTCTTACTCCATCCCTTTTATTTTATAAATGAAATCGACGTCCATCACGTTCCGATTTATAACCTTCGTGGAAGACAAAGTTTCTTTCTTCAATTTCATCTTCATTACTAGACATGAAACCATATTCATGGGTGAACGAGACTATAATATATGTTTTATAACCAAATTAATATTCATTATCCAGAATATGTACATATAATTAAGTAATATGACAAAACACGTTCATAATATTCAAAATACCACCGGATAATCGAATTGGTGTACATCTAATGATTTATCCTCATTCCATGTATCCAAATTATATAAATGACCATTATCAATTATTTATGTTCACTAATAATATATAATTCTAATCCTGGAGATTTATAAATATTCCAGGTGATCTTCATTACATAAAAACAAGTGAACCAAATATGGAAATAAAGGAAACGAACCCTCCAGAACAAAGAAATTTAATACAATAACTTATCAATAGATACATAAATGAACTAACTAGAATTATTGTAACTAAATAAATGTATAATATGTTATGAAATATGTTATTAAATGTTATTATTTCATATTCCAGGTGCTTAAGTACAAGAGCGGAACACGTTTGGAGTTATGGTAAGGTTTTTCCACTCCAACTCCCATTTTCATTCGTGATACTTTCATTGTCTAATTACCTCAATGAAATTCTTATGTATTTTTATGTAATCATCATATATTATGTGTGAGTATCATATATATGTTTATAAACCATAAACCTTACTTAGTTTATGGATAATTTCATGTTTTAAAATGAACATTCAAGATTGTTTCAAAAATGCATGCTCAATTCAAGGGAATTTTTCAAATTCATACTTATTTTCAAGGGAAATAAATAATATGTTTTTGGAAACCATTATCTTTATAAAATAACTCATTTTATTAAGAAAATACTATCTTACTTCACATAATGTTTTATTAAAATATTCTTCCAAAAGAACACTTCTTTTCAAAATAAAAGTGTATTTATCTCCAGAATTGCTTAATGATTTTGTAAGAGTGTTTTCATCTAATTCAACACTCTTGTTGATTCCATTGTATTATTGGGTTTGATAATTTATGAAGTCATCTATGATTTAATATTTTATGGTTTATGAATAACTCTATTGTTGATGATCTATCCAAAAACCTTTCACCATATAATTCCGAATGATTAGTGTTTTATGTTTAATGATTGGGGAATGATAGTTACATTTCATATGATAGTTTCAATATTAATGTATATGTTATTTATGTTGATCCCTGATCATATGAGGAATGAATTGGACATATTAGGTGATGGGTGAGGCCTACTATATCCCCCTTGATGCATCGGTAGTTCTCATGAGACAAACTATGGTCTTGGCACGAGACCTTGACAAAATGATTGTTTTATGGTCCTAGAACGAGGCTTGGACGATATTCTTATGATGTAAGACATATGAACATCAATCATTATGAAGCTAGTAATTGAAATTTCATGTGGTTATTCGACTATTAGAATACGCATGATGATGTTTTATTGTGGCATTATTTAATAATCTCATATTCTTTCCATAATGTGTTTCATGTTTATTATTAAAGGCATGTGTTTTCAGTTATTCACCATGTCTAATGTTTATATTATCTTCCTCTATATTTCATACTATTAATGAGAATTTGTTCTCACTCCTTTCTTATGATTTATTTTCTTAGGACATGAAGAAGTAATTTATGAATGACTTGCAAGCATAATCTAAGAGATGTGGTGTTTCTAGTGCAATAAAATAATGTTCTGTTTCCCTTCATGTTGTATTGTTAAACATATGTATGTAAATTGTTTCCAATAATACTAAACTACTCAATCATTTAGGATTCGTATTCCTTGTATTTATGCCAACATAATCAAATAAGGCACCGACTCTAGGCAATTAGGGTCGGGTACATACATGTTTGGTGTCAAACCAACACTCCAAAAGTAAGTAGTACTCAATATGGACTTGGTTCCATATTGACGGTCAAAGAGATGACAGTATACACTATGATTTACCATCCATACATATTCATTAGGCACAATGATATTATAAATGTAATTTATTGGTGGCTAATGCTTGACATAAATAGTTATTGTGCTGGAAGAAAGTTTCAATAACTATTGTTTTGATGATTTATTATGTAAGAGACCAGTAATTTTAGAACAATAATTATAATGTATGGTTCAAGATATATATCATAAGACTCCATATCTAAGTCTTAGAGAAATTTACATCATTCTCTATATGTATGGATTCATTCTTATAAGCTTGTGATGTATATTTGTGTTATAGAACATTGGATTAATGCGTTATTCTTTCATAAAATACATGACAGATGAAATTATAATTTATTTTTCAAGTATTTTGGACTCTATTATTTATGATTTTGTTGAATATATTTGATTGAGTTTTTGATTTTTTATCCCCAGTGTCACTTTTTCCAGAGGGATAATGGGTTACCAAAAAATTAGTTTTTAATATATATTGATTATTATAGATTTTATTTATTATTTTGTAAATACACATAAATAATTTATATGAAAGGTAATTAATTTAAACACTGTTGTTAGTGGACCACTGAGATTTACATACACCAATATTGGGATACCACTACAAATAGTTTCCCATGAGCTCTCACAAGAATATTCTAGTGACATATTGAGGCAGAGTCCCATGATTAGTTTTAAATAATTGGAAAATGGATAACATATGGTATTTCAATAATAAATTTTATTTGGATTAAAGATGAATTGGTTTATTTTAATAGGATTATTCAATTTTTGTATGTTTTTGTAACCATCAATTTTGGTAATCATTAGTATAATGAAATTTTTGTTCATTCCCTTGCAAAATTTAATTTTCTTTTCATTTTTTGTATATGAACTTCTAATTCTTGTTATTTATATATTTTTGAAATTTATTTATTCATCCATACTCCAAATGATTGGTATTATCATATAATACCTGATTATTTATATATTAATGCATACTCTAACTAGTAGGTATAGTCTCCCCTTGGTACTATCCCATAAACGATATTCTAGTAGGTTGACTTGGTTATACATGATGAACACATGGGGTCATGTTGCAAAAAAACTCGAGGAACTGGTTCAGTAGATTCCTGGATGAGTTTTTTTATGATTTATAATCCCAAATTTCATTGTAATATTCCACAAATGTAATGTGTATCAAGTTAGTACCGTCATGGGGTTGTTTGGAGAACATAAATTTTGTGGTCATCCTTATAATATAGATTTTCCATCATGAATGTTTCCTCTAGAGTTTTAATCACTTAATAATGGATTTTTTTCAATGTTAATAGAGAATACCAGTTATTCTACCTCCGTCAAGATCTGTGTTAAACTAGTTTCATAATTAATTATTCTACTATTTTTCCAATCATTTATCATATTACAAAATTTTTATAATGAAAATGGTTCATAAATACAAATATTCACTATGAAAAATGAAAATATTGAGGTTTTAAAACCTATAAATATTTCATATTTTATTTACTCACATATTAACTCAATTTCAATCATGGTTTAATATTTAATATTTTATTATTTAATATTTAATTAGTGATATTTTCTATTTTATACAATTGTTCATGAATGTTATAATCAAAAGTTATAAATATGGTCTAATTTTTTTTATTCAATATATTTTATAATAATATAATAATTATCCAAACTTATTTTTCTTTATTTTAATATGGTTAATTTTTGATAAAATGTAATCATATCAATTAATTGAATAATCATTTTCAAAGTGATTAATATTAAACGAAATTCTTAAAAATGACGTATATATATATGGAATTCTAAATAATAGTTTTTGGGATTTTAAATTATTCCCCACCTAGTCATTTTTACCCATAATGTTTCATTTTAGAATATGTAATAAATGTCGGTACTTATATTTCTTGTCACCTTCATGATTTTATGTATAATATCCAAATATATTGTTTCACCCCAATAAATTTACTAGGTTAGTTATATTATATCATATATATTTTTCTCTATGACCCATGATAATAAACATATGTCTCACATATGAAATATCACTCTCTAATAAATCCATAATTGGATTTATTTTAATTTATGGACATATTATGTGCATCACTCGGTGGGATAAATGGAACGAATCGGGTATATGAGAATGGTTTTGTTGGAGTACAATCCAATAGGCCACATAACTAATGTAATAAATAATCAAAATAGGGTTGATGTATCTAAAACATAAATATAAATTAATATTAAACCGCATGAATGATTTCAATGGTGATACAAAAATGAATAATTTATCTCTGAGTGAAGACTCTTTGCCTCATAGAATATTTTTTCAGGTATATTTTTTATCAAAAGTCTATTTATTTCATAGGTCAATAAGGGGTTATAAACTAATCTAACATCACATCGAAATATCATGTATTACCATCTTCTATTATCAATCTTCACCATTCGTTATTTTATTAATTCACCTATTCCAAAATAGAGTTTCATAATGTTCAATTATAGTGCATAAATTAAAATTATTTTTATATGAGTACCCTAATTGAGGAATTTGTTGATTACTACATCTTGGGAAATCAAATTAATATTTTCATGTTATATCGTATAGTGTCATTTTGGTTTTGAAAAAAAACCCTAATATGAGGGTGATAACCTGTAATAAAACCCAAATATGTATCTATCACATATAGAATACTTCTCTAGATCCTTATTCCAAACCATGGATCTTTATCAAATATAATTGATATTGGTACAACATGTATTTTTAAAACATTCTTATCTATATATTTGGAGTTAGAAATGATAATATCTATACTAGATTGTAATTTAATTCTAAAATGTTTTTAGGGGAAGCACAATAATATTAATGGTGTTGTTATATATAAACTTATAGGGAGTACTGTGATGAAATTCTGGGTGGTGTTTCTCAATTTCCACATGGGTATGGGTAATAGTGTCTCATTCTATCAAAATTATATCATTCATCCTTAGCATGATGATGCATCAAGAATTGAGATAAATAATTTTTCTCCCATGATGAACAGAGATGGATGAGCTATGTGTATCATCCAAAATATCACTATTTAGTTTTAGTATTGATATGACATATATTGTATTTAAAATCTATATAAAAGAAACTTTTTCAGAGATAAATCAATAATAATATCTAAATTTCTTTGTTGTTAGACATTATCACATTATTAATACTAGATATTTATATATATATGAATGTTTGTGCAATTATTGATGAATTTCTCGATGGTGCTATATCCTTTTTTATTTGTTTTTTATTACTTTGCATGTTTATGAAGATGGGATCACTCATATTCCTCATCATAGACAATTTTTATGAATACATTCTACTAAGAGTTTCTAGATATTTATTCTAAATTGAATCATATTAATATATTGAACATTCAAAATCCATGATCATATTTGAAAAAATTGACGGGAGAATGGTGGGATATTTTAATTTCAATACATAATAAATGATCTTTATATATATATAAATATTTCATAGTTCTTCATCTAGATGTAAAATATAAAAATATTTAATCCAATTATTTCTACTTCTAACTCGGTATCCAACTTTTGAATGATAATATCGTGCATAATTAATTTTCAATAGGTCACGGATTTCAATTTATCATAATTTACAAGTACAAAATGAATGAATTTCATTAATTCATCACTCAATATCACAAATCATTCCTAACATGAGCATGATGAGATTATAGTTTCATTGGTTGGACTCTTCATTAATTATTTCAATCTTTCATCACCTTAATTATCCAATTAATATGTCACCCCATTCCCATTTTTCTATATTAGTGGGTGTTACAACATAGAGAAGTTTTATAAATATCATAGAGGGTACTAGTATAATCCAAGGACTCTGTGAATATACATTTTAGATTTTTGTGTGGGATGTTATTCAATCCCCACATTCTTGAATATACTGTATATATGCATCCCATCATTTTTCACAACATGACCAAAAAAGATTGTTTCTTCATTAAAAGAATATATCTATAATAATTTCTTAAAAACATCTAATTTATCAAAGTATTCACTAATGTACTAAAATATAACTCATGTTCCTTTATTCATTGGTAGTAAATTATGAATTCATCAATAAATATAATAAAAATGTTTTCTAATGTGAACTTTAAAAAGTATATTATATAAATCCTTTATGATTTATTGTGCATTGATGAGTCCTAATTGAATCACATTGAAGTTAGAATTTGTATTTATTTTAGTCAATTTTGTAATGTGTATGTCATATATCATCAACATTAATTGATGATACCCTTACCTGATATCCACCATAGAGAAATATTAGGATCCATATAGATTCTCAAAATGTTTTTAATCTATTATAGGTGTACAATTTCATTATCATAATATTAATGTGTCATTGATAATAAATGTATATCCACATTGAACAATCCTTCCTATACTATAAAATTCAAGTTCTCTCCATTATAATGAATAAGGACATATGGATACGTTATATATATTTTGGTGTATCTTCTTTATTATTAATTATAGTTAAACACTAGATATTATTTTGGAGTTTGAGATATCAGTGGAGCTCCATTAATTAGATCAATTGAGAACACAACATCATATTTGGAGGAAGTCCGAACAACAATTTTTGGAATATGTCATCCCAACCCCTTATAATATATATTTCATAAAGTGTTTCCTTCTCCAAAGAATCAATTATTTATGCTACTGATCCTTATTCATTTGGAAAAATTCCATACTGATAAAATGTTTCCAAAAAAGAATCACCCCCACTTTACACATTCATAGAATCAGGGGTTTGTTTTGGGATATGTTATATGATATCCTATTCACCACCATTGTTGTTCTATCAATATAATGATATCAATCCATTCCATGTATAATATAAAATCACATTAAAATTTAGTAATGTTTCTTTGGAGATTGAGCCCAAAAAAATTGATTGTGAGGAGTAATAAAAAATATACAGTAGATTTAGACCATTTTTTGTTTTCACTAATGAATGAACTTATGCGTTTAGATATGGTATCTGAATAGTTCTGAATAAAATTAATGTTTTAAAACAATTCATATAAACATATTAAAATTCTATGTTTACTATTTTTGAATGATTATATAGTATAACTATCACCACATCATTTTCAAAGTCTTAATATGAATTTGTGATTGAATAAGCTCATCCTATATCTTCTGGATTCATTGTCACTAATCATTCACTTCCATAGACAACATGTGCATTCGATTAGTGGTTAACATAATATACATGAACCCTAATGAATAAATTCTGTACTATTTGGGTGTAATGTACTATAATATTCTTTTCATTCACCTCATCTAAGATATATTTCATCTATAATCATCATTCATTAAAAAAATTACCCTCTTTCCAACATTTGACAAATATAATCATACCCTTTATATTATTGCTAGTATTATTCTTCCTAAAATTTTCTTGAACTGGTTAGTTGTAATATCTTACTGTGATTTGGATTATTCAATGATCATCAACTATTAAACCTCATCCTCATAATCTTTTCTCCATTTACATAGGACACCTATAACAAACCAATGTCCATTTCAACAATTTTTGATAATGTAATAATATTCATAGCAATAAAATCCTTTATTTAATAACAAATTTTATAGAATTGGAAATGTTCCAATAATAGAGATGTCCCCATTACATTCACAGCTGATGAAAAATTTTATGCATACCATATAATAGTTCTAATGTTTTCTTTAAGTGTCTTAAGTCATTAATCCTACTAGTTTTGAGTTTGATAAATTCTATATATATTTTATTAAATACAGTTTGAGAAAATTTTATTAGAAAAATACATTATTAAATCCATATCATTCCATGGATCAAATTTCTACATTGGTATATTTATTTCACATGATTGTCCACTAATGATCATCTTCTCCATAAAAATGATAAACAAATCGTATGAAATTCTATTGATCAGTTCATTTGAGGATATAGAATCTCTTCTCAATGTTGATAAACCAATTTTCAAAATTTTGGGGAACAATTGATATTTTTAAAATTTAATGATTTTTTAGTGAAGTGTAGTAAAATAAAATTATATCATTTTTAAGATGAGTGATATTGAAAAGATTCATTTTTAGACAATATCTGGGTTAGAGGGTCAACAGCTACCAGGACGTTCTTTACTCATACTCACATTATATTGTTAATTTCATTTTAGAAATCATCACATTAACTATCAGATATGGTGTTTATATAATTCATTTTATATCCAACCATCTTATAATATGATAGAGTTTACTCTATAAGGGTACATTGTAAAATAATAATATATAAAATTTACCATGTATGACATATATGGAATGACGTATATTCTCTAACTTATGAATATATCATTTTGAATCTCGTTTTTTTTTTCAATTAAAAATTAATTTATACAACCTATCATTGTATCCAAATCCATAATACTGTTTTGAAAATATTATATAAATTATTTAAATTATAAACCACATAAGCCTATATCCATGTGTACAGTCTTGGTCCCACATTTATTCATTGGGTGAGGATACATTAAATTCTTGTAATTGCATGTTTTGGGTGTTTATAACATGTATAATCTATTCTAAAATAATTGACACTATCTAACTTCATGATATTGATATAATTTATAGGAAAAAACATAATATATATATTAGTATTTTTTTGTAATTTTTCCTATATTTTTAATTATTCCTTGGTGTCTCACTAATTTTTTCTCAATAATAGTTACCATAAAAAACATGATCATTATCATATAAAAATTCTAATTAACTATATTTATAATACATTTCATTTAATTATGTTTATGATAAATATCCATATAATATATTCCCATTAAATTTAGAGAAAATGTGTATTTTGGAAAAAAAATAAACATTATTATAAAATAAAATAATTTATTTTATTCAAAACTACACAATCTAATGATTTTTTTAAAAGTCTTAATATTGTGCATGATAACATGAGAACATTCAAAAGGAATGGATGATCTATAAGTCCATGTGAGGGAGTAATATATGAATATAAAAAAGAAAATTAAAACAAGTGATTCAATTGGCATATTATTATAACATAAATACAAAGGATTCATATTCACATCGACACATTGAATGAGAAAAAAATCATCACAGAAAAATTCTATCATAATTATGGGGAAATAATAAAAAATATGGCATCATAAGATAAATTAATGTATTTCTGTTGATAAATCATAACATAGTTTTTATTGGATAACCCTTCATGAATCATTAAGGTATCTCATGATATGTTAACATTACCCAATTAATTATTTTGAAACTAGGGAGAAATATTAATATATCATGACTTACCATTGATAAAATTATAATATAACATAATTAAAAAATTAGTCATTTCATTACATCATGTAATGAGTTATGGTTTTGTAGATGGAGGTCTCAAATAAAGGAATCATAATTATATCTACATTTATACTTGAATAATGAGATAGAAGACTAGTATATCATATGTATTAAACTATTTGTATAGTATGGGATGATTATCAACACCTCGGTACCTAGAAATATTTAAATAAAAATACACATGATAATGCAAGTCCTTGAATTGAAAATCTAGGAAATAAACACTTACAATGATTTGTATCTTCATAAATATTTTGATGAAATCCATAGGATCTTGTGACCTCCTTGGGGCGATGTTGAGATGGAAAATGGTGCGGGGGGGGGGGCATTCATATAGTATTTTTAGTTAAGTGTAATGGGATAATTGGTGGCTATTTATAGAAATTCGTTGGGGATTGTTAATTAATTTTTAAACTATTACCTTTGACATGTAGTAAAAAAAATAAAAAACCATTATCCATCCCATGGTTTTTACCCATAGTATTTATAAATAATTATCTGTTATTAATATTATATTAGAAAAATAAATAAACATATTTATGTAATATTATTTTCGATATGTAAGGGATCACATTAAAGAATGATTTTACTTAACAACCTAAAAATATTCATTAGGTTTTGGATATTTCATTATAATTATTGAAAAATAATATAATGACATTAAAATACCTTTTTTAAATGTAATAATTTTGTATTAGATAAGAATGACTTTTATATAATTTTGTTTATAAGTTTTAGTTTTTTATGATTTCATTTTTTTTAACATATTTACTTATAGTATTCAATTTTTGCTATAAAAATTTACATTGCAATAAGATTACGAAAAAACATTCATTTGAATATTTTAATGTTATTACATCAATAATAATATTTTTTTTTGAATATAGTTTTCAAAATATATGACCATTAAGTTTTAAATAAAAATTCACAATTAGAGAATACTACTTATTTTAATTACATATTCATCATTCAAGACCTTTAAAAAAATGACTCTGGGGAACATAAAATTATATTATCCTCTATATTTAAATAAATTGTATCTTATGAGATCATTTCCTAGAAATAATTTTTTTTAAAAACTTGTGATTAATGAATGTGAATTGTAATTTAAATAATATATATTAAATAAACCCAATTTATGGTTTAATTTTACAAAAAAAATATGTATATAATATTCAAATTTTATTAGCCTGGTATATATATAAAATAAAATAATAATTAATATAGGATAAATGAATCAAATATTTCATTTATAATGAAAATTTAGGCCTTTATATTTTTAATTTCTTTATACAGTACTCATTATTTCATTAATATAATCTATATAGTTATGGTCTGTAATGATTATAAACTAATTCTATGGAAACGAAAATAATTTTTTTGTGAAAATATTAAATATATAGAAAATATCATTTAAAATATCTCAATAGAGTATAAAATGATAAATCATGTATTGGAAATAGTCAACAGTAAAGCGTAGTAATGATAACTCCCCCAAAATTTTCGATATATGTGTTTCACCACACCATTTTTTCTTGTTTGAGGGAATCATTTATCTGGTATACTTCAATTAGTTCTCCTAATTACAAAAACTATATATATATATGATAATTATAATATTATAATGAGTGTGTTAACAATGGTTATAATTTTGAAATATCATAATGGGAAACGTTCGTAATGGATTTACACATTCTGTATATACCACATATTTTATAGATTCATATATTACCAAAAAATATATCAAGGATAAATATTCATCATTTAAAAAATTATTATTGCATTACAAATTGTTGATTTCCTTTGTAAATTGTTTTTTAATATTGTTATAAACCACAGATATTGAGGTAAAAAAATATTCATATTCTTTTTATGTTTTCAAATTTTAAATTCATTATATTTGTAAACATTTTTCTGGGATTAATATTTTATTAAATGTAGTGATCATATTTAATTAAATAATGTGTAGTATTAGTTCATAATTTTATACATGATTTATAAATTTTCAATAAGAAAATATATAGAATTGATAATAATTATATAATAATATTGGAAATTATAGTATATACATGTAAAAAATATTTATTATATATATAATCTAATAATTTACAACATTGACTAGAACCAAAATCAAACTAATTTTTTTAACGAATCTACTTAACCATTGAATACATCCAATATAAAATAATTAATGGGATAACTAAATGGTTTTCTAATATATATATCCCACTATTTTCTATGATCTTGACTCATGTTTTCATCCTTTCTTATTGTAGTACCTAAAATGTCCCTCCATACCCTGGATATTATGGTCCCCAATTTTATATTCTTTTGAATGTAATCCTCAAAATACTATTTGGAAATTGTATTACTACGAGTAAATTAAGTGATTCATGTAATAAAAAAATCATTTTAAAAATATTCTACACTATATGGATTAAATTATAGTCTTTTTATTTCCATTAAATTTACCATATAGGCCCCTTTCTATTTGAATTGGAGGTCTAGGGGGGGGGGAGAAAATGTCTTTAGATTGTGACGACTCTTCTCAAATATTTTAAAAAATTTCAATAATAATTTTTTTCCTGAAATATATTTCATTATCATTACTATGTATTAGGTTATATATTTTTCATATAAATATAGTGATAATATATCTTCCACTAGTGTAAAATATGAAAACCCTATCATAAAAAAAAATTCATCAAAAATATTTAAAATATCACATTATAGGGTTGACATTACACTTAAAAATAATATATTATATCTATCTGCATTCAACAATCCTATATTACATATCATTAATAAAAAAATTAAATTTTTTCAATAGTGTTCATATTCCCAATAATGTTAAATATAATAATAGTTCTGAAGTAGTGTATCTCATTTTTTGTAAAAGATATGAATCACATATTGAATTATTCTATATCATGTAAGTCAAATACTGTCAAAAAGTGAGCGAAAATAATCGGACAGTTATGTTAAAAATTACACGAATTGTTGACATAATCAATAATACATGAGTATACTATTATGGTCTATAATAGTGGATCATGTGTTATCTATTTTTCTCTCCACTGATTAGAAATTGAATTTATTATTTTTTTCTGAGGGTTCTAAATTGCCAAAAATAAAAAATTGATTATCAGTTTGATTACTATAACTATTATTGAAATAAAAATAAATATATATCCTAAAGTCATTGTCTTGATAATGTGATAATATAGGTAAATGTGGGCTACCACATTTACAATCCTATATGTACTCACCAGCACTATATAATTAATAGGTTCAAACATGTATATATAAGGATTCCTTCCATTAGAATAATATGGTTAGCCATGTACAAATGATTATGATTATTTAACACATTGATCAATGAAATTCCTTATATTAAAATTTAGAAAAATATTTGTAACAAATTTAATTATGTGAATATAGAAAAATCATGTTGGTATATAAAATTGAATAATTAATTTGAAGTGATATAGATAAAACCAAACTTATTACATACATTATAATATTTTAATAGGATCTAACTTAAATAACAATATAAATAATAAAAATATGTATAATATATGAAATGAATAGAATTTGGGAGTCCAATCATGTATGATATAAAATATTAGATAAATAATAAATCAAAATTAATCTCTATGTATGATACAATTTCACATATTAAAAGACAATTTATTGTATTTGTTATAATTGTTTATAATAATTAAAAAACTAATAAAAAATTACATTATATATCTTTCAAAATCTAAAAATCTAAATTGGATTAACTACTGTTCTTCCAAAACTATTAAAATATTATTAAATGATTTCCCCATGTTGAATCGATTTGTTCATACCATAAGACTGAAAACATGTATATGTCATTGTTATCAATATCCAATACTAATATTATTATCAATGAAATATTAAAAATTAATTCACCATTATTGTTTACCTATTCAATAAAAACACTTTTATTTCCTATTAAAAAGTTATATCGCCTATAACTTTATAAGTCAACATTATATACATTTTTTTTCCATGTTAATACTTGCGAAAATGGTCATTTGTGAATCTAAATATATTTTAATCTATAAGTTTCATTCAAAATTCATCATGTTTAAAAATATAGATATTATCTAACTATTTACACATAAACACCAGAAATTAAAATTTCCTATAATTATTCCCCTATATATATTTATTTATTTTGTAAAATTCACTTAATAAAATTATTCCGTTTTTGATTTTTCACTAAAAAACGTAGTATTTATTGAGTTACAATACATAACTCTTTTAATGGGGTCATATAATGTCCTGTATTTTTTTGTAATATTTATAGATTTTTTATCATATATAAACCATGTTATAAAGTTTTATCATTTTTAACTCAATTTATACTTAAAAAATATTGACATTAAAAAAACATGATTTGCAATCTCTTTAAATCATTGGAAAAAGAAAATTCATACTCATACAATACCCATATAGATTATTCATTGAATAATGTTGTTTCAATGAATTAATATGAAATATTATATATGATTCAACCATATAAAGGGTTATTCAAGATATAAATATTTTTCTAAATTATTTAATTGCATATCCATGACCTTATTATTATTCGTGGAATCCGACTTCACCAATAATTAATGTAGTAGAGGGAGGTGTTGAAGAACATATATGCTACTATTTATTAAAAAAAACATATAAAACTGAACCATATCCAATGAAATATAAATTTAAATAGTAGAATCTTATGTTTGAGGTGGAATCATTGAATACCCTTAAATATATCAATATATCTATAAACCATATATAAACAAAACAATTATAAGAGTCCACATTATAACATCTTTGACTATAATAGAATAAATCCAGGGACTTCATTAATACATTAGAATATATTCAATGAATCAAATTTCAAAGGACTAGTGAGGTTAGTAGTTTTAGTAAATTTGATAAGTACATGATACCCATATTAGATTGGGATGAAAAAATAAATCATAATAGCAGAAAATTCTCAACATCCTTGAATCTCAGTTAATGGAATCATATTAATATCCCTGGAAATGGAAACAGAATAAATGTTAGCTCACATTCTCAATAAGTATTTATTATTAATTTCAGATATCATGAATAAATAAAAATACTCAAAATGGTGTTATAAATATCTAAAAAAACATTCCATTTTATAAATAAAGTAGGAATGAAATGAATTTAGAGATAATATCAAAAATAGAATATAATGGATTATAATAATATATGCATTATCAATAAATGAAATTTTTTTATACCATGTATCATGAACATTACAATTACTAATGTCAATGTATGTCATGCATAATTTTTATAAATATAGGTGTAAAAACCTTTGATTGGGAAAATGATTTGTTTCATTATACATGTCGATACTTCGAGAAGTTTGTATAATGATTCTGAACTACAAATCAATTCATTCATAATGAATTCATCATATATCTAAGAATTGGTATACTTGATTAAAATGTTCTTTATCATAATTTATCTTTAGTGAGTAAAGGATACAGATTAATCAATTATTTTCTTGTAAATCAATTAAATCTAATTGTAAAATAAACTTATATAAAAAAGGAAAATGAAATACGAAATAATAATATTAATCATACAAGAAATTTGATTTTTATGTAAAATTTAATCACCATAGAAAATTTATTATATTAATGTGACTGTTTTAATATAATTTTTACTATACCAAAAGAATTTGATGTTTTTTATTTACATTTACCACATTATAATTATCATGAAAAATTAAAATTAATGAAATTATTAAATTTGAAACAGAAAATGATAATTAATATTTATGAATCATGACATTTCATATAATATGGGAGGTATATACTCTATATAAACGTGAATTGGTTCATAATAAAAAATAAGTCTCATTATATTTTAAAATGAGATGAAATCCCAAATATATATATATCATATCATTGATGTGTAGATTATTCAATGAATTTATTGTGAGTATCACATTTATATACTTGTAAAACAATTGTAAATACAATATAAAATAATCAATGTTATTAAAAAACATAAGAATGCCATGAAAAAGTCAACGTAGAATAACTTAAACCAAATTATTGGAAATTTAGTTATAAAATCCATTACATTAAATCATGAATCATATCATACAGACTAAAACATAGTTTATAATAAATATAAATAAAATTTTGAACTATTTCAAATAAATATTTGAATATATCATATTATATATGAGTTTCTCATGCCATTTTATTGACCATTTATTAACAATTTCATGTAAATGTTATTTTTCTTGAAATAACCACTTTTCTTATGGTATATGTTTTGATTTTATATTTGTAACACTATTACTCTTATCCAGATTTCCAAATTTGTATAATTAAAACAATTATTTAAATATTATATAAATATATTATATATGTATATATAAGAATCCATAAATTTTAGTTATAGAAAATGAAATACAACATTCATGGAGACGATATGTCATATGTATACATGAACTTCATTTCATTATTCATATATGATTTAATGAATGAAATAAAATTGTTATATAATTATTTCAAAATCATTATAATTTCTTATAAATAACACAATTCCTTCCAAATTGTCTTTATTACTTTCCATTTATGAAAGAATGAATCACACCACTACGAGATGCAACAGTCCTCTATACACACAAGCGTCATTATCATATTCCAACAAAAATGACTATATAAATGATTTTTGAAATAAAAATTTTTGATGTATAATAAAATAATTATTAAAATATATAATTATTAAATCCTTAATTATTACCATCCATTATAGTATTTCACGAAAAAAAACAAAGGATGATGGTTCATTAGTTAGTACTCCATCGTACAATGGAATAAAGATTTCATAACTCATATTTTGAAAGTGGAGATATGTGTACATCATTACCATAAATTAAGAACATCAAATTATATGTAATAAAATGATTTTATGTTATATCAAGGGTCCAATAATTATTTAAGGAGATGTATGAAAGAATATAAAAAATTATCATTTATGAATGATACCTCTTCTTAAGCTATACTCTGTAGGTTTTCAACAAACCCATTTCATGGATATCATTATATATAAAATATGGATTCAAGGATTACATGAAAGAATAATGTAATTGATTTTGGTAGTTATTGGAAAAAAATGATTTCAATAATTTGAATAATAGAGTAGAGGGGTTAGACTTTAATAAGTTAGGTGAGTGGCACCCTTGTAATTATTCGAAAATATTTACGTGTTCACATGTTTTCAAATACCACAACGATACAATAATAGAAAAATATAAATAATAGAAATTATAATAACTAATTTTAATACCTTTTCATTTTTTGTTCAACCCCCAATTAAATAATATTTCACTTTCCCGTAGCAAAACTTTTTTAATATTTTTATTATTAGTTTGGGTAAAAAATTATTTTCAACATGTCAAATAATAAAAAATTTTACGATTAAAAAAATTTCCACCATTTTTCTATTTTCTTTTCTTGTCAATTATAATTTCTAATTTAACAATAACTGCACAATATTAATGACATAATGTGTTTAAAAAAAATGTTCCAATGTTTACAATGTTTCTTTATTTAAATAAAATATAAAGTTTGCATCAATAAAATAAATTCTATCATTGGATTTATAATTGATCCAATTAAAATTAAAACTAGTTTCAAATATAATTTATCATTATATATAATTTAAATATGATGTAAATTTCCAATTAAAACTATGTATTTTGAGTACTAATAAAAAATTGAATCTTTTTAAAAAAAAATAATCAAATTCACATAAATATTATTTTAACATCATGATTCCAAAAAATTATTTATAATAAAAAAATAATTTCTTATAATGTTAATATAAAATTTTTATGAATATTAATAAAAAATTTTAAAAACAAAATTAGGAATAGTATTATCAAAACATATTAGGACATTTCAAAAAATTATGTACTTTTTTTCAGTATCATTCATTTATATAAATCCATTATACATAATTTCTAATAATTCTTTTTTAAATTTATATCTCTATATTTAACAGCTATGTTATGATTTTTTCATTTACATAAAAATATTAATAATATATTTCAATATCTTGAAACATAGTATTGCATGTAATGAAACGTAACCCAATGTTATGTATAGTTCATATAAAAATAGTGTCTCATGTAAAGAATGATATCAAAAAAAATTAATTAATTTGAAAAAAATCATAAAAACCAAGGTTGTTATATTTGACCTTTTTAAAATGATGTTACTCAATGAAATTTTCATTATGATACACAAAAATAGCATTCATCTATCTTTTAGCATCCTCGTGTTCTTATATATCTTCTTTATGCAGTTTTTTTCTAAAATATTAGGGCCTTGTTCAGTGTTCTTATTTCATAGTAAACATCTATGTACAATCCATAAAATCCATCATTTGTTCCTTATACAAAATTTCTTCCTACATTGGTATGACCTCAACGTTTAGTATATGTGAAGGTTCATTTATATACATCCTCAAGAGATATACATGGAAATAATCATGGACATGAGAGAGGTTTCATTGATGTTCCAGGAGATATGATCAAGTCATGATATAATCATGACTTTCAATCGAATAAAAATAAATAAGGCTCAATTTCACATTCATTTTGAATATCATAACATTCATCCAAGGAGAAATTCATAGAAATTCCTTGAAACAAACATAAATTTTCTGTTGCCACTATAGATTATCCACATAACTTTTTTGTTTACACTAATACACACTAATGTGTTATTGAGTGCATCAAAACTTCTCGTTGATTTCATCTGCAATCTATAGTCCTAATTTATAACATTCTCCAACTTCATTCCAACACATTGGTTCTCTACATTTATTTCCCACGAAGGCTACATAAGGGGCTATTTGAATTCCACATTGGAAGCTAATTTTGTAATAATTCTCAACTTGAGACTTTTTCTTATCCCAACATCCATTTAAATATAGAGAACAAGATCTCAACCTATCTTCTATTTCTAGAATTGTTTTCTCAGATGGACCATCTGTCTGAGTATAATATATAGTGCGAAAACACGTCACCATATTTAATTCTTTCTACAAACCGATCCAGAACATTAAGGTACACATATGGTTCTAATAAGAATCAATGGAATGTGGAACTCTATGGAATCTTTCCACAACCTAAATGTATATCCCAAATATCTGATCCAGAGAGAAATATTCTTTTATACTGATGAATTATATTGGGTTTTATGGAAATAATATATACATCTTATAATATTATTCCCATTTGAAATTTTCGGGTGTCTAAAAAATCAAAGGTGATTATTTCACATTCCCATTATGGATTGGGTAGTCAATGTAACTCCCATTATTATTTTTTCTAAAAATCATATCTTATTTCCATAGGAATAAATAAAACAAAAAATAGTGGAAATATTTCTCCATACAATCCCACTAAAAAAATATTCCAAATCCCTATATATCTTCATACTCTGAGGAAGAATTGATAATGATGAACTACGAGAGTTCTCTAACAACTCCTTTTATAGATCTGTTATAGATGGAACACATACACAGTTCCCAGACACTATCAATTAATCACTATGGAGGTTATGCTCATGAATAATTTCAACCATATTTGTAATCTAAACATCATCCTTTTACAGCTCGTAAATTTGTTACTTATACAAATATTAGAACATTCAATTGAGAAATATAATATGTTTCTCCATACTTCATAATTACATACACCCTATTTTTCAAATCATGAAGTATTATATCTTTTCTAATTATCATTATGGATAAGCTTGCATGATCCTCTCGACTCAAAGAGTGAGAAACCATGCTCCCACTCCCCGGGTTTTAATTTATTGAGTGGTCATAATATTTTTCTCAACTACAATCTTTTTCACTAGTATATATTCAACTACATCCATGTGAATATATAAATTAATCCTTGATGATTAATATATATATATATATATCACTTTTCTCAATAAATATATTGTATCTATATCATTAATGAAACAATTACCATTGCTCACTCGAAATAATATGTTTGGTAATATTTTATTATGAATCCTTAATTATTGAGAGTTTTAATCTATAAAAATGTCATTATACAGAATAAAACATAAAAATCCAATCACAGATGCATCACTATTTATTACAACCCATTATCCAATATAGTGTATTATAAGAGTGGGCGAGCTAACTAATATTACCACTAATTCCTTGAACTCCTACTCACATTCATCATTCTATATGAACATGGATACCATCCATGTTATCTAGGTTAGAGTATTATATTTTAATGCTATATTCCCATAAAAATTGTTAATAATATCCTTCTAGACCAAGAATAATATAAATATCTATCACTATGGCTAGGCAAGGCTAATATTTAATAGCCATCATCATTAATAGATCAACTGATATAGCATCTATTGAGAATATATGATAGAAAAATGTAACATTTTTCGTACAAAATTAAAACCATTTAAAATTACAATATAGTATATAATTCCTTTGGTTCTATGGAATAATTATCAAGTGATATTCAATCTCTAACTTTTTCTTTTAATAGATAATAATATCTTATATATATATAAAAATATTAACTGGTAAATGAATACTATAAGGACTATATAAATTAAATTCATTATGATAAAGAGGTATTTTCAAAGACCAAATGGAATCACTATATATTCTTGGTATCACTATATTATATGGAATGTTGTCTGGGTATATCCTCTTTATTAACAGTCAGTTGATGATATCCAAAATGATGTTCAATCCTAGAAAGTATTGATCCCCACAAAGTTGACCAAACAAGTAATAAATACATGATAGATGATTATTTTTTTTATTTTTTATATTTTTAGCTCCCAATAATCAATACATAGTAACATTTATCCATCATTAATTTTAGAAAAACATATATGTGAACCCCAAGGTAACATAGTCAGCAGAATTAATCCCTAGTCAATTTAGTCCAATATTCAAATCATCAATTCATGTAACTCAATTAGAGCGATTCTATAAGGATTTTTTGAAATTAGTATGGAACTCGGTACGAGCTCTATTATGAACTCAACTTCCCCTTTTGGTGGAAGGATTAGAAACTCTTATGAAATGGGAAAAAATCAGGTACAATAGTCATATCATCTATGTAATTTTTCAATGAAAACATTTGAGTCAAACACCCCTTATAATTTTTTTAAACCAATACAGTTTATATGATTTCTATCCAAATTTTATAATTTTAATTAAATTTATATTATATTATTGGGTGGGATGGAATATATTATGTAACTAATATCATTTAACTGTTGATTTTGTGTTTGTATAGACAAAACTAATCAATTCTCATTATAACAAAAAATTACCTGAGAAGAAACGTTCAAGATGTCCATGAAGCATTTTCTTTCCAACATCAACAAGATACGAATTATATTCATGACATGAGATCAACATACGATTAAGTGTAATCACTAACAATTATATACCAATCATTTCAGTAGTATCATGAAACCCTTTGATATTTATTCAAATATAAATTAATGGTTACATCTAGAGTCAAATAATAATTCTGTACTCTAGATTTGATCATATGTGTACCATTCGATAGATCATTATTATAAGCAACATCCAGTGCAGTGATTTAAATATATCCTCCATTGTATTATGGATTAATATATTTATGATCATTATAATCATAATTAACCTTCATATTTTTTCATTTGATTTCATGATTCACTAAATACTTGATTTTGAAACAGTGTAGCGTGATTGGTGCTTTCTACACAGTATTCATACTAATAACATAATTAGATAACTTATTCATATAGCATCAACAATAAATTTCCCAATGACATTCCATTTCATATATACACATTTACTCTTCCTCTTAATATACAATGCATCATGTTTCATCCCATATATTGGCCATATAGGGAAACTAATCCATGACTCATTATGGTAATTTTTTGTATTGAATTATTTTTTTTCTCTACCTATCAAAATCATGAGATATATATACAACAACACTATATAAATAACCTTCTTGGTAGAACAATAATCAATATAATCATAAATAATGAAACCTATTATGGCTAAAAACTATCAAAGACTTGGTTTTGGGACACATAATAATTGTTCAATCTTATATTCAGGTTTTATGATAATAGTAGAAGTATATCTTCCAATTATTATAATTTTTTTCTCACTGGTATTAAATGATTCATCAACATTTTAATTAACCACTACAAATTAATTCTCTGAAAAAAATGAAGAATACCAAGAATTTAATTATTGAAAAATATGTTTCTGGACACATCCCAAAATATAGAGTATATTTCAAAATGGTCTCTTATATTCTTGGTAAGAGAGACTCATTGATCTACTTCACCTACCAAATGGTATAGAACAAAAAAATATCCATCTTCCAAAATATATAGAATGTTGAATATAATAGTTTGTGGTGTAGATCTAATGATCAAAAATTAGCGGATTGGAACAGACAATGATAGAATGTGGGCATCTCCTCATGACAGACTCAAATAATATTTTCCTTATTTTATTTGGATGGATATATGGAATGAATCAAACTGTGAGAATGTTGTGTGAAATTAAGAAGAAATTTTTTCAGTCAATCACATGTCAAGTATGAATGCATATGAGGACAGTAATTTAATTTTTTTCCCACTCAAAATTATCATTCATATTAATAATTATCTTTTTTAAACTATATACATAAATGAAATCAATTTTACAATTGGAATAAAAAATAATATATAACAAAATAAATTGCTCAACATCCCTGAAACTCATTTTGGAGATTTGTCTTCATAAAATTAGGAATGTGAATAAAATAATGGTGAGTGATAGAAAACAATAAGGTTTTAGTACATTAGAAGGTATAATTAATCAATACTAATTGCAAACAAGGAAATATAAACAACAAAAAACACAGTCCATTTAATCCATAAACTATGAATGAAATGTGTCTATATATAATATCAATGAAAAAATATCATGGATAATAATAATAATAAATGATTTATCAATGAAGGAAATGATTAATTATTTGGAATTATGTATATTTAATTAAAAAACATCTAATTTCAAGATGTATCCTTAAGATATTATCTGTTTATAAGTAGAAACCCATTTAATTTGGAAAAATTCTTTTCTCCATTAGACATGTTGATGCATTTATTTAATATATAATCATTGATTCCCACTAATCAGATCATATTCAATGAGATACTCATATATATATTAATCAATATTTATTATGAAATGTGTTCCAAATAATTAAATATTTTTACTGAGGGTGGATATAGTTTTTTCAATATTTACCAAGAAATTAGATTTACAATCAATGTAAACACCATAAGTAATAATATATATGGATTACAAAATTATTATATCTACCACACGTGAAAATATATTTGAAAAATAAATTTAACATCAAATGATATATTTTAACAATAATGTGATTGATTCAAGATAATTTTGACAATCACAAGAGAATGTGAGACTGTAGATGAAATTTTTCTATTTGGTAATATTCAAGTACAATACTCCTGGATGAAATGATATAATGTTAAAAATAAAATAAAATAAAATATGATTGAATCTTGATATTAATTTTCAAATTGTAAGTATATTCACTACATAAATGTGAATTGGTTTATAATATAAAATATGCATCATTGGAATGTAAATTTAAATGAAATCTTTTACATTGACCATATACTTGAAATGTTTATTAATAAATTAATTGATTATGTGTTTTATATTGAAATACATATAGTAACTCTGTTAATACTAAATAAAATAACCATATTTCAGTACACATAGAATCTTATAATGAAATAATCAATAAAGAAGATGTTTATCCTAACGAATTAAAATTGTGTTATGAAATCTGTAACAATAAGTCATAACATATATCATAAATGCTTAGAGAACCTATATAATAAATTTAATTTTATTATAAATATATTACAGAAAAATTTCTATAAATATAATGTCATGTATGTTTTTTTCATGACATTTTTTTACACAAATATATATTTATATATATATATATATCTATTAATTTCTCCTAATCCATAAATGATATGATATAAAATGAAATGTGCTATTCATGTAGATGATTGGTCGTACGTACGGAAGAACACCATTTCAATTTTTATTTAAGAATGAATGTAAGAAACAGAAATAAAATATAATCATTATAGGTTAATTTTTATTTCAAATTAATCACATATTATAATTAAACCCATTCATTTTACTTTTCATATAGTGTGTAAAAGAATCACATTGCTTGGCAAGCCTGTAGTCCACTGAACACACGACTGATGTTATCGTATTCACAATAAATGGTCAGACTAAAGTTCTGTATGATATAATAATTATATAATAATAAAATTATAACATATATAATATATATAAATAAAAAATCCATCATTATTTATCTCCATTATAGTATGAAATAGAAAAAATTATTACATTATTTAGTGAGTCTCTAGTCCACCACACACACGAAAAATGATTCCATAATCCATTTGATGTTTGTGTAGATATTTGTAGGTGATTCCCATTTCATAAAAAATATAAATATATTGAATTTAGTATCATAAATAAATTAAAATAGAATAATTATAACGATTTATGTGGATGAATAAATAAAGAAAATTTATTGTCGATGAATGTTACCTCTTCTTTGGGTAACCTCATTAGGATTTCACCAAAAGACATCATATGATATATTTCTATTCAAATATAATATAATATTATTATAGAATTAGTGTTGTGAAGTTATTTGGGTATATATTATATGAACCAATATGGATTGGAGGCATTAAGGGTAATGGATATTGGGTGGAATTTTAAACCTTATGGGAATGACACAAATGTAATTTTTAAAAAATATTTTTGTTTACTAACACTCTCACCAACCCAAAAGTCTCCAATAATGAGAAATTATTGATAAAAGAAGGAATATGGTAGAAATTTTGAAATAAAATGATTATCTAAATAAGTAGTTTTCATATTTAACCCTTATCATTTTTTTTTAATTACTTGGTAAATAATTATTTACCTTAACAATAGTAAATAATTTTTAATTTCATTACTAGTTATTTAATATAAATGTAATTTTATATAATTATATAATATAAATAATTATGATTAAAAAAGTTAAATCCATTTTTCTAAATTAAATTCATCCAATTAAAATATTTTAACATATAAATCATCACATTGTCGACATGAATTTTAAAAAGAAAACTATCAAATGTTTATAAAGTCATTTAATCAAAATTGAATATGATATTGATTCCAATTACCAAAATTAGACTAAATTTTTCATAATTGACAAAATTTTACATTAATAAAATAAAATTAAATATAATTTTTGAATCAATTTAATTAAAAAGGTTTTTTCAACTAAAATTCGGTATTTTTTAATATTCATAAAAAATGTGGCTTTTCAAAAAAATCAAAAAATTAACCTCAGGAATTATTTTGAATAATTATTTGACGAATGATGTTAGTTTAATGAATTTAAATTTTATAATATTTTTAAAAAATTATTTCTTTACTTTACAAAAAAAATAAATAAAAATCAATTTTTTAGAGAATATTTATTTTTAAACATATAATTTCATTTTTAAACATTAAATACATTCTATCATTATTTTTAATTTAAATTATACCATTATACATGCCATTTAATAAAAATTAAAAATAATATCTCTATGATTAACTATTATGATATAATATTGATGGTTAAATTAATATATTAATAATATATCAATTTTTGTTGAAACACAATGTTTTGTGTATCATTAGATAACTCAGTGTCGTGTGTCGCAAAAATTAATATTTGTTCATCATGTAATGAATGATATCTAGTAAATTTAATTTATTAAAAAGTAATTATTCATTAAATATCATGGTGTTACACATATAAAATTAACTCACCCACCAAATTTCCTATTATATGTTATATGTTATTTGATGAAATCAATGAAATTTACATTTCCAGTTGAAAAATTATACTGATTTCCTTATTTTTGAAATTATCTTAAAAAATTAAATAAATAACATCTCTCAAAATTGAATTAAAATAATATCATTATTTAATGATTTTACTTCGTATATTGATTAGTAGTATTACACATTGGGTAACCTGTTGACTTTTTTATATCATCACTTGAAAAAAAAATATGCCTATGAACATCAAATCATTTAATGAAAAAATTAACATTTAATGAGTAACATTTTAGAACATTATTATCATATATGGACTAAAATATACCAATTTTCTATCACTTAGATATTTTATCACATTTCCAAAATAAAAATTATTTTTTCCATTTAAAATTGAATCTAAATTCATATGTATCTCCATGGAATGTAATACTAATATTGTATTAAAACCATATATATACCGTAATTAAATATATAACAACATTATATAGAAATTGCGTGTGATATTATTCAATAAATTAACCTCAGTAATCATAAATTTGACATTAAATATGTCTATAGAATAAAATGTGAGTGTTTATCGTTATATTTTTCCTTACAACAAGGTCAGTTAGTTTTCATAAATGTTACATCTATGTTTTTCACCATTTAAAAATTTCGACCAGCTGTAAAATGTTTTTTATAGACATTAAATTCTTTTGAGATCTGGAATTAATTATAAAATAATTTACAATATTTACTATAAAAAACAGTAATTTACCATGTACATTGTTTTTCCCATTTATTATAATTGATAAAATGATTTACCATCATGTGAAATTGGAAATTCCTTATATAATCAAACATAAAATAAATAATAATTACATTTTTTGGGATGTATTTCTATTGAACATAATCATTCGATGAAATTGAATGAATTAACTTATATAAAAATAAAAAAAAATTATTTCTACCTCTAATAACAATTGGAAATCATCAATTTCTGGTGAAAAGTAAATGCCTGTAACATTTTAAAATAGTTTTATTAAAAAATAATCAAAAAAATTATGAATTTTTTTTATTTATATAAAATCCTAAGAAATGTTGTAAATTACCTAATGAATAGTTGATGAACTCTGGTTTTTAATAAGTCTTACACAGGGAGTCATTCAAGCTATTAGTAAACAAATACGATGGTTTCAAACATCATATGAAAATGTCAGAGTATTTTATTTATAATTTATATTATGGATAATTGTCTTCATAATGTAAAATTATATGAAATATTTAATCATCCACATTCCTTAATTATATTTTTTCTTAAGTTGAAATTGAAAATACATTCTTAAATAATTAAATTATAGGAAAAATAATAATTTTCATAAATGGAGTTTTAGTACCTGAAATCATAATATTTTAAATTATGGCAATTCATTTGAATTATTATATGTTTTCAAACATGTATGAAACTCTTAATGATAATTCATTCATATAATATAAAGATTATTTGAGGAAAGTAGGTATATATTTATAACCAAACCCCATTATAAATTTAGTTTGGTAAATTATAATATAAATTTTGATGTTCATTTTCCTTAAGATATAAATCCTCGAATAACTACAATGATTAAGAAAAAATATATTTTTTATTTATCCATTACTAGCATAATTTTTAACCAATATCAACACCATTTATAATACTATAAATTACTCACAATATAGATATAATTTATTTTCTAATATAACTATATATTCACTCAAGAAGTGATGTATTTTAAATTTTTTCTACTTTTAGATCATGAAACATTTCATTCCATTTGAAAAGAATTATTTTAAAAATAAACATAATTTTTAGATTTTAATTTTTAACAATTCTATATGCCTAATCCATGATTTTTATCTAAAATTAGGAGAATTATAAATCACAAAATAATTTTTTTCTCTAGATCATATTTTTATTATATTTATAAATTTAATGAATTGACAGTAAAACATGGAACTCTTGAGAACATTCCTTTTAGAAATTACAAAAAAAAGTTTTCCTTATATAATCAAATTTTCTACCACATAACAATCTTACTATGATTCAATATCACTAATGGAAACTATTAAATATTAAATATAAAATTTTATATGTGGTAAAATAAAATGAAAATTTAAATATTATTTTTCACAACTATATAATTAATAGTCATTATATACATTCCAATTATAATAATAAAATAATTATTATTCTTAATATTTCATCCAAAAATAATAATAAAAAACAATTGAGTTAAGGGACCCAAAGGCGTATAATGAATTTATGAATTACATTTATAAAATGTTAATTTCTAGAGTTTTATGTTTATCCCTTTCAAATTTAATATATAATTTCAAGTTGGTTTTATTAATATATGTAAAACTATTAAGATAAATATAAATATTTTCTTATGTTCCCATAAATTAATTACCATTATTATAAAAACATGTAACAATGATGTTACTGTTCGATCAAAAACCCATTAATAACAGATATTTTGTAATTATAACTAAAACAAAATACATGCATGCCTAAAATATTTATAATTTAATGTATTAGCAGATGCTTCATATTTTTAAATTATTTTAAAAATTACAAACACATTTAATGTTCTTTTATATCTCTAAATAAATATATATATTATTAATATGTAAAAAATATAATATGATAAAATAATATTAATTATATAGAAATATTTTGGATAATAATGGTTCATATGCACATATAGATATTAAATAAAGTATAAAATATTTTCTAGAATTAAAAAAATATTAAATATAACATTAATAACCTAATATTTATTTATATTTAAATATAAATAAAGTATATATAAAATATAAAATTATAAAATATATCATCCAAAAATATAGGGAAATTATATTAAAATATTAAAACCATCAGCAAATGATTATTTAAAATTAAAATTTTCTAAATTTACTATAACTAAAAAATTGTACATCCATTATATATACAACAACTATAATAGGAATAATAATAATATATAAACTATTTTTTATGAAATGAATAAAAAAATTTAAAGAGATAACGAAATATCAACCATTAAAAAAAATTTAATATATGACCATTTTTTTTATAATTTAAAATTCTATTAAGAAAAATACTTTTATACCTGGGGTTTAGTTTAAACCAACATATTATATTTATAATATAACTCCGTAAATTGAATCAACAAGAATGAATCAATGGGAAAAAGAGATTTATAAAGATGTTCATTAATGAGTGGGGTAACAACATTAGATGGGAGAGTTCCAGGGTGGGTTTTAGGAATTTTAAAAAGAAATATTTAATATATATGTGAAATAGTTTTATATGTCAATAATGGTAATATTAGTTATTTAAAAGTATTTTCAGACAAATATATATAAAATAAAGGGGATTTTAAAATATGCAACAATAATTATAATAAAATTGATGTTAAAAAGAAATTTTTATAATATTTAACAATTGTTATTTTATACCCAATATTCTAAATATTTTAATAATTTATTATATTATAAATTTTTTGAAAAAGGGATACTTTAAACAATTTTTCCTTATTTGAGCTTCCATCAAGGTATTATTATGATTTTATTAATCATAATTATATATATTTTACAACAATCTATTGAATAAATATATTATTATTTTGACATATATTATACATTAATACTATATGTACTGAAGGCAACTATAATAACTGTTATGAAATATCTTACTAAACAAGGGTTCATTTATATCCTTTATTACAAAGTATAAAATCAAAAATAAAATAACATCTTTTATCATTAAAACATGTATCATAATTCCTTGTGGAACTCTTAGATATTTACTTGATACCCTAAATGGAAAATATTTTATATTATAGATTGTATTATTATTTTTGACAAATAGGGTCATTGTAAATTTTATCTTCAAACAAATAAATTAAATTTTGATCAAATATCATTATGTTTTCATATTATATGATACATGTATTCATGACATCAACCTTGAATTTCTCATTTATTTTTCCCAAGAAGATAAACAATGATCATGGATCTATTTTTTTTGAATTATATAGCTACATTCTGTAACTAGATGATTTTGTTTGTGAGTATATTAAAAAACAAATAGTTTTATTTTTTTCATTAAATAATAATATTCTTTTAAAATTATATATAAATTTACTCAATCAGTCTATTTTTATAATTCAATATCAATGATTTAACAACAAATTTTTATTCATTTGGAGTCATTCCAACTATATGAATCGTGAAATCATCCAAATCCCAAATAAATATTGTTTCATTTTTATTAAAATAAAATAAATTTTATATTATTTCAAAGGAAATAACCTCCACAATATACCGGATTACACCCTGGAAACTATTTTCTAGCCTTTGGTGTTTGTGGACGTCCACCAATGGCCAGTAACACCCGGCCCAATTGAACAGTTTGGGTGGCCGTTTGATTTTGGGATGTTAAAAAAATAATGTCCCATGTGGCCACAACCCATATAAAAACATATAATAACATTATATTACCATCTATATCAATGTCCTAACTTCCTATCTCTGTATGAAAATTCCCACATAACTCCATGTCAACACCCACTATCTTACTATTATGTAAAGAGAATGTGAACTCATACCTTATAGATTGGTTAAACATAAAATCTATATTCCCAACATATTTTATACATTTGGAGGGAGTATATAACTTTTTTGTAAATCAATATATATTTTTTATAAGTTTATTTAGTCTATAACTCTGCAAAATAATTTGAAAACTTAAGAGAAAAATATTTATTCTGTTTCATAGGTGAACATTATTAATGAATGAAATAAATTTTCCATTTAATCATTAAATAAAAAATATAGAATTATTATTAATAAAATAAAATTTTATGAATTAATAATCAATCTTAAACCCGTCTCTAAAATCAATATAAATTCATTAATGATATCAAAATGGGGTAATTCACTAGTCTTCAAAATCAACAAAATTTAATTTTATCTTAATAGAATTTCCTAACTATAAGAATTGTGTTCATAATAACTCAATAGGATTTCGGTATCTACACATTGATAGATCTACCTATTTTTCATGGAATATCTTGGCCAAAACGCTCAAGAACCCACATATAATACTAATTATGATGACACATTTTCCACTGCAATTTAAAAACTGAGATATAAAAAATTCATTATAATTTCTCTCATTGTATATTATTGAAATCCATTTAATAAATTGATAAAAAATATAATAATTTTTATAATAAATAAAATAATAAAAAAAATATAAAAAAATCATAAACTTCTTTTAGGCATTCGATGATTCAATGTATAATCTATTTCAATTAATAACATGATTAGTTCTACATATATGGGGTCAAAATATATTCCATAATAAATTTACACTTGATTATAAAAAAATTCAGGATTTCTCATAATAAATAAAAGGATTAAATCAAATTAGTAGAGAAAGTAAAGAATTACCAAACTCATCAACAATAGAAGATATTCAAAATTATAATATCATTCATTAATACAAAATGAATCTTATAAACTTCAAGATATAAATATAATACTAAAATTTATAAAATATATCAATTATTTATATAGAGAAACATGTATCGAGAACGAATAAGAAAAAATGGCTTCAAATAAGGCGTTTTGACATGTTGAAAAAATAACTAAGACTTGGGTAGGAATCATATTATGGTTATTTTCTATTTCGCATTCATTAAATGAACCCCAAATCCTAAAATCCATAAATAATTTAAATAACATATGAAATATTCAATTGAAAAGGGGGAAGAAGCAATAGATATTGATGTATTATAGAAATACCCCTTACTTTTGTATTCTAAAAAGAATAAAAAATAAATGGATTGATAGAGGATTATCATAATTAGTATCATTATTTTTCTATATATAGGAGATAAATGAATGACTAATATTCATTATAAATGAACTCATGTAATATATAGATTAAATATGATAATAATAATAATAATATGGAATTGTATTTCTAACCATTGATTTTATTGTTAATAACTCATATAAATTATTTCAACGTGTAATTAAAAGTCAATATAATTGGAATAGAACTCCCAAGGAAAAAAAATTATCAATATAAAATGATGGAGTTTTTTAAATGCCATAAAAAATAGATAGATTATTTATGGGGGACAATAAATTCTAAAAACAAGATCCACATAAATCCACTATCAAATATAACAATATTTCCACAATTTTATTTCCCATTCAAATAAATTTCAAAACCAGGAATTCGATCCATCATTTATACTCAATGTGCATTTATAAATCATTTGAATATTCCCAATGGAGAGATGGAATTGTGTTTCACAGCTTTCACAAGGAAAGGAGATTCAACCTATAACTAAATATTTATCAAAATATTTTTCATTTGAACCTGAATCATTTTGATATCCACCTAAAGCATTAAATTTTATTACATTATTAGCAAAAAAAATATGAATGCATAAATTTCCCTCATTCATTGTGAATTTTAAAAAAAACTCCACAATCAGTCTTAATTTAACAAATCTAATAAAATTAATTTTTAAAAACTAGAATATGTGGATTTCCAAAAAATTATAATTTAAACAAAATATCATTATTTATTACCACAAATTTTATGTCTACTAAATATGGATAATTCCTTAATTGAGTACCTATATGTCCCTTTTTCAATTCATTGTTTTAAGTGACTACAAATGGTTATCTTGTCATTTCAATTTTCACATAAATATTATATCCCTCTAACCTCTCATGTTTACAATTCCATAATATAGTACGAAATATTTTACAATATGTTTTGGGAATCGATTCTTTCTCTATATATAACCTATTAAATTTTATAATATAGTGAGAATATCTGTGAAATAATTTCCTCTAAATTCCTAAAATTTAATTAGGATGAAAGTAAAAGGCTAAATGTCCATTGAGTTAAAACATTTATAAAAATCAACATACTCAATTGATTTCAATCCCTACTATAAATTTACATATGTAAAAATTTACCATTCTCTATTTCATTTAATCATTTTTATATTTCAAATTTTTTTCAAACAATAATATAAATAAAAAAATGATGGAGGGATATTTGGTTTATCTAACTCATGCATACCACATGATAAAACTAAAGTCATATCACAATGGGACACATAATATTTTTTACATGTGAGAAACCCTTGAAATATAGGGTTCCCAATTAAAATATCCCTATTCGATACAAATCAATATTCTATTATTGTATAGATGAGAGAAATTAAAATGTTGTTCAGAGAATTATTGATTTTTCCATCATTTAAACCCACAGTTAAAATATTTCCACCTCGAAAGTAGATAGCCAATTGTTTTCTAATATATTTTCAAATATTGAATTTATTTTTTAGAAGAAATCTATATATATTTAATATTTAAAAAGTATAGTTATGAATTATTTATATGTGTCTAAAAAGATTATTACATGTAATAAGTTATGAATTCAATGATTTTGCAAATTAATACGTATTTAATGGTCTAATTCAATCTCATGATATCAGTTATGATCTTCCTTTAAGATAACAGTTTTAATGCTTCATTGAATATTATATTTTTAACTAAAATTCCCCAACTTATACATGGATTAATGATAGTTTTCCAGGGAACTATAATTTTTATCTCTCCATATATACAACCAAACCATATAATTCCTAATAAATTTTTTCATACAAATTAGAATAGATAATATCCACTAATAAACCATAATATAAGAGAAATAATTTAGTATATAAATTAAATTAATATGTATAGATATTACTACTAGAGATATAGCCTTCACATTCTATAGAATAAGGCAATTTTTTAATTATTATAATTCTAAATGATTTGAGAAACATTTTTCAGCATTCGAAATTTATGACGAATGTATAAATTAATGGATCATTCTTTTAATTGGTGGTTAGTTGTCACCTTATAATAAATATTACATATTTATTGGATCATTTTCAATGTAATATTAATGGATTGTCTTATATAATGGTCTTCCCATATATCATCCCTTAATAGTAAAAAATTTCCTTAATAGATTCTATATTAATGGTTAATCGTTTTTATAATATAATCAGATCAACAAAAAAATATATTGGTCGTTTTAAACATATCCCATCATAAATGTGACTAAAAATTACTTGGTTATGAATCTTGATAATTGAGGTACACAAGTAGTATTTTGGTGTGATAAAGTTAATAGTTGATAGGGGTCACCTTTCCGACACAACTAGGGAAAATAAATTACACATCTATAATATCAATTATTATAATTTAATTCATAAACAATTAAATAAAAATTAAAAAATAATAAATTGATAAATCATTGCATCTAAACTAATTTATGATCACAAATAAAATATCCATGTAAATTGTTTAAAAATAATTTATTATATCTACCTTGATTGGAATACTGCAATTTCAATATTTATTCTTAATATATTAGTAAATACAGAATAAGTAATAAAATATTATTATATTTTCTTTTCATTAATCAATAGAAATTAATTTCTAAATACATCAATTCTAATGGGATGCGACATTTTGATAGAAAATATCATACTAATGATTCCATAGTAACTGTTTCTAGTATAATATGTCTAAATACGTGATGGGGTTCTAAAGACTCAATCATATGTATATATACTAGAAAATATTATTTTTCTCTTTGGATAAATTATATTAACATATAATATAATTATGAAATTAATAAGATCTCTATGTATAGTGTCATGATTTTCGAGGACGAACCAATTAGTAAATCCCCAATTCAAGACGAACTAGATGGATTTTGTGAATGAATGTCATATCTCTCTCTCCGCATGAAAATTATATTATGTTTCATATTTTTTAGCATTATTTATAATTTTTTTATAATATCTATGATGTATTTTATTTTCCCAATATAATTATTATTGGAAAATTCTTTCTAATAACCTTTTAAGGGTTCTTTTAATTCTAATGTGCCCAGGTTAGTGTGAATCACTGAGGGGGGGGGGGGGGGTGAATAAATTTTCCCTTTAAAAAAATTAAAGATTGATTCTCTCCAATTAAACCATTATGTAAATTTAGATCATTGATCCACTATTATTTTGTCTCATTCTTATATAGAATGATGTTGTAAATGTAAAGGCACCAAACACAATGATTTACAATGTTCTATTCAAATGTATTCTTCTTGTGGTGTTGGTTATTCTCCCCAACACATATTATCCACTCTAAACATATCATCAATTACTGGTGTCGATATAGAGTCCCACTTTATCTATCATGATTCCCACATGTGGTTCTTTATACAGCTTCCCACAGGAATACCAAAGTCCAACTTGCCTACTTCAGATTTAAACTGAAGACTTCTTCATCATGGAATTCACAAGAGATGCTTCTTCATTCACAGTGGATGGATCATTTGATCTTCCCTCATGATCATACTGAATCATACAAGATCTCGAATCTCTTCCTAAATATTCAAAATCCTTGGATTTGGTCTGTTGGACTTTCCCAATACATTTTTTTACTTTTCTAATCATTCCTCAGTCTCACAAAGCTCAATAAATTCTTTCTTGTTCCAATGACGACCTTAACTCAATTATATGTTTTCCAATAGTTCACTCAACTTATTCAAGAATATAATATGCACGTATGACCTTGCAGAATATTTTCAGTTTCTCCCTTCTTGGATTATTAAACACTTTCAACTTAGATAAAAGATTTTTTTTAACACTGAATGGATTCTGTCTCATAACTCATTCAATCTGTGCATAGATTTCATGGGATCCAATGAATCTTGTTTTTGGATATCTCAATTTATTCTTTAGTTTTATAAAAAAATGGGTTAAAATATATCCTAGTTTTGTGGAATGAATAACACACACATTTGTGATTATTCAAACACTTAGTATAATCTCACTTCGAATCATCTTAATTGATTATGCTTCATGCGCGAGTTTCATGGAGTTGATTCTTCTTGTTTACACACATGAACTAAAAATAGTTATTCTTCCTTTTGAGTGTCTTCACATATTTAGGTGCATGAATTCATGCACAATCTATTTATTCTCTCTTACTTGTGTGAAAACCCCAATGGTTGTAATTCTATAAACACAATATCTCTCTATTTATTTTTCTCACTTAATATCACAAATAATTTCTTCTCTTTGGTTCTTCGCACACAAAAAAATATTATTTTAATTAGGGTCAATATAATGGTATGTCATCACACCTGAATGGGTGATCTTATTTTTGTATTTTTGTTATTATTTATTCCTCCTCCTTCACATGTGCACGCAATTTTTGTTATCTTGTATTCATTTCATGATGATGGAATCAACGCATTCATGTGTATGTATGTGAATCATGCATTACCTTCTTCCTCTTTTACAAAAACAATAAATCTGGGGTTTTATTTCTTCTCGATGGGCCTTGAGATTCATTTTCTTTAAATAATGCATCCACAACCTGCATGGTTATGTGATTGGTGTATGCATGGTTTATTATTCAATGTGATACAAGGGAGGAATCCTTGGATCAGGTTCCTTCACAAAGTATCAAAAGGGTTGATAAACCTGTTGTGTATATGAGGTATACTACACACGATGGAAAAATGAGGGTTCAAACTAAAATTTCTCATTCATGTGGTTTTATTCGCACTTAGGTGAGGTTCCTTTTATAAACTAATATAGTTTACAATTTTCCATCATGCAAGAGACACATGACTCTTCTTCTTCACATGGGTAGTTTGCACAGAACTCTTCCATTTTTGAGCTATTGGGGTTCATTTTTTCTCTATTTATTTGGAGAAATAGAAGATCCTTTATTCGAGAATAGAAGCAATATTTTCAGCTCGTGGCTTATCCTTTAATACGTGTAGGATTATCGTTAAAATCCTAGTATATAGAATGTTGATTGGGGATTTAAATGCAAGAGATATTTGTCATTGAATATTTCAACCATAGGATATGATTTCCTGAATTTCCCAGTTTGTTTCTCTTCAACGTAGGCATCTAGATATCATAGTGTAATCATCTTGTGCATGTGAATATAAACACATGCTAAGATTCATCTTTATCACTCGAGCAGCATGGCGTGGCCTCGCATATTTGGTTGCTTCAGCCACGTGAGATTTTATTCATTCATTGCATGCATGAAACATTTAATTCATTTATGCTATAGTGTTGATCAGATGATCATCATGGATGATATTATATCCTCGACAGTGCATGGTAGCACGAACATGGTGTATCGACATTGGTGATGGTGAGAAACGAGATTAGGTGGCTCTCCATGTGGTCTGATATTGAAGATAATGACATGACTGTTGGATCAGCTCAAATTGATCATGGTTGGACTTGCATATTAGTCATAGCACGGATGCAATTAGTTGCTGATATTAGGCATGAGATAATACAGATGACAGAAATCATGTTTTTTTTAAAATGTGAATAGTTCCACGTCCCACATTGAAACACATCATGAATGTGCTGTGATTTATAAGCCTCAGTGTGGCATCCACTCAACAATTAATTCGCTTCTACCTCTATCGGTATTAACCCATATTGGATTATTTGGGTGCACTCTTAGCACCATTGTACCTTCTCCAAGCATGCTCATAGTTCCCACTATTCACTCACCGCACAGGTTCACCACCGTTCATGAACCTGTGGGTTTATACAAGGCCCACTCTCCTACCTCATTTGTGGCTAGCCATAAGATCCTTACATAGGAACGATTGACCTTCATGTCCCGCATGTGCTTGAGGATGACGTCCTCTACTGGCTTCCACATTTGGCTTATATTTTTTTTGTCAGCACCTACTTTGAAACAGCCCGAGAATTTATGAAAAATATTGTCTTTAATTTTATTAATGTATTGTGTTGTACGCTACACCAAAAGGAGCTTGCACAACACGCATCTTTGACTTGTCTTGCATTACACGCAATCGCAACCTTCCTCGATAGTGTGTGTAGTACGCAATACTGAGTTTCACGAAACAACGATATGCAATTAAAATATTATTAAAACTAGCCGTTATGAATAGTAATAACCACTTTTTAAATTTTAGAAATTTTATCTCTCAAAATGGACTTCATTTTTGGATTCAGAGTATCGAATTTAGCCTAAGGTGAAATTTTGATACTTTTCGGATAACTTTCATATTCTGATAAATAGTGAAAATTACTAAATTATAATTAAACACATCTTTTTTAACCGAAATAATTAATAGTGATAAATTATTAATTTGAGTGGTTTTAAAGTATATTTGAATATATTTTTACAATTTAATACATTGTTGGTCATTGAATGTAATTTCACATTTAAACCAGACATAATCAAGTGTCAATCTTTTGATAGATATTGTTTCTTAAAAACACGCTATTTGTTTTAACAGCGGGATTTAATTATAAAATTAATTAATGCAACTTCTATTTTATGAATTTGGTAAAATAGACTTCATTTTTGAATTCGGAATATGAAATATAGCTTAGGATGAAATTTTGGCATTGTTCTGAAAAACATCAATTTTTGATGAATAGTGAAACTACTAAGTGGTAGTTAAAAAACTGAATTTTTCATAAAACGTAATTTTAACGCATCTGTGAATGGAATTTCAAAAATCCGAGAGACACGGTTGATGTCATTAAGTAAAATGTGGTTCAATGAGATGAAAATAATTTTTATGAATAGTAACTTTTTTCTTTTATTTACCACGGTTAAAAGTAAATAGGGTAATTAAGGGTAAGAATGATATTAATATTACCCTAACACATGTCCTAATTCTATTGGACAAGTGTATCTCGACAAAAAACAACCTTAGGAATAAAATATGACCATTTAGGCCCACTTGGATTAGATTAGGACATTTATTATTAATTTTTTTAAAGAAGGGTTAAAATAGTTAAAATCAATGTTTAATAAGTAAATCATTTTTAATATAATTTTATACATAAGATAAATTCAACTATAAATATTCATTATAAATCTAAAAATATTTCCTACATAATTGTATTTTATTTGTAATTTTTAGACACTTAATAATTTTATTTATTTATGACACAACGATGATGCAGTAATTATCTTATTAATGTAATATTGACATAATTGATGTTATAAATACCCAAATAAATATAATTTGAGACTTTTTATGAATTAAACTAATTTTATAGGTTAATATGATATATTAGTGTTGATTTAATCAACTTTGTTCGAACATATAATTCTGTTATGACTTTCAAAAAAATAATATATAAAATAGTGTCAAAATTGACACAAAATAGTTTTTAAATCAAATATTATATTATTAATTGTTATTTTATTCCTAAAAATCTATGGTTCGGCCAAAGGACTTACATAAGAATATATGTATTAATAATATACAATTTGGGGTTCGTTTGGCATGTTATAGTAAGTGTATTAACCATATAGTGAAAGAAAACAAAAAGACACGGTAAAAGTAAAATTATTTAACTTAGAGTTAAATCTAATTGTTAAGGTTAAAATAATATCCTAAACTTGTATAAATCCTATTGGATGATAGTATTTCGACCCATCCCCACATTATCTTCTAAATAAGACCCTTTGTAACCATTATAAACCGATTTTGACTTTAATATAAAATAATATTTTGAGATATTCTTAAGGTGCCCCTCTCCTCCCTTATAAAAGGGAACCTCCTCCCCCTCCTCCTGACACCAATTTGAGCACTCATGCTCGGCCAACCCCTGCCATTTTCCCCTCTCCACTTCCCTCAAATAATTATATAGGTTCTGTTCTTCTTCAAATACCAATATTAGTTCCCTAAGTGGAGGATTCAAAGAGGCGTTCCAAAGAAGAGGAGGTTCGGACACTTACGAAGCAAATCAGACCTAAGGTAAGGGAAATATCACAATTTCATTTTTATCCGAGATTGTTTATAATTTAGTATTTACTGTGGTGTATTTTATATTCTACATCCATGTTTCCTCAATATTTAATATTATTTACATCCACCTACAATTGTTTAAATCCTATTTTACCCTTCGGTGAGTTTTTAGTAAAAGATATGAAAGGAATCTTTTGTCGTAATTTTTTGACTTTTTCGAAAAAAGTACGAAATGAATGTTTTTTTAACTTATACGGCATGAATGGATTTTTAAAACAAAATTTCCAAGAATCTTCCTTTACAAGTTTTCATGTTTATTTTTAATCAACTTCTTTTAGTTTAAAATTGTATGACATTTTAAGAAAGGAAAAATGTTTTTGAAGTAGAAAGGATATTTTCCTCAAGAATGGAGTTCAAGTGTTTTATCAAAATTATTTTCCATCTAAGATAATAAAGGGTTCTGTTTCTATCCATATTATTACATGGATTTGATTATGTTGTGATGGAAATATTTTTATGAATTCTTTTATCTTATATGAATTTTTTTTATGATGTCACGATGTTTAAGATTCCCATTTTTATTACATGGGTTATGCTATGATGTATGGTTTCTGATTTTGTGGCACACATAAGAATGGTATCATTATGAGATGGGTGGGACCTATATATCCCTCCAATGCATTGGGTAAAGATTTTATATCTCAGGAGATAGACATGGATGGAATTGTAGGTTATACTGGTTCAGTGAAACAGGACTGAAACGAGGGTTATTTGATTCAAAAAGGGACTTTGTCCACTAAGATAGTCTTGACAATGAGTCTTGACTAACAAGATATGATTCTCTATGATTATGTGTGAATGCCACAAAGTTTCATGTTTTAAGTTATGATTATTGTGATTACATTTCACTTCAATGATTTATCCCATGTTATGAAATTATGATCTCTTTTGCAGGTTAAGATTTCCAAATGTTATGTTCTTATAAATATGATGTGATTGATTTTTCTTTTGATTACCCTTACTGAGCATTTTAGCTCACCCTTTTATGTTTTCTTTTCCCCAGGATATAAAGAAAGGTTTTAGGTAAAAAAAAATGGGAAGATCTTTATGGGAGATATTGAAGATATTTCACCACGATTAGAAGATTAAGTTCCGAGTTTCCTTAGACACTAAACTATTACGATCCTTGTGTGTGTGTTTTTGTTATGTATTATGTATTCCGCAAAAGTAATTTAATGTCCATGTAGATCAGGATTCGGGTCTCTACAGTTGGTATCAGAGGAAAGGTTTAGTCAACCATTGGAAACTAGGATGCGAAAACGTTAGTGAGGTCCCTAGAGATATTTCTAAGGAATGTCTAGGGATGTCTCTAAGGTTAAGTATACGTATAGGTTATAGTCCTAGAATTTCTCTAACGATCTTATAATTTAACCTAAGATTTTTGATATTGAGGGTACTCCCCCTTTATTATGTTGTTTTCCCTAGCATGATTTTTGCCTCTCACACTATTTTTTTTGGATTTTAGACGATGGCTGGAACCCGAAGGAACCGTGTTGATCAATGCAATGGACAATGCAATGATTGTCCTCCTGAACAAAAAAATGTTATGGGAGATGGAGTGAAAAATATTATTGCTAACCTTACAAAAGCTATGAATCATTGTGGACTTCCAAATGAGCAGAGAAAGGAACAGTATTCTAATGAGTCCTTCATGAGGTAACACCCACCTTCTTTCAGTGGGACTTCCGATCCACTTGTTGCTGAACAATGGATCTGTACCACTGAAAAGATATTTTCAGTTCTTCAATGTTATGAACATGATAAAGTCATCTTAGCAGTATATAGTTTGGAAGGTGAAGCTGATCAATGGTGGAATCTTATCAATAATACGAGGCCAAGAGATGAAATTGAGTCCATGGAATGGGCCGAGTTCAAGAACTTGTTTTTCAGTAAGTACTTCCCTCATATTCGTCGAACAAAGATGGAGATGGAGTTTCTTGAACTAAAGAAAAAGGATGATGAATCTGTTGGTATATACGAATCAAATTTTACAAGACATGCAAGGTATGCATCTGGCATTATCATCCAAACTGAAAGTAAAGTTGATCGATTTTTCAGTGGCTTAAAACCAAGTCTCCGAAGGGCATTAGCTATAAGAGACTTTAGTAGCTATGAAGAAATTGTACGTTCTGCTATCAAGGTAGAAATGGAAGTTGGTGTTACATATCCATCTCATGGTTTTGACAAGAAACGAAAGATGGAGTTCAAGGAGAAATCTCAGAATAATAGTGAAAAGAAGATGAATGTTTCCTTATGCACAAAGTGTGGAAAGAAGCATGGTGGAGATTGTCTTAAAGGGACTGGAAAATGTTTTAAGTGTGGAAAAGAAGGTCATCGAGCAGGTGAGTGTCAAAGTAATGGAAAAAGGGATTCTAATGATGTGAATAAAGCAAACACTGCAGAGAACGCACCACCAACACTTCAATGCTTCATGTGCAAGGAAATGGGGCATTATGCTAATAAATGCCCTAATCCAAGGGTTAGTGATGATCAACGTGAGCAACCACTGAAGGCAAAGGACAAAGGGAAGTCACATGCGATCACTATTGGCGATGTTGAATATGAAAATGATGTGGTGGAATGATTAAGTGTTAATGTAATGGGATTCCAAAATAATATTGTATCATGGAGTATTGGAATATTTATGTATTGGTCTAATGTGGTATTCAATGTAATTGAGATATTTTTGGAAATAAGATGATATGCGCATAATGAAGGGAAAATGAGAAAACGAAATGTTTAACAGTATTCATGAGCTCATGATTGATATAAGGACTAAGTGATATCATTGTTTGAGTATATAGAATTTTGAGGATTTTGGTATGTGGAAGGTGTTAACTTTTAACTGAATTCATGTTTTCACTATGGTATTCAAGAGAATACACGATTAAGGACATTGAATGTTTGGAATGTTACCAACAAAACATATCTTATGATATATGGGGATCGACGATGGTGTCAAATCTCTGGTAATCGTTTTCACTATGTTATGAGAGTGGACTGCAGTATTATGGATAAGCCTAAAGATTGGAATGGATTATATTGGACATAAGTTAGTATTGTTTAAGGATAAAAGTTTTCTCGATATTATTGATGGGATGTTATAGTAATATAGTTTTAGAAAAAGGACAACCTGCAGGACGGGCGACAGCCCATCGCGTCGGACAAGGCTGTGGAAATCGAACCCACAACCGAAGTGCGACTGGCCTTTATCGCCTACCACTGTCCTACAGGAAGTCCCTGTTTAGTAGAAACTAGTTTTATTATATAAAGCTGTATGAAATATGATGTATAAGTCCATTTTAGGAACCATATATGATTAATCTCACTATAGATTGACTTATGTATATAATTTTTGGCTTGAGACAGATAGAATGACCCGTCATTCTATCACATGATCTGCTAACACTTCACGAATAACAAACTCAACTTCATTTATTTAAGAGATGAAGTGGAAATTGTTAAAGGCACGGACAACAGTGAGATTGTACCAAAATAAAGTAAGTATTTAGTCTAATTCAAATTCATTAACTTTAGGGAAACGATCTTGAAAATCAAAAATGTTGTCCTAGTGATCTAATATCTGATGAATCAGATGGTACCTTAGATCGTAAAAAATTTATGGCTTTGTGATTGCTGGATTTTCCATAGCCATGTTCTCTACCACTCTCCATCAGAACATGATGGTTTGATTTCTCTTCCATATCCATATTTTCACCTATGTGGAAACCCAGTGATTAGTTTATTTGGGTAATCGTTATATTTCATACTTTAGTTTTTAAATCCAAGTTTTGGTATTCTTTTTTACGATGTGGGTTTTTATTAAAGAAACTTTTGAATAGTAAACCATTTATAACCCCGACGAATTTCGAGGGAGAAATTCATTTTAAGGGGGGTAGAATGTAACAGCCCGAGATTTTATGAAAAATAATATTTTTAATTTTATTAGTGTCTTGTGTCATACGCTACACCAAAAGGAGCTTGCAAAACACGCATCTTTGACTTGCCTTGCATTACACGCAATCGTATCCTTCATCGATAGCGTGTGTAGTACGCAATACTGAGTTTCACGAAACAACGATATGCTATTAAAATATTTTTAAAACTAGCCGTTATGAATAGTAATAACCACTTTTTAAATTTTAGAAATTTTATCTCTCAAAATGGACTTCATTTTTGGATTCGGAGTATCGAATTTAGCCTAAGGTGAAATTTTGGTACTTTTCGGATCACTTTCATATTCTGATGAATAGTGAAAATTACTAAATTATAATTAAAAACAACTTTTTAATCGAAATAATTAACAGTGATAAATTATTAATTTGAGTGGTTTTAAAGTATATTTAGAATATATTTTTACAATTTAATACAATTTTGGTCATTGAATGTAATTTCACAATTAAACCAGACATAATCAAGTGTCAATCTTTTGATAGATATTGTTTCTTAAAAACACGCTATTTGTTTTAACAGCAGGATTTAATTATAAAATTAATTAATGCAACTTCTATGTTATGAATTTGGTAAAATAGACTTCATTTTTGAATTCGGAATATGAAATATAGCTTAGGATGAAATTTTGGCATTGTTCTGAAAAACATCAATTTTTGATGAATAGTGAAACTACTAAGTGGTAGTTAAAAAACTGAATTTTTCATAAAACATAATTTTACCGCTTCTGTGGATGTAATTTCAAAAATCCGAGACAAACGGTTGATGTCAGTAAGTAAAATGTGGTTCAATGAGATGAAAATAATTTTTGGTGAATAGTAACTTTTTACTTTTATTTACCACGATTAAAAGTAAATAGGGTAATTAAGGGTAAGAATGATATTAATATTACCCTAACACATGTCCTAATTCTATTGGACAAGTGTATCTCGACCAAAAACAACCTTAGGAATAAAATATGACCATTTAGGCCCACATGGATTAGATTAGGACATTTATTATTGATTTTTTTAAAGAAGGGTTAAAATAGTTAAAATCAAAGTTTAATAAGTAAATCATTTTTCAAATCTAAGGTTCGGCCAAATGACTTAGATAAGGATATATGTATTAATAATATACAATTTGGGGTTCGTTTGACATGTTATAGTAAGTGTATTAACCATATAGTGAAAGAAAACAAAAAGACACGGTAAAAGTTAAATTATTTAACTTAGAGTTAAATCTAATTGATAAGGTTAAAATAATACCCTAAACTTGTCTAAATCCTATTGGATGATAGGATTTCGACCCATCCCCACTTTAGCTTCGAAATAAGACCCTTTGGAACCATTATAAACCGATTTTGACTTTAATATAAAATAATATTTTGAGATATTCCTAAGGTGCCCCTCTCCTCCCTTATAAAAGGGAACCTCCTCCCCCTCCTCCTGACACCAATTTGAGCACTCAAGCTCGGCCAACTACTGCCATTTTCTCCTCTCCACTTCCCTAGAATAATCCTAGAGGTCCTGGTCTTCTTCAAAGTCCAATCTTAGTTCCCTAAGTGGAGGATTCAAAGAGGTCTTCCAAAGAAGAGGAGGTTCGGACACTTACGAAGCAAATCAGACCTAAGGTAAGGGAAATATCAGAATCTCATTTTTATCCGAGATTGTTTATTCTTTAGTATTTACTGGGGTGTATTTTATAATCCACATCCATGTTTCCTCAATATGTAATATTATTTACATCCACCTACAATTGTTTAAATCCTATTTTACCCTTCGGTGAGTTTTTAGTAAAAGATATGAAAGGAATCTTTTGTCGTAATTTTTTGACTTTTCCGACAAAAGTACGAAAAGAATGTTTTTTTTAACTTATACAGAATGAATGGATTTTTAAAACAAAATTTCCAAGAATCTTCCTTTACAAGTTTTCATGTTTATTTTTAATCAACTTCTTTTAGTTTAAAATTGTATGACATTTTAAGAAAGGAAAAAAATTTTTGAAGTAGAAAGGATAGTTTCCTCAAGAATGGAGTTCAAGAGTTTTATCAAAATTATTTTCCATCTAAGATAATAAAGGGTTATGTTTCTATCCATATTATTACATGGATTTGATTAGGTTGTGATGGAAATATTTTTATTAATTTATTTATCTTATATGATTTTTTTTATGATGTCACAATGTTTAAGATTCCCATTTTTATTACATGGGTTATGCTATGATGTATAGTTTCTGATTTTCTGGAACACATAAGAATTGTATCATTATGAGATGGGTGGGACCTATATCTCCCTCCAATGCATTGGGTAATGATTTTATATCTCATGAGATAGACATGGCTGGAATGGTAGGTTATACCGGTTTAGTGAAACAGGACTGAAACGAGGGTTACTCGATTCAGAAAGGGACTTTGTCCACTAAGATAGTCATGGAAATGAGTCTTGACTAACAAGAAATGATTCTCTATGATTATGTGTGAATTCCACAATGTTTCATGTTTTACGTTATGATTATTTTCATTACATTTCACTGCCATGATTTATCCCATGTTATGAAATTATGATCTCTTTTGCAGGTTAAGATTTCCAAAAGTTATGTTCTTATGAATATGATGTGATTGATTTTTCTTTTGTTTACCCTTACTGAGAATTTGATCTCACCCTTTTATGTTTTATTTTCCCCAGGATATAAAGAAAGGTTTTAGGTAAAAAAAGGGGAAGATCTTTATGGGAGATATTGAAGATCTTTCACCACGATTAGATGATTACGTTCTGAGTTTCCAAAGACACTAAACTATTATGATCCTTGTGTGTGTGTTTTTGTTATGTATTAAGTATTCTGCAAAAGTAATGTAATGTCCATGTTCGTCAGGATTCGGGTCTCTACAAACTTGGTTAAAAACCAAGTGTACAATAGTTAATGACCACCTACTTCCTTCAAATCCCATATATTACATGGTTAAAAACCAAGTGTCTAGTACAAGAATAATGAAAGGCCAATTTTTCTTATTATGCCCATTCATGACAGAAAATTAACATTTTTACTTGTGCATGGGTAATGCACATGGTAGATTCCATAATGATCCCTTCCTACTCTCTTCTTCATATTCAAACATCATCCTTATTTTTTTGGAACAAAAAATCAATGATCTTCAATATTCCACCTTATATAAAATAATATATGATTCATGGAGAATTTCATCATTTGTCATGCATTACAGAATAATTCATGGATTTAAATGTTTTAATGATTGATTTGTACTCTTTAGAACACATGTCTTTTTTTTGAGGATCAGTACAAATAATCATCTGATTTTGTTCCCCAGCGTCATCCAATTATAAACTATAGTTTTGATATTCTAAATTCATCATAAAATTATGTATTTCATGGATTTAATCCTATAATGTAACAATGTTTCATCCAGTGAAACATGTCTTGGAACATAGGATTAGTTCTATAATCATCTAAATTCTTATAGAGAATGTATGTGCATGACATCCAATGTCATTTCATATTGATTTTCCATGTTTCCTAAGCATTAGAACAACTTCTCCACTTTAATCATCATCATCTCTTAATGAAGAACTTTACATACACATATTAAAATCTTATTGACATGTAATCCAAAACTATGCTCTAAAATATCCTCTTTGTATTTTGATTTCAATACCCCATAGGTACACATTTAAAGGGGTGAGTATGTGTGACAACCTTTTCTCCCTCTTATTGGAAAACAAATGAAAATTTTTATGTGGGGTATTTTAAAAAACACTTTATCCTCCCTTTTATGAACATCATCATGATCATTTTTGAGAGATGGATGATGTCACATGGTTCAATTAACAAATATTGTTTAGTTAATCAACTATATGACATACAGGTCTAACCTAGAATAGAAAACAAGCGATATAGGACCATGTTTTTTTAATGTTTTCCATAAAAATCAATGAATGATAAATAATCATAATAAAGATTCTATTCTTAAATAATTGTTTGAAAATAATCATATTTATCCATGAAATGATTAATCCTTCACATACCTCAAAAAAATTATTAAAAAGATCTAGTGAAAAAATAATGCTCCCCCTTTCATCGCATTTTTTCATCAATCAAGAACTCCCCCCTTAATTTACATGATAAATACAATTAAGAACAAATGATGAATGTGTGACCAGAAGAACTCAACTTCAACGTCTTGAGATGATATGACTTTTAGGGTATCTCTTGATATAATCCTTGATATCACCTCCTTTATTGTTTCTCCCCCTCAATGGGAACACATCCTTTGATTTTATTTGTAAGAATAGAATTAGTATATGACCATCATGATATTCATATTGAAAATTTTCCCCTGTGGAACACTTCATGTAATTATCAAATCCTGAATAATGAGTTCAACTTGTAGATCTCCACTTTTTTTCATTCAATAATCATTTTTAGAATGAAGTTCATCTTCAATTAACTACAATCTAATAACACGTATACAAAAAAAATATAAGGGAATAAGATGTAACACATTAAAGATTCTTAATAGATGAATTTGGGCAGAAAAATTTCACTAGACCAAAGAACACCTTTCCTAGATGCTCTAATGTTTCTGGTACTCTTCATGCTGGTTTTTCATCTTCATTTGTCACATTGATCTTTCATTGTCCGTATGGACCCTCTAAATCCATTAACCATCAACATGTATGGAGTATTTGTCTCTATATCTTCTTGTAGTGATGTAGCTTTCACAGGTGAACGTTCTTCAATTTTAAGTGTCTCCATTTGGTGTGGTATAATAGTTATACATTTGATTGCATGACATTCATCATTTTTTAAAAATACCCACAGTAGTTGTGAGACACTTGGTTTGTCATGATCTAACAACCTCTCATGAATTTTTTATTTTACATCATGTGGAATTTCATGTTTCCCCTATTCAATTTCTTTAGATTGCAATTTCATTCAGTTCTTTTCAGTTTTATAGCAATTTGAAATTGATTAGTGTAGATAACTATACACTCATTCCTTACATTTTCTTATCTAGAGCTTCTATATGGATTCTTCATTTTGTTCATGTTACCTTTCATATACAACATATTAATATTATCTTCAAGAATGTCTTCAATCAATCCCATCTTCTTCTAGATTGATTCTCAATTTAGATTCAGGTTTCAATATTAATTTCTATGGATTGTTTTCAGTGATCCGTGGTATGTGATTTCATTCCACAATTTTAGAATTTATTATTACATGAGATTCTTTGAATTTGGATTGAACATCATCTTGGGAATAATTTCTTTCACTATTTTCTTGACTTCATTTTATTTAATATTCTTAATAGAGGCTTTTCAACTAATTTTTCATTTCCCAACCATTTTTTGTGGGCATCGGTTCTTATCAACAAATGAACAAGCCATGATAGGACTAAGACATCACTAATCTTAATTGTGACAAATTTTGTTGCAATTATCACTGAAGTCATCAAGATACTCATATATGTTTTTAATGGAATGATCATTCATCGTATTTTTTTTCTGCATTTGCTTTGTTGGATGATTCATTTCATCACATCTATGTTCCCTGATTGTAGGCCTTCCATAATTTTTATATGATGAAATATTATTCCAGAAATCATTGGCCTGATTCCCAAACATCCAACAACACCAATATTTTAAAATAAATCTCTGAACTTTTCTTGTAGTATGAGTATGGATAGATCCAGTGCTTTGTAGTTTTTGGAATAGTACCTAATTATTTGGAGCATCCATTTGGATGTTGTTCTTGTTAATCATATCAGTATCCATAATTGATGTTTTATGGGATGTATTAACATTTTTATCAATACACATCTTCCAATCATATAGTTTTGATCATGTACATGCATATTCCACTACATTTTTGAAACAGAACAAGCTAGGTTATGGGATACCTTCTTCTTGACGGATTTTTCCATCAGATTAGAGGTGGATCTGATATTCCTTTTTGAATATTATTACTCAATGAAAACTTGAGTAGAAACATCTCTTCTTTCAGATTTTTGTGATGTTCTGTCTTAGAGTGATTGTTGATTCATCAATTTCATCTCATGCTCTAGACACTTCTTGTTGAGGGAGTTCTTCTCATCTATAACTGATCTCATCTTGCATTCTGAATTCTCATTTATCGTTATCATTTATTCTCTGGGAATATTTTTTAATTATTTCAAATTGATGTCAAGACCCTTTAACATGTTGGATATGAAATCTAGATGAACATCTTTTAAAACAATAAATAAGATATTTAATTTTCAAATACAAGGAAATATTCGAAAAATTCCAGTTTAGTTAATTCATTCTAACCACTAATTCCCTGTAATTATTCTGTAACATGATAATGTATTTCATTTCAATGTGAAATTTCTTCCTCATTTTCCTTAAATAGTTTTGTGAGAGTGTTGGATATGCCGACCCTTTTATCCAATTCATCTTCCATGGCATCAGCTCCAACTTTCATCTAATTTTTTTCATCTGGATGTGTACTACTACTTGCAGTAATGTGTCTTGCCACATATATAGGGGCTTTCATCATATGATCTTTAAGTGCATTATTTAGATGATTAATTGATTTATAATCATCATTTCTCAAGAAGGATTCATTAGATGAATAATAAGTAACATATCTTGTTGTACATATCACATTACCTTCAGTAGAAGGTGTCTCCCCATTATTAGTAATATTCTTCTCCATATTTATTTCCATTTTCTACTTTTTGTTTATTTTATTCATTGAAGAAATCACCATTTGAGGTTTCTCACTCATTTCCTAAGATCTGAATTTTATTTCCATTGGATATTTTAGAGGTAAACAACACTATGATACCAATTGATGTGACTGGGTTAGTGTAAATCACTAATAGGTGGAGGTGGTGAATCACTAATCCCTTTATATATGTTTACTAATTTATAATTTTCAATTAAACCTATATAAATGGTTAAAGCCTCGATCCATTGTTGCGATGTCACTCATAATTACCTCAAATGATGTTATAAATGTAAAGGCACTGAACAAAAGGATTTACAAGGTTCGTTTCAAAGACCCACTCCTTGTTATGTTGTTTATTATCACCAACCTAAATTCTCCATTATAATATTATCATCAATTAAAATAGTCTATACAGAGTCCTACTATATATCTCATGAGTCCCACATGATGTTCCTTATAGGGCTGCCAACAGTGTTACCATAGTCTCGATGGCCTACATTAAAGTCCCACTGAAGACTTATTCCTCCTAGCTTTTACAAGAGATGATTCTTGACTTATTATTGATTGATCTTCTGATCTACCCTCAAGAGCTTGAAAAATCACACTTTCTCTTGAATCTATTCAAGATTATTAAACAAAAATTGTTAAGATATGTTGGCCTGGATCAATACCTCTGATATCTATTTTGATCAGTCCCTTGTCTCACAATGCTTGGGAAGTTATTTATTATTCTATGGATGACCCGACCTCACATAGATGTGTGCCAATGGTGTACACATATTATTAAAGATTCTAATGTGAATGAATGATCCTACACAATATCAACATTTTATATCTTCTTGGATTGTCATACAATGTCAAATCAGGGAAAAGATCTTCTTTAACTCTGCCTGGCATTAGTCTCAATACTCATTTACATCATGAATGGATTGCATGGGATCCAAAACCAATTGTATTTGGAAATCTCAATTTCATTTTTAGTTTAATAACAGAATTAACTAAAACATCTCATTGGTTTCTTGGAAAGATTCACATACACTTATGTGATTATTCAAAAACTAAGGATCATGTCACTTGGTAAAATATAAATTGATTATGCTTCATGAATGAGTTTCTTAGCATTTCTTCTTCTTGTTTACACATGTGAACTAATATTATTGATTCATTTTTTTAGTGTCTTCACGCGTGCATGTGCATGCAATCATTCAAAATAATATTCTTTTATCATGATTATGTGAAAATCATAATGGGTAAAATTCATTAAGAACACACACATACCCTTTATTTCCCTCTCTTAATATCACATAGACTTTCGGGTCTTTGAATCATTTCACAAACACACTTTTTATTTTAGTTAGGTTCAATATAGTTTTGTCTCTTAAAACCAGTGTGGGTGATCTTATTTATGTGTGTTAATTATTCTTCATTCTTCCTCCTAAACATGTGCACACACTTGTTTTTATTTTATTTTTCATGGAATGAAGATGGAACCTACTCATTCTTGTGTATGAGTGTGCATCGTGCATGCCCTAGATCTTCGTATGCAAACTTCCAAAAGTTAGGAATCATTTTCTTCTCAATGGTCCTTGAGTTTCTTCTTCTTCAAATTATGCATATGCATACTGAATGGGTATGGGGTTGGTGTATGGGTGGGTTCTTCTTGTCTGTGAATCAACAGAGGAATCCTCAGCTCTAGTTCCTACAGAGAATCATAAGGGTGCATGAACCTATGGTGTACTTGTTGTATAATACACACTAGGACACGATAAGTGTTCTAAAGAACATATCATGTGCTCGTTGTTTTCATCACACATAGGTGCATTTTCTTTCCGAACCAAGATGTATAACAGTTGTCCTTCGTGCAAGGGATATGAAACTCTTCTTCTATACGGAGCAAGGCTATGCAGAAATCTTGCTTTTATGAACCATAGGGGTTCGCATTTTCCCTATTTCATTAGAGAAACCTAAGTTCCTTTCATCGATAATGGCTTAAATATTTTTCATTATTAGCCTTCTCCTTTTATTCGCCGAGGATTCTCAATAAAATATACGTAAATGTCATGTATATATGGGATTTGAATGCATGATATCCTTGGCTTTGAATATTTCAACAACATGATATGATTTCCCTAATTTCATAGTTTGTTTTTGTTCAATGCGGGCATCCATATTTCTTAGTGTAATCTTCTCAAGCATGCAAATAGGAATGCATGAAAAACATATTATTGATTTCTCATGTTAAATGATGTGGCCTCATACCTTTGGTTTCTTCATCCCGGTGAAATATTCTTCATTCGTTGTATTCATGCAACTTTAAATGCAAGAATGATATCATGTTGCTCAAATTATCATCATGCATGAGATTTCAACCTCAAATGTGGTTGGAAGATTGACCACGGTAGCTTAGAGCAAACATCAACCATAACACTCCCTTTGGGCCACTAACCATGTGTAAGTCCCAACAACATTTTTTTTAGATCATTGTCCACAAGAACAACTTGATCATTAATTCATTCTTTAATTGAACTACACAGACTTTGATCCTTGCCCTCCAGGCTGGGTATGTAGGCAACCTCCCAAAGGTTCAAGCCCAAAAACAATCTCTTCACATTGGTTCACCACAATCTCATATGATGATGATTTGTGAAACCACCCTTGGAATCAATATCTTTACATTGATTCACTTTCGTCCTTGTTATATGACGTTAAACTATACAACACTTTTGTCCAGTACGACAATAAACTACAATATTCTTTGATTTCCTCATTTGAGAAGGAACCATTATTAACATTGATTCTTTTTCAATCATGGTTTTCATTTTCAAAAAGACTACGTACATACATGGTAATGCCTAAACTTTTTATCTTAGGTTAAAACCATCATTGCACTAAAGTCCCTTTTCACCCTTCACATGTACGAACCAAATATGTACAAAGGGTAGTTTCTAGAACTACGTGGACTTGATTCCCATCTTTATGGGATACGTAGGAACATTCGAGTGTCCCTCGAATCCAGTCCCAAGTCTTTTGGGCCTAACCCCAAATTTCACTTTCAGTCCCTTGGCTGAAAAAATCCTCATGAAAACACACACTGTGTATTCATTATTATGGTCCGAATTCTATGACCCAAAAAACTAAGATCACTCATCCTTTCGTCCTGCACGACGTTAAACTGTATTTCAAGAACTACGTATGGCTTGATTCTCATTCTTATGAGATACGTAGTGAAGTCAATGTTTCAATTCAGGACCCAGCCACAACATGATTATGGTTTTCATTGACCTATGTATCTATATATACATTGGAAAATACCCATCTTTATGTATTATAATCCTAACCTTAAATATTTTCAGATCTTCATAACCCTTTTTCATGACTTATGGTCACAAAAATGTCAAACTTCTGAGAATTCTTTTGCCTGACTATGCAGCACGTGCCCATAGGTGGCCTTGCATAAACAGTCCACATAACAGACTTATCAGCCAAGAGATGCTATTTATTTGACCATGCAGCCAATGCCCATAGGTGGCCCTGCATGTTTTCAACCCCCTAACGGGTTTGTTAAATAATAGTAACTTCATTCTTGGGAAGAATGCCTCTTTTGTCCTTATTTGTCTTAAACGACAGTATGTAGGGATCCGCAAAAATAGCCATCCTTAACATATTTGTCCCATATCCTTTTTCATGATCTGAAAGTATTCAAGTCTATGGTTTATTCTTCTTCCCTACGTTTGGGTCAGACCTTCGTAGGAGTGATATTCATCTAGTTCTTCGATATTCTTGTTTGAAAATATCTTCTCCATATTCAAGTACCTCTTTCCATACAACAAACTCTATGCTTTAGAAAATTTGAATCTCCATAAACTTTCACTGGCTTTTAGCACTAGGAAAGTAAATTTCTGAGAGTTCTTTTGCCTAACTATGCAGCACGTGCCCATAGGTGGCCTTGCATAAACAGTCCACATAACAGACTTTTCAGCCAAAAGATGCTATTTTATTTAACTATGCAGCCAATGCCCATAGGTGGCCCTGCATATTTCAACCCCCTAACGGGTTTTGTTAAATAAATAGTAACTTCATTCTTGGAAACTACTTCTTCTAATGCTATTTAGCTCTTTTTCATATCATTCCTCAGATTCAAATATTCTTAAGTCATAGTTTACATATTTTCTCTCATACTTGAGTATGGTAGTTTGTTTTCAGATAAATTATCAAGGAATTGAATCCATTTTAATCCATTTTTCGGTCAAAGCTATTTCGACCTTAAACATTAGCCCCTTTATGTCCGGCTTGCATGACTTTAAACTGCCCGCACAAAAGACAGAGGAACTCTGAATAAAAGTCAAGTTCCAGCTCACTAAATATACATTTTTTTGTATGATTTAGGTAATATTGAGCAGTTAAAAGGTTCAAAGTTTGTAGGGTTATTTGTAATAATCCTAGTAAAAATCAAACTATTCTTACTAAGCCCATTGGCTTAAGTAAATTTGTAGCAGGTAATGGAAGAATGCAGACACAAATGATTGAAGACAAAAGTGTTTTTCATTGATACACAAGAGTTAGAAGGACATCCACAGACTGGAGTCTCTTCTCTTCTTTCAAGAATTACAAGAGGCTTTCAACACAACACTTCATTTGATTTACGGCATCCCGATCTTCATTAGAAACCACCTAGAATTCATTCATTCAACTGGATACAATAAGAAATGCAGTGATACCAGCTCTTCTTGGAACAATTGTAAAAGGATGTTCTTGAGTGCGGTTTGAGAAAATTTTCTGCTGATCAAACAGTGACTCTGTTTCTGTCCAAGAGACTTGGAAGATGGATACGTAGATTTGAGAATGGAGCATTGGAAGTAAAGAGCCATTTGGAGAGAGTACTCTTTTCAGATATTGCTCTAATTCCATGTTTGTCTTCTCTCCACCAACCGGCAGTGGAAAACATTTCAGCCCATGGGTTTGCCATTTTCATATCTGCAAAGGAATGACATGGAGGAAGAATTTGAAAGTTCACACCATTGTTGTTACTCTTAATGCACAGCATAACCGAAATAGAGAAGTAGCAGTGCAGCTGCATCTCAGGTGTATAATTGTTTGCATTTGGAACATTGACTCCTTGCAGTTGACCATGAACACACAGAGACAGGTAGATGCTCTGTGGGAAATTAAGATGATATTTCTTCAAGTACTTAGCCAAATCTGGAAGAGTGATGTCGCAGATGTCATAGTAATCATGGCCAATGATGTTCATCATGTCATCAATCCGCTTGCTAGCCAGTTCATAAGTCATTCCAATTCCCTTGGGAACCACTGAATCTGCACAAAAGATGAATAAACTAACTCTTAAATGGGTTTATTTTTTAAATTTTGTGAAGAAATTTGAAAAAATGGCTAAAGGCATTAAGGCGCGCAAGTCTACAAAATGGCGCGCAAGTATTCACGTGCCACGCTAGTTTTCGTCGCGCAAGTATAAACCGCGCAAGTACGAATACCTTTACAGGAGCGCGACATCAAGGAAAAACAGAGCAGACTTGCGCGGCCTAGGTGACCTGCGCGGCGAGAGCTCGAGAAGGTATGAAGTCCGGAAATCCGGATACTTGTACGGAGGTGGGGCCGTATATTTATAGGCCAGGAGGCCTACCTGCGCGCCATACCAGAGGGTTTAAGGCCTGCGCGACGCAGACTTGCGCGCCTCCCTCTGCTCATTGAAGACTTGCGCGCCGCCCTTTTCCTTTAGAGGGATTCGATTTCCTCAGAGTCAAATCCTCATTTTCTCTCCGGATCCAACTCTGAGGGGGGACTTTTGTTGACGCTCCTTTCATCACGAAATCTAAAGTTCGGAAAAGGGAATATCTGAGCTAAAAGTGATTAATCCTTTGAAGAAACATCAAAAATCGACAAAGGGATGGAAAAGGAGAACATTGCCCATGTATCGCGCAAGTTTCATCTTGGTCGCGCAAGTACACTTGCGCGCCGCCTTAACACTTGCGCGACCCCTCATGGTCTTGCAAGGGACTTGCGCGACAGATCTGGTAACCGCCCAGTAACCGCCCGGGATCTTCTTTTGCCTATAAATAGACCCTGTGGGCCCCCCATTCAAGAAGATCTCTTCCCAGAAACTCGGATCAAAGCTCCCGACGCCCAAGTCTCTTCTCAAAGCTTCCAGAACACTTCTAAGGTAATTTCTTACCTAGAATGGAAGATCTAAAGGGAAGAAGGAAGGCCTAAGTGTTGAAACTTATCAAACACTTGCGCGCCGACTTAATTCCTTCAATATAACTTGCGCGTCCCTCTTCTGGAAGAACCTCAAGAGGATGGGAAAGGGTTTAGTAAAAAGTCGCTCAAGTAATTCAACTCTGGTTGAAAATCGCGCAAGTATCCCTTATGTCGCGCAAGTATACTTGCGCGACCAATACTTGCGCGCCGCCGCAGGACTTGCGCGACCTTCAATACTTGCGCGCCCCTATCTTTTTGGGGGCCCATCTTGCCCTTTTTCACCCCTCTTAAGCCATTTCACCCTTCTTATTCAAGATTCAGTCTTCAAGATACTCTTCAAAGCCATTTATGGCATGATTTCTTGATTTGACATCCTTATCTGAAAGGAATTATGTGAAATATCTCTCAAAACCTAATGATTTAAACATCTTTATGTCACCAAAGATTGAGAGTTCATTCATTCAACCTCATCCTTTAAGATGAGAGAATCCTAACCTGGGTCTCCTTTTCAGGAATAAAGACTCAGTCATAACCTTAGGCTTCCTTTTCAGGAGTAAGCCCCAACTCCCCTAACATAGGCTTCCTTCTCAGGAATAAGTCCTAGTCATAAATCTTGGGCATCTTCCTTAAGAATAAGCCCCAATCAAGTCCTTTAAATCTTGGGCATCCTCCTCAGGAGTAAGCCCCAAACCTTAATCCCTAACCTGGGTCTCCTTTTCAGGAATAAGACTCAGTCATAACCTTGGGCTTCCTTTTCAGGAGTAAGCCCCAAGTCCCCTAACCTAGGCTTCCTTCTCAGGAATAAGTCCTAGTCATAAATCTTGGGCATCTTTCTTAAGAGTAAGCCACAAGTCTCTTAAAATTTCTCTTAACCAGTCATAAATTCCCTTTGATTTGGGTTTCCTTTTCAGGAATAAAACCCAATCATAAGTCCCCTCTTAATTTGGGCATCCTCCTTAGGAGTAAGCCCCAAGATTAGAGTATTCAAATCTCCATGAAGCACATATAACTTTGTGGACCCTGTTCATGGATTTTCTTCCTAAAAGTAAATCCTAAACCTTCACCTATCTGGGCAGTCATCTATACATAAGCCCCAAAACAAATTCTTATGATTGCATCTTTTATGGCACAATTGTCTAAATTTTACCAATACCTCTTGTTTCTCACACCGAGCATGACTCACGTGAGCTTAGAGTGTAAAAGTAATTATGACATTCATCTTTTGAGCCATCAATCATAAAACATCATATACCATTCCTCGAACTACGTGGGTTCTGATTCCTTTTTCAAAACAAAGGATACGTAGGTAGCCCATTCATGGGTTCGATCCCAACATTGAATAATCTCTGTCCTTCTGAATGACGATAAACTTCAAGTGCCCCACTGAGTGGCTTTAAAACCAGCCTGGTCATCAAAATGACCAAGAGACTTTTATATAAATGTTTTGAAGGATACCATTGACCAAGAATCTCTAAACAAATATAGATGATTCTATATTGATGAAGAACCTCGAATACATATAAAAGATTCTCTAAATTTCTTGCATATTTAATCATTGATTGTTAAAACTAAAGGAAAGCTCATTTTATACTTGGTAATGTAATAAGGATTCACGAACTTAACTTAAATCTATAAAGAGAGTCCCGGAGTAGACAATAATTCCCCTCAAAAAGGTGTGATGAGTCCGACCTCCCATCCTCTCGACCAATGCAAATTCCTAAACCTCATTAGCCCACAAGCTAATGAGCTCCTGCCTTTGGAAAGTAGGTCCAAACGGATGTGGAATCATTGGATGTTTCCGGTTCTACGAACAAACCCGTTAGAAACCGATCAGAACGTTTGAATCTCCCGTCCAGGAGGTCATCCCCGGATTCAGCGCGAAACAATATATCATATAAATATATATATAATATATTTATGTATTATATATAGATATATGATATGGAAAACACCGTTTATGGAGATGGTAGGACGTTCGTACGCAATTGATGTTGATTCTGTTTTCATATCGTGTTGAACTAAAGTAAGTGATTAATATATATATGAGTCCATATATGTATATATCCCCATTAGTATTATTATGTCATATATTATATACTTATTAATAATATATATTTTTATAATCATCGTTGAAAGGTGAACGGGGTAATTTATCTTATTGCGTCGTGGAGACGGTATTCTGTACGTACGAACGAGCGAAAATATCATTATATTGATGGTGAAATCAAAATTAATTGGATGTTATATCATATACAAATAATAATTAACATGTTATATTTGTTATTTAAATCAGTTATACTCATTGTTATACACATCCAAATAATTATGTGTTTGAATAACAAACGACACCACGACGTGGAGACAGTAAGTTGTATGTACGCACGTATGGTGACGTTTTCATCAATAGGATGTATAGAATAAAAAAATTATTGTACCATATTTATAATAACATCATGGTATGAAGAAGGTACTGGGTATATTATTTTGGTATGGAAACAAAAAATAAAGGGGAAATGGAAGAAGAAAGGAACATGAAAGAGGGTGGTGAAATTATTACCTCTTCTTCGGGTATATACTTTTTGAGTAGAACAAAAGAGATCCATTGGTTGAATTTATGATCTAATTAAGGCCTATATGTTGATGTGAGGGATGTTGAGAAGATATTTGGACATGGGTTGGCCGATCGAAAAGGATTTGGCACTATGAAATTATGAGAAGGCGAAGTTCCCTTTTAAAAGGGAGGTGAGGGTCACTTTCGTAAAAGTTTGAAATATTATTTTATAAGAAAAAAAATTATATTTCTTATGGATAAAAAATGAATTATTTCGAGGATAAAGTATGTATGGGTCCAAATCCTCTCAACCAATAGGTTTTATATAGTTTTAGGCCATCATATAAACCTAATCATTTTTATTTAACACTGAGTTAAATATTTTGACAATTACCATGTCTCTTTGTATTTTTTTGTTTTATGGTTAAAAAGAATAGTATAACAAGCCAAAAGAACAAAATTTTGATATTTTTTAATATATATAACCTTATCTAAGTCCTTTGGTTGTAGTTTATATTTTATCAAATATTATATTAATTAATAATATAGTATTTTTTTAAAACAAAATTATGTCAATTTTTACACTATTTAGTATTTTATTTTTTTGAAAGACATAAAAACATTATCACTTCAAATAATATTAATTTAAAAAACCCTAATAAGAATTATTAACCAATAAAAATACTTTAATTCATAAAATGTGTCAATTTACATTTATATGGATATTTAAATATATCATTTATTTTAATATTTCATTAATAAGGTATTTAGTCCATCATCTTTGTTTCATAAGTAAATTAAATTATATAATGTCTGTAAATTATAAATAAAATACTATTATGTAGGTAATCATTTTATCTTTATAATGAATATTTATTGACGACTTTATATTCTCTGTAACCCAATATTAAAATTTTTATAGTTATTAAACATTGAATTTAACACTTTTAACGCTTCTTTAAATAAAATAATAATAATTTTCCTAATCTAATACAAGTTGATCAAAGAGGATCAATTTTTTTTAAAATTTTGTTTTTGGTCGAATAATGATTATCCAATAGAATTAGGATATGTGTTATGGAAATTAATATATGATTTTTACCCTTAATTACCCTATCTACTTTTAACCGTGGTTAATAAAAGTCAAAAGTTACTATTCATCCAAAATTATTTTCATCTTATTGATCCACATATTACTTTTTGATATTAAATGTATGTATTGAATTTTTTAAATTCAACTTATAGAAGCGGTGAAATTATGTTTTCTGAAAATTTTCTAACGTCCATAAAATGTGGATAGAAGATGTTAAAAAGTTGAATAAAATATTATACATCTAATTTTATTATAAAATTACACCAATGAATTACATTGAACTTATATAGGTATTATATGTTTATTTAGACTTAAAATAAATTTATATAAATTTAATAATTATTTAAATAACAAGTCCAATTTTAATAATAATGTAGTGTTTTCCCCATTAATCAAAAATTGAACGTTTTTTTTTTGAAAATTACCAAATATTCACCCTAAGAAATTTTTGATATTATCAAGTAAAATATGATGTCTAATTTTCTAAATTAAATGCATAGAAGTTGAAATTATTAATTTAAAATTAATTCCCTTTGTCAAAACCAAAAAGTGGGTATTTAAAAATTTAATACAATCAAAAGATTGACATGTGTTTATGACAAATATAAATGTGAAATTACATATAATATAAAAAATTGTATTAAATGAATAAAATAATCTAATTATTCTTCCAAACTATTAATATACATAATTTAACAATATAAATTATTTCAATTAAAAAATTTGTTTTCAATTAAAACACAATATTTTTGACTATTATTCAAAATATTAAGGTTATCAGAAAAGTACCAAAAATTTATCCAAACTAAATTTTTATGTCCTTATTCTAATGAATAATTTAATTTAATTTTATTAAAAATATAAAAGTGTCAATTTTTTTAAAAAAATGGTTCTCCATTAAAAGGTGGTAAAAATGAATTTTTGAAAAATACATCTTTTATCTGAATAAATTAATTTGTTCTTATATTTTTTCTAAGAAACACATAATATGGATTATAAAATTATATTGCATATATAAGATTCAAAATTTAGTTAATACTATTCATTACTGCTTTTGGAACAAATATTATCATATATGGTGGTGCATTCGAACTCGGTGTTGCGTGTAGCGCAATCTATTGAATTATGTTAATGAGATAACGTAGTATGAAATATTGGTGTGTTAAAATGCATTTCATATAGAGGTAGATCATGTATCGTGAATGTACACATCTACACACTAATTTTAATGGTTCTAGGATATATTGGATTTTACTCATGGACATATAATTTGTGATATTTATTAAATAGTATTAACCGTAGAACAAATAACTAAATACTACAATGCATGTAACCCAAAAAAACTACACATAATGTGGATGGTAATTTCATATTTGGGAGAATTTTACTAAATTTTTTTTGTTTCATATGATATCACTAAAACTATATTCGTACACACCTATAACATCACCTGATAAAAAATTCAGAATGTCAATATTTTCACCTTGTCAATGATAAACCAGAGTCCGATAGGCATAACATTCATCATTGTCACCTTCCTTATAAAATCCTGAACATATTCCACTATATGAAATCTCACATCACAAAAAAATCCCCATTCAGGCATGATTTTTTTATGATTTTCTATTATCTTTATATAAACCATTACGTTATCTCCAATGATAAGATCCTTTATTTTCTAGAAGTAGATCAAGTGAAACAATTTTATGAAAATGGGAAAAAAATATAGGTTAAAAATTATTGGTATATTATTCTATGTTTTATTTAGTTATATTTTAATTTCAAATATGTTGACCGAAATCATAAATAAAAGTATCATTAATAATATTAATATTATATTTCTACAATAATGATATATAATAAAATAAAAATTCCAATTATGCATTCTTGTATCATCATGATTGAATAATTATTTAATATAATATCATCTATTTGATGTATATAATATATTACTCTATATTAAATCTTATCCTTCTCATAATTTAATATTTTGAGAAATATTTTATTACTGGATTTACACGACTATTCCAACATCAAATTTTCTTCATGTTATATTCATTAATAAAATTAAATTTCAATGACGAATTAAAGAACTATGTGTAATAAAAATTAAAAATTTCATTCCTCATTTATAATATCACAAATCATTATGATCACATTGAAAACCATGATTAATGTTGTATATACAACTATGATAAACACCAATTAAATGAATTTATTATTATTTATTGTGAAATGATTTAGTAAGAGATTGGTAACATTCAACCTATAAAATTCTAAATATGGAATATATATAAGAATGAAGTTGAATGAATTATTCAATTTCCCAACTCAATTCATAATCATGATGATATTTTTCCAACACAGCCTGAATATTTAAAACCATACATTTATTATAGTCAATCATGAATAAATATATATTAATGAATCCAAATAATTTATTGAATTTCCACACCACCATTACATCTCATGGGATCATCATCCTGTGCTGTAAAATTAAAAAATCATTTATTTATAATTAACACAAAAAATTCATAATCACATGGATTATAGTCATTCCATAAAAAATATACCATTAATTAGAAAAATAATGTGATAAAAAATATGTTGTCTGAATTTTGGATCAATTCAATGTTTATGAGTTTTTAATTATTCATAAATGTAGGAATAAAAACAATATACCATAGAAATAATATATTTTTCAATGTTATGTGACATAAATATAAAAAAAATAATTTTTAAATCTCATTTATATTTTTATTTTATAACAATGTTATTGTATTTTATTTAAAAAAACTAGGTACCAAATTCTACCTCACATTTAGTGTTTACATTCTATAATTCATAACTCACTTGATTATTGTGGACATTTTGATCACATATGGTTCTCATATTCTCATGGGATCTCTTATATATTCCTATGTCACAACAAGCCTTATACCATGGGAATTACTCTCCCATGAAGGCCATTCCCATGTTATTATTTTATTGACTTTGGACACATAGGATGTATAGACTAATTCATAATATCAATCTCATCTAAGTTCATAATATGTGTTATATCATACTCATATTTCTTTAGATATTATAAATAGAACCATTGTATACTTGATTACTTTTTTATGGTTATTGTATGAGAATAAAAAACATCCACTATACTAGGAATCTACAATGGTCCAAAAAATTTCATTTTTGGTATGCTACCACATTCGAATAATCTAATACCATGTTGATGGGATAGTATTAACAATTTATAGTCTCCCACCTTAAACTCTTATGGTCTGTATATTTTATCCCCACATATCTTTTGATTCCTATAAGATGTCCGGCTGTATTCCTAGATCACCTAGAACATATTCTTCATCAATAAAACATGTTCATTACCCATATTATATAACTAACCAACCAACATATTTAAATGGAATGACTAGAAATGTGTCCAATAGAAGACCATGACAATTTTTATTCTAAATATATAGTCGTAGTTATTATTGTATTAAAAATGAAATAGTAGTGGTTTATCATCCAAAATCCCTCTAATACCAACACTCAATCTCACACAATATATTTATGAACATCAATAGTCATCTGGAGCACACTGTATTTCTGGGGTTCAAAAACCATCCTCAATTCTCACTGGGTCTCAAAATTCCTCTTGAAATATAATCCACATCCGATATGTATAAAACTTCCAGGGATAAAAGAAATCAATTAGGGTACTACAAGAAATTATATACTCTGATATGTTTGTTGGTGGTATATACTCTATAATGTAAACTACTCTAAAATTTTATTAAATTGGGCTGAATTTGTTATCTTGTTAGAAAACATCTTAAAAAAATATTTTGATTTTCCAGATCAAGGACTTCCATTCACAAATACATTATATATAATTACCCACATCCATAGTGAAACATGTATGTGTTGGATCAAAATTATGATAACATTTTGTTCAACCATCACCAACCTAAAGGTGGGGAATCCTGATGAAAAAATAACAGAATACAACATCATGTTTTTTCATAAAATATATAAATAAAATCATGTAACATATTCATTACGAAATTATATGCCCACATCCACTCTAAAACTTATATGTGTTTAGTTAATCCTCTTTAAAATGGTGTTCATCCAATTCCTATAAAATGCCGTGGAATATGCATAAAAACATTTCAATATTAAACCTCACATTTAGTATCAAAATATATCACATAATATCCTTGGAACATCATTGTCATGATATGATGTCCAACTAAATGACGATATAAGAATATAATAACCCTTACACATATATTGATTTTGGGAAAAATATTAACCCATTTGAGAGTATAAAATTCTTCCAACATTTAGATAATTCCTCACATATATTTGTACAGAGAATAAGTTTTTTAAAAAATCCAATAAAAATATCACACATAAGATTTCATTACATGACATAAATTATTAATTACTAACACCTTGAGTTAATGGTATGAAATAACTACTTCTAATATATAACCCATCTAAACATAATTTAAAATCATTGACTCTTAATATATTAGGAAAACATCATATTTAATTATAATTAAATTTTATACAACATACATGTTTCAATAAGAATATATTACCGTAACTAAATTTTAGAAAATCATAATGGATTGACTCTAAGTGAAATTTTTGTCCCATGAGGAAATTCAAATACATCAGGATCATATAATCTTAGTAGGAATAAAATTAATCCATGAGATTATAATGTCAAAACATCTAAAATAATAACACAATAACTACATGATCTATGAAATGGAACATGTTGATATACCCATATATTCTAAAATACATTGACATTTACGAAATCATATCTTCACATTTCATTATGTCTTAAATGATTGTATAACTATATGTATTACAATATACACTACTATTCAATCATTCCTCTAGAATCCATAATTCTATGTAACAAGTCATTCCCTAAATCATCTTTTCTAAATATATTTTTTATTTAACATCCCAAAATAATAAATTTGTTTAACCTAGGGTCAGTTATAAGGAGGCCACTCACACACTGTAAGTCTATTATCAGTAATTTAAACTAACAAATCTAAAAATAACTTATATACTAATATAGATGTGGTGTTGGATTATGTATTGAATTAATTAATATAAATATTTTAATGATAATAATAAACACATTGAAAATAATGATAATACACAATGTTTTGACCAGAAGAAATATATTATTCTCAATGTGTCATAGTGAAACATCATTGTCTTTAAATATATATATAAAGGTTTTTTTAAATTTAAAGTCATTTTTCTTTAACACAAAACCCTATAATTAATTTTTTTTTCCAATAATGAGACTTTATCATGAATAATTAATCTCTTCTACATCAATACATAATCCAAACTACACAATTTGAATTAATTAGATTACAAAAATAATGATAATTATGGAATAAGGAAGAGAAGACAATAGTTCATAATATCATGAAACCAATCAAAAAAATAATTTTAACCACTAATATGTTCTGATAATATAATTTGATATGAAATTCTATCATAGTAACCAATAACATTCTTTATATAACCCTTAAATAATGTTGAGGCTTAATTCCCCCCCAAACATAGACATAAGGGAAACATTGTGGGAGAAAAAATTGACAAGAACAGATATGAATAGAAGATTAATAAATAAATTGTAATATATATTTAGAAAAATTTACTATTACAGAATCAAAACTCAACCATTCCCCTACAAAATGTAAATCCATTTAAAATGGAGATGAGGCACAAATTGATAGAGTAAACATGAGATAAATTTTGGCTCAAATTCTATGCTCCGGATGTTTGAGGCACTTTGACAAATTAATTGTGAGTATTTTGGTCTTTTTTATTGTTGAAGGTTAATTTAGATTTCCACCATCATGAACTGTCAAAATATTAGCGTAATTTAAACCTAGATTATGATTATCCAGAATATTTACACCATGAAATTAATTCTATATATTTAACTCTTCGTTTTCCAAAATTCAGACTTCCTATGGAAACTGGGAATGAATAAGTAATATTCTCGAGTTCCCAAACTCTTTAATGATGTTAATTAATTTCTTATGAATCTAAATTATTAATTTTAGATTTACATGAAAGGCCTTGTTCAAGATAAAATACCTTATTATATTGTGTATCGTTCTATTCAATGATGTTGAGGCCTAATATATGAGCTGATTTTGGGCCTTATTATAATGGATTATGGTTTGTATATAGACGGATGACATGCATACCAAGGTGAATGAAATCTAAATAATTATATTTCACAATTTCATTAACATTAAAAATTTATATGGATGAAATAAAATATATTAGTAAAATTATTTAACTTTAAACATGGTCCATTTTTTCATTTATGCTCGAAATACCAAAAAATGGGAAAACATGAAAATTTATTATAAAATAACACAACAGTGGTATTATAAAAAATTAATTATATAATAAAATATATGTAAGTGATTGCTTCATTCTTAAACTTATGAAAAATATATTCAACAGGGTTACAATATGATATAACTCTTCCAGGAAAATTTAATAATACCCATCCATAAAAATAAAAACATTATCCTCAAAATTAACAATGTTAGATCATACTATATTATTTATTTAATATACATGTGATAAACTATAAAGCCACACTTTAAAAAAAATCCCTTCGATATGAACATTAAAAATTTATGACATTCACATTGAGATATTTCCATACACATGATTCTCTTAAAGTATTTCAATGATAAAAAAATGATACTTGACCATTTCATATATAGGTAATAATAAATAAGGATATAATTTGTTAAATTCACCATGAAAAAATATAATTATTTCTAAATAATCCAATTTTCTATCCTCATAAATATTTTATTGATTATGGAAATATTATAGAAGAGATACTAAACATTATCTTTGGCACCCCTGTTGGATTGTTAGCCTGATATGTTTTAGGCCATTTCAATTAAAAAATATAAAGTTCTTCTATGTCTAATAAGATGCATATATAATGAGAAAAGACTCATTATTTTATTATTCATACCTCTATATGTTCTCATCCATGTGAGTTCCATGACTCATTCTATATTCATTTTATTATAATGGAATGGGGGTCTAATATAGCTAATGTTTACAGTTGAACTGCTTTTACCAAAAAAAATGGTGTGGTGGTGCATAAAATAAAATAATTATATGAAAATTATAAAAGGAGTTCCTCATATAAAAAATTTAGATGAAAAAATGTAATGACATACTAATTTAATGATCCTGTTATAGGTAATATATAAAGAATAATGATTTGGAAGTGAATATTATACCACTTAATAATTTAATTTATTGTCCTATTACATAGAAAAAAACTGATGAATAAAACCTGCCTAAAACATGTGTTGAATAAAATTATATAAATTTGGATCACATTTTTAATATGGTCTCCATAAGAAGAGAGTTATTTTTTATTGTCCTGAATCTAGGATTCTCATGTCATGAGGGTTTTAGATCATGCTATTAGGACCATTCGAGGGATTAAGGATGAGGAGTTGTATCCTTTCTATGGAATGAGTATGATGCAAGAGGTACAATGTGTAGTGTCAATAATCAACCTGTATGGTTGGTTTTTGGTATTTATAAATTAAATTTCAATTTTTTTACCAATTTATGATGATATGGAACACGTATTTCTTCAATGGACAATTACCATATTCAAATAATTGGTTACACTATTACAATATTAGTGCATATGGTGATTGCATGTACTTTTATATTTTGATTAAAAATTTAATCTAGATATAATAACGTATTAGGGTCATCTATAAAATTCCATATTAAGGGAATATATACATAGTTTATGATAGGAGTCGTTTTATTTTATAGGAACTCATCAATGATAGCTATGGACGAGGTCTTAATAACACCATATGATTTTTGGAATCCATTTTCACAAAAATAATGAATAGATTGGCTTGTGAACATAAAACATGCAGTGAAAACTACCATTATATATTTTATTATGAAATTATAACCACTATAAAGACTATCTCATATAAAAAGATAATAATTATTTAAAAATTTGTAAATAATTATTATTTAAAATAGAATAATTATTCAAAAAAATATTTGAATAAAATCATTTTTGATTTCATATATATTATTATTATTTTCTAATGTTAATTTAAAAGACTAACTTTATTATTAATTTAACAATTTCAAAATTTATTTTGGGTAATTCACAGAGATTTTTTAAAAAATTATTGATTTTAATGTACATAGTGAAAAAAAGTAATATTTTTCTAATGTCATCATTTTAATGAATTAAACATTTTTTCCATTTTTTATTAAAAATTAAGAAAATAATTTGATTAAATTATTTTTAAGGTAATATTTTATATTTATAATACACAATTTCAATGTTTTGGAAACTCAATTAAAATACCACACCAAAAAAACTATTTTATGCTTCAAATATAAATAATTTTTTAAAACTTTTTGAATTTTAATATATCAAAATGGATATAATATTTTAGACAATTTTTTAATATATTTTGATAATATTAATTTTAATTTGAGGAAAAAATATTATAATTAAGGATAATTTTATCAATAGTGATAATAATAAATTGGACAAATTTATAGATTTATTTTTCTAATATTTTGACTTTTCAATATAATTAAATAAAGTAATATAAATAAATTACGCTAATATTATGTTTAAACACATATATATTTATATTTTCATTCATATAGATATTAATCATTGTTGAATATTTTTTGAATATATGATGGATAAAACATCTTTTTCCCGCAAAAAACTACTTCCCAATATATAATCTATTTTAAATTTAATGTTAATTTTATATTACATATGAATTGAATTATATTATAAATAGTTTAAATTTTGATCAGAACATTAAAATTATGCCAATGAGGTTATATTATTTGTTCAGAAAAAAATATGTTTCCATTAAATGAAATCAAAATTCAATAAATCATTTTTTGAAGTTAATGGTTCACGTTTGATTGACCAAATGTAACCAAAAACTCCATTATTTCACACATTGTTAACCACTGAATCTTGAATACTGTAATGATATCATTGATATGTAAAAGTTATTGAAAAATATTCCATATTATTCTACTATATATGTTGTTCATTTCTACCATCTCAATGTTCCAAATCCACATATAATTTTCTTTGAGCCTTGACCTAAGTTACCACTCCTATAAGTATGATTTTCTATCATAATTCCCAAGTAATTATATAATAGCATAATCCCTTCATTTACGAGGTCACTATGAAGATAAATTTTGAGGAACAATAATGTGTTTCAATTAAACATTCTATTTTTTTATTATCATTTTCTTCCAAACCTTCACAAAAATTTGACAACCAAATATTTTAAATTTGTACATTTTTTGATAGTTTATAAAACACACATCTGTGAGCTTAAAAACCAATGAAATTTCATTATTCGAATATAACTTTTATAACCTTGTAGTTGAATTGTATTAGATAAATTGAAGTAACCACATTATTAAATATCCATAATTGTCTTAATAAATACAAATATCTTGATTAATTATTTGTATAAGAGGAATCCAATTTTACCAAATACATTTTATTCTTTAAAATATTTATTTCAAAATATAATATATTACTTTTTTGGGAAAAAATGGTAATTAATTTTTTCAAAATATATTATGGTTATTTGATTAAATAAACATCATTAGTGAAATCATCATAGGTAATTAATCTTATGATAATATTTTAGGATAATTATAAAATAGTTGATTTTATAATGTGTAGTTTTAAATATAGATTTTTCAATTACAGTCTTTAATTTATGTTATTTAAAAGTTTCATTTTATTTTTTATCTATAATGAAGTTATGTATGATTATTTTTACTTATATTAGTCTAATAATTTGACAAATACATGAAAACTATTCATGATTTTGATATAATTTAATTTTTTTTTCTTATACAATATTTTTTTTAAAAATTATTTATCATTGTCTCTTTTAATTTATATAATAATGGATTTCTATCACTTTATGGGAACAAATCATGAGAAAAGGATTCGAAATTTTTAAATAATAGGTTTAAATATTGTAAATAATCCCACTATATTTTTGGTCATTTTTAATTGTAACAATGGTAATTATTTTTCACCACATTAAGGGTAAAATAGGTAAAATATTGATAAAATCGTGAGATAAGTTCACAAAATTAACCCACCAATTCCCTTTTTCCTATTTTATTTGTAATGTTTTTCCTATTTCATCAAATTCACGAATATATGTCCACCTGTTGAAATATTTAATTTATTTTTACCACTATATTAATATAAATAAAGAATAAATACAAAATGTCGCTCTCTATATTTTCATTTGTATAAAATATTCTTTTGAGGATAAAATGATCATTAGTTCAATTGTAACTGATTATACTTTGGATACGTTATTATTTTTAATTGATTTTTTTTTCTCTTTTTTAGTTTATAAATAATTATCTTAAATTCTTATGAAAAACTAATATAGTATTTTTCTAACTAATTGATAAATAAAATATATTATTTCAATAATACAAATATAAAAAAATCTGGGTGAATTATAGTTATAATATAACATTCTATGTCAAAATTACATATTATATATTTTGGTAAAATTTATATTTTAATTCTAAATATATCATTTTTAAAATTCAATTTGTGTGACTACTCCATAAAATGATGTTAATACATTTTTATTATTAAAATATATTATCATATTATAAAAAACATAAAATTATTCAACAGAGACATGTAGGGTCATAAATGGTAAAACATTTTATCCGTTATTTATTCAGGATCAAATTTTTAATTTATAATATAAATTATTACCCATCAATATTAAATACTCATTACCATTATTTAGATTTAAATTGGATAAAAAGTACGTAAAACCAAAATAACGGTTTATAATTACACAAAACTCTATGAAAATATAGTTTTCTATTTATGTTTATTCATTTTATCCTTTTCCAACAATTATATATTCATTTTTAATCATTTTTATTGATAATAAGATATTTATATGTTTTTTGTCCTTCCATATTTTTCCTTTCACTCCATTATAAAATTAAATTGCTTTATCTCAAAAATAGACCCCATATTGAAGCATATAAGATTACCCACCAATAAATAAATATATTCCCTACATCACAAAGAAAAATTATAAAATTTATTCATTATTAATTATCATTAATATCATTCTTAGATGATCTAAATGAGATCATTCAAAATAGTAGTAATTGTCAATATCATTTTTGATTTCAAATTTAAATCCACTTATATTTTTTCTAATTTTTTTATCACACTAAAAACTATCTCCAATATGAAAATATAATATGTTTTTATTTTGATAATATGATAAAAATTACCCATATCTTTTTCATCAAATGAAAAAGAAGGACACCACACAAGTATACATATGACTTCTCATCATCAGGAAAAAATGAAAATTTTAACTTCATTACCAAATTACATAGATTAATATAATCATATTATTGTAAAATATATATTCTATTCATAACATAGTTTTTATTCTGATACTATGATATGAAAGTATTCTTCTTACCAAAACAAATAATGAAAAGTGCCAACATCTCTCATATATGTAACTGAACTACCATCTCCATGGAGTGTAATGGTACAATTTCCTTTTATGATTCAAAATCATATAAATAATGATAGTTTTAGGAAATATATAAGACATATTAGTTTTTCATAAATGGTAAATTATTTTCTACCTTTATTCCTTTACATCCATTTACAAATGGAAAACACATTCATGTTTAAGTACAACCTATTATTTCCACAAATACTGTAATTCATTTATCTATATCGAGCATTTCTATATATATATATATAATTAATTAATTATAATTAAATATTTCTATAAATTATTTAGATCATAGAACCATGAACAATATAAAATGCAAAAAACGATAAAACAAACTCATAAAAGAATAATGGACCAGTTATCACCTGGATGAGTGATATCAATATTGAATTATTATTAAATATGTGATAAATGGTAATAATTAAATCATATTTGGTATGACATATAAAATTCTTTTGAATTAATATATTTATTATAAATCAATTATTTTCATACAAGAGTTCTTAAAAGATATGAATGTTTTTAACACAATACAATGGTGTATCTCAAAATCTCACCAATATTAAGGATTGATTATGTTTATATCTCTATGGGTGAATTATTTTAACATTATTACATATTCCCTATATATTTTATAACAATATTCACATTTCTAAGAAATAAATGGTTTCCATTAATTATTTTCTCTTTGGGTAATCAGGATAATTAAATAACATTTTTAAGGAAAACTGATAATAAATTCTATTTGGTAGAGAATTTTTTACATCCCCTAATTATCATTATAATTATTTGAAAAAAAATCGTTATTATCATTTGATTTTTTAATGTCATTTTATTCTTGTTTTAATTTTTTCAATATATATTAATGTTGTAAATTTTTTCATATTCTGAAATAGTTATTATTTACCAATCAACAAAACATGTGAATGGTATAATTATTTTAACATATAAAACATCAATGAAATTTACGACCATCATGACCACCTAGTTAATTGAACATTTTTTTTAAAAATTTCAAATCATGTTTTTATATAATGTTTTTTCCTTAATATTTTGGAAATTAACATTTTTTTAGATATGAGATTTTAACTCCAAACGGGTCTTTTCTAAAGGAAAATTCTAGTGTAATTTTTATATATTCTCATCATAATAAACATAGAAGGTTGAATATTGTAATATACTGTGGATATACTCTTATAATAAAATCTAAAAAATATTTCAGAATCTTTTATGATGTTTTCGACTTGGGAAAGTATTTATATTCAATATTCCAGTTCTTATGATACAAGAATGTTTTTTATTTTACAGATTGTTGATTAAGTTTCAATTTTTATTAGTATAATGAATTTAGTGGACATATTATATGATATTTAAAGCATATAATTACATATAACCTCATTGCATTTGTTGGTATCTTGAGATATAATAATCATTGTATTTGGTGGAAACCTTACGGATTTATCTAGATTTATTTACAAGAGTACATGATTATAGGTTTAAAATTCCTAACATTATGAATTTTATCAGTATGGAATTAAATTTTTATTATTGTTAAATTATTTTAATTGTTATAATAATCATGTATTAGGTTCGAGCTTATATGATTATATATTTTTTTTTATTTGATGATCATTTATTCCATGCATATTATTTATTCTTTTTTTATTACTTGTCACCTTTCAATGGTTCACACCTTTCCTAAGCATCTAAGGTCACCCCATTCTTATTATTCATTTCCCAAGAATAATAATATTTTTACAATGATTGATAGAAAATGCTATTGTAGTGGAAATAATGATGTTCTCAATGAAAATACTATGTTTTAATTTTTATTCATACATAATGATAGATTTATGTATATATCTTTTTTTACATGACTGCCAAAATATTACTCTCTTTTTGATAAGATCACATATATACAATAATAATTTAAAAATATAACCCAATTCTTGGGATACATGGGTAGATTCCATTACACTTCTTATAATATGAAGTTTAGATGAAAAAATGAAAACAATATTTTTAAAATCATCAATTGCAGAACATATCCCTTTGACTGACTCTAAGGATATGTATAAGTATACGACAAAATCAAAAATAATTTGTATGGTAGAAATTATATGGTTTATCTTTTAATAAATAAATTTCTAGATCATAAAATTTTACATGGGTTTTATATAGTTGCATCAAGGGATAATAACAGTAATAATATTTTTAAAAGTATACCCCAACCATCATTATTCCATATAATGAGTGTTCCCTTTATACAAACCCAGTTTTACACTACTGAGGTATATTTAGGGTTTAATTAAAATTCTATTTATGATAAATTATGATGTAATTTAATAGATTATAACCATAAATAATGTAATTAAAAAATATTGTGTAATAATTTTGATAATGGTATCATTTTTTATATTTACTATAAATAATATTGATGATTATTTTGTTCTATAAGTAATTTATTTTCTCATAAAATGTTTTTTGGTTTTAGATAATGGCTGAACTCAATGGAGACATATAAATAATGAATGTGAGATAAAATTTAGAGAGTATGAGAAATTATATTGGATAATGACTAGAGTGAAAGATACTGGGAGTATGAGACAACATTTATCAATGTATATGATTATTATCATAGTCCCCAAAAATCTATTGGACTCACAAATTAATAGAATAATGAAGTTATATATGATCTTGGGTGTGTAGTCTATGGATATATGATAGTTCAATTTCTTTCATTTCATAAATGAATATAAGTAAACCCCGGTAAATGTTTCGATGGAATGGGAAAATCGTTTTTTGTGAGGACAGTATATTTATAAATAAATTAATAATAATTAAAAAATGATGAGATTTATTTAGGGTTATTAAATTTATATGAACATTCAATATATAATTAAAAATTTCATGTGTGGGGAATATGGAATAAATGTGCACCAATTCTGGAATTCAAGGGTTAAATCATAGTCCAAGAAAGGACATATTCTCTTACGCTTTTTGTTGTGACAGGTTTTTTGAATTTTGAATAGGATAAGGTGATTAATATCAATTATAATGTAAATGGTATTATATTATTGAACATATAATTGGATACAGATCTGATGATAATGTGATGTACGTCATCCTTGATGAAGTTTTTTTCATTTTTTGGATTTACCAAAATATTCAATGATTCTATGTGAGTAATAAATATTTTCTTAAATTTTGGATTTATATACATTTTTATGTTGGGATAAAGAATGAATTATGGATACTATTATGAGATTATATGTTTATGGATTTAAAATGTTCAAATCCATGGATACAGTAGTTAGAATCTTATGTGATAGTATATTGAGGTTATTTGAATATGTTACTCCATATTTGAAATAATAATCTATTTAATATTAAATAAAAAATTCGGATTGTATTTTATATTATTCCATGATAATTATGTTCTATTGGGTAGTGGTATATAAATAATATTTTATGATAAAACGTGGTTCATGATAATGTGATATTTTTGGATATATTTAAGGCCATGATAATGTTTACCATGGACATTATTATATACTATTTATTCAATGATATTTTTTTTGTGATGTTCATTATATAGTTAATTATAATGGGAATTAATGATATATTATAGATTCCCAATTTGATTGAAATATATATAACTATTAGTTTTATCATGTAGTCTACCATTATTCATTATTTTTTGAGAATATAATTAAATTATTGGGATGTAATCTAAATTTTTTGAGATAATCATTATAGTTAATGAATTATCTACATTGATGGTTATTGAGGTTAATTGGGATGCATTGTTGTTTATTTTTTGAATAATCTGTGTTAAACCTTTAGTGTTAGTATATAATGTTTAATTTAAAATATATTATGTAACCATAATTAGGATTATGAATTTTTTATGTTATCTTACACTATTGTATCATATATAATTTTGAATCTATTGGAAAAAGTAAAATATTTTTACAAATCCCCTCATGTCCCAATGAAGTGTGATCTAAAAAATCATCTATATAAAATATTATCAATGGTATGAATATAACCATTGTTTATTCTACATAGATATTCATGAAAACCCAATAAGAAACACTAATCAATGTCAACGTGATTATAGAGTAATATTAATCCATTATCACATTTCATAATTAGAAGTGTTTCATCCTTGTAATTGAATGAGGCATCTGAATAAAGGTTCCTCCACTGTTTATATGAAAACTATGGATAAAATTTCCCTAGAGGGATATTATTTTATATCTTAAAAATCTATGGATGTGCATTCATGTCCATATAGATAATTATACCATCCAAAACATCTCCCAAGTTTTGTAGATCTTCTTCATATTCAACATTCGGTATATGGATTCTTAAAGGTAAACACTAATAACTCTTTTTGTACCTTTTGGGTATTTTATTATATTGTTAAACTCCTTTAAAAGAATGATCTGATGTATCAATCATGGTTTTAAATAATTTATTAATTAGTAATTTTAGTATTGTGAAATATATGAAAATAATCACCTTATAGACAATGTGTTACAATTTAATTTTATCAAAAATTAAAAACATCCACAGTAATATCTTTCTCTCTACTAGATAAATTGGAATGATTTTCATTGAGGGTATGGTTTGAATATTTTACGAGCAGAATAAAATTACCAACATATTTTCCTAAAACACCCCTAGAGTCATGATACATGTATTGAACATCCACTCAACATCCTCACTATCTGGTGAGATGATAAAATGAGTTTCTAACAATTTATTTTTCAATGTCTCAATGATACCCTAACTATATTCACTAATAAATGGAATATCTTTTATTATATGTTGTATCATTGGTTGAGAAATCTGAAAAAAAAAATCCTTCAGAGACATGATATAAAACCTATCATTGAAGTGAAAGTATCAAATTCATTTCATAAAACTATGTTAATATAACTCCTTCATTACATTGGGTTTTTTGGAAGAAAATTATAATAAATTAAATTATAACTTTTTCTCATGGAATATACCGCCATGTACCATTAGGTCACAATTTTATCAAGTTGGAAGATGACAATTTTAATGGAAACAATGCATCATTATTTCTAATTTAATCAATAAATCCTAAAAAGTTCATCCATTAATGGATATATCATCCATAAAAAAATCCACTATCTCATCAGCTATATCATTTAATATATGTTTCATCCGACATTTTAATATTATGGGCAATTTTAAAATTTCAAAATAAATTATTCAATAGACACAGGTTTCTTAAGGACATGTAATCATTTTCAATGAATGATTAGTCAATCCAACAAGGATTTGACTCTACTAGGAATATATATCTTGAATTATGTTTAATTATTTATAGGATAATATTTCTATTATATAATCCATAAAATGTATATAATATTGTAACATCTTGTCCAATATATTGAGGCCATATAATCAAAACTGACTCTCCATCCATTAATTATATATATATTAAATAATTTATATTTATTATTTATAATCTCATTGGGACTCTATTATTTGATTCCAAATGTATTGGGCTTACCCATTAACCCATCGAAATTAAACAAATGATTCCAGTATCTAAATGTTTAAAACATTCTTCTTGACCACCTCATTCATGGGTGTGGTGAGCAGCCTTTGAGGTTAGCATATTTTTTTGGAACATTATTCTAATAAAATATTATGAGTGAAATATTTGGGTTGAACCACATGATTTCATCCTATCCAAAATCTATTGACTTTTTATTAACATATGTACTTTTAAAAGTTTTTCATCATATTATTTAGTAATTTTAATGATTTTTATGATGATAACAATGTTATTAGTCTAAAATAATGAATATTTAATCGGGCTTGGCTTTAGATTTCATTCCAATGGTGGGATCATCATGATTGACAGAGTGTATTCATGAAAATAGTATTTTTTAATAGGTTTTACATATTAAATATCTTTATAGTCATTACTATCCTCCTTAATAAATGATTGGATCTCCTTCTCATCATCAAGAGAGATAATGACATATTATTTATTAGGAAAAAATATATCCACAAAATAAACTAAATATTTACACAGATTTGATTCTTTTACAATATTCAAAACTATTTTATAATCAAAATATAATAATATAATTTTATGTTGATTTACATCAATCAATTCTATATAGTTATTGATATGTTTTCATACTATAATGATTGAGATACCATCCTCTTCCACTATAATAATGTAGTGAATTTATGTATGGAAGATGAATTTTAAAACAATTCTAAATACTGTCTCAAATATTATACAACGATACATGAATGATGTATCAACTAGATGTAGTATATCCCCCAGAAAATTTATTGTCCAAAAGTCATTGTTTTTAGAATATTCCCATATTTATGAAAGTTTTACTTCTTATGTTATCACATAATGGTTTTATAAAATTATATTCCTCAATGGTGTAGAGGATCAAGACCCTACCATAGTCTTTCATGTTAGGTAGATGTTTCAACTGAATAACTACTAATTATTCTACAATGAATGATATAACTCCAAATTTTTCATTAATCTATTTATTAGAGAAAAATACAATTAAGAATTTGGTATAAATAGTAATTTATGAAAAGGATTCAAGGAAATTAAATTAAATATGATGTTATTTGAACATTTTAAAAAAATTATTTTATTATGGTTTTATCACCCCTTATTGCATCATATCAAAATATAGATGGGGTTTTCCATGGTTACATATCCATATTGGTATATTTCATAATTAAAAATCCTGGATCATTAACCATTCCCCTTTGTTGTATTAGAATTTTTATTATTCTCAAGGTTCTTATTTTTTTGAATTCATGCCTCATTTTTAGGGGAGTATTTTTTTTCCTCTTACGATCTCCATCAAATGTATATTTTATCCATATAATTCACCCACCACTGAGGATAATAACCATGGAATCTTCATATAGAAGAGTCTTTGTATTAATAAGATGTGTTAGACGTAGTCGATCCGAATGTGATTGTGAAATTTTTCATAAATTATGTTTATGTATCTGGCTTATTTGTATTTTCTCTATAATTACATAATATTATGTATTTATTAATTGAACATTATTTTGATCAAAATAAGTTATCATAATCCCCAAATTCAATGACTATTTTGGGGTTTTTTCAGTTGTATATGTAGATATTGCTACTGAAATAGTTGTAGATTTGTGAATTTTGGAGTTATATGGGTTTGTTAGTGTGGTTGTGGAATGGGAAATCTTGTGTACCATGGTTTTTTTATTTTTTTATTACCTCTACATTATTGGAATTTTCAAGCATTTTTATTATACTGTTGATGAAGTGGACTTATTTATAGTAGGGCTATTGATATTTTTGAGGTAATTGATTTTAATTAATGTGATTAAATATTGCGCATGAAATTCATCGATTCCTTCACAAAAATTGTTATATCACTGTGATCCTCAACACATTACCCATAAATGGAATTATATAACATGAAAAATGGTGGTTTTATGGTTTTTGGAATCTAAATAGTTTCCAGTTTTTTAGTTCATGTCTCAACCTCGGTTGTATAGAGTGTGGTTTCATTTAATAGGTTTAACACCTACAATGATGGACCTTGATAAATATTTTATAGGATAATATTTTGAAAAAGTATATATATAATTGGTTATCCTATTTATGTTTTTTTACATTATCTTTTAATTAGTAAAAATATTCATCATGGAGTGAGTATCATGGTGTAGTCCAAGATAAATTTTTGGAAACAATATTGAAACGTCTAGTACAGGGTTTTGAAATTTCATGTTAATTTCATAAATTTTTCACATTACTCTCAATTTGATTAAATATTTAAATTAGGGAAATTTTAAATATCAATTGACATCTTTCATGTTTGTATGGTTTGAATGTATTTATGTTGTTTTTTTGTAGTAAGATAATCTAATGTATTAATTGAATTTTTAGCATTATTTTTTCACAAAACTCATCACTACGTTTAATAAACAGGTTGAAAATATCATTAATAGAGGGGAATATGAAGATAAAACATTGTTAGAAAATTTATTATGTAATTAATGTAAATTATTTATATTTTCATTTGGATCTCCAAAATGAATTCAACTAAAATTTCCCATATTATTGATCATGATGATCAATCTAGGTTTTATTTCAAATGTCTATGCCGAAAAGGGAGGGTCAAAAATACAAATTACATCACCTAGATTGATGTAAATCGATAATTCTTAAAGCATCACTCCAATAGTTGTGTCCTAATTCCCCCCACTTCCATAACAAAAAATTATGGATTTGAAGGATTTTTAGGGTTATGAAGCTCATCATTGACTATTTGATATCATGATGAATGGTACCTTTCAATTTGTAGTTCGAATGTGAGATTTTCTTGAGGATATGATCTCCTTAAACAGGTCATGTTGTAAATAATCATTCACTAATATATCAGTATAGATATTGATAAAATCCTTATAAAAAATTTATAAAAAAAATTGGATATGAATGGTATGTGAGTAAATCAAAGGTTCTAATTCATATGTAACCATTAGATAATTCAACCAGAAAAATGATCAAAAAAATTAATGCGGAGGAATAGTGTTGTTAATATTATATAAATTATTCAGATTAAAAAAAATTAGGTTGTCCTAGCTAACAAAATTGTGAATGTATTTAGTATAGAGGATGTAAAAGTTTTATCACATAGTAAGGTGATTGAAACATGCGTGACAACAAGATTTGATACTAGTTTTGATTATCCATGTAGTTACCAAAATGATTTAATTTCAACATAAAAAATTAGATTAAATTATAATTGAATAAATAATGTTTCATGATCAATTTCATGGAGCTTGTACAATAGATATCCCAAAAAATAATATATTATTTTCTTATTACATAGACATCAATGTCATTCAAGGATAACATATTATCATTGATCAAAGAAAATAGAAAACCAAAATTGGAATCCACCCTTTGGTTTAGGGGTTAATTTAATAATACAATAATCATGAAAAGAAATTCAAAAGTATAAAAATATATTATGATATCATTCCTAACAAGAATTGTTCTGATTAGGTTATGGTTCCCCTTTTCCAATATCTATGACCTGGATCATGAAATGAGGGGAAATAATATTCAATTATTAACTTGATTCCTAGATAATAGATTACCCAAGTTGATTTAAGTATTTATTTTATATCCCACTACTCATACCATTGATGGATAGTCCTATGTATATTATCTATACATGAAAATAGTATTATTTAAATATAAAATATATGCACAATTATAATGTTTAGTATAATCTATAAATGATAAATATAGACAATTAAAAAAGGAATTCCAACATGCATAAAAGATAAGAAAATTAAAAAAAATGTAATTTAATGAATTAGTTGGTTTGAAACAATAAATATATATTAGAATCGTATTTTTGGAAAAAATATTATTGTGATGATGGAAAAATATAAATAAAGAGTCTAAAAGTAATCATAAATATAACCTTGTTCCATGTTAGGGGTCCTAGAAAATAAATAGAACTGGTAAATTATTCAATGAAATATATTTAAATAAAGAGTCATTATATAATTTAATCTTTTAAATATGATCAGATCAAGAATATTTATTTTATATCCTTAGTTTCAATATTAAAATCCATATTATTATGTATCTATATTATTCAAATCATTAATAAAATCCAGAAGATCATCTTAGAGGTTCAATTGAGACATTGGCAGAGGAATTCAAATTGGGAATGTATTTGAAATCCTATGATTTTATCATCTAAATAATTTATGATTCATTATTGGTTAATATCTCATGCCAATGGATTTTTTTTTTGATTCTTGTAGAAATACTCATCATTAATTATCTATAATGGAAAAAAATATAGAGAGACAACTCCATTTCAATGTGATTTACAATTTCCTATTTAAATGTCCCACACATCAAAGTATCAAAATTTATAACATTTATAACAATCAAAAAACTGAAAAAAGAATATACAAATTTATAATATCACATTTAAGACCATTTTTATGAAAATAGTTGTTCGATAAAATATATAAAAGTGTAAAATTATTTGAAAAGTGGTTTGCATGATTAGAAATGGGAATTATTTCTATGAAAATTTATTCAAAATATTAATTTTATCTAATAAACATGATGATGATGTGAAATATAAATGGAAAATCAATGGAGTTTTAGAAGAAAACATAAAAATTTCATTACATAATTGTGTTAGCTAACACTTTTTAGGCTCTCGTGATGTCCTGGTTGATTTGGGGTAACATTTATAAATGAATTACTTTCTAAGACTTTGTACATCATGTTTCCGGATATTATTATATAGTTCATGTGATCTATACACCATTTGGTTGATATTTTCCCTTTATTACATTAAATATACATTATTTGTTATGAAATTTTTATTAGAAAACTACTTTATTAAAGGATTGATGAAAACATTACATTCTTTCATTGATGATGCCTCATCGTTTTTTCCATATTCTATAAAAATATTGAATATGGATTTATTTCTAAATGGAAAAAATGTATTTTTTTAATTGAATGTATTATAAAATAAATGATATCTTATGAAATGGTTTTCTAAAAGTGGTTTGAATAATTAATAAAATATTAATATTGATAAACTTTATATTAATTCATTGGATATATATATAGTATTGTTTATTGATCAGATACTAATTTTCCCTGTATTAATTTATAGAAAAGATTTTTATGATATATGTAAAATAAATTGTGTTATATATTTTTTGGAACTTCATGGTTGTGTTGAATTTCTAATGGGTTAGATCAGTGGTGTTATTTGGTCACATTTAGATGGAACCATGCATTTCTGCAGGTTCTACACTGTTTTTTCACTTATAGATTTTCATTATAATGATTTTCTCTATGTGTTGGATGTTATCCTTTAGATTAGTTATTTAATAGATGATATATATATAAATATATGTATATTTACAAGTTTATATATTCTGGATATATTATATATTTCACTACTCTTTATATCCTATCAAATGTCTATTACTAGGTGAAATTTCTTTCATGATTCTGTGTATTATACCCTAGGTATTTTCACCATTATGTGGGGATATAGAATGTGTTTTGGGACTTGTGAAAGGAAAATACTGTTGGGATTACATTTTGACCTGAATTGGTCTGTTATAAACCCTTCCTCATTTAAATTTACCCATAATGCTCTTCTTAAAATTATCACCAACCATTGGGACTATATACAAGGTAAAATTAAAAATGTCTGGAATACTATGGTGGAGAAACATCAGTGCCTATATTCCCTCCATTAACAATCGATGTACGGTTATAATGTATGAAGGTTATATCAGGGTTGTTATTATGGATAGTGTGACTGACAAGAGTAATGTTAAACATGATGTATCATACTAAACTCATATATCCATAGCACATGTAATCGATTTGGAAATTTTGGAATCATGATGTCATTGTGAATGGTAAACCTGTAAAATAATTTATTTTTTAACAATGGTTAATCCATTCGATCCTATATCCATATTTCAACTAGAACATGATTTTAACGTTAATTATTGATTCTCAATCCAATACCAATATTTTGATCTATCATCATCTCAGGAGTCATAGTTGAATCTATTCCCATTTTATAAAATTTTTTTGTTGTTTAAAAATTCATTATGTATTGTTCATACAACTCTACATTGTTCTAGTAACCTCTGTCAATTTTGTTTTCATGGACTAATACATCCTCATTCATTAATGATTATTCCAAAGAAATTGGTTCTCATAAATTGAATATCATTCAGGAAAAGTATAATACTCATATAAATTTCACAGAAAATGTTTTTTCATGAAAATATAGAATCAATATGTTTCTGAGAATATCATTGGTCCCCTCTAGGATACTCCCCCAATTTCTTAAAAAAAATTAATACTATGTAACATGATCCAAGGGGTGTAAAATCCTCCAAATTTTAATTCTTCCTCAAAATTCAATTATATTCATCCCCATCATACACAGTTTTATTGGAGTCATTTTACGGAAAAAAAATTCATGAATATTATTTCCCTATGAGGAAATGATAACCTCCAAAGATATAATTGTGTAATTTACTGATGTTCACATAACTCATAGTTTCATGAGTCTATAGCTTATGGTGTTGATGAATACTACCTATGAATGATCACACACAACAATTGGTATTCATCCTCTTTAAAATGATATTGTTGGATAAATAGCCCTATGATTTCTATATTAATGGTCTGGATTTTGGATTCAAAATTTTGGGGAATCTAAATCTCTCATAACATTCGTAATAAATTTGAGGTCTAGTAAAATCCAATGACGCTCCAATGGGCACCAACATGTGAGAAACTGAGGTGAATTAAGTTCCATATATCGATAAATATATATTTTGGTTCATGAGATCTTATAAAAACACTATGTAATTAGTAAATTAATTTTTATAATGAATGAATCCAAATAAAAGACGAAGAATAAAACAACACCTAACATATTGGAATGCATATTCATAAATACTCATTTTATTCCATCCTTTAATGAAATATGATATCATTGATGTATATGGACAATGATTTGTGTGGATTTACAATTAAATAATATTAATTAACAATCAATATGCACTACCATTGTTGTATAATTTTTCACCAAACAACTAAGAATTAATATTATGTTTGAAATCATTAATGAATCCTACTACCTATGACAAACTTGTTAGAATCTATAATCATTTACACAATCCTAGAACAAGGTATCACTTTTTTCATCCCGATTCATATCCTTCATCCTCTTGGGTATCACCAAGGGAATCATATAAGTTATATGTCCCAACCATGTAGTTATTGAGGGTTTTATCCCAATTACACTAAATTATAATTCCAAGAGAGACTCCAATAATGTGTATATCCTATAATCTCCCAAACTTCTATACCACTGGCCAGGTTAAACCTAGTTTCAACAATGTTTATCCTTCACGATTTAAACTGATGTCTCATCATTGACGTCACATGTTTCCTTACATAATGGTTTATCACTATGGGTATTAGACTATTCAAATGAACTTAAACTAAAAAACTCAAACTATGTGGTTTATGGTTCCAATTTCTAGCGGGATAAATCTGATGCAATTTTGACATTCAATCACGACACCTAAACAAACTTATCCTCTAATAATCATTTTCATATAATAAAAAACTATACCATCATAGAAAATCATCATGTCATCCAAATATGTCCCACTATGCTCTAAAATATGAATTCCATTATTTGATGTGAATAGGTAAGTCTATTCATGATAGAAAAATAACATGTTAACCCCCTTATCAAAAAATTATTAATGGATTATTTTAATAAGTGACGATTAAGGGAGTTTTACATGACGAGCATAGAATTACCCCATTTTCTGTTACATTACAAAAAGAATCATTTTTATTAAGACTAAGATCCTCTATATGAATATCATAGGGTTACCCCTATGAAAATAACAGTGTTATAATAGTTATTATTGAACCATATTTTTTATTGGTAATTCATGTATTTTCAAATATTTTATCATTAGTAAGAAATGTTTTTATAGAATTTTCATTTTTATTTTTGATATTATTGTAATAATTTCTTTGAGTTTAGATTGCATGAATAAGGTCATTGATGTTGCCCGCTATAATGAGAACAACGAACTTCCCTGGAGATACTCTTAGTAGACTTCTATGGTCAGATAACATACTATGATTAGACTCCTGGAATTTATAATATATTGATGGAGTACTCATAGGTAGAGAAGATGACATCTCATTATGTTCACACTTTTAAAATATTAGTATATGAAATTATGAGAATAAACCCACCTATAATAATTATACATGATAATTTATCATCAGATATATCAATGTTTTATCACTTTTAATAGCCATTAGTCATTTGAATTTTTATTAATTAATTTAATGACTCGTGAATTTAGATGTATTTTTTTCATCTTTGATGATAATAGTTCATAGTGAGGTTGGTTAAATTGGGTGAATCATGATTAATTTATAAATAATTAATAATTTGTAATATATTTTTACCTGTGATCTTAATGAAATATGATTGATTACCCTTTTGAATTAAATTTAAATTTCACATTAAATTCCATTTCCATTTCATAATATTGGGTTAATTTCTAATTTTTAATTAAATACATATCAAGGACATTATTATATGGCATGGATGAAAGAACATTATGATAAAATAGTGTAAAAAGGTATTATTTCACACAAAATGTGTTAATATGTGGTTGAAGATGTTGTGATATTATGATCATTTTATTTTGGTCCTTGACAAATTACATGGAAGTAATCATGAAAATTATGTAAGCACACCAAATATAGATAAAAAATAATCCAAGATGTTCACGCAATAATTTTTCCCTTTAGTCTCAAATAATGTATATTTGAATTTTATTATGATTTAAATATTATTCTCATGAATATGGAATATTTTTTATCATGATTTATTAGTTGGAAATATTATTTTAATATCAAATAAAAATTTATTCGCCACATTCCAGGTTAAATACATACATATGGTTAAATTATTTAATTTAATATTTATTTGATTATTAAATACATTCGGAAGAGGATGACCAAACCAAAATCATATCTAGTGGTAAATATTAGTTTGAATCCTTGTAATAGAGTATTGATAAATGTGCAATTTAGAACAGCCTGTAAAATAAATAATTATTATCATATCACATGATGATTTAAAAGGATTATTATATTATTTTAATGAATTTTTGAGATTAAATAATATTTTAACCAAAAACAAAACAAAATAAAAATATGGTTATGCCTATTGTCAAGCGTTAATCAAACATTGATATTTATTTCACATAATAATTTTTGGGATAACTCATTCAATCTTCCTCTCATTAAAGATATGTAAAATGTAGATTCCATTTTTTTCAAAGAAATTACAATAGATCAAAAAAAATGATACATTTCCACCATTCTAGAACTTGACATTCCATTAGTTTCACTCATATATAAAATTAGATCATATAAATTACGTCTAGATGGATTATTCACCTTGATCCTAAAATCATAATGATGGTAATTTGAAAAGAGGCTTCCAATGATCGACAAAACCTTTAAAGAATGATCATTTGATAATATATATATTCATTGTACAGAAATAAACATTAATTAAAATATAATTCTTAATTTGATCCAATATTAATGATCCTAGATTTTGTATGTCAACATTCAAATGAAAAATACTATGGTTATGAAATTGACATCTTGTGAAATTATTGAATGGTTTATAATATTGGAAAACATTCTATGTTTACTCGCAACTATGTGATTCTAGTGAATCTAAAACTATAAAATGGTATCAATAGGGTTACAAATCATGTTTAAAATTATTTATTTTATTGTTTGTTGATTATTCCTAATAATGGTAAGATCATTCTATTCTAGATTACTCATTCAATAAATATTAATTTTTAGTTATCCTAGTCTAGAAATATTTATTTTTATCACTCATCATATATAAATTCATAATTTTTTATAAAGGATTGAAAAAAATTAGATATTACAATGGGATAGTCTATGAATTTTAGTCAGCAAACAAGATTACATGACATGTAGTTGAAGTATAGGTAATGTACCCAAGGGCACTGCACCTATACATGACATGGGATACAAAGCACATCAAACAGTAATAACATGTGGTGGATATATTAGACATTATGTGTTGACGGGTCTATTCTAACACATGGCATGTAGAATTAAAGGATGTGTATCTGACATACATGATATGTAGCATAAATAGTTTAGTAGTGATTTTCATGCTCACAACATGGTCAAATACATAGTTTCTTGCTGCATTAGGTATATATCCTAGATAATTAATTAGATATACAATATGTATTAGGTTTCCACAATGTGTAACACATTATTACTCACATCTTATGTACTTAGAGTGTCCATCTCTTGGTTACATAGAACCAAGCTATGTGGACCACCTACCATTTAGCCAATGTACACACCCTATAGACACAAATGAAAATAACTAATAGTTCCCAATAATGGGTATTGTAAACATTTTATATAAAAAATACATATCATTTAGTTGTATAGTATAAATCATGTAGTCTAGACAAGAAACACGCAGAAGCCTCAACTATTAATCTTTTGTGAAATGGAAAATATGAACATGGTGTGTTTCTGGTAAGTACTTGTCATGTAGAAACCCAATAATATATAGGATTAATGTAGATAAATTTTACAAATTTAAGTGTTATAAGGAAATTATAGTGATTGATACATGGCGGGTCTTAAAATTAAATAAATTTTTCACAGAAATAAAAATGATCAATAATTTTTTTATATAATTTTAGGTAATATGAAAATTTTTCTTGGACCAAATTGATTATAGATATCTCTTATTGAATTATAATGGTCACTACGATATTGGATAATTAACTAATTAATAATTATTTTTTTAGGTCATGTGTGATTATCTAAATAATAAAGAATGGATATAAATTAATGTTAACTATTGTACTTTTAAATATTTGATTCATGTAAAATACAATACATAATATTGAGAAATACTTTTCTATGCATTTTTATGATTAAATTTATTATATTTAATTATTTAACAACTATTATTTTTTAAACATGTTGTCTTGTGATTCATCATTCATTACATTATTATATACGCCTTATATGTCTGTCATTATTTATGTAACTCTCCTTATCCAATACATTGGATCCCCTCGTCAACATTTGTGTTATAAATACTTAAAAATTGATAATCACAATCCTTATGGAGGAGTTTATAGATGGAATCGAGATGATAGCAACCCTATTAAATCTTAGGTGTATTGTATGAATAATGAAACTCATTCCTAGAATGAATAATTAGTTTTCCACTAGGTCAAATATAGATTTATTATCTAATAAATATTTCTACTATATGACAATCTCTTGATTGGGTAACTTATTTATTTATTTATTTATATCTATCTAATCAAATATTTTTCAGTGTATTATAAACCGTGAACAGTTAAATAAATTTATTAATATGAAATGATTATATTTACAAAAATGTGTTACTCTTAAATGTTTTAAAAATCAAGGGGAATAGATTAATTAAAATTTATATAATAGTAACAATACCTGTAATGAATAAAAAGATAAAAATTTAAAGATAATAACAAAAAATACCTCATTTTAATATTAACTACGTAGTCTTTCCTTCACATAGACTAAAATGAACCCTTAGTTAATGTGTTTTTTTGGACAATAATTGAGGAACTATTAATTATATGGTTGATTTAACAATGATAGTTGGTCAAAAATTTAAATCTCTAATTTTTTTAATGGATTATGTGTATCCAATATAAATTTGGATGTAATTTTTGAGGTATTATAGTTTATGATTTCTATTTTGGGTAGTCAAATCAGTAAATAATGGGGAATCTAGTTTTTATTGGGTAGGAAATCCATCCTAAATACATTTGTATAATTTTCATGTAATATATCTATATTATAAGAAATGAAATATGTTATTTATTCTAATAATGTATTCAGTGACATTTTATTCTACATTTGACAGTGAGAAATGTTGACACATTGTAAAATGGTGGGAAAATTAATAAAATTAAATTCATTTGGAATCAAGTACAATGATACAATGTGAAGTTATTATAATCTAATATTTTATAATTCTTGACTGTTAGAAAGGCTTTCAACTGCAATATGTCTATGGTCAAGTTTTTAAAAAGGTTTGTCTATTTATTTGCAGAAAAATATAATAATGGTTCAAACACATATTTTATCTATTTCTCCATTAATATAAATCTTACATTCATGATTCCTCAATATGTGATCCCCCTGCAAAGGAGGTTAGTGATAAATAGTTCACTCCCAATGTTAAACACATGAGTTATTGGTTTGACATTAAATATTTAATGTTATCATACTGTTATAGTTAAATAACGAGTACTCATGAGGACTTCATTATTTATATTATACTCTATCATGTTCGTGGAATATATCATGAATGATATGGAAATTAATTGTGTTAGATTTCCATGTATCCCTTTTAGAGTTACCTTATTGAAGTTCCACTAATTTTACCTCATGAATTTAAACTCATTGAATACATAGAGCACAATGATATTATATTGTTTATCATGCCTAAATAATTACACACCAATATAATTCATAAATAACACTTTCATAGATTCCCCAAAATTATTATTAATTTTTATATGACCATCATAGGGAAGACTTATCAAAATATTCTCACACTTATTTTCCATTTTGATAATATCATGAAGCATTAACACCCTTATGTACATATATTGATTAAAAATAAATACACAAATAGGATATCCAATCCAAAATCAATTTGGGAATTCCCTTCTAAGAGTAGACAACTCAAGGGGATTTAAAGTGTCTAATAATTCAATTTATTTTATATTTTTTTGGAAGGACCACTAGAAGTAAAGATAATCAATATATAAGAAGAATATGGAAGCTTATATTGTTTTAGATATGATGTGCAATTTATTTATTTCTAAAAAATATTATTTGACATTTCAATTGGTGATGAAATATGTATTAGAATATATTAACCTCTTATAGATAGAATATTTCTAATGGGGTATATCTAGGAGCATCCAATAGAGCCATAATGGATGGTGTTCCTACTAGAGGCCATAATATTTCATTGAAAATAAGTAGTATAATGTTTTTAGAGTATTTTTTATAATAAATATAAAACCAAAAATATTATTTATTTATCCATACATGGTATAAATGGATATTTTTTCATCATCGCGAATAAATGTATCTACAGGTATTAAGATAAAATTTATTATATTAGATAAAATTTTGAGATGGATTAAACAAACCATGTAATGGAATTTTTTTAAAAAACACTTCACATGAATCATATCAAATAGATCAATTGAATAATATTCTTTATCATGTAAATGATATTTAAAAAAAATTCACAATTATGGATATGTTTATTATATTAAATTAAAACCACATGTTGTCTATCATGCATGTTTACATGAAAAAATGACCAAAGCCCCCATTTAGTGGAAAAGTAAAAAGGGCTAATGATATTATTGAATTAGTTCATATTGATGTGTATGGACCATTTACATTTGAATCAAGGGGTTGGTTCTCATAATTGACAACTTTTACTATTGATTTATATGGATATTGATATGTCTACTTAATTAGGTATAATTCAGATTCCATTGACTTAAATAAGGAATACAATATCAAATTTTATTAATAGAACAGTAATAAAAGTCTGAAACTCTACTATAAATGGGGTGTAATATATATTAATCAACACTTCATTGAATATTTATTTGTGTTTTAAATTCGTTCTAAACTCTATCCACCATATACCCCTTTGTGAAATCATATAAGTGATAGGATATTCTACACCCTATTTGATATGGTGAAATTAATAATGAGTCATTTGATACATCAATTACAGTATTGGAGATACTCATTTCAAATAAAATCAAACATAAAAACTGAATTCAAGCTCAAAAGGATGATGGTATTCTATACAATTTTTCAATTTTAATGAAATTCAAGATTCAATCGTACATGTATATGATGGTAAATGATTTTTTATGTCCTATTCATGTGAAAAACCTACTCTTAAAATAAAGAATTATAACTTTATAATATATAACAATGATAAAAGGTACTACAACCTATAAAACACTTAAAATAAAAAGGTTTTATTTTATAAATGTAACACATTCCATGAGAAAGATAATATCTTGAGATAGAGGGAGAAATATAAACATCAATGAATTCTAGTCTCATGTCATAAAAGAGTTTTCACATGAATAAAATCCACAACGTCACATTAAATAAGTAAATCTTGAGTCCATGGTATTGTGTAGGAATATATGAATGTTTAGGGAATACACTATAATGAATCCATTTCTCTAGTTGAAAAGATGAAATACATTATAAAATATAAATTTCATTATGGATTAAAATAATGATGATATTTTGTAAAATGGATGTAAATACAACCTTCCATATAAAGAACCCATAGGTATATTTTTGTATGATACAACCTAATGTATTTTTTACTCCCATGGGTGCCTAAAATTTATGTAATTTTAATCGATCGATCTATGTATTAATGTAATAAATTGGGACATAGAACATTTGAGATGATAAATCCATAAGGGAATTTGGTTTCATCTAAAACAAATATGAGCCTTGTTTTAATATTTTGATTAGTGGGAGTTTGGTTATTTTCTAAGATTCATTTTTTTATAACATATTATTTATAAAAAATGAAATACATGTCTTACATTATATTAGATATTTGTTGATGAAATGATTCACATCGAAGGAATTTAGAGAAGGGTCAATAATTTTGGGATCATGATATATAGTGTTAGATCGATGTGGTTACACTGAGTAATTCCAGATACATATATTAAAAATATATTTAACTTTTTTTATGCGTCTATCCATAAGGGTACCAATTCTGATTTTACCTTGATTTTATCTTTCCAATAAAATATGTCATCTAAAACATGAGGAAAGACAAATAATGATAATGATTCCATACACATCTTCAATTTGGCCAATCATATGAATTATGTGATTTACTAGGATGGATGTCACCTACTCCATAATTATGGAAGAACAATATATATATAGCTTGGGGGAACACAATAGGATATTATCATATAACATATTTATGTAACGAAGGTGTACGAAGGACATGTTCTTATTATATAGAAAATATATGGAACTATAAATCATAGGGTATACATATTAATGTTTCCAAGGAGATCATTAAGTTATGAAATCACAAATGGAAATATCTCCCATATAAATAGATGTGATTTTTTACTAGACGATATTAATTAAATACAAAGTTGTGGATAATTTTGAAGAGTGTAATTATATTATTGATTTCTAAATAGCTAAATATGTTTATTGTATATGATTATTTTTCAAATATCATGACATGAATACTTTTAGTAATGAACTCATCACACTATAAAATGATAATAATATAGAGTTGCCTCTCGAATTGGATCAACTGAAAGATCTTATAAATGATCACATACCATTGAGGGACTATATCGAGAGTTATAATATCAATTAGGTGACGTCATAATGAATGTAATATCGGTAGAGGAAAACATGGATAAATACATGACTAACTCCATTACATATATTAATATTAATTACTATTTTCGATCAAGAATACTAATTGTTTTAGGTATTATTTTATGAACAATTAATGATTTTATTGGATTTTTTTCTAGAACCAACTAATTTTAAAGAGGATTACCTATATATTCTATGATTTTAATATCTATAAATCATATTTTGAATCATTGATTATTTTTATACATGTTATTAATATAATAATATCCAAAAACAAATATTTCATTGATAATGTCATTTATGTTCCTCATTATAATGAGAACCTCAACGTTCCATTACGATGTTCTTAATTATAGTATTTTTGTCAGATAACATAATATAATGGGTGAAATGGAATTTATTCTCTTAGAGGAGTGTACTTGTAAGAAGATGAGAATACTTTACACTTTGTAATCTCCATAATAGTAGATTATGGGAATAGACCAACATATATGTATAAAATATGTTTGTATGTCATCAGATATTCTTATATTGTAGCATTTATAATGGTCCTTAAAAATTAATATCATAATTAATTCATTTCATGACTCATGAAAATGGGCAAATTGTTTTAAAATATGATGATAATAGTTCATGCTAAATATGGATGTCTCATACAAGATATTTTATTAATTAATATATCAATTATGTAATTTTACATTCTATATATATGAAAAATATTATATAGAACCTTATATTTATATGTAACTATCTTATTAAATTTGTGTTTCCATGGTGTAATTAATATTTTACTTCAAATATTCAATTAAATGCATATCATGCATTTATTTTGTTATATAGATGAGTATCATGCATAATGAGATATGGTGATGAATGGATTATATTACATAGAAATAATTTGTTTGCAGTTGTCAATGATTAAACATTATGTTCTATATAATGGATTCCATATCCCATTTCTATACTATAATCATAAACATTGGTAAATATTCAATAAATCCAATGATGAAAATTCCTATTGGTTCCAGTGTTATTTTTTTTAGTGATCAAGGATAAATAATAATTTAATTTATTTAATATAATAAATATAATTCACAATAATAAGGAAAAATTTTATTAATACTTCATAGAAAAAGGTATATATTTTTAAATTTAATAAATCTATATTAGAAATATTTTTAATATAATATTAATTTACAATAAAATATTTAAATACGTATTTTTACATGATTTTAGTAACTATTGTGGAGGACTTTTAGGCTATGATTGTGTCCAGGAAAAATATGAATTTGCATTCAGGTAAAATAATATTTATCATTACCCCAGATATCACATTACATAAAATAATATAATTATTTTTATATGGCACTGTATTTGATAATATTTATTATATTATTCAAGATTTTTGGTGTAATTAAATAATATTATAACATAAAACATGACTGTATAAATGGATTATTATGTCTATTTTCCATCGTTAATCCAACATTTTGATTCGTTGTATGGAAAATATTTATCTATATGATACATCCCACTAAATTCCACATATTAATGAAAAATAAAAGAGATATAAATTTAATTATAAAGAAAAATTGATGTTTCCAAGATGAATAACAAGATATTATTGATCCATTATGCTAGAACTCAATGTTTTGTTAGTGTTTTGTGGAGATCAATGTATCACATGGGGTTCACCTCTAAAAGTATTCTACTCATGTACCATACTAATACAATAACGGTAATACAAAAATTGTATTTTAGATTATCTAAATTTGAATTAATGAGTGTTCCTAAGATGATATATCATTTCATATTATTTAATAAAATTTTAAAAAAATTATCAAGAATAAGATCGTCAACCTAGTTTATTATATTTTTTTCTCAATATTCAATAGAAAAATTTCATTATTCATGGTCTTTACATCCTTTTGAATTGGCGAGCTATCCATTGAATATTAAAAAATCATCTAATGTTATTCAACCACTTGGTGTTTCTAATGAGTTCTTAACATTCACATTAGATGCCTCTTAAAATGGTACGATGTTACCTTTGGTTATGATTTTGGGTTTCCATATGTGATGTGAAAAAATACCAACTGTTATTATCATTGGAAACACATAACCTATCATTTAACAATGTAATAAGATACCTATGATTCTAGGAAATGATTCCTCATGTGACTATATTTGGATTCCATAGGTGGATAATCTGAGTTTCCTTGTGTGACAACAACAAGATACATTATGTGATGATCCTGGGTATCCTTTGTTTAAGAGTAAACTTTTCTTATGTGAAGATATTATGAAGCCTTGTATTGGATTCATATGATGAACTATTGTACAAACATCTAGAACAAAAAATTCATTCCGACGATGATTAAAATTAAAAAAAACTCATCCTCTACAACTGATGATGTTCACCTTGTTATGTAATCCATTGATGTATTTAACTAATGTCCATATGAAGATGACAATATTAAAAGTTCTCACAAGAATGATAATAAAATTGTAGAGATACATATACTATGGAACAAATTCTTGGGAGGGAACCACTAATACGAAATTACCTTTCTCTAATCAAGGTGGAAAAAACATCACACTAGTGGTGATATCCCACCTGTTATCGAAAAATTGGAATATAGTGACAACATCACACTGATCCATTGTAAAATCTGACAAGGAATACTTGAAGGAAATAAATTTTTATACTAAATAATAACTAACATAACATAGTTGATTCCACAATTTTGTATAGTATTCATAAAAATTAAAATAAAACAAAATAAAAATTTTAAATAATTTTAATTATAACATTTAATACTAATAAATAAATAGAAAAAAATTAATGTTAAAAAAATAGAGAGGAATTGTGGTATAATATTCAGTTATAATTAAATATTTTTTCTTATTTTTAGAACATTATCAAAACTATAATAATATATCAATAGAAGTATTAAAATATTAAAATTATACATAAACATATAAAAATATTAAAAACTAAAATATTTTTTGGGGAATGATATTGTCATATATTTTGTAGATGACTGTGATCATTAAGGACTAAATGAAATATCAAACACCAACCAATGCTACAATATCACAGTACTATATGTATACATTTGTAAGGCTCAATGGGTGTTATTAATCTGCATGGTTTGGAATCTTTTTCTTGAGAGTTTACCTTACAACCTTTGGGAATGGTTTCCCCTCTAGATCTATAAAAAATTGATTTTGAAATACTATAATCGACAATGTATACAGTAGATATTTATTTACTAAAATTTAAAAAAAATATGAATTCAAATGATATAAAACTCATTAAATGGAAAAAACCAAAAAAAATTATTAAAAATTGATGTTTCTAAATACCTATGAGACATAATGACTTTTTCATGCCTCATCATATATTTATCTAAACCTGGGATAGTAATATAATCTATATAAATTTAAACTACTTAATACACCATTAAAAAAATAGTGGATATAATCCCTGTATATGCATATAACCAAAGGGTGTGTGTAAGGTGTGAAAATAACAAGACGAATGGTAACCAACTAATCTAACCATTTTATTAAAATATTAAACAAAAAATAGTCTGCTAATTTGAAATATGATATATTAAAATGTGAAAAAAATTATTTAAAATAAGTAAACATATTAATTTACATTTAATTATGTTATAAATCAAACAATTTACACATATCATGAAATTTATAGCACACACGTAAAATAACAACTAGATTATTATTTGTTGAACAATAATCATGGGGAAAATCCATGAGGATCTTTCGTGGATTGACCTAGAGACATGGTAAATACATATCCATAATCATGAATGATATAATTGGAATTGTATTATAATGGCCTTTAATACTCCAATATCTAGAAGAACTATATCGATGGAGGAATCCATTAGCCCAATCATACAATACATTATTTTACACCTTTATTGGCAATATCAATAAAGAGAAATATATCCACTTTCTATGGACTACCATGTTCTAGCATAGACCCATATTCAACATAACTATATAGAAACATTATTAAAGGAACATCCCATGTGACTATCATTCTATGAGACCCAATCCCTTTAAATAACCATGTAATTAAATGAGTTTTAGTTTATCCCATGGATCGTCTTGATTTCAAACCCCACAAACTGACTAAATTACTAATGATACTATTTTATGTGAGAAACAGAAGTTACACAAGAAACCCAAAATTTAAAACATATGGATTTACTAAAAATCTAATATTAAAATTCATTATAACTCAAGGATCATCACTTCCCTGACAAACATTAATTATTCAAACTGATTTCATGTAATTGATTTCTAATGGAATAAGTCATGTTCCAAGGGAATAAAGAGATAAGTCAACGTTAAACACAATAATAAATAAATTATAAAAATTACGAAAAGATCCAATATTTAAATCCTTATAATATTCATTATAAAAATTCATTGATGATATTTTTGGAAATTTTTTGTTTAAATTTTACAAAACTAATCCATTTATAGACATTTTATAAAATGATGGCATTAAAACCCCATGGTGGACCAAAAAATTGATAAAAAAATAATTATTAATTGTTCTAATAGAAAAAATATTCACAAATATTTATTTCTAAACAATTGTTAAAAATATAATGAAAATTATCGCTTCATAAAAATTAATGCACATAGATTCACCTACTGTTCCAGACACATTAATAAATTCCAACCAATATTATGTCTGTAATAAAACTCATGGGGTATTAGAGATCCATTAATAATAAATTATATAGAAAAAAATTAATAAAAATATATTTGGTCCATCTATGTGAAATGACATAGATATTATCTACGGGAAAAAAACAATGATTCTAATCTTGTGAAAATTAAAAAAATTGGTAATCTATTACATAAAATAAAAATTATAAAGTTTTGTGGTTATATATCGTAGACCTGGTGAATCCCATGACACTATATTTTCTGAAAATAAGAGAATGAAAATTTATAATTTGGAATTATATTTTGAATTATGAAATATTATTGGATGAGAGTATCATAACAATGATTCCCATGGTGAAATTGGATTCAAAAACACATTAAAGGGGGAAGGATAAAGATAGAGGTTCTCCACCCATGGTGGAATTTTTTATTTATGTGTTAATTTATATAAATTAAATAGAACTATTGATTTTTTACATAATTTTAGTTTATAGTTTTTTAAATTTATATATAATTAACATGAACATACTCAGAACACACAAATATCCTAATAACTAACTACTAGTGGGTTGTAGAATATATAGGGATATAGGGACATGAATGTAAGAATATTATAATGTAATTAAATATTTATATTCCCTATACCTATGATTAAACAATCAAACAAAAACCATGTGAATCCCACCATCTCACTCTTTAAAAGGTCTATGATTGAATTAGATGATTTCTATTAAAAATAATTAAACATTGTGAAAGCTATAAATATTTAACCAAATATAATATTAATTTTCAATGATACTTACTACCTAGTGTAAAATATTCATTAACATGTGAAATGGATTTAAACTATATAATATAGGTTCTCAATGTTACAACTAGTCATATACTACACATCCACTAATTGTGAATCATAGAATTTATATATAAATAATCTCATATTTTCGACAGTTAAAAAAAGAAATAATCCTTTAGGAAATTAAATATTAAAAAAATAAGATTTCTAATGTATAATTATTAGAAATAATATCTCTTCCCTCCATTAGATATCACCCATTAGGTGTGTTTAGTAACAAATAATGTTTCATTAATTTGTGGAAAAATTACCTATTTTAAAATAAATCCATATAATAAGAAAAAAAATTATTATTATGATGAATATACTTATAAAAATAAAAATATCATTATCAAATTATTTCAGTCTATGTACGCATTTCCCTTCATAAATAACTCATAACATAATAAATTCAAATCGTGGTTCCACTAACACTATGTCTTTCATATGGGAAACTATACACCATTACCAAAACATTATATAAATCATCAATATAGAATATTGTAACAATTATAAAAAACTAAAATACCCAATTAAAATTCACCATTAATAAATTAAATGATTATATTTTTATTAATAAGTACAACACACTTTTTATTACCTCTATATATTATATAAGAAAACTCATTTTTAAATACCATTGGAATACTAAAAACAACAGAACTAAATATTTGTAATGGTTAAATAAAAGAAAAAATAGAAATAAAAATGATTTTCCTATTTCATTGATCCCAAATTTCCATCATATAGAGATATTTATATAATCATTTTTTAAATACAATTTTATAGGCCTCTTATGCACTTTTTATTTCTCACAGAGCTTAATTGGACACTCAGGTCATGTATTTTGGAAATTTGATGTTTGATTCTTTTACTAATTTTCTAGGGACTTTTTGAGTGTCCAATAACAAAAAACAATGATTATATTAAATTATAATGTATATTTATACAAAAAAGGTTTGTTTTATTAACTTAAAACTATTTACATTTAGTGTTAATATTTTATAAACTATTACCCAACAAATGTGAGGCTATCAAATTAATTTCTAGACCTGCTAATATTTCTCAAATCGTTTAACAAACTATGATTGGGATATGTTGAGAGGATCATTGAAAAAACTGTAAATTCTTTTATTTTGGACTGAAATTATATATTTTAATCATTTATGTTTTATTAAAAACAATTTTTTATTTTTTTATCAATTATAAGTTTAAGTAAATTTGTTTAAAATGTATGCTAATTATAAGAGAATACAATATTTTTAATGAGATTATTTAAATTAATTTTGTTCCTTATGAACATTTCATTGTGATGATTCTTTTTTAGTAACTATTCCATTAAAACATAGACACCATAGATTTTATAATTGAAAAACATTTAATTCTCAATTGATTTATTACTTACAACTAAAATAGTCACATTTATTCTTATTTATCCAATATAATAATGCTTACTATAAATGAGAATGATATGTATAGAGTTGAAAATACTCTAAACCATCCATAAAAATTAGGAGATCATACATATATATTTATTCTTATAATAAAATACATATGGTTATGATAATGTTTATTTTAATCATCCTTATTGTTTAAATCATGTCAACATATATTTCATGCATATGGGAGGAGGATTTTGTTACTATTTAATGTTTTTTTACAATATTATATAAAAAATACTATAACAATGTTTACTAAAAATAATACTATCATAAAATAATTTTAATGAAAAATAAAATTCCAATAAATAATTCAATTTTATTATGTCTCATATATGGTATATTTTAAAATATATTTTTAGAAAGATTCACTAAAACATTATATTTTTTATAAAAATTAATTTTATTTTATATTATTATTTTTCTAATAATTCTTATCCTAAAAAAATTTCATTAAATTGTATATAGAATAAATTACAAGTATATTACGCGTTGAATTTCTTTTAAAATTTACTATACATCAAAAATATCTTTTATTTTGGGAAATAATGGATCCTGATTTAAATAGGATAATACTATTTTTCATATAAATTATGAAAAAAATTCAGTTAGAAAAATATCAACCAAAAAAGTATAAAAACCAAATATGTTAAACATTTTATATACATTTTTATAGGATACATTGAAAATAATGAAATAAAAAGGCTATACTATTCATGTTTATTTGTATACATCATATAATATTTAGATGATTTTTCCATAATAAACCCTTTAATATGAGTCAGAATAATCATGGGAAATAAATATTGATAATTAATTAACGAGGATAATAAACCATTAATTCTATTCCCGTTTTGATCATGAAATCAATCGTCTTACTTGTTCCTCATCATTCTGAACAATTTCTATTGGGATTATCCTTGTTACCATGACATATAGAGGTTCAATTCATAAATATTCACTGGATTTTTTTTTAACTATTTATGTTAATTTTCATTATTATTATTATTGTTATTATTCATTCAAATACAAGACCATATTGTTTGGTTTACATTACCACTCATGGTGGGATTTTATGTTTGTGACATTTTTTCTATATAAATAATTAGATTACATTTTTCCTTATTCATGATAATGAAAAACATGGTTTTTCCTCAATATAGAAAAAGTATGGTTCTTGTGTGTGCCTCATTGTGTGAAAAAAGAAGTATTTTCTCTAAACCTCTTGAAGATAAAATGAAATTGTAAATGCTTCTGAATACCTTCAAGTCTAAGGTCACTATATTAGTGAGTTCCATAGTTTCCTATTAAGAATTAGAAGAGTATACATATGAATTTTTTTGTTAAAACAACAATAACTATACATTGGATAGTATTTCATTCCCTTTTTTATTAAACATACAATGGTGTGTATTTTAAATTTTTACACAGGTTAATTCACCCTCCTCTTGACCGTTCAACCTTCATGAATATTGAGAAAAAAATTGGTAATGATGATTCAACCTTGAGATTGGTATGAGGAGTAGCCAATATAAGTTTTTATTTCTAACATTGATTTATTGGACATAATCATCTATGAAAAATATCACTTTTATATGATAGTAACACATTATAATGAATGATGTCCTCCCAAAAAACTCTTATTTTATTAATGGTTATGATTATGGATATTGGAATGTTTTTATGGAAGCATTTCATAAATAGATAATTATTAATAAAACATCAAAAATATGACTCTTATAAACTAACTGTTGCTAATTATTTATAATATATACATAATTATATATATTAATGTATTTTACTCTTATATTAATTAAAATGTTTCTAATCACATTTCATGTATTAAAATATCACATGATTTGTGGATAATGTTACATTCTACTCATTATAGTTTGGATAAATTGATTGGGTAAAATTTTGGCATAGAAAGGATAAAATATCAGGATTTTATGATGTGTGAAAATGAAATTTTTAAAAATTGTTTCATCATTTTACTATCATTAAAAATTGTATATATTCATTAGAAGGTTAATTAAGCAATGTTGTTCTAATTTTGATATCTTTATTAGATATTCCATGTAAGAACTAGAATCTTTTATATCTAGTATAGACATTATTCTGGGTTGGTTTTGAGGAAAATGATGAATTAAGAATTTTTTCTGTATATGCCATATACTTTTGAGTACCAATTGTGTACCTGGGTACCGAGTACAATTGAATATTTTCTGTGTACAAGGTTTTGTACATTGCTGTGTAGTTGACCTGGATGGCCACCTAAAATGGGAGATGGTTGAGGTTGATACATGGAATGTACTTTTATTGAACACACCCATTTAATTAATTTTTATTTGTAATATAGGAGTGAGGTCACATCTCATCTTCGAAAACACATTCTACTCCCATCAGTTTGTATAGGAGTGTGACTAAATGTTTATGAACACTAACCCCCCCCCCCAATTCTCCATCGAAGCCCTAATTGAGAAGTCGTCGAGTGCATTGATATCCAATCGATGAGTTATCAATTCTCTTAGAGCATTTATTCCTAATTCCATCTCACTCATGTGTAATTAAATGTTAAATGTTTTCACCTTTCTATAGATGAACTCCATTCTATGTTGATTCATGGGCCAACATTCAAGATTTTTGATCGTACAACATCAAATTAGGAGGTTTCTGCCTTTCGATGATTGTATTTGGATTATTAATGCTAAATGTATTGTATACACATGTTTGAGATTTTTTCTATTTTTAAATAGTCTATTTTTATTAATTGTATTGGTTTGGTAGACTGATAAAAGGGTAATTTCATATGTATAAGAATTTATACCTTGATTATGGTAGTTTTCCCTTGTTTGATTGATTATGGTTGTCTCGTCTAGAATGCCTTTTGGGATTGACTTATTTTCCATGCCTTGTGTTTCTAGGATGGAGTGACTAATGATATTAGTTGCATGTGATACACATTGTTAATGTTTGACCAAGTGAAATTAGGTTGTGATAGATTCACAAGGAAGGGTTACCAATGTATGCTTTATTGTTATGCTAACACAGAGGTATTGACTGTGAGAGCTGTTGGGTGGTCATAGTCCATAAGGGATGGATAGTGAGATCTACCAAAATGTCATTACTAAACAAATTAATTCAATGTTAACCATGGGGTATTGATATTCTGAGCTTCCCGAGTTGTTTTTGTAAATGTATAGTTATTATATATAGCAAAGGTCTTAGACCGTGAGAGTTACCTAGAGGGTCATTAGTAAATGAATATTGGTTATGTTATATGAGGGGGGTTTGAGTGTTAGAAATTTTCCAAAAGTGTCTCCATTGAATAATTTAATGATTATGTTTAGCATGCCATGACAATGAAAAATCGTTTACTCAGTTTTACTTGTTGTTTAGATGGAATTCTGAGACATATATTTGTTACTATTACATAGGGGATATATAGCGTAGGCTAGATCCCAATGTTTCTGTGATTAAACTAATGAATAATAAATATAAATGAATGAAATTGAAATCATTGATATTGTTACTTTTGATAATTTCTTAGTTTATTACATCATTTCAGAATATTACATTATATAAATATATATATATTCCCTAACATTTATATGTTGAATATTTGGTGGTTACGAACATAAATTCATCTCACAACTTTTTTGGGTCAGGATTTTAGTACAAAATAGATCATATGTTTGAAGGTATAGAAAAGGTAAATTTCTCTTCTTTATTAGGTACATAATTACCATTGGAGATGGAGAGCATGGAAACAGGATGAGGCCTACGATACTATTGGAGATTATCTAATTTTTTGTACATTCATTTCTTAACTATATTTTTATCCTTGTGTTTTGTTTGGCTTTATTCCAAGACACATTTGGCATGAATCATTTATTTATGTTCCAGTTGTTATTTTACTGTTAGTATCCCATTATTTTTTTTATTGTATAGTATTATTGTTTTTATTTTATTGTTAAAATTTTCTTTCCACTATATATACTCTTCCAATAAGGGAATAGTTTCATAATTATCTCACTTTTTCCCTCAATGATAGTCGGAAGCCTTTGGCATTTGGTAAAATGTTCTTGTAGTAATGTGACGAACCATGTTCGGGAAAACATTGTGTGGCAGTGGAAACTAGGACATTAAAAAGTGGTGTTATAATATTTTTCTGTTCTTATTCGTTTTACAAGTTGGATCTTATAGATTGGGATATGAAAGGAATAGGTATTTGGTTATAAGCTATTCCCGGGAGTAGCTAATCCATTTATAGGTAGATGCTAATTTACCTTTAATATTTCTAATTTTCAAAATTTTCAATTTTTTCAACTGATTTGGTTTCAAAATTGGTTGAAAAATAAATTTTCATATGTTATTATTGATATTGTTGTGGTTAAATTTCCTTTGAAACCCGATGAGATGAGGGTATTCTATCCCATGCATCATATTGGCATTTTCTAGATATAACATGTCATGCATTCACGTCATTCCATTTATGATGCATTACTGATTAACTTCTATTTTCATAGATGTTGTGAAAGATATGCATGTTGTTGTGATAGATACCGTGATTTAATTCCTTATATTTTGGTAGGTTTTTGAATATGTAATGTTTCATTTGGATGGACACCAAAATTTGGCCCCTTAGGTGTTATGGTCCCTCTTGGATCAGAAATTAGTTTATCATTTTTGAACATTAATTGATTTTTTTCAAGAAATGACGTGAAAAAAATTTCCTAAATTTTATTCACATGGATTATGGGCTCCCACGTGACATAAGTTTTGAATCCTTGGACAAAATTTATTTTTTATGTGTTTTGGAGAAGTTTTAGAGGCATAATGTATGAAAACCAAGACAATATAGTGTGTGTTGTTGTAAAAACATGCCTTTTGTTCAACTATTCTGGGGGAAACAACTTTTCTTAGGTACATATAGTGTACCGTATGTACACGCCATATAGTCTATGATTATGTGACTGAATATGTGAGAAGAGTCATTGGGTTTGTATATTTTTGGTAGAACACAATGTGTACTAAAATTAAACGTTGTGATGTAGAGACCATGTGTCCTGCTGTGTGACTAATGACATGGGTGGATGAAATTTTGATGGTCACGCCATGTGGTGATTGGCTGTTTGACGAATGACACAGTTGGATGGAACATAAGTATTACATATTGTTCCTAGGGTGAACACACAGTGTAATATTACCAGGGAGATATCCGTGTAGTTCTATCCATATAAGATAACTTCTGTAGGATGGAAAATTCATGTACGCGTTGTGTTTCAGGATGAACACATAATGTGTATGGTGTGTTACCCGACTAGATTACCAGAGTTATATCCCATGTTGAGGCTTAAAAGAACACGATGTTTAGAGTTTATAAACACCATGTAACCCGATTTTTTAAATCATAAATTCTCTCCTTATCATGTTTTCTTTATTAGCATATAAATTGTAGTAAGTGTTAATCAAGAAACAAAGTCAGGAGAAGACCTTGTAGAGGCATTCTATCCAGACATCCTTGATTTGTATGCTACGTACATTGTGAGTATAAGAAACTGTAAAGGGTAGATCAGGGACTAAAAGAAAAACCTCCAGTTTTTCCCATCATAGATCCAAATTTTATACTAGATGCATTTAGATATGCATAACTATATGATGTATTATTGAGGATGATTCTGAGTTTTTAGGGAGCACTGCATCACGCCCCATCTATAGAGGAGTTAACGATGGTGTTCCAGTAGCTTCATCATCCAGCATTTTCCGCAGATTGAGGACCATAGGCTATAAATTCTTAGTTAAAGGCCTTCCTTGCAATCATTGATCATCTTAAGACGCCTCCAGATAGTTGGGTGAAGAATGAGACATACATGAAACATATTTCTACCAAGATATTATGGGATGTTATTTCAAATGCAGGACGTCATCGGGATATGTCTTAGGATGTGTTTTAGAGGAACTTTTATGACTATTTCTACCTGGAGATGTTGATGGCTGACTAATTCTAGGAGATTATTCATTTTGAGCAGGGTTCTCTTTCAGTGATGGAATACTATTCTTGTAATAAAGAGCATTAGTCATTGAAAAACGTTCTAAGACTTGATGGGTTATCTATGGCTATGAGATTTGAGGATTGTTATAGGTATTACATTTATTGCAGTTGAATGTTTTCAGGAAGACATTGATGATGGATATAGTGAACCCGTTGCTGATTATGGACCACAATCTGAGAGATTTTGTAGAAATGAACTAGGGTGGTTTAACATCTAGGGTTGCTACTCCATCGAATGATAGAACAATGAACCGTAGTATGCTTTCATGTGAATTTTTTTTCTGGTAATTAGGAGGTATTATACCAGGGTGGAAAAAGTGTGCATATGATACAACATTGCATGAAGGACACATTTGAGTGCCGATCGTGATGAATTTTTGGCCACCTTCAGCATTTTTTCAGATGTTATCACAAGCATTGAATGAGTAGGGACTTGTTATATCAGCACGACTAGTATTTGGACCACCAGTTTCTCATCATACGTGGAACTAGTGTTCATCAACCTGTTCAGGGCGATGGGGTGGTTGTGGTTGGGTTACTCATGCAATAGGTTTTCAGTGCAAGTAGGGTGGATCAGTTCAGGGTGGTGAGGTAGGGTAACAGGTCCACAGTATAGGTCAGAATTTTGTAGTAGAGAAGACCGATCTCATGCAGGATGCCAGACCCTCTACAGTTTGAGGTACGATACTAGTTTCCTCAATATTATATTCAACTCTTTTTGATATAGGGTCATCCCATAGTTTTATATTTTTTCTATTGTGGGGTAGCCTAGGATTTGTATCTTCACTAATGAAGATATTATGAATTTAGACACTTTTTTTTGTTTGGGAAGGCTAGTGTATGTCATTGGAAGTAGAACCCTTGTGAGGTTGGTGTGTAACGCCCGACCCCAGTTACCCATAGTTGATGCATTATTACATAACATTGGCATGATCACAAAAAATATCAAGTCTCGAATGACCGATTAGTTTGGTAGTCTTGGAATAACTAGATACATTCATACTGTTTACATTACATCATAAAATGAAAACTACAACAATATAGTATCCATAGTCCACACTCTTATCCCCTCATAATATCCCTGCAGGTGATTCATAATTTAATTCTTCACATCCTGGGAAAATTAAAACATAGAAAATGGGAGAGGTCAAACGCCCAGTAAGGATAACAATATAGCAGAAACATTCATAAATAAGAATAAACATTTAAGGAAATGTATAACTAAAACAATAGCCTTTTAAACTTGAACTTCATCATAGTATGGAAAACATAAAAGGAAATAATGCCATTTACTTATTCACAAGGATATTCTACTAATATAATAATCACATGCAATAACAATAACCACTTTTATAATGATGGAATGCATAATGTCAGACTATCATAACCACATAGCCAAGGCCTCGTGCCAAGACTACAAATAAGATTTTGTTAAGGCCTTGTGCCAAGACACTAGTTTGTCTCATGAGACCTACCAATGCTTCAAGGAGCTATAGCGGGATCCACCCGTCACTTATTAAGTCCAGTGCATTTTTCATATGAACAGGTTTAAACATAACATAAACATTCATATTAAAACCAGCATACGAAATTTCAGTACATTTCTATAAACCATGAATGGTATAAAAATAACACATCCACAGTCAAACATATCACAAAACCTTCAATACAATATTGATATTTTGTATCATAATAAATAAACTTCAAATAAGCTGAAAATCCATCAACGGATGGTAACATAGATGAAATCAAAATTATTTGAGAGAAATATCTCTTTTTTTTAAATCATTCAAAAGTCACATAATTATAAAATAAAACATTCACTTTGAAAATATTTTTAGAAGCTTATAAAGAAAGCTTTAAAGATTTTATAATGGCGGAAAATAGCCGCACCCTCTGTATAAGTTAAAAAAATATTCTTACCTTAATTTTTTCGAAAAGGTTAAAAAGCACCTTGTTTGGAAAACGACATAATGATTCCTTTATAAAATTTTTATAAAAAGTCAAAAAAAGGGTATAAATGACATTAACCCATATTTTGTAAAATAGTAAGAATGTTTTGAAATACATTTTTATGAAACATGGTTGTGGATGATAAAGAGATCCGAATAGATTATTACATATAAAAAACCTCGGATAATGAAGAGATTGAGAAATAACTCTTTCCATGTACTTTTCCATGGTTGAGGGTAGGTTAACCTCCTGTATAATGGTGAAATAATTGTTATTAAATTATAGACGAATCATATATATTAATATGATATCATATATGATCTTTTAACATTGTTTGTTAATAACATTTTAGAATTATCGTCGTTTCGGGTGTTAACTTACTCATTTTCTTTTATCTGATTTGTTATGTAATACATGTTTTTTATGGATAGGATGTATCTTATTCATATACAGAATGATATTAAGTCCTTAAACATTATTATTAATCTTCAAATGAGAATTATAATTGAATGGATATGATATAGAATGAATCTCATCGCGTTCGTGGAGATGGCAGTCCGTACGTACGCACGAGCGACAATATCATTCTTTAGATATTAAAATAATATATAATTGTATTGTATATCATATAACCAGAATAATTATCATGTAATATTTATTATTTACATTAATTACACATCATTTTTATACCCACCCAAATAATAATTTATTTAATAATAATTACACCACGATGTGGAGACGGTAAGCCCTACTTACGCACGTATGGTGACATGTCAATCAAAGGATGGATAGAATACTGAATATGGTTGTACCATATTTATAATAACATCACAGTATATATAATATACTGGAGTTATTATTTTATAATGGGAATAACAAAGATAGAAGAAGTGGAATAAGAAAGGAACTTGAAAAGGGGTGGTGAAATCATTACCTCTTCTTCAGGTTCTTCCTTTTGATTTGATCAAAAGGACTCCATATGATGGCTTTATGATCAAACTAAGGCCTCTAGGTTGTAGTGACGGAATTTGAGAGAGTATTTGGGCAGAGTTATGCTGATCCAAAAGTTTTTGAAGGTGTGAATTAATGAGAAGGGGGAGTGACCTATTATAAGAGGGGTGAGGGGCACCATTGGAAAAGCTAGAAATATTATTTAATAATAAATTCATTATCAGTTTATAATGGCTCCAAAGTGGATTATTTAAAATTTATAGTGGGTAGGGGTCTAAAACTACTCAATTAATAGAATTTATACTGGTCTGAGATATTATACTAACCTTACCTTTAAGTATTAACTCTTAGTTAATGAGTTTCACTTTTACAATGTCTCTTTGTATTTTTATATTATATGGTTAATAAATATATTATATATATATCCATTTACCCCAAAGTGATCCATTAATGATAAACCTATCATGATATAAGTCTCTTGGCCGATCCATAGATTTTTAGAAATTTAATATCAATTAATAATATAATATTTGTTTTAAAAACTCTTTTATGTAAATTTTGACACTATTCAATAATTGATTTTTTTATAAATCATAATAGAATTATTACTTATAAAAAAGTAAATTAAATCAATCCTAACATGTCATATTAACATAAAAAATTATTGTTATTCATAAAAAGTCTCAAATTACATTTATTTGCGTATTTATAATATCAATTATTCTAATTTTTCATTTATTAGGTAATTACTGCATTACCATTGTGTCATAAATAATTTACATTATTTAATGTCTAAAAATTATAAATAAATTACCATTATGTAGGAAATCGTTTTAGATTTCTAATGAATATTTAAAACTGAATTTATCTTATGTATTACCCTATATTAAAAATGTTTTAGTAAATAAACATTGATTTTAACTCTTTTAACTCTTCTATGAATTAAATAATAATTAATGTTTTTATCTAATACAAGTTGACCTAATGATAATTTCATACTCCTAAGTATTTTTTTGGTCGAGATACACTTGTCCAATAGAATTAGAACATGTGTTAGGATAATATTAATATCATTTTTACCCTTAATTACCCTATTTACTTTTAATTATGGTAAATAAAAGTAAAAATTTACTATTCACCAAAAAAATTATTTTCATCTTATTGAACCACATTTTACTCCTTGATATTAACCGTGTTTCTCGGATTTTTTAAATTCCACTCACATAAGCGGTAAGATTATGTTTTATGAAAAATTCAGTTTTTTTAACTACCACTTACTAGTTTCTCTATTCATCAAAAAATGAATGTTTCCAGAAAAATACCATAAATTAGCTCTAGGATATATATGATATTATGAATTCAAAAATTATGTCTATTTTACCAAATTCATAAAATATTAGTTTCATTAATTTATATAAAAATTAATTCCCATCGTCAAAACAAATAGCTTGTTTTTAAGAGATAATAACTATCAAAAGATTGACACTTGTTTATGTCCGGTTTAATTGTGAAATTATGTACAATGACCAACATTTTATTAAATGGTAAAAATATATTCTAAATATACATTAAAACCACTCAAATTCATAATTTATCAATATAAATTATTTTGATTAAAAAAGTTTTTTTAATTAAAATTTATTAATTTTCACTATTCATCAAAATATAAATGTTATCTGAAAAGTTCCAAAATTTCACCTTAGGCTAAATTTGATACTCCGAATAAAAAAATGAATTCCATTTTGAGAGATAAAATTTATAAAATTTCAAAAAGTATGTATTACTATTCTATAACGGCTAGTTTGATTGGTTGTGGTGTGTGTTAGAACTCGAAGTTGAGTACAACACACTCTATTGTATTTTTCAAATGAAAGAGTACCGTGTAAGCTTGGGATGTTTCATTGTAAATTTTTGATTTCCCCATTCTAAAAAGTAAATTTATTTAGTCAAATTGAATAAAAGTTTAAAATATTGGATTTAAAAAGGGTTCACTATTAAAAGTTTGTAAAAGTGTAATACTGAAAATGAATTTGTTCTTACATTATGTCTAAGAAACTAATAATATGGATTCTAAAATTATAAGGATTATATAAAGATTAAAATTTAGTTAATACTATTCATAACCTCTTTTGAACGGCATGTTTGGTATGTCATGGTGCGCTTGAACTCGGTGTAGCATGTAGTGCAAGTTATTGAATTATTTTGAAGAAATAACACACTATGAAATCTTGGGGTGTTACATTCTCCCCTCATTCAATAAATTGTGTCCTCGTAATTTGAAATAGTTCTTCACAAATAATAGTATGAATCTAGAAAATATCTTTGTGGGAAAACCCACATCGGAAATTGGGTTAATAAAATTTAGTCTTAATAAGAGGAAAAGAGAAATGAAAGGGTAACCACCAAATTATGATCTATATTTGGAGAACATTGGTTGAAATTAGATACATATAATTAGAGGGAAAACGTTAATATTTATAGGTAGTGATTGAGGTCATCAATCACAAACAAGTGTAAAATTGAGGGCCTTAAATTCATCAATCTATGATGATTTAAAATACCATCGGTTCAGCAAAACATATGGTATTAGGATAAAAAGTTTTTGTGTTTTAACATCCCTTCACTAAAGTATAAGAATTAATTTATTCATTTAATAAGAGAAGAAGAAAAATATATACTTGACAAGTAGAGTCTCATCCTTTAACTATGTTCTACCACAAACTCATCCTTTACTCTAAAAGATAATAGGGATTTAAAATAATATTATATTTATCCTATTCGTATAGGGTTAAAAAATGAATTTATAATTCATCTAGCATAACCATTAAAAAAATGACATTGTTCAATCCAGGACATCACGTGGGTCACTGGTAGGTGATACACCCTTGTTGCCCTTTGGTTGTGGGTTCAAGTCTCGCGGCTTTCGGGACGCGATGGGTTGCCACCCGACCTCCGGGTTGTCCTTTTATGGCAATCCAAAATAATCCAAACTAGAACTATCCAAAATAATTCAGTCCAAAATTTATAAGGAAGGTAAACACAATGAAGATCCTTTTTTCCACGTAATAACATGTGAACAGCATCATCATGTATTCTTTTAAAACATTGCAACATCCTGAATTACCATAAACCTTATTGATTACATTCATGATCCATTATTCCTTAAAGAATAATAGATATACTCCTTCAATCCAAAAATGTTGTAAACCCCTACAATGATGGAATATATAGTTTATTAATCAGTGTCAAGGTAGTCAAGAATATCAAATATAATTTATCCAAATCAATCATGTATTATTCTAAAATCAGTACCTTGGTATCAGAAGCATATTATGGTTTATCTTTCTCTCAACCATATATTTTCCAAAAATTTAACCTACTATTGAGTAACATTTATTTTTTCCACAAAATCTCAAGTCCTTAATGAAATAGTACTATAGTACAATCCTTATATACTCCCTAATTATTATAACAAGTGCATTGTTGATACAACACTCAAATGACATAATCAACACAAGAACTCTAATCATTCCTCTTCATCTGTGGTTGTATCATAACTTGATTATTATCCAATAGCATCATTTGCGGCATAGTCTGATGACTGGGACATAGGTTCACATAGTGTCCAAACTCCTTTCATATGAATCATTGTACATTTGAAACCATTTTCTTACCCTTGCAGTCACGTACTTTGTGCCCTTTTCCTCCAAACTTATACCAAACTCACATTCCTTTCAGGCATGTTCCAGGGTGTTTCTTCCCACATTTATCACATATGGGAAAATTCTTCTTTTCCCTCTTCCCTTTATCCATATTTCTCTCTTCGATCCTTGTATTATCTTGCTTCCCTTCAAATCCATAGGATTTATTAAACTCTTTACTTATCTTATCAACACATGATATTATTTATTCATATGATGATAATACATGGGAGACTATTTCTCTTATAAATTCTGGATTAAGACCATGAAAGATATGATCCTTTTTTCTCTTGGGATCATGTGCATTACTGAAGTTCTCATTCCTTCTTCTGGGCACCATTTATAATCAATGGAATACACTAGATTAGTTTATGAATAAAAATACCTAATCCCAAAATTGTAAAACACATAACATAAATTAAATAGTTTATGGATATAATCCATAATCATAAAAATGACTCCTTTGAGGAATTATATACTCATAAACCCTTCATAATGATTTGTAAAGAAAATGAGAAGTATCCTAAGAATATCCCCCGGGAGTGTCGTAACCCAGAGTGCAGTAAGGCCTGTTGTCATGCACTAGTTCCCATTAGAGTCCAGCTCAATGCGGTGTTTTCGGGTTTTACCCCTAGTTACTTCTTTTCCAGAGCTGCATCTACCTACTCGTATCCAGACAGGGATGTATTGCACAGAAAACTCTCAAAATCTCTACAATACCAAAATTCTAGAAATTTCTTCTATACTAACCCTCAAAGTTCATCTTAGGTCTATGTTCTCTAATCAGAGTTTATCTAAATCTAGTTTCCAAGGTTTGTACAAAACTTCACCTGATACCAACTGTAACGCCCCGACCCCAGTTACCCAGAGTCGGTTCATTATTACATAACATTGGCCTGATCACAAGATAGATCAAGTCCCAAAAGACCGATTAGTTTAGTAGCCTTGGAATAACTAGATACATTAATAAAGTTTACATTACATCATAAAATAAAAACTATAACAATATAGTCTCCATAGTCCACACTCTTATCCCCTCATACTATCCCTATAGGTCATTAATAATTTAATTCTTCACATCCTGGGAATATTAAAACATAGAAAAGGGGTGAGCACAAATTCCCAGTAAGGATAACAATATAGCAGAAACATTCATAAATAAGAATAAACATTTAAGGAAATGTATAACTAAAACAAAGGCCTTTTAAACGTGAAAATCAATATAGTATGGAAACAAAATTAAATAATTCCATTTACTTATTCACATGGATATTCTACTAATCGAATACTCACATTCAATAACAATAACCACTTTCATAATGATGGAATGCATAATGCCAGACTATCATAACCACATAGCCAAGGCCTCATGCCAAGACTACAAATAATATTTTTTCAAGGCCTTGTTCCAAGACACTAGTTTGTCTCCAGAGTCCTACCGATGCATCGAGGAGCTATAGCGGGCTCCACCCGTCACTTATTAAGTCCAATGCATTCCTTATATGAAAAGGTTTAATCATAACATAAACATTCGTATTAAAACTAACATACGAAATGTAAATACTTTCTCCATAAACCATGATTGGTATAAAAATAACACATCCACAGTCAAACATATCACAAAACCTTCAATACATTATGGATGTTTTGTATCATAATAAATAAACTTCAAATAAGATTAAAATCCATCAAAGGATGTTGACATGGATGAAATCAAAACTATTTCAGAGAAATATCTCTTTTTTTAATCATTTAAAAGTCACATAATTATAAAATAAAACATTTACTTTGAAAATATTCTTATAAGATTGAAAATAAATCTTTTTTGATTTTATAATGGCGTAAAATAGCCGCACCCGCCGTATAAGTTAAAAAACATTCTTACCTTCATTCTGTCGAAAAGGTTAAAAAGAACATTGTTTGGAAAAATACATAAAGGTTCCATTATAAACTTCTTATAAAAAGTAAAAAAAGGTTATAAATGACATTAACCCATATTATGTAAAATAGTAATAATGGTTTGAAATACATTTTTATGAAACATATATGTGGATGATAAAGAGATCCCAGTAGATTATTACGTATAAACAACCTCAGATAATGAAGAGATTGCGAAATAACCCTTACCTTGTACTTTTCCTTGGTTGAGGGTACGTTAAACTCCTATATAATGGTTAAATAATTGTTATTAAATTATACAAGAATCATATATATTAATATGATATCATATATGATCTTTTAACATTGATTTGTTAATAATATTTTAGAATTATCCTCGTTTCGGGTGTTAGCTTACTCACTTTCTTTTATATGTTTTGTTATGTAAGCCATGTTTTTTATGGATAGGTTGTATATTATTCATATAAAGAATTATTTTAAGACCTTAAACATTTTTATTATTCTTCAAATGATAATTATACTTTAATGGATACGATGGAGAATGAATCTCATCTCGTTCGTGGAGACGGTATTCCGTACGTACGCACGAGCGACAATATCATTTTTTTGATATTAAAGTAATATATAATTGGATTTTATATCATATATACAGAATAATTATAATGTTATATTTATTATTTACATTAATTAAACATCATTATTATACCCATCCAAATAATAATTTATTGAATAACAATTACACCACGACGTGGAGACGGTAAGTCGTACGTACGCATGTATGGTGACATGTCCTTCAAAGGATGGATAAAATCCTGAATATGGTTGTACCATATTTATAATAAAATCACAGAATATATAATATATTGGGGTTATTATTTTATAATGGGAATAACAAATATAGAAGAATTGGAAAATGAAATTAACTTGAAAAGGGGTGGTGAAATCATTACCTCTTCTTCGGGTTCATTCTTTTGATTTGATCAAAAGGGCTCCATAAGTTGGATTTATGATCAAACTAATGCCTCTAGGTTGTATTTATGGAAGTTGAGAGAGTATTTGGGCAGGGGTTGGCCGAACCAAAAGGCATTGAAGGTTTGAATTAAAGAGAAGGGGGAGTGCCCTTTTATAAGAAGGATGAGGGACACCTTTGGAAAAGCTAGAAATATTATTTTATAATAAATTCTTATTCGGTTTATAATGGCTCCAAAGTAGATTATTTAAAGTTTAAGTTGTGTATGGGTCTAAAACTACTCAACAAATAGAATTTAAACAGGTTTGAGTTATTATATTAACCTTATCTTTAAGTATTAACTCTTAGTTAATTAGTTTCACTTTTATAATGTCTCTTTGTATTTTTATATTATATGGGTAATAACCATAATATATACATCCAAGAGTCCCCCAAGTGGTCCATGAATTATACACCTATCATGATATAAGTCTCTTGGCCTAAAATTATATTTTTAGGAATTTAATATCAATTAATAATATAATATTTGTTTTAAAAACTCTTTTCTGTGAATTTTGACATTATTTAATAATTGTTTTTTGTATATATCATAACAGAATAATTACTTCTAAAAAAGTAAAATAAATCAATCCTAACATGTCATATTAACATATAAAATTATTTTTATTCATAAAAAGTCTCAAATTACATTTATTTGGGTATTTATAATATCAATTATTCTAATTTTTCATTAATTAGGTATTTACTTCATCACCATTGTGTCATAAATAAATTAAATTATTTAATGTCTAAAAATTATAAATAAAATACCATTATGTATTAAATTGTTTTATCTTTCTAATGAATATTTACAATATAATTTATCTTATGTATAAGCCTATATAAAAAATGTTTTATTAAATAAACATTGATTTTAACTCTTTTAACTCTTCTTTGATTTAAATAATAATAAATATCCTAATCTAATACAAGTTGACCTAAATGATAATATTTTACTCCTAAGGTTGTTTTTGGTCTAGATACACTTGTCCAATAGAATTAGGACATTTTTTAGGATAATATTAATATCATTTTTACCCTTATTTACACTATTTACTTTTAACTATGGTAAATAAAAGTAAAAAGTTTATATTCACCAAAAATTATTTTCATATCATTGAACCACATATTACTTTTTGATATTATCCATGTCTCTCGAATTTTTTATATTCCACTCACAGAAGCGGTAAAATTATGTTTTATGAAAAATTCAGTTTTTTAACAACCACTTAGTGGTTTCACTATTCATCAAAAAATGAAAGTTTCCAGAAAAATACCAACAATTAGGCCTAAGATATATTTGATATTATGAATTAAAAAATGATGTCTATTTTACCAAATTCAAATCATATTAGTTTCATTAATTAATTTAAAAATTAATCACCTTCGTCAAACCAAATAGCGTGTTTTTAAGAAATAATAAATATCAAAAGATTGACACTTGTTTATGTCAGGTTTAATTGTGAAATTATGTACAATGACCGACATTATATTAAATGGTAAAAATATAGTCTAAATATACTTTAAAACCAGTCAAATTCATAATTTATCAATATAAATTATTTTAATTAAAAAAGTTGTTTTTAATTAAAATATAGTTATTTTCACTATTCATCAAAATATAAATGTTATCCGAAAAGTTAAAAAATTTCACCTTAGGCTAAATTAGATACTCAGAATAAAAAAATGAAGTCCAATTTGAGAGATAAAATTTATAAAATTTCAAAAAGTAGGTATTACTAATCATAACGGCTAGTGTGATTGGTTGGGTGTGTGTTAGAACTCGAAGTTGCCTACAACACACGCTACTGTATTATTCAACGGAAAGCGTACCGTGGAAGCTTGGGATGAGTCATTGTATATTTTTTATGTCCCCATTCTAAAAAGTAAATGTATTTAATCAAATTCAATAAATGTTTAAAATATTGGATTTAAAAAGGGTTCACTATTAAAAGTTGGTAAAAGTGTAATACTGAAAATGAATTTGTTCGTACATTATGTATAAGAAACTCATAATATGGATTCTTAAATTATAAGGATTAGATAATGTTTAAAATTTAGTTAATATTATTCATAACCTCTTTTGAACGGCCTGTTTGGTAATTCATGGTGCGCTGGAACTCGGTGTTGCGTGTAGTGCAAGTTATTGAATTGTTTTTAAGAAATAACACACTATGAAATCTTGGGGTGTTACACGGTGGGTGTCACTCATGATGGGACCTCTATGTCATAGAGATGAAATACTTCAATTTCCATTCTAGAATGGATTATTTGGTGTCTTTTAAGACCATTTTTGGCCCTAATAACTGTAGGGTGAGTTTCACATCATCAATGGGTTTGTCATTTATACACAGGGGTGGATGGGATGTTTAAGACAGTTGTAATAATCGTGGGAAACAAGGGTTAGAAGGAATCATATGCAGGATTTCTTGTTTATATCTGTATGACTAGGGGCTTCAATGATTTACATTCCTCTAATTGTGGATCATTTTATAGATGTCTCTCTAGATGGATAACCAGGATTACAACTGGAGAGAGGTAGGTTTCTCTATTGAGCTTCTTCCAATACTAGCACTAGTGTCCATAATTCATTATCGGATTGCTACACCAAAGATGAAGAAGATCAATAAGTAGATATAGGAGTTGTAGTCTAAGGGATTCATCCGACCTAGTACTTCTCCTTGGGGTTCGACTACCATTTTTGGGAAGAAGTATGATGGTACCCTCATACATTTTGTAGATTATCGGATGATGAAATTGTTGACAATTAAGAATGGATATCCTTTTCCAAGGATAGATGATCTCTTTTAATAGCTACGTGGTAATGGGTGTTCTTAATGATTTTCATGAGATTATCTTATCATATATAACACGTTAAGACATCATATATTACTCTTATAGCCTTTCGAATTAGGTATGATCTATATAAGTAATTTGTTATGCTGTTCGTTCTCATGAAAGCAATGATAGTTTTCATGGAACTAACTGATTGAGTGTTCCATACTTACCTGAATTCTTTTGTGGTAGTATTTGTGGATGAATCTTGGTTTACTCATACACATAACAATACCATTCCATCTATCATGAGATCATATTGAGTACAATTAGATAGAATCAGTTAAATTCTATTCTCTCAAAATTCCACTATTGGATAAGCCAGATTCAATTCATCGGTAATGTTATAATATAGACATAAGTATAAGGAAACCTATATAATTTAAGAGAATTGGTTTAATCAGAGCATCCATAGAATTTCTTTGAGGTACTGAGTGTTATGGGAATAGATAGTAACTAAAAACTCTTTATTTAGGACATTTCACAGTTAGCAGCTCCACTAATGAGCTTGACTATGAAGGGTATGATGAAATTTTGGATAGATTTATTTGATTCAGCCTTTCAGGTGTTGAATGGGGAATTCACTTCAGCCCAAATACTAGTTTTTCCAATTCCCGGAATGAATTACTATGTTTACTATAATGCATCTGTTATTGGGTAAGGAGTAGTGCTTATACCTTGGGAAGGAGTTGTTGTGCATGGTAATCTACAGTTGAGGCCACATGAGATGAATTACCTGATGCACGATCTCAAGATTTCATTCTTTGTATGTTCTTTACGCTGTAGGAGTGATTATCTTTTGGGAGAACATTATTATATGTACACAAACCACAAAATTATCTAGTATATCTTTACATAGTGAGATGTGAAATTTAGATGATGAAGGTAGGTTGTATGCCTTCCGTAATTAGACATTGACATTTCCTACACTCCTTTGAAAGGAAATGTAGTGGCATATGCATTGTGGTGTAGGAATCAGATATTTGTAGTTCAGGTGGACATTACTGGCGGGTAGCCTATTGCTATATTCTCTAAGATGAATTTGGATGTCCATAATAGATAGGGGAAGACATTTATTTATTCAATAATTGTTACATCTGCTATACTTGATCAATTGTGAATGAGGCAGCTATTGGATTATAAAAGCCTAGTCCAATGAGATTGTGTTAGGTGAGGACCCTAGTCTTGGGTGGACCATAGGAAAATCTGAGGTCATACATTTCCATGAGCCCAAATGGGTGTCCACAGACATATGTGATGAGTTTATGTGAGGTTTTCATTCCTTAGTTTGGGAAGTTCATACTGATGTCACCAAGATGTATTGAGATATACCTCGTCATTATTGGTGGCCAAGCATGTAGAGGGATATAGTTGGCTTTGTTATTAGACATTCCATCTGTTAGTATGTGAATAAAGAACACCGGCGACTGTAATGGATTTTATAGAAGTTACCCATTCTCGAGTGAAAGTAAAATAATTTATGAATTAATTTTTAGATTGGTTTACTGAGGATAACTTAAGGGAATGATGAGGTTTGGGTTTTCCTATACACACTCACGAATGTTTCACATTTCATATAGATCAAGGAAACCATTGGTGTTGATGATATTGGAATGTTGTACATCTGAGAGATTGTACATTTTAATGGGGTTCCCCACTCTATCAATTTAGACAAGGATAACCAGTTTACTTCTCATGTCTGGTAGGGACTACATAGGGATTTTGGTACAAATGTACTTCTTAGTACAACTTACCATCCCTAGATAGTGGGAAATTCTGAGCCCCAGATTCAGGTTTTGGAGGAAAAACTTCCAGAATGTTTCTAGGATTTCAGGGGATCTTAGGAGAGAGACATACCTCTAGATTTAATTTCCCATAATAACTGTTTCTATGCATTGAGTAAGAAATCACCTTAAGAGGTGTTGTATAGTATGCAATGCCGATCATTACAATGTTTTTTGGAGGATAGAGAGTCATCTATGATGGAACATCATCCTCTCCAAGAGACCGCTGAGCAGCGGGACATAATTTAGAATATAATGGCAATTGCACAGTCTATCCATAAATCATATGTTGATCAATGGAGAAGACCTCTAAAGTTCTAAGTCAGAGAAATGGTTTTCTTACGTGTCAACCCATGTATGGGACATAGTATGATTAAGATATGAGGGATTCATTCACTATGATACATCGGGCCATTTGAAGGTTTTTAGAGCGTCCAAACATTTCGCTATCGGTTGCAGCTACCTCAGAGGTATCGCGCTATGCATGAAATCATTCACGAATCTCATCTATGACATTAATTTTCAGACTCATCTAATGTATGCCAACATGAGGAGAATGATTGGAGGTTGGTGCATCCTTCGAAGAGCACCCTAATCATATTTTGGATCCAATCACAATGGTTATTCATTTCTATTATATTCCTTGGGTATGGGGGTTATGGAAGCATGGACAAGTACAAGATGAATCATTAGAGAGGAATGATGATGTATGACCTCAATTTTCAGAGATGTTTGATTTTTTTTCATCACTACCCTTTGTAGAGAAATTCATGGTTGATATGTCTTAAAGGGGATGTTTTTTATAACCCAGATAATCATTTCTAGTTTATATCTTATTTTCAGTTTGTTTTTTAGGAAAATTGATGAATTGGGAATTTTCTATGTACAGTCTAGGTACCAATGAGTACGCATTGTGTACCTGGGTACCGAGTACAACATCGTATTGGCCGCATAACGACCATGTACATGGACATGTATATTTAACTAACATGCTGTTTAATTTTCTTTTTATATGATATATCCGAGTGGGGTCATGTCTCATCGTTAGAAACACCTTCTTGTCCACTCGGTTCATACTGTAGTGCGGATAAATGCTGAAGAAGTCTTATTCCCTCCAAAATCTTCGTCCAAACCCTGATTGAGATGTTTTTTGGTGTGTTGGAATCCCACCAGGGAGTTATTTATTCTCTTATAGGCTTCCATCTTTTTTCCTCCTCTCTCATGATTTTTTCAAGGTGGAACATTTTTTTCACATTTTTGAATAATTGTGTTGTTCTAGGCCATCTCAATGGAATAAATTCAATAGTATTGATCATATGACATAAATGTAGGTGTTATGTTCCTTTCTTACATAATATTAGGATTATATATGATAAAATTTTAATAACCCATGTTTTGGGTTTTGCGAGTTTCAAATTTGACCATGATTATTACCAATTACGGTTTGGTTGATTGAGAAAAGGATAATTTCAAATGCATAATGATTTATACTGTGATTAGGGGTTTTTTTCCCTTGTTTTATTGATTACAGATATTTGGTATATAATTTTAGATAGGCTTTCCTTTTTTCCCAAGCCTGATGTTGTTAGGATAGAATTACTAATTATATGAGATGCATGTGATACACAGTATGAATGTTTGACCAAGGGGAATTTGATTGTGAGAGTTTCCCAAGGTAGGGTCACCAATGTATTTTTTGTTTCTATTTAAACAGTGAGGAATTTATTGTGATAAATATCGGGTAGTCATATACCAAATTGGTTGGACCGTGGAGCAACCTAGTGGGTCGTTATAAAATGAATTGAAGCTATGTCGATGAAGGGGTATTGACTATATGAGATTACTTGGTTGTCAGTTGTAAATATTTAGTGCTGAAATAGACCAATGAGGTTGGACTATGACATATACCCCAAGGGTAGTTACTAAATGAATTTTAGTTACATTAGGCCAGGGTATTAGTTTGTGAGAACAATCCCAAAAAGTTTGTTATTGAATAATTGAATGATTGTGATGAGTCTGCCAAGTCAAACCACAAGCTTTGAAGTGGTATTACTTGTTTATTTTGTATGGTCTTATGATACGTCAGTTTGTTACTATAACATAAGGGATACATAGATTATGAAAGATCCCTTGGATTCCATGATTATATTGAAGAATACTAAATAAAAATGATTTTAATTGAAAATTGTAGGATTGTTAATTTTGATTACTACATATTTTATTACTACATTTCTGTATATTTTCTATATATATATATATATTCGATAAAAATTAGGTACCCATATTTTTGTTCTTTCCTACTAGGATTCGTATAACATGCCATTTGGGTCATGGTTTTGGACCCCCAAAAATTATATCATTGCAAGTATATATAGAGATAATCACCCATCTTCATCAGGTACTTGATTTTGGTTTGAGCATGAGAGTATAGGACCATGTTTAGGATGGTGATGCTATTGGATATTACTTACATTTTAGAACATTGGTTTTTGTATCGTATTTCCATCATTTTTAGTTATTTGACTACTTTACTATACACATGTGACTTGAATCATTTAAATATGTTCTATCTATTTTATTACTATCTATCTTCTACTGTTTATTTTTTATGGTATTACTATTTCTTCTATTTTTACATTTTTCTTTCCATTGTGTATACTCATCAAATTAGGGCATAATTTCTCCATTATCACTACATGTCCCTTACTGTTAGTCAACAACCTCTGGAATTTACAGAAATGATCTTGTGGTCATGTGACCAGCCACGTTTAGGGAACCTTTGGCGACACCTAGATCTAAGACGTTACATTAATAATTAATTTGATGGTAATGTGTAAAAATTTATTAGACAAATAATTTTAATAAAATATTATTTTTAATATTATTTCTACCATATAACCATATGATTTAAAATTATAAAATATAAATGATGAAAAAATCCTTTAATAAACTGGGAATATATTTGAAATAGAAAATAAATATTAGTTTGTAGTCATCATATTTGTTGCTATAGGAAAATGAAAGTGAACTAGTTTTTTATTCTTTCAAATGTGCTTAAAATAGAATGGATGAATTCATTGGATTTTAAAAAGTGACTATCTATGGGTTGATTTCATGATTAGCAGAAATATTAAGGTAATAACTTCTGAAGTTATAGAAATAACCTATAGTGAATTAAAAATAAAGGATCCATTAATCCTAAATACACAATACTGAATGGAATGAAAAAGATAGAGAAAAAAATTTGCATCATTATAGAATTGAAATGTATATTATGATTATAATGATGAATAATGTTTCGAATAGGATATAAAAATATGTACTTAATGATATCATTTAATCAGGTAATTGATCGTTATTATTACCCTTCCATAAATAATATTTACTAAAAATTAGATTTAATATATTATGAAATTGAAACTTTACCCATTTATATTCAAATTATATAAAATATTTAAAGGAAACATATGAAAATTTTTTATATAATTTTGAGAAAAATATGACAACTATTAGAGAGAATAAAAGTATATTAAATTATTATTGTATTTCAATGAAATGATCTATTAATATTTTAAATCATAATATAATGTAAAATGATAAAAGTGAATATATTTTTAAATAAGATGAAGATAATGTAATAATGATTTATTATATTCTATATTATTCAGAAAAACATTTATAGGACAAACCAATACAACTAAATCTAGTTCTGAAATAATAATCATTACATACTGAATTTTATACCAACTAATGGGACCCAATTTTTTGGCATCCATAATTAAAATTATAGAATATATTATTTAGTCACTTATATAGGCAAACCCATATTAGTTTCATATAATTTGTGAATTAAGAATAACATATATTAAAAAATGTAACATATATCTTACCTAATTGAAACATTTCATATTATACCAAATTTTTATTATTCTATAAAAAGTAGACAATACGTCTAATAACAATCCTTCACACATGATCCCTTTTTGAAAAACATATTTCATACTTTTCATTATATCATATGTTAATGGTAACATAATAAGTGTAATCTTCAACTATTTGTTCAGTAAATCATGTAGAAGTATATATAATTGAATAATCAATAATTGAATATCATGGCTGAAGTATATAATAATAAATAAATCTATTTGTGAAAAAATATTAGTATGAATTATTTCCAGGGATAAAAAACAACATAAATGTACATTTGGAAAATAATTGATATTTCATAATTATGGAATACATATTGTTGTACTTCACAATAATACTAGAAATGATTATGCGAAGGTATCATACATTTCATCATTTCATCATGAAGAGACATCATGATTAATAGGAATGGCCTACATAAAATATCAAGGCTAGTTTTCCTTTGAAAGAGAACTAATACATCAATGGGATACCCTATATTGTGTCCCATTAATCCGTTAATGGTACCAATGAAATAATCACAATAAGGAGTGAATTAAATATAACATACATGAGAATCATTACTTATGAATCAATAAATATTATTATTAGATCAGTTATACATAATGAAAATATTCGCATTATATAATACATTTTACATATCAGAGATTAATAATCGTTATATAACAATCATTTATATGGATATTCTATATTTCCTCAATAAATAAAAGTGTAATATTTTTATTAAATATCCTCAATATGACTTAAATAAAATTGGAAGATTATAATTTTTAGATTAATTATCTTAGGATTATTTTGTAATTTGATATTATGTGTAATAAATCCATGGTAATAAATAACATGTAGTTGATGAAGACTCGTGCATGTGTTTTTTACATTATTAACCTATTAATACAAATTTTATATAAAGATAAATTTGGTATGAGGATGCATGATAATATTATAACATATAATAAAATCATAATTTACAATGACTAATTGGCATATATACCCTAAATTATGAATTTTTATGTTTCAAATTAGATTATCCATGATCTATACCCTATTTTGTTCTCAAACCTAAAATTACATTCACATTTTCCATAGTGGTATGTAAAGACAACACCTACATTTCATCATTCATATTGATATATATTTTAAAGAAACAAATATTCTATAATTATCCAAAATTTTGTGATGCTTTCCAATATTTTAAATAATCATTATTATTTTAATAATTTATTTTTAAACATAATAACATAAAATATTTATTATTTCCTATATTACTAACTGTAATTACCCATATTCATAGTATATTTAATTTCATTATTTTATAACCTAATATCCATATAATATAATCTCAAAATATTATATTCCCATATTATTTGTGAAATTAGAAATAAAAACAAATATATAGAAATAAAAAATATTATTTTGAATCATCAAAATGTTCTTATATTTTATAATTAACTCAAATTACGACATATGATATGCTTGGGAAATACATAAGAAAATAGGTGAGTTATAAATCATGGTTAAGAAATAATGAATCATAACTTGATGGAAGGTAATATATGTTGGTCAGGGGAAATAAAATAATAATATAAAAATAGTGATTTCTATGTAAATAATCATTTAATCATGACATAGGGGTATTATAACATATCCACAACTAATTGTAGGATAATGGAATCAATAAAAAATAATTTGCACCATATGATGTATTTGATGATATCCTCCAAGATATAATAACATATTGTTCATAGTCATACATTTTGTGCACAAATAATGATAATTGATGAAATAATAACATTACCCAATGTAACACAATAATAAAATTAATGAATAAAATTTTTGATAGCATATCGTGCATGTAACACAGGGCCTATATATACACCAAAATTTTATATTTGATTGAGAATATTACAACATATCTATTTATTTTTTTTAGTAATCGGAATAACCAATTAATTAAATAAATTTATTTATCCTTCGTAATATCACTATATGGGATAATTATTATAAAATAATAATTTATGTTTTAGAAATTTGACACTATTCATCAGAAAAACTTATTCATCAAAATTTTGTTTTTCAACATATCATAATAGAAATATATAATTAATTTCTATAATATTATGAAAATGAATTTGGCAAAATAAAAATTAATTTTTGAAATAATCTGTTAAAAAATTTTATAAGGTGAAATATTGATAATTTTCTGAAAAAATTAAATATTTTATCAGTAGTAAAGAAATAAAATATTTTTAAAATACATTGTCTTTTTTAATATCGTCAAAAATATTTATGATAGAAAAAATTATTTAACTTATGAAATATATCATGTATGATATAAAATTATAATTTCTATAAAAAATTTATTTTGATGACATGTAAATTATAATTTTTTCTTAATAAATACGAAATCAGTTTCAATGTTGTTGTAGTCAATGTGTTGAACTAGAAATGTCCAATTTTGTTTCTTATTTAAAATAATTGATATTGAACATAGTATTTATGTAAATAAATACCTTAATAGTGATTTTATTCGTAATGTTTATATACATTGTTGTTATATAATAGAAATATTACATAATGTATTTTTATGATCTAGATTGATTATAGAGAAGTAAAAATAAAAAATTAAATAATATTTCATGACTGGGATATTTGTAAATATAAATAAATAGTAAATATAAAATATTATCATGATATTATTTAATTATTTTTAATGTATTAATTTATTTGTTAATATCAATATATGATTTAATTTGATTTTCATCACAACTATAGATGAATGGTTATAAATATGTAAATAATGAATAATATATATATATTTATATGAAAATATAATCATTCCAGAATGTTTCATTATTCATTACAATGATTTCATTATATTCATCAAAAAATGGTTGTAATGTCCATGCCTACGTACAGTCCAACACCTCAAGGGATGGTGTAAGTCATTTTTCCATCACTATAATTATGGATGACTCGAAATATAAATATATTTAATATATAAGATATTTAAAACAAAAATAATATTATATAAATTATATAAATATGATAAAATTATCTGGTCCATAACCACATAATAGAAACATAAATGAAAAACATAGCATTTATGACCAGAAAAAGTAACTTTAACAATGTATTATTAATAATAACATGATAAAAAATAATACGTTATTCACAAATTATGTGATATATATGTGTATTATTATTTAATATATGTATAATAAATTTATATCTATTATACATGAGGTTAAATAACAATCAATTAATGCCAATCATGATGTATTTATTTTTTTATCAATTTTAATTCTAGGGTACACATGATTTAATCATTATTTATTTTTATTATGTTCTATAGATATTTAATAATTAATATATAATATAGTTAATATATTTATTTTAAATATATTCAAAGATTTGTTTTATTATAGTGATTCATGTTGGTTTATGATTGATAATACACAAAAGTGGTAAGAGCATATTTTATAATATCTACATTATACATGATTGTTTATGTTTCATACTTTTATGGGGAATATTTTTCTTTCATCTCAATGTTTTCCAAAAAAAGGTATTTACAATTATAATATAATTGATTAATGTCATTTTAATTCATTTATAATTTTTTATAAAATTTATTCCAAGAAATAAACAATTCATTTTATAAATTAGGTACATTGTAACATTTTTGAAAATAATATAGTAGGATTTTTTTATGTAATCATAGAAAAATGAGTTTATTTTCACAACATAATGAATACATAATGCATATATGACACCATTGGGTTATTATAGGGTTCTATATAAAGAAAAAAAATTCTTTTTTATTTTAATAGTTAGAAAAATATATTTTTATTCAATAAAATAAATACATTTGTATATAACGTGAATTCATCGATGAAAAAAGTCAGTGTTTTAATTATTGAATATTAAGCATATGATTTAATACTTTTATGAATTTTTATACTTCTAAAAATTGAATATTTCATTCCTCATAAGTGTTCAGATTTCTGTCTTTTGGATATTATTATTACTTAAATTGTATACCATTTTTAAAAGAGGTGTTAACATTAAATAAAATATTTTCATCTTTGGAAATATTGATTAATATATATCCATTATTATATACAGATATTTTTTTGATAAGGAGCATTGTTTTGGAATTTAATAGATTATTTGATAATTTCGGATTGCTTGAGACATTAAAATATGGGTGCATCTAGGATATATGTATCCACTGATGCATAATTAGGTAATGTGAGACAAATCAGTCAGTCAAACATCATTAGTTTATACCAATTAGTTTTTATATTTAGTGTAAATGATATAGATTATAGTGATGCAATAATCCAATAGGAATTGTTTTTTACTGAGTATTTTTAATCCAAATATTGATATGTCTGGACAGTATAAATATCATGTTTCTAAGTCATGAAGTCTAATAATTATGCATTCCCTTCATAAATATACTAGTAATTTATATCAATGATATGTTCACCGTGATATTAAATCTATATGTATGTCATTTTCATTTAATAAAATCGATGACATATGTTATAGTTATTTATCATGTCATATTGATTATTCTGTATCTTATCATGATAGTCGTTTTTCGTAAATATAATTAGTGTTCATCTATTTACCATTAATTGTTGAATATACATATTAATTTTTGTTGGCTTTTGGTATACATAAAACATACTGAACACTTCTGATCATGCTTATGTTTCTTCCATTCTCACAAATCCAAGAAGTGTTATTTGATTGATATATAATGTTATTATATGGGGAATAATGTTTTTATAATTTTTAGTTTTAAAATTTATTTAAAAATGAATGTGTGTATCTAGTTAACCCAAAAAATAGAACTATTTGGTCTTTTGGGGTGTGATTACGTGTATCTAGTAACAATGTATCAAAATGAGAAAAGATTTAGGAAATCTAAAATTAGTGTTTTCAAAATGGGTATTATTGTATGTATAGAATAATCCATGGGAACTGTCACGACCCATCCCATGGGACCCAGACTTGACTACCCCAATCCCTCCTTTAATAGAACTGGGGTTAGTGATGAGCACCAAAAGGCTTTTCCCAAATAGGGATGGCATTTCCTTAAAGATCATTACACACTCCAAAAAGGATATTGAAGTAAACAACCCACAAATTTAAGGTATAACCACCTGAGTAAAGTACAACCATTAGTAAAACTTTAAACAGAATACAGTGGGGAAGAATACCAGACATAGAATTTTAAAAAAATTAAACAATTGTTGCATCTTCCCTAATGATTTATCTAGAGGCTAGTAGCTTTATGTCTGATGTCGAAGAAAAGGAATTCAACTGCTCGCATCGCCCGACGTTCCACCATGTCCTGATCCTCTAATGTCTGCCTCGGAGCATCAAGAATTCTTTACAAGACACACACATGTGGGTAGAGCCCACAAATGGGTGAGTATAACAACTCATTAGGGTACCTCGCGACCCCCTAAGGTCTCTCATTAATCCAAAAAGAATAACATAACAAGAAATAACACAATAGTAATATCACAAGAATGATCTAAATCCTGAAGAACAATAAAAAAGTGACAGCTCACACTAATGGTATAACATAATTTTTACTGGGATATGAATGACTAGTCATAAATCTAGTTCATCCTATCCATAGTAACTCTAATCTTGACCCGTATAGGTCATTGTATGCAGACCCGTATTGGTCGCTAGATGATGAACCATATGGTCGCTTGTGCTAACCCGTATTCGTCGCTGGTGTTGACCTCTATTGGTCCCTAGTGAGAACCAGTATTTTTTAATGGTACCGAGGGGTGGATGATTATTCCTACAGCTAGATCTTCCAACTATAGTGTTTCTTATGTTGACATGTATTGGTCACTTTTCTCCTTCATGTCACAACCAGCCAATGTATTCCAGCACAAATCATGGATGATCCCTAGAGGATTCTTCTTCTCATTCCATTGGTTATATTTCAATCATTACAAAGTCTTTAAAAAAGCATACCCAAGGCAACGCCCCAACATAGGGGACCCAATGTTACAGAATACATGTCTATCAGACACCCAGTCTATGAGACATGGGAACTATTGAAAAAAGGGCCTGGTTGGATTTATTTCCGATCCAACCTAGATCGCACATCAAACTCCATCAAAACACACATATATTATCTCCAAAGGACGTCCATGTCACATTGTTCCTTATAGCATATACATCACATCGATAATTTAGTGAAACAGGGCTGATTGCACCTCGGTCTAACCCGAATCAATTAGGAAAGCTAGAATACGCCAAATGGACCGCTTCCAAAAAAGGGATCCCAACGCCACTAACAGTGTGTCAAATAGAAACTCATTTCCTCAGTTGTGGGCGTTTCATTATTCGGGGGCCGGTGGGTTCCGGGCGAGGTCCGACTCAGTCAGGTCGGCCCGACGCAATGTGTCTTGTGGTTTATATAACCCCTCTCAGGTCCTGATCATTATGGCTCAGCCCGGTTCACTAGGTCAGGCCCTTTGATTTCATCCTGGATGGTTCGCGTGCAAAGGTCGTGGTCGGCCCAGACTGCCGGGTGGGGCTCGGGCCACTCGTGCAGGCCCATTGAACCTCAGGTCCGGCCCGTTCGACCAGCCCACATAAAGGAGGACTGTGTCTTCAGTTTGGCCCCGGGGACAGGGGGCCGTTAAATACGGCTAGTGGGGTGCTACCCCATAATTTGCAATGATCGTCTAGGTGGATGACCGATGTCCAACTGACGCGGAGCATCACGAGGTTGCACCGCCCCCTCCTCCAGCGTCCAGCAGGTTGCGGCTCTTGCTGCCAGTAGTTCCTGCATGCTCCACCCTTCTCCCGCGCAGCCGGCTCGGGCTAGCCACCTCTGTCCACAGTAGCACACGAGAATGTGACACCTTCCCACCATTCTTGATAGGTTTCCACAGGCCTCATTTAGCCACCGCCATCTTGGAACGTCAATGGTTCTTTCCTCAAGTCATCGGATGTTCTTTAGTGGTCCATTCGTGGTTCGGTATGCGCCTACGAGACACTTAGGTCACATCCACCACCTACTAAACCATATCGTTGCATGGATGTCACATTACCCAGCGGTACATGGGAAACACATGAACAAAAAGATCGTTGTAGGGTTTGGGCATTGTTCAGATTGGCTCATTCCCTCTGTGTTGTCATTTTAACAAGGTTTATAGAAATAATTAGTGAATTTAGAAATAACTCCTGACATCTAACACCACATAAACATCCCATGTTTAAAGGGTGATTGGAAGATCAAACCGTTGATCAGTTCATCCTTGTTCTTTATATAAATCTATACCACTGAAGGAGGGATATCACAATATAAAATATAAATACCCCTACGTGGATGAGATGTATGCTAGTGATGATCAACAAAACATCCTTTATCATTATTGTTGTTTCATGATTCAATGGTGCTCGTAACCACTCATTGTATCTGGTATTTTCCATCGAGTGGTTCTTCACTGGCCTCTATCATTCTTCATTGCGGTCGAAATACATCAGCGGTTCACTAGAGGTTCTCTATTGTTTATTCCATTCGTTCTCCAATGAATGGTTATAATTAACGAGAACCCACCAAACATTGTTTTCACTGATGTGACACATTAATAAACCACAATTAATAGGGTACCATAACTACACGAGAGGTGCTGTTACATAGTCAAATGGTAATGGTTCATTTATTATCCCATAACCATTCTATTGTTAGACTTCTATTACACAGTGTTTCCTCTCAGTAGTTATAAAAAATAAAATAAGTTTATTTATTTTTTTATAAAAAAGTTCTGAAAAACATTTTTCTTCATTGACCTTCTCTGACGGAAGTTAGTCACCCCATTTACAAAACCCAATATTTTGGATTCAACAGTTCCTCATATTTTAAATCTGAAAACATGTTCAAAAGTTAAGAAAACCCGCTGGCATGTCCAGCAAACATTCTAGAAAATGATTGGAAATGTTTTCGGGCACTAAAATCCTTAGAATCATGTGTTGTCTCAATGCCTGGTGTAAGATTCATATTATCTAACCATGAAATTTTTTATTGACTATTCTATGTTATTGCAAGAAAAAAATTTATTAAAGCATGGATGTGGAATGATAACCCTATGAAATCCATAAATAATATTCCCAATGAAAATAATTTTACGATTCAGATGAGTAATGTTAATTTTTTTTAATAATGGGTTAATAAGATTATTATTAATTATATTTTCTAAGTAAAAAATACCTCCTTTTTAAGGTATTTATTTTGAAGATATTGGTAAAATTTATGGAGACTAGATTTAGACTATTAATGTAATTAGTCATCATGTATTTCAAGGATAAATTATTTCGAAATTTCTAAGGGTATTATCTTTAAACTGGACATTTTCATTCCAAAAATTAATAATTCATTTCATATGATAATGATATTAACTTTTACTAATTAATGGTTATTAATCCTGGTTGTTGGAGTAGATATCCCATAACCATATTTTCCCTACAAGATGATTTTATAATCACAATTTTATAAAAATCATATTTATGTGATTTTAATGCCTTTTGAATAACCAATTCTCATTTAAGAAAATGTTTTATCATGACATACATTTTCATTTCATTAACATTTAAATGGATCATGCAATCAATTTTATATTCTTTAAAAACAATTTATCTATCCCATTCTTAATGGGAAAACCCACCACGGATGTGACTATTTCTTTTTGGGAGAGATGGAATCTGTGATAGAATATCAAGAAGTTATATATTTTATAATAGAAGGAATAACAGTCTTTCATTATGTAATGAACATTTTTCTAATCTATTTAGGATTTTTTTTGAGTTTTTTATAAATCATAACAAAATATCTCATATATATACGATTTATATAAATAACTTATTAAATAATTAAACAAAAAATCAATTTTAAATGTCATAAAAGGATATTGAGTGAAGGATGTATTTATATATTAAATTTTTATATATTCAAAATATAATTGGAATCAAGAAACACACAAATGATATTCTATATTTGGTTTCGTTTTCACAATATGGAATCATATGTTCTATAGAATCAATACTATTGAAATGTCAAGAATTCAAATGGCCTTAATTTTTGGGAGGCATTTTCGGAGTATTGGTAAATGTTAGAGGTACATGTAACACAAGTGTTTAACATGAGAAAAGTGTCTATTTGAGTAAGAATGAATATAATTTTTTTAAATATGATTAATGGAATGAATAACCCTTAGAGTTTATATAATCTTATTTTGGGTAATTATGGGTTATTATAATTTTGGTAATGCAAAAAAAATCTATGAGATAACCATTGAGGATAAGATAAATTTAATGATTAATATAACAATGTTAATTTTTTAAATTTCCTAAAATTTTTAGGAATTTTATAATAATTACATATATATATATTCAGAAAAAGTAAATAATATATACTTAGAGACAACTCATCACGTCTGGAAAGGCTTTGAGGATTAAACCCATAACTAATTGGAGATATGAGTTCACTACATGTGACTAAGCTATGTGAAGCTCGAGTAAGTATGGAATATTATATATAATTAAATGTCTTTATTGATGAATTATAATTATATTTTTGAACCTTATTTTTTCTGTATAATGTAATTGGATATTGATTTTTTTGATTTATTGAATGACTTTTTTCTGAATAAGTTCAATATTTCAGGAACCCTATATGAATAAGTTACAAAGAATAATTTGTGGTTTTATTTCAGTTAAGAATGGTTAATTTACATTTTATTTTTATGTATGGTGATTTAAGTTATTTATCAAAATGACTATCATATATTGTTCATTATGTGATTAGGGGAATTAGATTTTTTTTATTATCAAGTAATTGTTACTGATATTATTTGAATATAAGTAGTAAAGTTTTCTTAAATATTAATGAGATCAATTCCATTTGAATTTTGGGTTTCAATCATAGTCAATATTATTTTTTAGGAATCTTATTGACAGTTATCTATTCAATGACAATGATTTAATTTGGAGAATTATAGTTTATTTTTTTATTATTAAATTTATTTGACACAAATGAAGGTTTATTTTTTTGGAGAAATATCTTATTATGTACAAAACATTTTGGATTGACTAAATGACTACTGATATGGGGAATAGATTGATTTTAATTTACAAAATTTCTTATTTATAGATGATGATTCTATTTCTTTTGGAAATAAAATTCATACATGTTATTTGGAAAAAATCACTGGTCACATCCAGAGATATTAAAAGAAAATTATTTGTATTGAAATGAGATAATAAATACTATGGGACCTTATATATAAACAATATTTTTCCGCATTTACGAATTGAATTAAAAAAGGACATACATAGTTGTGATCAGTATGTTTTTTGAAGTCAAATAGGAAAACCATGATTTTAGTGACTGGTAACATACCCTTATAAATAGTAATGCACCCTTTTGAATAGTAGTGATACCTTATGAATATTAATATAACCTTTTATGAATATTTAATAATCAAAATAAATAATAACCTCATCAATTCATGTATAATAATATAGAATCTTATAAAATAAAATATAACCTTTATAAAATTGTTTGTATTTTTGTAATTCTTAAATAATTAAATGTAATTTAATGATTAATTTAATAATTTAAAAGAATATTTATTTTCATAAATTGTAATCATAAATTATAACTCTATTGTCTTAATGTTATTAGATAATTAAAAAATACCAGGATTTTAATTTCAATGTGTTATAAAATTTATTATAGTTTTAAAATAGTTATTTTTTGAGTAAATTGTAATTTTATTTAAAAATTAAATTAATCATATTTTGAAAATTATTTTGAGAAAATGGAGTTCATTTATTAATTCTAAATGTCAAAAATGGTTAGGGTTAACTATTTTAATTATCTTAATGTCTTGAAATTTTGGTGAATTGTGAATCATTATAATATTGAAAATTATCTAAACACATGAATTATTGAGTAATTGATAGTGTCCTAATATGGTAAGAACCCTTATTTCATACTCACATTCACACTTCTCTATTTTTGGTCATTATAATAAATAATATTAATAGTCATGAGAAGTAATATTAAATTTATTGTTAAAAAATGGATACCCCTCTTCTCCTCCACTACAAAACCACCCCTCACTCCCTTTTCCTCTCACACCTATCGTACTTCTAAAATTGGCAAAACTATTACCTATATTCATCACAAGTATCCTAACTATGTCCATTACGAAAAGTTCATAATGAAAAGGATAAATCTATTTGAATTATGTAGGATCCTAATGAGAAGAATCCAATAAGTTAAAATCATCTTTCATTTTATTCTATTTATTTTCACTTCAATTCATATAATCTCTTCACCTCCCATTATCCAAGAGGCTTGAATGATCTAGTGTTATATATATGATATTTTTTTCATGTTTTGGAAAAAATTTATCATTATCTTTTCTCTCCTCTCCATCTAATTCTAAAAATAAATACACCATCCATGACGTGTGGATTTGTTAACAACCTAGATGATTTATTTTCAATTTCCTTTAAATCCTTCAAATCATGTTATAAAAATATTAATTTTTAGAAAATATTGTATTTTGTATGATATATAAAATTTTATGTTTTGGAATATACTTATATTCATGATATTAATATATATAATGAAATTATCATGAAATTATCAAAGAACAACCAAAATTATCTAAACGAATATCATTAATGTTTTTTCAAATTATTAATCATTATATATAATAAAAGATAATTTATCATATACTTTAATATTTTGGGAAAATATTCATACTAAATATTTTCACATCAATATATTCTATTCCATTAGACACGAAAATTCATTAAGATCCGACCATGGAAACCTTGTAAACAACACACCCAAAACATTGTAAATAACAAAATATTATTAATAAATGTGTGGAATGATGTTATAAAATCATCATATATGGTGTTATAAAAACACTTATGTTTTTATTAATTATTAATATGACATTTTAAAAGAGTGTACATGAGTTTTAAACACTTTTCAAGTATGAATATCCAAGGGTAATGTAATTCGTAACACACTTTCATTTTTTAGGTTAAACTTGTATTATATTAATTATGTTGAATTAATATTATTTGTGCGTATAATATTGTTTTTACTATGTTTTAAAATGTTTATTTATATATATATATACATATTACATCCATTACAATAGTTTTCCATTCAACTATATTATATTTAGTGGGGGAATTGTCTTTAAAAATCCCAATTAAAACAAAACTCAAAATCATTGTTTTTATGCAACTATGCATGTATGATTACCTTGTCAAGATTATTAAAAATTATTTATAATGAAGGGTGGTAACTATATATCCCTCCAATTAATTGTTTATATGTATGTTGGAGGCCAGTTGTATGGATACTCAAAGTTTAACTGTGATTGTCACACCATAAAAAAGTTGTGAGGATTACATTGTAATGTAGCCATCAGGGTTACACATCATGAGGTAGTCATGAGTGTTACAATATAAGAAATTAATTACCCAATAAACATTTATATTTTTAAATAAGTTATCTAATCTTTTATTTAGTTATCACGTTTCACAATGTATGTATATATGGTTGACATGTATGTATTTTTTTAAATGTTTTCCTATGTTTATAATTCTTAAGCAAAAATGGTTTATTTCCGTCTTTTTATATCCATTACTAATCATTTTGTACTCATCCCTTGTTTTTAAAATGATATTTGCAGGATTATGTAGATCTTCAAATAATAAATATGGTTCTAATGTAGATAAATCCAATTAGTTATCTTTTAATTATTTGGGAAAACTATAATTTGTTGTATGGGAATTCAAATCCTACAAATTATAGACCTGAAGAGGTCCTACAATTCCAATTGTTTTATAGTAACGCCTTAAATATAACTTCATATTGAGACATTTGACTAGATTTTGTTCTCTTTTTTCCCAATGATCATTTTGGTCCATAGTTTTAGAGAATTATGAAAACATCTAACCTAGTAAACACATACATTACAATATGACACTAATAATCAGTATCATTTATTCCTCCAAAGTAAAGACTTTGAAAATAAAGCATGATATCCTTTAAAGTCACATATTCAAATAGAATTTTCCTTGTCTTTTAATATATTATGACATGTTGAAAATATTTAAAACATGGGTTGACCAAAAAAAATTCGATGAGGATTATAATGTATGAAATGAAACCATTAGTCCTTGTGTCATTCAGACTCATGAAATCATTTTCATCATATCATACATTCCACCCATAAAACATAAACTCTTTAAAATATCTCATTAAATCATATTATTCATACAAAACTCATAGAAATTATAAATCATTATGGAATATTTTGGCCTCAATTTTATACATACATTATATCATTCATAGCTACATAGGGTGTAAAATTCATAGTTACATTTGAAATACCCATCATAATATATTCCCTTAATATCTTATGGGAATCCCAATTAGTTAACCATGTCTAATTACCCAATGCAGTTGAGACATATCATGGATTATCCAACCCTTATTTTATCATAGAATATCCCGTCATTGGTCAATCATGAAATCACCTGTTAAATTCCAATGTATAATTATAACACATAAAGAATTTCAATTATCAACATTTTTCACATAAACTAACTTTTTCAATCAAATAAAATATTTCAAGATATTGAAATTTTGAACCCGTTAAAAAATATTTTAAATACAAAAATACACATTAAAGAACTAATGTCTTTAATTTTATTTTAAAAATATTAATACATGTAGAGGAAGACAAATCGAATGTAACAGTTTTGGATATAGATAATTCATTGTTGTTGTATATATTTAACCAAAAAACATTTCACATATCATTTTCTAAATAATGTAAATCTCTTGATACAAAAATATCCGTTTTCATAAATTCTAATGAAATTCCTGATATGCATAAAATGTCATAAAATCCTTCTATATCCACATAAATAAATATGTACATTAATATCATGAAGAAAAATATTTTATTATAAAATAATTAAATGTTCAAGGTGTTCCTTAACATATTAAACATTTAAATCATAAAATACATGAAATAGTATTTCTACTAAAACAACTGAAAACATTATTGTAGATAAACTATGGATTTGAAATCATATAGTGTCAGTATATAATCCACAGAAAAGAATAAAGGTTCATATTATCATGAAATTCCTTAATGAAAAATGATTGAAGTGAAATCCCTTACCATGAATCCAACTCATCACGAAAAATTGTTATATACTGGAATAATACAAATTGGTAAAAAAAAATTCTTTCATGAAAACTTATTTAATGTTTATTATCATGATTTAATAGTTACATAATTTTTTATGTTCGTATCTGTTGTTTTAACGATAATCGGTACTTGAGTCTAAAATGCACTTGGCATGACATCAATAGTTAATGTGCCCATATGACCAAACTATCCAAATTAATATTCATGATATTATAATAAATTTTATTTTTCAATTATACTTTTAAATCCATTTTTTGAATTTGGATATGAAAAATAAACAATGCTACAATCCTGTAAACGGTATATTGTATGTACACATGAGTAATGTGACCATTTATCATTTATCATTGTGAAAATAGATTACTTAATATTTTACCTTTCCAGGATGATAATAATATTATTAAAATAATTATAAAAAATTAAATATACATATATATATATCATATAGGTGAAGTGGTAAATAAAAAATATTGACATCGATTCATGGAGGTGATAGTTCACACAAAAGCATGGACAACATAATAATTTTTATGTTCATTGAATGTAAAACAGTAATTGACATTTTATTACATTATAAATATAAATAAGTCATTAATATCATATATAAACATTAATTCCATCATTATTATCAGTCTTGATCGATTTTAATGAATAATGAACTATATCAGTTCGCGAGGGGGTAGTCTGTCGTACACAAAAATGAAAAGTTCCTTTCCTATTTAATGTAATTGGAGAAGGATTTATGTAATTTTATTAACATAATAACATATAATTATATTAAGGATTATTGAGTAATTATATTATCAGGGATTTATTAGATTTTATGTTTTAGGATTACAGAATTATATAGACCACATGAATAAAAACATTACCATTCCTTCGGATGATCACCTTTCATAGCACATTAACTCCGAAAAAGAGGTTGTTAAAACTAAATTAAATCCAAAAAAATATGGGAAGGTATTCTAGTATGTGATTTATGGAGACCATGGATGATCCAAAAGTTGTTGTAATTGAGCGTATTAGAGAATAATGGGTATCTGTTATAGGAGAGGGGTGGGGAACCCTTTCAAACTCTAAAAATATTACATTAATATCAATTCAATTTTAGATCGAAATGGTTCTAAAATAATTGAGTTATAATGATATATGATTTTTGGTCAAATAAAAATAACCCAATTAAAATAACTCATGTTTGTAATATTTTTTTATCCTTAACTTTTTTTAAACCTTATTTTACCCTTTTTAATCAAATTTTTATATTATGTTATATACAGTTTGTTGGTTAATGTAATTATGATGACATGTAAAAAGTCCCAAAACATTGAAATTTATTAAATATTTTGAACTATCTTATATATTTGGATGAATCTTTTTTTTAAGAATTTTTTCATTTAATAAAATAATTTATATTTTAATATACAAATAGTTAAAATTTTGACACTAATTATCAGGTGACTCTTAAAAATATAATTACAAGAAATTAAGTTCGAACCAACTACATTAAATCATCTAAAAAAGATCATAATTATCTTTAAAATTCTTGGATAACATTAATTAAGTCAGATAATATTTATTTTAATATTTATAATATAATTTACAATATTTTCCCATTAAATAATAAATAATAACATCATCTTTGTGTCATAATTAATTTACTTATAAAATTATTGAAAATTATAAATATATAACCATAATTAAGGTAATATATTCATATTTTTAATTACTATTTATAGACTAATAGATCGCTTATACAACCCATATTATCATTATTTTACTCTAAAGAGACATGATTATGACATTTTCCATTTCCATTATATTAAATTTTATATGTCATATAATCGCACCCAGGTGACTTGTAATGGCGAAATGTTTTTCCAATGGATTTTATGGGACACCCAAAATTCATCTAATAAGACTAGGAAAAGTGTTATGGTAGTTTTTTTATTATTTTAATTATATTTTCTCCCTTATTTACTAGATTTATCCTTTAAATATCATAAAGAAAAATAAATAATAATATTACTATTCATATAGTATAAAAAAAGTGAACTATTTACATAATGTGGATATTATAAATAATAATATGGAATTCAGTTTATCAAAATCAAATAATTGAGGTTTCATTACACATAATAAAATTAATTTCTACTGTCAAGATGAGAAAACTGTTTTGGAAAATGTAAAAACTATAAAAAAATTGACTTGTTTTTAAGTAAATCTTATTTGTGAAATTAATTCCAATGGCCAAAATTTGATTATATGATAAATACATAATCCAATTACACTTTATATCTAATTTAAATGATAATATAAATATATTTAAATTTTATGAAAAGACTTTTTTTAATTAAAATGCAGTATTTTTATCTATTCATTAAAAAATTTAACTTGATCAGAAAAATATTAAAATTTTAACTAATGTAAATATTTATTTTTATATTTTAAATAATAATTTAATTTTTTCAAATAAAAACTATTAAATTGGAAATATTATTATATAAAAAAGATTCTCCATCAAATGGCGTCAAACTACTATTTAAATAGTATTATATCATTTTTTCATAGAATTTGTTTTATTATCATTATAGGCCTCTAAAATTGTTGCAATGATAGTAAAATATATTCAATAAACTTTTTTATAAATATCATATTCAGTTTTTTCATTATATCATGTAAAAAGGCTACGTGATAACTACTATTCAGAATATTTATGTTAATAATGTAATTTTTTGTATCTCAATTTTGTGTGCAACATATGATTTCATAGAAACACATTGTTGCATTATTATTATGCTATCTCACACAGTTTCCAATATAATCATTCATCAATATATAATTCATTAATATTCATAAATAAAATTAAGTTTAGAGTCTATATTTTTTTGGGATTATACATCCCCGCCCTTAGAAAATTTTCCCCCAAAATTTTAATTCAGGGTCAGTAACTATGGTAGGACATTCAAAAATAAATTTATTGAAAAACCCACATTATAAAAAATATTAATAAAACATCCACTTTAAAATAATTAAAAAATAGTATGATGGTCATATGAAATAACAAATACTTGGATTCCTTGTTGGAAACATGGATATTGATGAAAAACTAACAATCAAATTCAAATGGGGAGTGATAGAAAAAAATATTCGAAAAAGTTTGATAATAAGAAAAGAACATATTTGTCATTAGTTAAATAGTAATTGACATCATTGTAAGAAACATAAAAAAATATTTTTTTTATTTAAGATAATTAAAATAAATTTTAGTAATTGTTTTACTACTTATAATAAGAAAATATTGAAATATATTGACATGAAAAGTTGTTTTTCATCCTTTAATCTAATTCCACCACAATCTCATACAATTATCCAAACGATTAGTGTTGAAGTTGAATTTGTCATGCCAGAATCATATTAATCAACTTCTAATAACAAACATCATCCATATATGGTTCTCTATCTATTTATTATAACATTAATCATTAAACAAACCTAAAAAGTTTGTAAAAGATAATATAATTCCCCCAAAAATAAAAATTCATTATAATGATAAAGAATACATTTAATATCCAAAATTTAGATGTATTACCCAATATTCAACATAGAACATTCAACAAATAATTGACCAAATAATTCCATTAAATAATCTAAACTATGATTGACTTCCTGAACCTAAAATAATATGATCATATAATCTTCTAAGATAAACATTATCATTAATCTACAAAAAACATAAAACTCTCTTAATGACTCATACCAAAATATATATTCCCTAGTAATTCATCATGATATGTAAACTATATCCATAAATAACCTAAAGCATCATAATATGGGAACTAAAATCATAGATTCTTTTATAATATAACAAATCCATTACAGCATAATTAAAATCTGATAGTATTTTATTAACCATGTTCATATAATGTTCCAAAAATAGAGAACACCTTCTAATGTAACTTTTACCACTTAATCCCCATATAATTTTCTAATACCATGGTTATATATTTGATAAAATATATGATTCCAAAATCTTCTTTATTTTTAATCAATAATATAATATACAAAAATAAAATTTTCATTCCTATCAAGGGCTTCAGGCGAGCTATATGTAAGAGAAAAAGCGTTATCACACATGGGTTATGGGTTTGATTCCAACATCATTGTCGGAGGTGATGGTTTTCCCCCTAGAATGTTTTTTTCCGGTAAAAAAACATTATAATTATTATAAAATTACAAAAATTAGATAAAATCATAAAACATTTACCATAACATATTTTAACATAAATTGTTATTCTATGCCTTTCAATTTTCTTCCCAAAAAGTAATAACCTTATCCACCACAAAAATAAATGTCTCTAAAAAAATGTAATCACCTTGAAATTTCATAACACATTCATCAAACTGATTTATAGAAAATTAATCATTCGATTAACCGTAATCGTATAAAATCATCGTGATATCCGCGACTCTTATGTAAACATTTTAATCTTCAATGTTGTCTAAACGCTTATCTAATACCAACAATAAATACACGGCCATAAACAAAACTTATTCTACTGTCTTTTGACTAGAATTTATTCTGTTTCTTAAAAAATGATCTTTTGGTTGTATTGTTTTAGTGAATTTGAAAAAAAAACTCTTACAAACTAATCTCATGAATTACATTAGGAATCTTATACCAAATATTGATTTTTTCACCAATGGAAAAACATTAAAAATAAACATTATTTCATTTCAATACAGGTCTTCGATACGTTTTTCATAGAATCTTCCTTATACTTACAAATAGTAAGACCTCTGGAAAAAAATATAAACACATTTAATGAGAAAAAAAAATATTAGTATGGAATATAAAATATTCAATAAACCATTAGACGATTAATATTTTTAATTCATGAAAATATTTTCACCAAATCATATTTTTCAACCATAAATCAAAATTTCATTAACCTGCCTCGTGAAATCATATCATTCCATTAAAACTAAATGAAATTAAAAATCCCAATGTTAAATATTTGTATCCATTTCATACTTACATTAAAGCTATCACAGCTAAAAAGGTAGTAACTTTCATTGTTATATTTTGAATACCCATCATAGTATATTCCCTAAACATCTCAAGATAAACCAAAACAGTTAACACTATCTCATTACCAAATGAATTCGATAGCTATCATGGGATTACCCACCCTTAAATTATCATAGATCCTTAGGAATTTTTATTATCACATAAACACCCATCAAATTCCCAAGTACTATCATAACACATAAAAGATTACATTTGTCAACATTTCACTCGTTAAATATTATTTTCAATCAAAAGAAATAGTTTGAAGATATTGAAATAGTCAATCCTTTTTCAAAATTTTTATCTATATAAATATAAATTTAAATTTAATAATGTATTTATTTTCCTTTAAAAACATTATGACTTGTTGAGGAATCCAAATATTAACTATTATAGCGGCATAGAAGTCATTTTATGACGTATACGTTATAACAAAAAAAATTTGTCAGTTTGTATGCAATGTAAAATGATTTGTATAAAAATATTCATTTTGAAATATTTTAATGAAAAAAATGAGAGACAAAAATGGTCTTATATAATCCTTTTATATCCATATACAAATAATATGTAATTTAATATCTTGGAGATAAATATTTGATAATTAAAACATTAAATGTTCAAGGGGTCCAATACCACATTGTTCATTTAAATATTAATATACATTAATTATTTCATCCACCAAAATAATTATTAACATTTGTATAGATAAGTTATGGATATTAAATTTCATAGTTGTTGTATAAACACCCAATAAAAGAATAAAGATGCATATTATCCATGAATGCCTCAATAAATTGATATTGATGTGAAATACATTACCTTGAGTACAAATATTTTTGTAAATTCATTATATTCATGAGTAAATAAATTGATATGTTATATTTCGTGAAACATTTTTCATTTTTATTATCATGTTATGAAAATTACATAAATATTTATGATCACATCTAATGTTTTGTTTGTAATCAGTACTTGATTCAAAAATGAACGTGGTATGATGTCAATAGGTTATGTGGTCATAAGTCCATAATATTCCGAATAATATTCATGGCCTAAAAACACTATTATATATCAATTATAATTTTAAATCCTTTCATTGGATTTTTAAATGATAAATGAGAAACTTTACACTCCTAGAGATGGTAAATTCTATGTATGAATGAGTAACGATGCTATTTTTCAATTATCATTATGTAAATAAGATAATTATTACATTATTATTAATTAAAGATAATAAAATTTTTAAAATTATAATACTAATTTAAATAAACTTATATATACCTTAGACATGTGATTTGGTGAATAATAATGATTCACATCGTTTACTGTAGGTGATAGTTCACACATATGAACAAATGATATTATCATTTTTATGTGCATGGAAAGTATGAAATTTAGTTGATATATTATTTTATTATAATGTTAACTATGTTATTAATATCATATAAAAACAATAATTCAATAATTATGATCATTATTAAGAGGACGAAATAAAAAATGATCTATATCAGTTCACATGGTGGTTTTCTATCATACAAACAAATAAAAGTTTCTTTTCCCATTTAATGGAATTGGGGATAGATTTATGTGATTGTATTAAAATAATAAAATAGAATTACATTGATTGTAATTTATATAATATATCATCATGGTGGTAAGATAATTTATCTATGTATAAGATGGAATAAAATCAAGACAGATAAATAAAACCATTTCCTTTCTTTCACCAAATCACCTTTCCTAACACCATAACTCCTGTAAGTAGGGTAATTTTTCTAACTAAAGGCCTCCAGAATTTTTTTTGGGATTATATTATGTGGGTTGGATAGATATTGGTAGAATAAAAATGAATTTTATGTTTTAGTATAAGGGAATAATATGTAGCTTTTTATATGAGAGAGGAGATAAACCCTGGGAAACTCTTAAAATATTAAATTAATATTAATTCAATTTTTGATCAAAATTCTTCCAAAATTGATTAATTAGAGGAGAATATGCTTTTGGGTCTAATATCAAATATCCAATCAATATTTTACATGTTTTTTATATTATTAATCCTTATATTTGTTTTCATAAATCTTATTTTATCCTTTTTAATTTTATAGTGATATTGTGTTATTTATAATTTCCCGGTTAATGTAATTACCATAACATGACAAAAGAATACGTAAAGTGACATTTATGAAATATTTAGACTTATCCTAACCATTTTTATAAACATTATGTTGTAATGAATTTAATATTATTTAATAAAATATTTTATATTTTAAAATACAAATACTTTAAATTTTGACAATATTCATTAGTTGACATTTAAAAATATAATAAAAGGAATATATGTTCCAAAAAACACCATTAAAAATTCAAAAACATGACAAAAGTTACCAAAAAATTCTTCGATGAGCGAAATTGTATGATATAATATTTATCTCAGTATTTGTAATTTCAGTTATTTGATTAAATCATTAATTAAGAAATTTCTACATCTTCATTGTGTCATAATTAAATTTAATTATTTAATTCATAATAATTAAAAATAAATAAACATGATATTTTTAATCATTTTATCTTTCTTATGATTATTTATAGCTAAAGATATCACTTATATACCCCATATTAAAACAGTTTTAGTAAGAGGAGATGTGATTATGACGTTCTTTCTATTACTTTAAATTAAATGTCTTCAACTTTATAATAACAAGAGATGGGATTCCAAATGACTAAATTTCAACCGAAGGATTCCATGGGAAACCCATATATCATCCAATAATATTATGAAATGTTTTAGGTTAGTTTTATATGATTTTAATTTTATTTTTAACCATATATAATTTATTTACCTCATAATGGTGGTAAATAAATATAATTACTAAATTTACAATTCAAAATATCAAAAAATAAAACCGGAAAATTTGAATATTTTTTGAAATATGATTTAAATATTGAATGAATTATTTTAATTTTAAAAAACCAACGTTTCATTAATTAATTTAACATTAATTCCTATTTTCAAAATATGAAAATGGGGTTTTTTTGTTAAAACCATTAAAATATTGACTTTTTTATATATCAAATTTCAAATTAAATTTACATCCAATGACCAAAATTTTATTAAATCATATAAACTCAATCCATATAAACTTTTCAACCAATTAAATGAATAATCTAACTACATAAAAAATTTAGATGAAAAGGATGTTTTGAATAAAAATGTGATACATTTCACTATTAATTAAAAATGTGTTTTTTCAGAAAAATACAAAAAAAATTCAAAATAAAATTTTAATGTCCAAATTGCAACGATAAATCATATTTTTTCCAATTAAAAAAATTAAAGTGAAAATGACTATATTTAATATGGGTTCCCTGTCATAAGGTGGTAAATAACCATTAAGGAATATTTTGTTTATTTTGAGTTAAGAATTAGATAAATTCCCAATTTAAGCCCCTATAAGTTTTTAGAATAAAGTAAAAACATTTAATAATAATGTGTAAGAATAATATAGTTAGTTATTATCATATACTCCCAAAAACTACCGAGGAAAAACTAAAAATTAAAATAATAATATTAATAATTTATAATTGTTTGGCATATCTCAGTCTTGTGAGCAATATAAGTTTTTCGAGAAACCCATTTTTATATGTCAAGTATTCTATCACACATATTTTCACATTTAATCATTAATTATTATCTTGTAATTATATATTAAATGAAATAAAAAGTATTATTTTTTAATTACCTGTGATGTTACAAATGTACAATGTATTTTTTTTTGTAATCTATTTTAAAAAAATACATAACTTGTTTTATTACTGAATCTAGATGTGAAGGTTTAGGGCTTTACAGTTCGTATCAAAGGAAAACTTCTAAAAAAATTATAGATTATATTTTACCATTTATTAAAAAAATAGAGAGAGAAGTTAATTTTGAACATCTTTCTAATTAAGAACACATTATAAAAATGGTTTTCATAATTATGGATATGTAGAAACAGAATTATATGTACAATTATAAAAATATGGGGACGCAATTCATTTAAGGTGGATGGTGGGATATAACATCCAGAGATTTTAAATGAAAACACTATGTACATAAATTATCTACTAAATCTTATGTGACCTAGAATTGGAACAGATTTTTTTCTAGTTATGTGTATTAAATTTTGTAAAAAAACATTCACTGTTTCAACCAGTAAGATATTTAATGTCTTGAAGAACAAAACTAATTTTTGGTGAATAATAACATACATGTATGAATATTAATGTACACTTATGAAGAGTAATGTACCATTATGAATAGTAAATCGGCCAACTAAATATTAATATCACAAATTAATTTTTCGTAAAAAAGAATAGTATAAGTGAAAATATGATCATTATATAAGTGTTGGTATTTTTGTACGACATATGTTATTAATTAGAATTTTATGATTAATTTAATAATTTAAATTCATTGTTTTCTTATGAATTATAATCATAAATTTTTATTCTTTTATCATAAGGGTATAAAATAATTTTATGTGCCCTTGATTGGTTTTTTAAAGTGTTATAAAATAAGTAATAGTTCTAAAATTTTTGTTTTTCAAATAAAATAAAATTTTTATAAAAATTAAATATATGATATATAAAAAATTATTTTGATAAAATAGTGTTAAATTTTTAATTATACATGTCAAAAAATTGTTATGGTTAATTATTTGTATTTTTTTGAATTACTGTAATTCTTGGTGAATAGTGTTATATAATAATTTAAAATATAAACAAAATAATTGAATTATTTAGAAATGAATGATTTTTAGGGGGTAATCGCCTTTTTATTAAATCACAATTTCTCATTAAAAAAATTTCCCAGGAATAAAAAAATTTCCAATTCAAAAGTAATAATATTAAACAAAAGAATAAAATTAATGAAAATCACTCTACTCTTCCACTATAAATGCCACAAATCACTTTCTCATTATCTCACTCCTCTAAATCATTGATAATGGTATAAATAATTCCCAATAATCTAATGAGGGATCTTCTTCATATCCATGAAAATCGTTTCCAACCAAAAGCCCAAAACCAATGGCTTTAAAAAGGAAATCATGGAGAAGATATCAAAATGTAAAAATCCTGTTTCATTTTCTTGTGTTTCATTTCTTTTTTTTATGTACATTATTCACCTACATTTATCTAAGATGTATGAAATATCCATTAATATATATATTTTGAATTTTAATCATGTTTATGAAAAATTTCATCATTATTTTTCCTCTCCACCATCTTATTCCAAAAATAAAATCGTTGTATGTGATGTCTCAATTAACCAACATCATGGAATATGAGTTTTATATATCCATAAATTCATAAAATATGGTTTTAATGAAATTATAATTGTTTGAAAATATTTTAACATGTCTAATATTACCTCTTAAATGATTTGTAATTAACAAATATTGTTGATATTAAATTTTAGAAAGAAATTAATTTTTGATTATCAATGAACTGCCATAAAGTTTAAAAAACAAATATCGTTTATGTTTATCTAATGATTCATCGCCATATATGATAAAAATTATCAATGGTCTCATTTAATATTCTAGAATAATATTGATAAAATCTCATCAACTTCTATATATTATATTACATTCAATATTAAAATCCTATATGAACTGATTATGGAAACCATGAAAAGAATCCACACAAAACATTTTTAATAACAAAATATTATAATTAAATGTGTTAAATGATGTTATAAAATGAGTATATACAGTGTTCTAATAACTAGTATGCCTTTTTAAAGTATTAATAGCACTATTTTTACAATTTTACAGGAGTTTTAAACATGTTCGATGTAAGACAACCTAGATATAATTGAATATTTAAACCATTTTCATTCTTTGAGCTATCAATATTTTTCATTAATTATGTTTTATTAATATTATTTATGTGTCTAATATCATTTATATTATTTAAGAATATGTATATTTGCAGTTCATTGAAATTATCAATACATTCTATTAATTTTCACTTCAATTATATTATATATGTATGGGTCATTTTCATTAAAAATTATCTTTATACATAAATTTTAAAAAATTCAAAAGAAATGTTTTCATGGAAATATGATTCAATTTTGATTATGTTATGGTTATTTGGAAATTTTTATTATTAATGGTTGATCCAATATATCCCTCAAATTCATTGGGTTTTTTGTAACATTGAGGTCAAACAGATGGTTACTCGATGTGCAACTGTGATGGTTAAACTATAATGTAGCCATGAGGGTTACATAGTAATGTAGTGACGAAGTTTAAAAATAATAAGTTATCCCCACATATTAAAATATATGTAATTAATTCCATAATATACCTTTATGGTTTTAAATATGTTCTCTAATAAATTATGGAAATGCCATGTTTCATAAATATAGAATATATGGGTGAGAAGAATGTAATTCTAAAAATGACTAGATATGATTATAATTATTCATCAAATAATGGTTTCATTCATTACTTTTATATCTCTAAATGATCATTTTATACACAACCCGCGTATTTATTAAATCCAATGGATTCCATATATAATAAAAGGACATTTAATGCGCTAAGGTAGATATCTCCAATTGGTTATTTAGTAATTATATTGGTAAAAATTGATTTAATGTATAGTTTGTCTAATCCTCCAAAAACAAGACTGGAAATGTTCAAAGGAAGCATAATATATTCTGTATTTTTTTGTTATTAATTATAAATAAATATAGAGCATGTTTTAGTATAGACTCTGAAAGTCCTAGTTCAGGGCTTTACATGATGAGTTTGTGGTGAATATTTATTAAAGGTTGAAATCAGCATTTCAAATAATTATATTTAATTATTTTCTTACACTAGTCACAAATTTTATTTTCATTCTCTATTAAATCTATTTTCGAACAAAAAATTTATCTATTTACATTTCATATCATGAAAACAATATCCTTTTAACCCATTAAATATTTAATGACTTGTTATGAAAAACATTCCAATTGTCATGATTTATATCACTATAAATTATTGATTTATTTTTATATTTTTAATCAATATTAATTATTCAACCTCCTAATATTTTGTTTTCTATTAAAAAAAATGTTTTTTTATATTCACATTTCTCATTGCCTCTTTTTAAGATGATTATTTATTAATTATTTTTACAATGTGGGGTTTCCACATAGGTGTTTTCAAAAGTAAACCACTAGATTTACAATCAATATATTAATATATAAGGAATAATTTTATTGAGTTATGGTTTAATGTTACACAATTATATTTTAAAAAGAACAAAAATTTTGATTGCTTACATTGCCCAAAACATTGTGCCTCATCAAACCCCAAAATATTAATATTTAAATACGAAGGTTAAAAACAAGTCGTTCATTTGGTCGGTATGGATATTAATAACTGATTTTGATAGAAATTAAATTTTCCATGTAAATATATATGTATTGATAAATGTAAAATAAATAATGACACATGTTTTTGTCATGTAAGTTTGTTCTCCATAAAAACATTTTAAAAAAAATGTGTTATTCCGATTTGTTTGACATAATATAATAATTTAATATTGTATGTTTTTTAAAAAAAATTCCATAAAAAAATTATCATTTTACGTCAGGACATAAATATATGACTATTTAGATAATTTGGTACAAATAATATAAAAAAAATTCTATTGTGAAATTTTCATAATTTTCTAAAAAATATACATATTTCTTGGGATGAAATAAAATATAGTTTTTTAAAATATCGTATCATTGGTGATATCATCATGATTTAAATATTATATAAATATATATTTAGCTGAATAAGGGACTCATTTAGGATATTATAATATATGGTTTATAAAAAATAAATCATTATATAAAAATTATATAAAAATTCTTAATAAATATGAAATTCATATTCACTATTGAAACTGTGCTTGGGAGACAATTGAAAATCCAAATTGGGTGTCTTATATATAATAATATATATTTATCAACTCATTACAAGAAATATATTTTAAATATTTCCTATTAATAATTATTTGGACTGATAATGTCTGGAAATATAGGTTATATAAGGGGAATATTATCCAATAGATTCTACTATGCTTGCATAAGATTAAAAAAAAGTCTAAATAATAAATTAAATAAGGTTTCATGATACTGATGTGAGTTAATATACACAATGAATGAATATAAATCATTAAATTGATACTAATTAAATTATATTTAAAATATAATATTTTTTTCTAAATTAATATAAGAAATAATTACATTAAATTCATGTGCAACACTAACATAATGCTGGAGAGAAGAATACATATAGAAAAAATGATTTTAAAAATCTAAAACATAATGTTCCTAAGACATAAATGGATTAATCAGTAGAATAAATATTATTTTCTGAGTATATATTGATCATAATCATCAAAATGTTGAATTTAAGACATTTTGGTGCTACATGAAAGAGATTATGGCCCTTATAATATTCGTTTTAATAAAACCATGAATATGTCGCATTCTTGTTTTTAATAAACCTAACATTTTTAATATTTTGTTATATAGTGTTGATTTTGAACTCAAAATAACTTTTTGAAGTTAAATTTTTTTCTACATCATGTTAAATTATTTTAAATCATTAGTGAAGAAATAATTACATTAAATAGTAACATAATAATTATTTAGTAATTATTTAATTAATGAAATAAAATAAAATAGATGAAATTAATAATACATAAATTAAGATAATATTAATAATTTATGTAGATATAATAATTTTCATTATTAATATTACTTATTTAGGATGTATTATATTTTTTATATCATGTTGTTTTGATTTTTATAAATATCAATATAATGAATACTATCAAAATTGGAAATAATGATATCTTATAAATATAATATTTTATTAAATTATTTTAAATCATAATCAAAATACATTAGAAAAAACATGATAATATTAGGACTAACAAGTCAATACATTTACATTGATATGCCATTTTTATGTTATTGGATCTGGAATGGTCTTGTTATAGTAAATCTTTTAATTAATTCAAAAAGATAACCTCACCTCAATTATAAAAGGGCACCATTGCTTGACATATTTACTCCACATGCATCCAATTAGATATTCAAGACACTTTCACATTAATATATTAGAATTATAAATTAAATTACAAAGGTTTTGGTATTTCTGAAAGGACATCCCAATACCTATTAAGATGTGATCTATATGACATAATCTGAAGAAGATGTGATCATCATTACCAACATATTCATGATTATATCATCTTCTACATACATCCATGAGTTGTTTCCATTAAAAATTAAAAAATATAGAATCATATATATAATTATATTTTATTATGATTATGATACAACCATATTCCTCCTTTTATCCATTCTTTAATAAACGAAAGCACTCCATGTGTATAGAAATATCCTTGCATCTCGACAATGTGGTAAAATTAGTTTGTCTTTACCAATTTATAATTAAGGTTATAAATACTGAAAAAATTAATAAAATATATATATATATATATTTGACTTTAGAATAATATTTTTATGTTTTATTTTTATTGACCATGCTTTTGTTCTATCAATCGAAAAATCAAAATATCGTTCATGTGATGTACAACCTACCCTCTCCATGGATGTGGTCATTCATTTTACAATATAAATAATTATTTATTAATATAAATATATATATATATATACATATATATATATTCACAATTTATATAATATTCATTAAGTTAGTAAATTATTATAAATAAATAGGTACTCAAACTACCAAATCAATGCTTATATGGAAAATGGTTCATTTTTCACATAATATAGTAACATTAATTTGTAATTGATAATAAAATGGTGGTAAAATATTATAAGAAACTAATATATGGTATAATATTTATTGTTTTGGTATTGGTATATATGTATACATCATTATATCTATTATAAAGGAGGATACATTATATTTAACTAATGGGAAACATGAGGTAATTATTTTTTGAAGATTTTATTTATGAGGGACACATGCTTTATTAGGAACATATTTCATCTATGTGGTGTAGATGGACCCAATTTTATATATTATAGCATGAATCATTTTATTTCTCATGTTATTTATATATTCAATTTATTTAATTTATTTCATGGGGCTTCATTATTGATAAGATACCCATGTGGTGAGTGTTTATTTCACAATCCCTCCATTATTCAGGATTGTTTATGTTTATGTATCTGATGAGGGGTATATTTCACATCCATGTTAATATTATATTGAAAATTATTTAAAAATTTAATTAAAAATTTCTTAATAATTAATTACCTTAATATTTCTTGATGTTCAACATATTACAAAATGTTATTAAATGAATTCTCCAATAAATTCTTAAGAATGGTAAATTTTTAATTTTTTATAAAAATACAAAAGGATTGTTATATTTTTTTTCAAATTAGTATTGATTGGGTTTTTCATATATAATGTAACATGAATTATTTGAATCTGATTTTACAATTTTATATGGTTACATTTAGAGAAATAATTTGGTTCATAATTCCAGTTTTTATTAGAAAAATTGAAATATAAATTGGAGTTATATTTTGAATCAAATATGACTTATTAATCATTGTATAGTAATTTTATTCCTCAATGAAAAAACATTATTTTAGTTAGTGACAACTTGTTATTTTATTTTAAACTGTAAATAATTTACAAACTTTTGATAATAGAATATTTCATTTCTCTTAAATATAAATATTTATTCATGATGGATATGATTATTCCCAAAACCATATACCATTTATGTATATGGTGTTTACATTGAAATATATATATTTATCCTTTTTCATGAGTTAAATATATTATTTGATATAGGAGTAATGATTGGGATATGTATATATGGTTTGGTCCTAGTTATAAATATCCCATATCTTCATCAATAGATCTCGTGAGATAAATCAATTGGTTAAACATGATAGGTTCATACCTTGTCATTATAATCTATATCTTGAAATTTCTTGATAGTAGAAATTTATTTGATCAAACGTGATTGGTTTATTCCATGTATTTATCAACCTTATTGTGAATGGTCTTAATGGTAGAGGTGTCATGTCTCTTAATCATAACTTCTAATAACTAGATAATCCATTCATTAAGATTTTAGTTGTTAATATTGATGATATTTTCAAACTGATATTATATTTTATGAATTTATTTTTCATTAAATTTATTAAATCAAATGTGTTTTCAGTAATTTTACTTTCCAAAATTATTATATTGTATATTATCCTGATTTTCATGTTGTTAAAAGGAAATCATTGTCCAGTTATTTAACTTTTTAGGTTGATTATTATTGTCATTTTATGGTAGCATCTATTGTACTTAACAATTTAATATTATTTGAAATCATCATATTTTTTTCCATTCATAAGAATCCATGATTTGTAAAATGTTGGTTATGAAATTATATTCTATATAGAATAAGTATGTTCTATAAAATGTGTTGTAATTTCTATTCTGAAATGTAATGTAAGTCACAAATTTCTATCTAATTTACCCTTAATACTAATGATTTGGTATTCATGGATGTTATTCCTTATATCTAATTAGAATGTATTAAAATAACCACAATTTTTTTGATGTTGTAATTAGGGTATTTAAACCCAGATAATTGGTGAGCTATCAAAGTGCATCATTCATATGCCTAACTCTACATATTTAAAATTGTTTATATAACCTAAAAAATCATTTATCATTTCAATCAAATGACAATGGAATTTTTTAATCATATATGTAGCCCCTATTTCAATTATATAATGGTGAATCTTTTTTAATATAATTTACTAAATTTATGGTTGGTTATTTAATTCATGAAGATGAGGCATGTAAAATTGAAGGGAAAATTTCAAAAGTATAATAAGTGTACATAAACGTTATTAATAGGGAGTATAGGGATACATTTGTTTTATATAATTAATAGATAATATTTTTTTAATAAGGGATAGTCATGACCACATTAATAGAAAACTTTGGATTCAATAACATTACAAAAAATAATGTTTTTATTGAATAGATGATGGATACAACCCCTTGAATTAGGATGAATGTTATTAATTCTTGGAATGAGATCCATAAGAGCACAAGAACCCAATATGAGGGATCTAGAGGTAAAAAAGGATAGTAAATTCATTCTGCGTGTATTTTGAGAAATTGGAATGAGGGAATCAATGTGTATTTAAATAAGAATAATAATTATATAATAATTTCTATTCATTGTTTGTTTGAACCAAGAAAAAAATTGAATACCATTTTCCTTCCTATGGTATTTATCCAATGTATTTTACTAGGAGGTATGGTATATAAATTTTTTTATTAATATAATTTAAACTCTTATATGGTATAATGTTTTTAGTATAAGGGATCACTTTAAATTAAGAATTAATTGCAATTTTCCCAAAACATTCATTTGGTTTTTCAAGATCCCTTATAGGTTTTGGTAAATATTAATATCATTGTAAAATAAATTATTTTTTGGAAATATTATATTTTTGGGAAACAATCAACTTATAGGAATTATTACATCTCTTTTAGTTTATTAATATGTCATAATACTTATTTATATACATAATGTATACAAATTTACTCAAAAAAAATCATTTTCTTATATACATAAGAAATATAAAGAGTAGGTTTATTTAAAGGTGATATTTTTCAAAATTATTTTTATTTTTAGAAAATAGATTACTAAATATGAGAATATTAATTTATAAATAAATTACCTAATTTATTAGAAAATAATATATTTATGACATGATCAACTATATAACCCAATAAAATTACTATGGACTCTATAAAAATATTTTATCACTTATTTTTAAATAATCATTGTTTTATAGGAATACGTAATGAAAATAATATTAAGTAAATTTATATAGTTTATAATAGAAATTTTTTTAATTAAAATTATATATTATTGAATAATATAGTCATATTTTTATAATAGGAATGATTTATTTATCATAATTATCTTGTAATCATTTTCATTTTATATTTTTTTAAATAATAATGGTAATGGTATCGAAGTGATCATGATTTCTTGTATAAAAGTAATTGTTATACATTTATAAAACAAAAGTCAATGTACACAACTTATTATTACACTAGCATGTGTCCTCATGATATGATGTGTGATGGTTTTTCATTCACGTGGTGACTAGGTGAACTTATATTTAAAAATTATCAATATAATCAAGAAATTCAATCATAAATGGTTCTTCTTGAGTTTTAGTTATTGAATATTTAATTAGGATTGTTAAAAGGAAATACATATTGATTCAATCACAGTTGTATGCGTTGATAACTATTTATTATATGAAATGATACTAATATTCATGGTCTTTATCTATTTCATATACATAATATAGATTTTCTTAATAACCTTAATATATAATAATCCGGATTGTCACATTATTGTGGCTATATTACAAATAGTCATAAAGCATAACATCCATAATTCACTATCATCATATTATCTCTATATATTATGATGTAAAATAGTTATGATGTGTTCTTTATCTGTTCTATATATTTATATAAATAAATTCATAATTTATTTATTCATAAGGAAAATTTATTAAATAAGATTATCGTTCATTATATTATTCCCAACATCAAATGTTTCTCCCTAGAAACGTAATTTCATACTATAAAATATACATGTGTATATTAATTTGAATCCATATTTAGGTTCAATGTTTCCACTGAAAACACTTTTTCAATCATAGTAATTGGACTATGAAACATCATATCAACAATCAAATACAATCATTGAATTCTCATTGTATAAAAGATCATTCTCTAATTATAACAGCAATATATTTATTACATAAAATTTATATGGTATATACATCATCAAAATGGGTTATGTGGAAAATATCATTTACATTATATAGGATTATTTTTTGTTCTAGTATTTAAGAAAGAGCATTGATGTGGTCAAAAATTTGAATGGGAAAAACATATATAGGAACAAGTTATCCCATTATAAAAAATTTCACGAACCGAATATGGTCACCATCCAAAATGTCCATAAACATGGCCCAAGACAATGATCGAAGGGCATTCCCAATCCCCACAGGCTAGCACAAGTTCCCAATTATCATAAAATAAAAATTGGGAATGATTTAACCGAGTTTATAAACAATAAACACCAAACGAATCTAATAAAACAAATCTGTATTTTTTCAAACAGAATCATCATTAATAAAATTTCAAAATTTAATTACATATAAAAAATTCTCAAATACCATTAATAAGATTAAAACCATAATTGATATCCCATAAACCTACAAATTTCAAGAGGCACTTCCCTCAAGCCATCTCCAAAATAGTGCATAAGGTTGGACCGCTAAAACCCAAACCATAGGCACACAAGTTTTAACCAAACCTGCGAGAACAAAATAAGCAAGACTACATAGACCCAAAGGTGTAATTAGGGTGTGATACAACTCCCATTAGGATACAACCACTAATATATTCCATGTGATAAACATTCAACGAGGAAAATCATTCTTGTTTTCAAAAACATTAAATGCTAGTTACAATTTCTAAAAGATTTTACATTTAAAATTAAAATTGTTCTCATGTAAGATATTATAAAGAATCAACACTTTTAAATAAAATTTCATATCTACAAAAACGTTGATCCAAACATGACATATGATGAAGTTAAGTGAAAATCATCTAATTATCACAAGTAATGTGAAATAACCCCAAGGCACTATCTCATTGTGGGTCTTAGGTACCTTGTATCTCAGTGAGAGTAACCATCACAATATCTATTATCGTGAACAAGCCACCAGTATGGGGCATACCCATAACCTAGTGGTCCCTAATTAGAATCAACATCATAGTTTAGTTAGAGTTTTAAGTGTCAATCATGTTATATGAAACTGTATCAAAACCCCAAGGGATCACTAGCATACTTGAACATGTCCACCACCTAGATACCCATGTTTCCCTATGGTGCAAAATCATGTTCAACAAGACATGAAATAAAATTTACACATGAAAATACAACCTCCACTTCATTCATCAACCAAACTACCCTCATATAAATTACACCAGAACATCAACCCTATCTTTATTCTAATATATTTTTAAATAAAAATCTCACAAAAATAACCCACATCAGATTCTTCATATCATTCATGATTCAACATAGCGTTTAAAATTTTTATAAAATCTTTCCCAAGATGAAAAAAATCACATAACCGCCTAATAGAATGTTATATAATACCATTTTCATATTCAAAATCTATTTTTCACATCAAACTCACACAAAATATCCCATATCACGTTGACATCATTTTCTCATTTCAGAAATTCTATTAAACATTTTTATAAAAAAATTCCAATATAATACAATTCACATGATATAAGGCCCCAGCCTTAAAAGTTACTTAATATTGAATTAAATGAATAATTCACTTCGAGGATCTTTTCAGGTTTAGAGTTTTAGAGAATTAGAACATAACTATTACATCTCAAAAGATTACAAAGTAGTTACTTATACTAAGTTTCCATAATAATAAAAACTCTTGAAAGAAATATGTCTAGTTCCATGTTTTATATAGCATGACAGTCCCTTGATCCCATCCTTGACCTTATTCCACATTAAGTCCTGTGAAAAACATTTCGAAAAAACTTGGGGTGAGCATAAAAAGATCAGTAAGGGATACACAAAGAATGAAAACTGTTAGTTTTTTCAAAATCAAGTAAACCATGTATACTCTATCAAAGTAATACCTTCACCTTCATGAAGTAGTAAAACTCTTCCCTGAATAAAGTATCATTACTTACCTTTTTGTAACCAATGTATAACCATAAAACCCATATAAAGAACACATAACATATATAAAGGTAACTTGGGACATAAACATACATAAGTGGAGTAACCATACAGTCGACTTCCACACATATCACTTAATAGAATAGCCATACATCCAATTTCCATACATACTTAATGGAATAGCCATACGGCCGACTTCCATACCCAATGCATTGGAGGTTATAACGTAACCACCCGTCCTGGTATTCACGGCACCACCCGTCATATGGTTTATAACGTAACCACCCGTTAAAATGTCCAACTACCAATATAAAATCATAAAACATAAAACCAATATAAAGGAATGATAACATTTCCACATTTCAATCACAATATATCATAAATATATTGACATAATAGAATCCTTTTTCAAAACCATTTTCAATACCAAAATACATAAAAGAGTATATGGTATTTATATTATTCTAAAAACATTACGGCTTTTTGAGAAAGCCAAAGATCAAATAATACTCGCGGCGGCAGAAAAAGGTCGTTGTCACCGCGTACGTTAAAAAAAACAGTCCTTTTTGTCGTTTAGTAAAACTCTTCGTAGAAAAAGATTCCTTTTGTATAAAAGTAAAAGTAAAAGGAGTTTATACACCGTATAAAAGAAAGTTGTGTATAAAACAAAATATGCCTCAATGAAAGGAGATTGAGACGAAGTCCCTTACAAAGATCATTTTTTAAATAAAGTAGATCTATTACATGTAATCACTATAGGTACACATAAAGAATACCAAATAAGAAATAATAATATCATGACATAATTTGAAAGTAGGAGATTAACCCAAAGAATGAAAATTGGGTTAAGAAGTTCCCTTACCTTGGGTCCGACTTGACTCGATCGTTCTTTAACGTCCTGAATAATAAACTTGAGTTAATTTATAATTGATTAAGAACCTTTTTAAAGTTCATTATTCCTTTTATATCACTTATTGCCATGTTCTAAACATTATGTAACCATTTAAGTTAATAATGTTTGTTTTGTCAATATTTGGTTCTTAAGTCGAAAGTTGACTTATTACAATTACATGTTGTTCGTGTGGTTAAAAGTTCTTTATATCCACAATGAAATTCCCGATTTGGATATAATATGTATCATATATATCCATCATATACATGTATTTATAATATTACATAATCATTTAGAGGTAAGAAATGAAATGCACCGTTTATGGAGACGGTAAGCCGTACGTATGCATGAACGCTACTTTCATTTCTTTGTCATATTAGTGGAATTAAAACTAAATGAGAGGTATGTATATTTTAATTCCATAATTATATTCATCATTTAGATATATCATTAATTATATATATACATTATATACATGTAATTTTAATAGTACATTACATTTGGGGATAAGAAATGAAATGCACCGTTCATGGAGACGGTAAGCCGTACGTACGCATGAACGCTACTTTCATTTCTATGTCATACTTTAATGGAAAGAAATAATAATGATATAGAGGTATATTATAATTCCAGTATAACATCATATATAATAACTTTAAATCCATCCTTTACACGTCCCACATATGGCATTAACGAATCACATCACTTTTAGGGGGCGGTAGTTTGCACTACCTTAAATGAAGATATCGTGTTTACCCATAATGGAAACCATAAAGGTATGCCAAAAATGATAAATACAGAAGCTTAAAGAAATCATAAACATATTATATATCATATATAAAAATAGTGACATCATAATGGCCACCCATGAAGGTGTTAAATGAGTATTGAACAATCATCGTTTCGGGAGGCAGAATATCGCCATCCACGGAAACCGTGTGTTCTTTAACCATATGATGTAGTTGTGTGAGAGTGTAGCTCAAATAAATATTATAACAACATACTAGTATATTGAAGATACTGGTTTTGTTACAAAAGAAGTAAATAAAAAGAGTTTAGAGGGTTGGAGAAGCAAAATAAAACAAATGAACAAGAGAGAATGAATTACCTTTAAAAGTGTAACTCCCTTTTGATTTGAGCCTAAAGGCTTCCTTTGAAAGGATTCTGCCCAAAGGGAATCCTCTAGGATGAGGAGAGGGATGTGGAGAGATTAATTGGTCAGGGGTTGGCCGAGCCAAAGGCTTGAGAAGTGTGTGAAATGGGGTAGAGGTGGGGGCCTTTTATAAGAGGAGAGGAGGGGCACTTTTGGAAAGTAAAGAAATATTACTTTATTTGAAAATGTGTTTCGGTTTCAAAAGGTCCCACATTGATATAATTCGTGGATAAGGTGATAAGTCTTCGAAATCCACTCATCCAATAAGTTTTGGACATGTTTCGTTCAGAGATTTTACATTATCTTTCCATTTTATTTAAATCGTCAAATAATGATGTCATCGCTGCATCATTATTATTTCATATATAATTTAATTTATTTAATGTCTAAAAATTATAAAAAAAATTACTATGATGTATTAAATCTTTTTATCTTTCCAATGACTATTTATAATCAAAATTTGGACTTGTATAACCCCACTCAAAAATTATTTTAGTAAAACAATTTATGTTAGTGTCATTTTCACTTTAACATTAAATAAAAATATATTAATGTCATTTTCCAACTAATGTGGCTCCATGGGGTCCCCAAGTTGGCCCATGGATTTTCTTGGTCGGCCATGACTCACCCAATAGGTGTAGGACAAGTGTCATGGTGTTTTCACATTTTTATAATATCATTTTTACATTAAATTACACTAATTACCTCTAATCGCGATTAAAAACTTCATAAGTTACTATTCACCAAAAAATTATTTTAATCTCATTAAACCACATTTTACTTCCTCATGACAACCATGTATGTCGGATTTTCAAAATTCAATACACATTAGTGGTAAACTTTCATTTAACTGAAAAATCAGTTTGCTTGATTACCACTTAGTGGTTTCACAATTCATCAAAAATTGATGTTTTTCTGAAAATTACCAAAAATTCACCCTAAGCTATATTTGATATTCCGAATTCAAAAATGAAGTCCATTTTACAAAATTCAAAACATATAATTCAAATTAATTAATTTAATAAATAATTCCCGCTGTCATGACAAATAGCGTGTTTTTGTGAAACAATAAGTATCAAAAGATTGACACCAGTTTAAGTCCAATTTCAAAGTGAAATTGATTCCAATGACCACCATTGGATTAACTTGTAAAAATATTTTCTAATTTCACTTTAAAACCAATTAAAATAATAATCTAATCATATAAATAAATTAGATTAAAAATATTTTTTGAATTGAAATACAACATTTTACACTATTCATAAAAAAATGAACTTTATCAGAAAGGTACCAAAAATTTACACAAAGTAAATTTTGATGTCCCGATTCTAAAGAAGAGTTATATTTAGTCCAAAATAAAGTATAAGAGTGATCAAAACTATATTTAATGACAGTTCACCATTAAAAGGTGATAAGTGAACCTTTAGTGAAAATTAGAGTATATATGCCCGTAAAATTGAACTCTTTCCGTATTTTAAGCTTTTATCTTTTATTGGGTAAATGTATAAACATTTAAAAACATATCTAATCATATTTTAGTTATTTCTATCCATTCCCGCCAGTACAACGGCTACTTGTTAACTAACATTTAAAATAATATTATTTTATTACTAGTGTGCTACGTAAGTTTCAAAGAAACTCATCGTGGCGTATCGGGTACGCTATCGAACATAGAAACCCCATTAAAATAAAATTAATATTTAATTCGTAAATATTAATAAATATGAAAATTCTTTATTCTTTATTTACCTGGGATGTTACATCCTTCCCCCCTTTTGGAAATTGCGTCCTCGCAATTTTATTCACTTATCAAAATAAGTGCGGGTATTTATCCCTCATAGCATTTTCAGATTCCCACGTTGCCTCTTCAATCACATGGTTTTTCCACAAAACCTTTACCTGATGAATCACCTTATTCCGTAACACTTTCTCCCTGTGGTCAAGAATCTGGACCGGTTGTTCCTCATAAGATAGGTTCTCTTCCAGCTAAACTACCTCTGGACTCAAAACATGAGATGGATCTAGAATATACTTTCTCAACATCGAAACGTGAAAAACATTGTGTACCTGAGATAAACTCGGAGGTAAAGCCACTCGGTATGCAACTGATCCAACTCTTTCCAAAATTTCGTATGGTCCAACCAACCATGGACTCAACTTTCCTTTCTTACCAAATCTCATCACACTTTTCCAAGTAGAAACATTGAGAAAAGCATGATCACCTACCTCAAATGATAGATCCTTCATCCGGTTATCCGCATAACTCTTCTTCCTGCTCTGAGCTGTTCTCATGTGTTTTCTGAATCAACTGAACTTTTTCTGCCATCTCTTCTACCAATTCTCGTCTCATCAACTTCCATTCACCAACTTCATCCCAGAAAGCTGGAGTTCGACACCTCTTCCCATATAATGCCTAAAATGGTGCCATCTGTATACTGGAATGAAAAATGTTATTATAAGAAAATTCAACCAAAGAAAGATGTTGGTCCCAACTTCCCTGATAATCCATAGAACAAGCTCGTAGCATATCCTCCAATGTCTGGATTGTTTGTTCTGACTGCCCATCTGATTTGAGGATAAAAAGCTGTACTAAAATTTAATTCAGTACCCAACGACTTCTGAAGGCCTTTCCAAAAGATAGATGTGAACCTGGGATCACGATCAGATACAATGAAGAGAGGAACTCCATGTAACCTGACTATCTCTTTAAGATACAAATGGGAAAGTTGATCAAGAGAGAAAGTATCTCGTATAGCAAGGAAAAGAGAAGATTTAGTCAAGCGATCAACAATAACCCAGATTGCATTATTACCTCGATATGTCTTCAGTAATCCAACAACAATGTCCATGTATATATTCTCTCATTTCCACTCTGGCATTGGTAAAGGCTGAAGAATCCCTTTCAGTAACTGTCGCTCTGCTTTAACCTGTTGACATGTCAAACACTTCATAGTAAAATCAGCAATATCTCTTTTCATTCTATCCCACCAGTAATACTCCCGCAGATCTTTGTACGTCTTAGTACTGCAAGGATGAACTGAAAACGGGGAACTATGAGCCTCACATAACAACTCATTCTTCAACTGTGAATCACAAGGCACACATAACCTCTTCCCAAACCTCAAAACACAAACACAAACTTATCCAAGAACTCGTGGAAAATTTTATTCATAAGGTCCAAGAATACAGTAGGTGCATTGGTTAACCCAAAAGGCATAACTACAAATTAATAATGGCCATACGCAGTCTTCGGAACGTCTTCTTCTTTTACTTTCAACTGATGGTACCCCGACCTCAAGTCAATCTTCGAAAAATACTGAGCTCCCTGGAGCTGATACCACTTCATTCGATGGCCCAACATCTGCTGAACTTGTTGAAAAGGATTTGACCACCCCTTTTTGCTTGTAATCTAGCTGCATTACCCCAGTTGAGTTATTCGTTGGACACTCGTTTGCAAAATGACCCATTTCATTACACTTAAAACATCTTACCGTTGGCTTTTCATTTCCTTCTTGATCATCTTCCTTACAGTTACGACCAATATGACCAGACTTACCACACCGAAAGAACTTACCAGACTTGGATAAACATTCTACAGGATGCATTTTACCACACTTCTCACAGGATGGATATTTTCTTTTCTTACCTCCTTGCTTATTTGATGAATTCTTCCCCTTTTCCTGCCAACTAGACCTCTTATTCTGTTGTTTGTCATAGAACACCTGATCATCGGCAAACTCCATTTCCACCTTCTCCACACATCGAACAAGTTTTTCATAACTTTTGAACTCACGAGAAGCTAAAGCCCTTCGATACTTTGGCTTTAACCCTGAGTAAAAATGGTTTATTTTACTATCAAGATCTCGTATGAAGTTTGGAGCATACCTTGCCAATCGAGTGAACTTTTCTTCATAAGCAGCCACTGAATCATCCTCCTGCCTCAATTCTAGGAACTGTTTTTCCATCCTAAGACGAACCACCTTAGGAAAATATTTCTCAAGAAACATACCTTTGAATTCTTCCCTGTGAAGATCCTCATTCTCATCACTATCCTTGATATTTTTAACCATCGACCACCACTGATCAGCTTCACCTTCAAAACGGTAAATAGCAAGACTAACCTTTTGATGTTCTGAACACCCCATGACATCAAAAATCTTCTCCAGTGCTTTAATCCACCCTTCAGCTTGCACAGGGTCAGATGATCCTCTGAATGATGGGGGATGTTGCCTCATGAAATGTTCCACCACTGACATGTTCCTCTGCAGTTGATCTGGCTGATCTCGTGCATGGATACCGCCACCATTTATAGCCTGAGTCAACTGTGCCATCACTGCAACAAACTGTTCAGTTCCAATTCTGACCATCTCAGGTTGCTGATTTGGAAGGTTATCTTCCTCCTGATGTCTTCCCAACATAGCTGCTTTGTTTCCTCTGCGGAAAACCATTCTGAACACAGAAATATCTTAGGTGAAGCAACATGGTAATCCGCAAATGCTATATCATTTCAATCATATTATAATTTAACACTTTTCTAACTCCTAAAGTTGTCTAAACTGTCCTTTGATACCAACTATAAGGCCCCAGCCTTAAACCTTACTTAATATTGAATTAAAGGAATAATTCACGTCGAGGATCTTTTCAGGTTTAGAGTTTTAGAGAATTAGAACATAACTATTACATCTCAAAAGATTACAAAGTAGTCACTTATACTATGTTTCCATAATAAAAAAAACTCTTGAAAGAAACATGTCTAGTTCCATGTTTTATATAGCATGACATTTCCTTGATCCCATACTTGACCTTATTCCACTTTAAGTCCTGTGAAAAACATTTCGAAAAAACTTGGGATGAGCATAAAAAGCACAGTAAGGGATACAAAAAGAATGAAAACTGTTAGTTTTTTCAAAATCAAGTAAACCATGTATACTCTATCAAAGTAATACCTTCACCTTCATGAAGTAGTAAAACTCTTCACTGAATAAAGTATCATTACGTACCTTTTTGTAACCAAAGTATAACCATAAAACCCATATAAATAACACATAACATATATAAAGGTAACTTGGGACATAAACATACTTAAGTGGAGTAACCATACGGTCGACTTCCACACATATCACTTAATGGAATAGCCATACGGCCAATTTCCATACATACTTAATGGAATAGCCATACGACCGACTTCCATACCCAATGCATTGGAGGTTATAATGTAACCACCCATCCTGGTATTCACGGCACCACCCGTCATATGGTTTATAACGTAACCACCCGTTAAAATGTCCAAGTACGAATATAAAATCATAAAACATAAAACCAATATAAAGGAATGATAACATTTCCACATTTCAATCACAATATATCATAAATATATTGACATAATATAATCCTTTTTCAAAACCATTTTCAATACCAAAATACATAAAAGAGTATGTGGTATTTATTTTATTCTAAAAACATTACTGCTTGTTGAGAAATCCAAAGATCAAATAATAATCACGGCGGCGGAAAAAGGTCATTGTCACCACGTACGTTAAAAAAACATTCCTTTTTGTCGTTTAGTAAAATGCTTCGTAGAAAAAGATTCCTTTTGTATAAAAGTAAAAGTCAAAGGAGTTTATACAATGTATAAAAGAAAGTTGTGTATAAAACGAAATATGCCTCAATGAAAGGAGATTGAGACGAAGTCCCTTACAAAGATCATTTTTAAATAAAGTAGATCTATTACATGTATTCACTATAGGTACACATAATGAATACCAAATAAGAAATAATAATATCATGACATAATTTGAAAGTAGGATATTAACCCAAAGAATGAAAATTGGGTTAAGAAGTTCCCTTACCTTGGGTCCGACTTGACTCGATCATTCTTTAACATCCTGAATAATAAACTTGAGTTAATTTATAATTGATTAAGAAACTTTTTAATGTTCATTATTCCTTTTATATCACTTATTGACATGTTATAAACATTATGTAACCATTTAAGTTAATAATGATTGTTTTGTCAATATTTGGTTCTTAAGTCGAAAGTTGACTTCTTTCAATTACATATTGTTCATGTGGTCAAAAGTTATTTATATCCAGAATGAAATTCCCGATTTGGATATAATATGTATCATATATATCCATCATATACATGTATTTATAATATTACATAATCATTTTGAGGTAAGAAATGAAATGCACCGTTCATGGAGACGGTAAGCCGTACGTACACATGAACGCTACTTACATTTCTTTGTCAAATTAGTGGAATTAAAACTAAATGAGAGGTATGTATATTTTAATTCCAGAATTATATTCATCATTTAGATATATCATTAATTATATATATACATTATATACATGTAATTTTAATAGTACATTACATTTGGGGATAATAAATGAAATGCACCGTTCATGGAGACGGTAAGCCGTACGTACGCATGAACGCTACTTTAATTTCTATGTCATACTTTAATGGAAAGAAATAATAATGATATAGAGGTATATTATAATTCCAGTATAACATCATATATAATAACTTTAAATCCATCCTTTACACGTCCCACATATGGCATTAACGAATCACATCACTTTTAGGGGGCGGTAGTCCGCACTTCCTTAAATGAAGATATCATGTTTACCCATAATGGAAACCATAAAGGTATGCCAAAAATGAAAAATACGGAATCTTAAAGAAAAAATAAAAATATTATATATCATATATAAAAATAGTGACATCATAATGGCCACCCTTGAAGGTGTTAAATGAGTATTGAACAATCATCGTTTCGGGAGGCAGAATTTCGCCATCCACGGAAACCGTATGTTCTTTAACCATTTGATGTAGTTGTGTGATATTTTAGCTCAAATAAATATTATAAAAACATACTAGTATATTTAAGATACTGGTTTTGTTACATAATAAGTAAATAAAAAAAGTTTAGAGGGTTGGAGAAGCAAAATAAAACAAATAAACAAGAGAGAATGAATTACCTTTAAAAGTGTAACTCCCTTTTGATTTGAGCCTAAAGGCTTCCTTTGAAAGGGTTCATCCCAAAGTGAATCCTCTAGGATGAGGAGAGGGATGTGGAGAGAGTAATTGGGCAGGGGTTGGCCGAGACAATGGCTTGAGAAGTGTGTGAAATGGGGTAGAGGTGGGGGCCTTTTATAAGAGGAGAGGAGGGGCACTTTTGGAAAGTAAAGAAATATTACTTTATTTGAAAATGTTTTTCGGTTTCAAAAAGTCCCACATTGATATAATTCGTGGATAAGGTGATAGAGCTTCGAAATCCACTCATACAATAAGTTTTGGACATGTGTAGTTCATAGATTTTACATTATCTTTCCATTTTATTTAAATCGTCAAATAATGATGTCATCACTGCATCATTATTATGTCATATATAATTTAATTTATTTAATGTCTAAAAATTATAAAAAAAATACTATGATGTAGGAAAGATTTTTATCTTTCCAATGACTATTTATAATCAAAATTTGGATTTGTATAACCCCACTCAAAAATTATTTTAGTAAAACAATTTATGTTAGTGTCATTTTCACTTTAACATTAAATAAAAATATATTAATGTCATTTTCCAACTAAAGTGGCTCCATGGGGTCCTCAAGTTGGCCCATGGCTTGTCTTGGTCGGCCAGGACTCACCCAATAGGTGTAGGACAAGTGTCATGGTGTTTTCACATTTTTATAATATCATTTTTACATTAAATTACACTAATTACCTCTAATCGCGATTAAAAACATAATAAGTTACTATTCACCAAAAAATTATTTTAATCTCATTGAACCACATTTTACATCTTAATGACAACCATGTATGTCGGATTTTCAAAATTTAATACACATTAGTGGTAAAATTTCATTTAACTGAAAAATTAGTTTGCTTGATTACAACTTAGTGGTTTCACTATTCATCAAAATTTGAAGTTTTTCAGAAAATTACCAAAAATTCACCCTAAGCTATATTTGATATTCCGAATTCAAAAATGAAGTCCATTTTACAAAATTAAAAACATATAAGTCAAATTAATGAATTTAATAATTAATTCCCGCTGTCATGACAAATAGCGTGTTTTTGTGAAACAATAAGTATCAAAAGATTGACACTAGTTTAAGTCCAATTTCAAAGTAAAATTGATTCCAATGACCACCATTGGATTAACTGGTAAAAATATTTTCTAATTTCACTTTAAAAACAATTAAAATAATAATCTAATCATATAAATAAATTAGATTAAAAAGAGGTTTTGAATTAAAATACAACATTTTACACTATTCATAAAAAAATGAACTTTATCTAAAAGGTACCAAAAATTTACACAAAGTAAATTTTGATGTCCCGATTCAAAAGAAGAGTTATATTTGGTCCAAAATAAAGTATAAGAGTGATCAAAACTATATTTAATGATGGTTCACCATTAAAAGGTGATAAGTGAACCTTTAGTGAAAATTAGAGTATATATGCCCGTAAAATTGAAGTCTTTCCGTATTTTAAGATTTTATCTTTTATTGGGAAAATGTATAAACATTTAAAAACATATCTAATCATATTTTAGTTATTTCTATCCATTCCCGCCAGTACAACGGATACTTGTTAACTATCATTTAAAATAATATTTTTTTATTACTAGTGTGCTATGTAAGTTTCAAAGAAACTCATCGTTGCGTATCGGGTACGCTATCAAACATAGAAACCCCTTTAAAATAAAATTAATATTTAATTCGTAAATATTAATAAATATGAAAATACATTATTCTTTATTTACCTGGGATGTTACACATGACATCCCCTTTCACTTTTAAAATGGACCATTACAAAATATACACAATCTAATACATTTTTCCAATATGGTTTCACCTCTTACGTAAATCATTAAACCATTAAAATCGTTCATAAAATATTTCTAAGGTGTATACCCAAGAATTGAACATAAACCCATTTCAAAACCATCTTTCAATGAAGAAGTCACACCAATACCAATCCAAAAAAGAATTTTTTTGGCATAGAAAGAGTTAATACACTAATCTCATATATTATAAAATCACCTCAAATAATTCCACAAAGGATGCACATGAAAACACACACCTTTTTTGAAAACTCTTTCCAATGGTATAACATTGTTGTACATGTAAAACCCATCAATAACACATATTTTTAAAAATGGAACTGCAAGACCATTCCAAACAATAATTGGCACCCCAAATAAGATTTAATAAACTAATTTATTATGTTATAAAATATAGTCAAATAATACCCAAGATTTAGACGTGAAAAACACACAATTTCAAGCTAAAATGAAACTATAAAATTAATTACATAACCAAATATATCATAAAAAATTTTCTAACCAGACAAAAAAAATTAGAAATATGAAAAATGAATAAATACATAAATCTAACTCATCATAAAATTTTTACATATCAAGTCAACTAACATTTTGTGTCTTGACACTCAAAACATTGTGTGAGACATCAACCACCCCACCGCCACACCGAAAGGGGTAAAAAATAAACCATAAACCACGATATTTGACCAAAAAAACAACAAATAAATACCATGGTAAGAACCCAAACATCCTGAAATTTTATAAATTCATGAAAGAGGGTGGAAACCCTTATGAAAATGGAAAAAACAAAGAAGGGATCACCTACCTTGAACAATCTTGAAGAAATCACCGTAAATCTACCAAAGGTTGAATCTCTAAGCAACCAAAACCGATAGGTATGCTCGAATAAGGCTTATTACGATAAATGGGTACTGAAATTGGGTAGAAATAATGAAAATTAAATGATTAATTAATGAATCAAATTTCCTTCTCAAATCAAGATGATTTGAGAAACCTTGAAATTTTTTCCCTAATCTGTAATCCAAATGAGCACTGAAGTAGAGAAATAGATAATGAAAGTGAGACACTTGTTTTTGAATTTGGGTGTGATGTGTAATCACTGAAAAATAATACAAAATGAATGAGATATTGAAAAATTAAAAAATTAATTTATAGTAGTAAATGGGATTATCGGATGGCCCAAAACCACAATAAAATACCCAAATCCGTCATTATTAGGGATTCCTATAGGGTCCAAATTAATAAGGAGGTTTTAATATACAAGGGGATTCCAATTGTGTTTTGAAATGGGTGTAAAATTTTGACAAACAATGATGTTAAAAATGAGACAAATTTTATTTCTATATCTGAAAATATGATCATACTTAGGTCTACTATTTGAAACAAACCATTTTCAGAAAAATGAATTGGAAACCTCAAAAACAAATAAATAATAGAAATTAAATGGAAAATACCTTTAAAAGAAGTCATGGTTATTACAATTCTCCCAAAAATAAAACATTCCACCCTTAGAAAGCCACAAAAAGGCAAAAGGCAAAAACCAAACCCAACCGAAAGGCCAAAATGGACTCATTTGCGAAGTTTCACCAGCCCACAAATGGCCAAAACACCTCCAATTGATCAATCATGGAAGGAATACTCTCACCAACCAAAACATACAACACTTCATGAAATTATCAAGTATATTATGATTTATTCCCAAAAAGAAACTAATCAAACACTATCCAATCATGATTCCAACAATTTACCCAAATGAGATAAAGAAAAAACAAAAAACAAACAAGATTACACTTACTATGCTATATCAAGACCATTGGGCCTTCTATACTCCAAATATTTACCCAAGGAAAATGTAGGTAGTTAGATAGCATCGAAAAATTCTACATACGACCAAGCCAAGACCATGGATCAATCTCAGTTACTTGTAGGGGGAGACACATATGGGATCCACACTATAAGAGACCGCAAAAATGATTTCCTATATAGGATCGGGACACTAACAGGTGGAGGACTGAATGGACTCCCCTTTACATGGGATAAACCTCCATTCAAATTTTATAAAGGAACATACATGAGAATATTATTGGGCTTCCCCACCATAACAAAAAACCACATTAACCGACCAGTATGGGATGACCTAGAAAGAACCAAAATATATTGATTTGGGACGACTTCATGGTTAATATGCTCGTTTTAGAATCCATGAAATAACCATGTGGATCAGTTTACTTGCATGGTTTTCAAGGGCTTGATTAATACTAAACATGTGAAAATGGTGTGATCAACCTATCTTTCCAAATTCTCAACCATAATCCAAAAACTCAATGGAAACCAATGGGGAAAATTGACATTAGATGAAAACATGGGCACAAGGCCCTCCACCTCTTTCCACTAAACAGGAAAAACTGATACATGATGATGACACTAGAGGATAAAAAAATTCCCATTATATATACTGAGGATAAGACTTTTTAAAAGGGTTTGAATGACCCTGTGACTTCCCCAAACTACGCACCAGCTTCACTCTGGGGACTATGGATAGAGGCTAAACGATTGTAGAATCCTTAGCATCATAGTTAGGATATGGAAACGCCTATATGGAACACCATCTTTTTTTATTATGGAAATTTACACTGCAATCCCATACATGATTAGCAAGACATAACTGCCTCCAAACTCATCTTGCCTTAACCCAATATTTCAATAAAACAAGGTCTTAAATGATGCAAACACATCACCCCTTGTTTATTCGGGTGAGAAATGGAAGGAGGAATGTATATCTAGAAACACCATTATCTAAACAAAGGATTACATGATTTCTTGAAAGGATACACATTTCAGAGAAAAAAGTGACCCACAAAAGATTGTACAACATTACCATTATATTCAAATGCTCATGTGACATCAGAACTCGTCATCAAACATGAACACTGTGACTGAAAGAAACAATATGTTGGGGGTGATTATGTAACTTCCCCAAATATAACACCATTCCATAAAATGGTTATAGTAGCCTCTCATGACTAGATTTAAAAAACTAGTGGATTAATGTAAACCCTTTCTTCGAAGAGACAATGAAGGACCCAAAGGCCTTCTTGAAAACCATCCAGATACTTCTCCCCATGAGTAACCCATGACAACATCCACCTATGAAAATCAAGAAACAAAAAATATAATCTCTTTCAAACATCCATTAGCACTACCTTACAATAGGTGGATCCACAAAACCAAAATTAAAGGGTGTGGACTCATTTTATAAATCTGTTGAAAAGATTCATTAAATTGCTCAATTAGATTATATTACAATGGTGAAACATTTTGGGTTGCATTTCAGTAATCCACTAACCATTAACAGGGTCATACATTATACAACAAGAAAACCCAGGGACCCAAAAAAGATGGTCAAATGATCATACATGCCACAAAATATATAGAAACACAAGAAGGTAACCACGGTAAAGGCATCCTGAATCATTTCTCAAAATAGACCACTAACTGGACCTTCAACACAGCTTACTTACCAAACAAAAACCCCAAACATAGTTCAAACAAGAGGGATTATTGGAATAAAATAATACCAAAACATCAAAATACTCACAAAACACAAAATACGCATCATCCCCAACCTCTCATCAAGTCATAATGTTTTCCATTAAAACATTTATTTGAAAAAAAAAATGGTTTTTCAGTTAGCGTATCGACCAATGATACCAGATGGGCCTCACATATGAATGTTTCTATGCAACACTTGGCACCCTCATCTTATCCAACATGACACTCCTCCAGTAATTCATTTAAACTTCCATCATCCCATATAATCCCATGCATGTGGCCACTCACAAAAAATCTAATGTATTAAAGAACAATTCTGTCCACATTTCATAAACAAAATAACAAACCATAACATACATTTCACAATAACACTATCCATTAAATAAAAATCCAAATATTTCAAATGAATACTCAATTTCATGTTAAATAAATAAATTTTAAAACATCTCATCCCATTAAAATGACATTTAATAGTTTAGAAAACCTTATTTGGATCACTTTTTAAATCCAACATTAACAAAATTTTCTCCTATCAAAAGATATGTAAACAAACCAGTTTCTATATCAAAACTATTATCAAAATTCAATTCCAAAATTTCTAAAATCATACCATTCCCTATTTATTTTAAATTCAATTGACATAAACATTATGCGTCTTAAATCCATTCCATTTTTTAAACCCAAACTTCAATGATTTCAAAACTAAAGAACCCATGAAAATGTAAGAGGAAAATAGTTTCACTAGGTGACTTGAGCATATGGTTGGCATCCATACGCCTATCACTTCACCATCATAGATATTTATCTAGGGAAATATCCCCAGCTCCACATGGCTTTCCAGGCCCTATGAGCTCACTAATACCATTAACCAAACTCCCTTTTCACTTTTTCAAGTCATCGTAAAAAAACCTAAGGACTCACAAAATATCAACTTCTCTTGATGACCCGAATCCCATTATGATGTGGGCAGGCCAGGCACACTACCAATAACCAGTGTTTCATGTCCCAATAGTACTAGATCCAGAATATCCCGGTTGTTCCCCTAATAACATGACCCAAAAGTGTGAACCTCCTTTGATACCATTTCATTAAAACCGAATTTGTTCACCATCAAAACTGGCATCTATCGGGGGCTAAAATAAGGCATGAAGGGTGTTCCCAATCCCCACAGGCTAGAAAATTTTTCTGGGTATCATAAACAATAAATTGGGAATGATTTTCCAGAGTTTATAAACATTACAATACAAACAAATAAAAAATAGAATCTGGATATTTCAAATAGAATTATCTTTTATAAAATTTTAGAATTTAATTACACAATATAAAATAATGTTCAAATACAATTAATATGTTACAAAACATGGAGTGATATCCAATGAGCCTCCACATGGCAAGATTCACTACCATCTATCCATATCCATAATATCGCATCACGTTGGACCACTAAAACCCGAACCCTAGGCACAAAAGATATACCCAAACCTGCGACAACAAAATCAAAAATCCTACTTACACCCAAATCTGAAAGTAGGGTGTGACACATGGCCCATTAAGATAAAACCTGTAAGATATTCCATTTCATAAACATTCGAAGATGAAAAGTATGCATGTTTTCAAAAACCTTACATGATTGTTAAAATTTTGAAAAAATATAACTTTAAAAATTAAAACAGTTTTCAACTTGGCTATCTTAGATAATCAACACAATTAAATAGATTACTAAAGATTCTGAAACTTCCATAAAAACAAAAAATATACCTATGATAAGATAGAATAATCTATGTAGCATAAGGAATAATAAATAACACCTAGGAATTAGCTCACTGTGGGTACAACGTACATCATATCTCTTTGAGAGTAACTATAAATATATTTTTTCTCATGCATGAACAAACAGTAGGTAACATACCCATAACATAGTGGTACCCAGTCACCATAGTCAACATTTTTAGTTTATTTTTGTAATAATTAATCTTTCTATGTGAAATGGATGCCAAAGCCCCTGAGATCACTAGCATACTGGTACACGTCCACCACCTAGATACCTGAGTATCCCTCTTGTTCTCAATCAATTTCATAAAGCCATGAAATATAATTTTCACATGAAAATATCTCTTCCACATAACACATAAACAAAACATCCCAAATGTACATTTCTTAAAAAAATCATCCACCTTTTTATTCAAATTTATTTTTCATTCCAACTCACACAAAAATAACTAAAAACACATTTTTCATATCATTCACAATTTTAAACATCCATTAATAATATTAGAAAATATTTCAATGATTCTAAACATCACATAATATTCCAGTCTCATGTTACCGAAAATTTCATTCATAATCCAAATTTTTTGCACTTTATAGTAACACAAAACAGCCAACATTCTATTCACATGACGTTCACATATCAGGAATTCCATTAATTATTTTTATAAAACATTTCAATGAGAATAAAAATCACATGACAACCCTGTCACGACCCATCCTCGGGGCCCGTGCCGTGACTACCCCAAGCCCACCTCCCATAGGCTAGGGGCTAGCGACTAGCACCAAGGTGTAAATCCCTAAAAAGGGGAAGGCATTTCCTTTATATAAGAAAACAAACCCCACAATGTACACAAGCTAAAATAAACACTATGTAAACGAATACAAAAAGTATGTGCTGGAAGTAAATGGGCCATAATATAAACACAAATGAAAGTAATGTACTACTAAAAAGAAACTAAAATTTTATGAAAGTAATGTAGCAACTCCGAGCCGTCCTCTGGAAAATCCCACCAGAAGGGTGGGTACAGATAGTCTCCTCAGCTCCTCGGTCCGGCCGTCCGTGCCGTGTATGTCCCGCTATGTGGTTCACCTCCGGGTACCATCCAGCTCCACAAGCCTCCACCTCTATCAGGGCTTTCCATCATCTATATCCAACATAATGTAGTGCGGGCATAGCCCGTGCATGGATGAGTATACGATACCCAGTAGGGACCCCGAGGCCCCCGATGGTCTCTCAGAATCCACGAAGGATAAACCACAAAGGAAAGAGAAAATCATGAAGTACCAACAACAATACATAGGTATATGCCCATATATATACCTATTTCATCAGTTACGTTTCAGCTCTAGCTACCGAGCCCAAGTACAACCAGTCCACATAGGAAAACACAACCCAATCCACACAGGAAAAACAAGTCAACCACATCAAGGATAATGATTGAGAATCAAGACTCATCTCACACAGGTATATACTTAGTAAGGTGATAGAGATGATCATATTTAGCCACTGATTCATCTAAGCTGTTAGAATCACATAGGATACAAGACTAACTAAGCTGTCGGGCCCACATAGTATACAAGAACAGCTACTCTACCATACCCACACGTGATACAAGTACAGAGGTCAATACTCCCGGACCCTAATAGGATACAAGAATAGTAGTAATTTCCGTCAAACCCATTGAGGATTCTAGTATGGTTGTCATCACTATCAAACCAATAGATGATTCCAGTACATTGGTCATCGCTGTCGAACCAATGGAAGATTCCAGTACAGAAGTCGATGCAGTCGCAGCCTGCTCTAGGGTTCCCACACACAGCATGCTTGATTCCGGGAGGGTCCGCTCCACGAGCCAATGGGTAGATACATAAACTGTCACAAAGTCCAGAGTTGATATATCACCAAGTTCCTTCTTGTCAAAAGGAACTGAACGCAACAGACGACGCGTCAATCGATCGCCCGGTCTGAGAGTTATTGGCTTTTTCTTCTCAGGGGCCCGGTTGGTTTTTAAGCTAAACCAACTCGAATGTACTCCATATGTTTCCAAACCTCGAGTGGAGTAATCCAAAAGAACTGTCTCACTAAGAGAAATCCAACAAAGTCAACGTCATGTCAACCGGATGTCCTGAGCATAAGTAATAAGCGTTTCTGCTCCGAGGGCCCGGTTAGTTTTGTGTTCAAACCAACCCGGACGTACAAAAAGTTCTATTAAACCGTAATTGTAATATACCAAAATGTCTATCTAGATCCAAGGATCTTAACTCAAGTGAAGGTGCATTGATCAGAGTTCTGCAGCCCATGTTATGGGAGAATTACTGAAAATAGTCTGAAGTAGGGGGTCTGGGCCCGGCCCAACCCTCCCGAGGTCGGCCCGAACTAGGTCGACCCGACCCGGGTCCAGGTCCATCCTGGTAGGGCACGGGCTAGTTGGATGGGTGAGGCCTGGCCCGTTTGGGCGCGGCCCATCCCGGTTCGTGCGACCCACCTCGGCCCGGCCGGTGTGGGGGGGGGGGGGGGTGCTGGCTCGACCTACGAACCGAGTAAGGGGGACATGTTTCCCCCCTTTGTACTCCATGGATGCGGCGGGCGCCACGTCTTCCTCCTCTTGATCCTGCGCGGCTGTGTGACCCGACCGCCTGCCGCCGTGGATTCAGTGTCAGCGGTTCTTCCTGGTGGCAAGCTGAGGCACCGCCGTGCCGCCGGATATGTCTGTGGGCCACCGGAGCCGCTCTGGTGGTCTGTTCTTGCTCCCGAATGTGTCTGCAGTCCCCCAGGAACCTATAGATTACTGTGAAGGCTTCCAATCGCCATTACGACCTCACTTTTCCATCTCCAATTGTCTCACACAACATGAACAAAGCAGCGGTGAGTAGGGCTTGTTCGTTAACCCTCACCCACCACGTTAGCGGTTTGAAACAACTCCCAACAATTTCCTGAAAATAATAATTCCCAATCCGCAAATAATAGTTCGCAGATCAACATGATAATTAGTTGGTCCGTGTTCATGTTTTATAATAAATGAACATGGTAGTATTATCATTCTAAAAATAAACCCATGCCTCATCCAGGGAAACAATCTTCGACGTCGCGGTACACGACGTCGCTGAGAAGAGGGTCGTAGGTGTCGCAGTACAAGGCGCCGCAGAGGAGAGGATTTTTTGGCGCATCGTCGATCTCTGAGGAACTAGCGTTCTTCTTCGTTCATCGTCGTATCCCACTGTTCTTCGTCCAAATCTCAAGAGTTTCCCCCACGTTCATCTCTTCGCCAACGATGCTCTCTCCAAATTAAATAACAGGTTCCACCTACTATTTAATTTCACACGTAATGAAACTCTCCTGAATTAAATTAAGGAAGGGAGAGTGAAGGTTCCCTTTTTAATAAAACGTGTTTGTTGTTAAATTAAAAAAGGGGAAAGGGGAAGTTTCCTCATTAATTAAGTGTTGACAAAATTTAATGGATTTAGGTGACATTAAAAAGGAGTTTTTCAAATTAATGGGGGATTTACTCATGGGTTTAGAGGGAATTAATTGGTGGGGGGTCGTTCAGACCCCACCTCTCTAACACACACGCTTGGGTAGTTAAGTGGTTGTAGGCCCCACCCTTAACTACCCATGGGAGGGAGTAACCTCTCTTAATAAAAATTGTTCCGATTTTTTTTTTTATTTCTAAAACAAACTCCCGAAAATTAACATCTCCTCTTTTGCAAACTCAACTACAGTAAGTGTCCCCTTAAGCAATTATCGGCACTTCGAGTTCATCGGTGCCCTCAGATTTTAATTCCGATCACCGATTCAAAAGTTATAAAAACCTGCTCGTTCATTCACTGAACGTACCCGAGCAAAACTTCGAAAATTCATTTCGGGCATACCGGGCCTCGGAAGCAAGCGCCGTTAAAAACTGTGTACTCCTAAAATCTCAATGAATTAAAAATAACTTCGTTTAAATTTACGGGTCTTTGCATTACTCCCACCATTGGTCTTTACGTCCCCGTAAAGCTACATCATAAACTAGGGAATGAAATGAGGGTATTGTGCACAAATCTGAGCCTCCCACTCCTAAGAGATCTCCTGGAGGTTCCCATGCTAACACCAAATGTGAAATAGAGTAATCGACCACCCACATAGGACCCGCTCCTGTCGATCCTCGATCTCTATTAGAACCTCTGTAAAATAATCCTCGTCATCGATGTCCATCTCCCCATGGTCGATGATATGCGTCGGGTCATGCACGTATCTCCTCAACTTAGATTCGTGGAAGACATCTTGCACCCGGTCCAACTAAGATGGAATAGCCAAGCGATAAACCACCTCGCCTATCCTGATGAGAACCTGAAATGGTCCGATGAAGCACAGAGGAAACTTTCCCCCAGACCAAATCTCTGTAATCCACATCGAGGTGACACCCTTTAGAAAACGCGGTCTCCATCCTCGAACTCTATTGGTCTCCGTCTCCTATCAGCATAAGACATATGTCGTCTCTGATCTATACTCATCCGCTGCTGGATGACCTAAACCATCTCTGTCATAGTGTGGACCATCTCTGGTCCCACAAGGGTTGACTCCCCAGGGTCTGTCCAGCACAAAGGTGATATGCAAGTTCGGTCGTACAATGGCTCGTATGGTTCCATTCCGATGGTGGATTGGTAACTATTGTTGTACAAAAAGTCCACCAAGGGTAGGTGATCCCCCCAGCTACGACCAAAGTCGAGGAAACATGCAAGAAGCATGTCCTCGAGCGTCTGAATGGTCCTCTCCATATGACCATCCATATGAGGGTGAAAGGTGGTGCTCAGACGTAGCTACGTCCCGAATGCCTCCTGCAACCCCGTACAAAGCTGGGTTGTAAGTCGAGCATCTCAATCAGAGACGATAGATGATGGCACACCATGAAGCTGTATGATCTTCTGAATGTAGAGGTGTCCCAAGGTTTCCAATTATCCCTACTCTCTGATAGGTAAATATTGGGCCGACTTGGTGAGTCGGTCGACAATCACCCAAATAGAGTCATTACCTCTAGAAGTACGTTGAAGTAATTTCATGAAATTTATGGATATCTTGTCCCACTTCCACTCCGGGACCTCTAGGGGTTGTACCAAGCCTGCAGGTACCTGGGGCTCTACCATCAATTGCTGACAAGTGAGGCATTGAGAAACGAACTCTGCCACAACTTTCCTCATACCCAGGCACCAGTTCTATCGTCTGAGGTCTTGGTACATCTTCGCTACTCCATTATGTACCGCTAGAGGGTATGTGTGAAACTCTCTCATCACCTCCTCCTGTAAAGAAGATTGTACCATGTTATGTCCTCTGAAAAGGAAAATGTGCACTCCTCATACAGAGAATACATCAGGTGAATGTCCTGAGGATATCTATGCAGGTCGCGTCTCACAGTCAACGTCCCCATGCTGTGCCTATCTGACCCGCTGAAGACGTTGAGGTGTGACTATGAGAGACTGTAGAAAGGATGCTCCATCTCAATCCACGAAAGATATCTCCAACGCGGCTAACTGCTCTGTTTCCTATCCATAGAGATGAATGTCTGACTTCCTACGGAGAGCATCAGATACTACTTTCCCCTTCCTAGGAGTATAGACTATGTAAAAGTCATAGTCCTGGAGGAACTCGAGCCATCACCGATGTCTCGGGTTCAGGTCCTTCTGTGAGAATATGTACCTGAGACATTGATGGTAAGAGTAGACTATAAATCGCTCGCCCATCAGATACTGTCGCCACATCTTCAGGGAGAAAACCAGTGCTTCTAACTCCAGTTCATCGGTGGTATAGTTCTGCTCGGGTGGCCTCATCATCCGTGAACCGTAAGCGATCACTGCTCTCTCCTGTATCAGGACACACCCGTGTCCGGTACCTGATGGGTCGCAGTAATCTACGTACCCCATGCCCTTCTACGGCCGCCTCATGATGGGTGCGCTGGTCAATCTCTGCCTCAGCTCCTGGAAGCACTGCTGACAACTATCTGACCACACGACGAGTTTCCCCTTCTTCATCAAACCTCTAAGCGGTGCTGCAACTCTGGAGAATTCTGGCATATATCTCCAATAGTACCCAGCTAGACCTAGGAAACTCTTCACCTCTGTCACGCTCCTGGGTGGCTCCCAATCAAGTACCGCCTCAACCTTCACGGGATACACTGAAAATACCGCCATAGAGAGGAAGTGCCCCAAAAATTGAACCTCTCAAAGCCAGAACTGGCACATCGAGAGCTTAACATAAATATGGTTCTCTAGGAGTGTATCCAGTACAACCCATAAGTGGTAGGCGTGGTCCACCTCAGTCTTCGAGTAAATCAGTATGTCGTCAATGAATACTACGACAAACCAATCGAGGTAGGGCTGGAAGATCCTGTTCATGAGACTCAAAAACACAACTGGAGAATTGTTCACACTGAAGGGCATGACCATGAACTCATAGTGGTCGTACCAACACCTGAAGGCCATCTTCTGCACATCCTCGTCCTGAACTTGGAGATGATGATAACCTGACCCGAGGTCTATCTTCGAGAACCAACGTGATACCTTGAGCTGATCAAAGAGGTCGTCAATCCTCAGAAGAGGATACATGTTCCTCACTGTCACCTGGTTCATGCGACGGTAATCAACACACAGTCATAAGCCCCAATCCGCCTTCTTGGTGAAATGGACCGGGGAAGACCAGGGTGAAACACTGGGTCAGATGAAACCTTTCCCCTATAAGTCCTCCAGCTGTACCCGCAGCTAACGAAGCTCTACGGGTGCCATCCGATATGCTGTGGTGTATATCGGTGATTGTAACACCCCGAGATTTAATGAAAAATATTCTTTTTAATTTCATTAATGTCATGTGATATACGCTACACCAAAAGGAGCTTTCACAACACACATCTCTGACCTGGCTTGAATTACACGCAATCGCGACCTTCCACGATAGCGTGTGTTGTACGCAACACCAAGTTTCGCTAAACAACGATATGCTATTAAGATATTATTAAAACTAGCCGTTATGAATAGTAATAACCACTTTTTTAAATTTTTTAAATTTTATTTTTCAAAATGGACTTTATTTATGGATTCGGAATATCGAAATTAGCTTAGGGTGATATTTTGGTGCTTTTCATATAACTTTCATATTTTGATGAATAGTGAAAATTACAAAATTTTAATTAAAAACAACTTTTTCAATCGAAATAAATAATAGTGATAAATTATTAATTTGAGTGGTTTTAAAGTATATTTTGAATATATTTTTACAATTTAATACAATGTTGGTCATTGTATGTAATTTCACATTTAAACCAGTTATAAACATGTGTCAATCTTTTGATAGTTATTATCTCTTAAAAACACGCCTTCTGTTTTGACGACGGGAATTAATTTTTAAATTAATTAATACAACTGATTTGTTTTGAATTTGGTAAAATAGAAATCCTTTTTGAGTTCATAATATCAAATATAGCTTAGGCCAAATTTTTGGTATTTTTCTGAAAACTTTCAATTTTTGATGAATAGTGAAACCACTAAGTGGTAGTTAAAAAAACTGAATTATTCATAAAATATAATTTTACCGCTTCTGTGAGTGGAATTTCAAAAATCCGAGAGGCACGGTTGATGTCAGTATGTAAAATGTGGTTCAATGAGATGAAAATTATTTTTGGTGAATAGTAACTTTTTATTTTTATTTACCACGGTTAAAAGTAAATAGGGTAATTAAGGGTAAAAATGATATTAATATTACCCTAACACATGTCCTAATCCTATAGGACAAGTGTATCTCGATCAAAAACAACCTTATGTGTAAAATATTATCATTTAGGCACACTTGGATTAGATTAGGACATTTATTGTTATTTAATTCAAAGAAGAGTTAAAAGAGTTAAAATCAAAGTTTATTTACTAAAACATTTTTAATATAGGGTTATAAATAATATAATTTCGACTATAAATATTCATTAGAAATCTAAAAAGAATTCTTACATAATGGTATTTTATTTGTAATTTTTATACTTTAAATAATTAATTTTTTTTGACACAACGATGATACAGTAATTACCTTTTTAAGAAAATATTAACATAATTGATGTTATAAATGCCCAAATAAGTGTAATTTGAGACTTTTTATGACTTAAACTAATATTCTAGGTTAATATGACATGTTATTGTTGATTTAAGTATCTTGGTTCGAACTTATAATTCTGTTAAAAATTTCATAAAAATCATGTACCAAATAGTGTCAAAATTGACATAAAATAGTTTTTAAAACAAATATTATATTATTAATTGTTATTTTATTCCTAAAAATCTAAGGTTCGGCCAAATGACTTAGATAAGGTTTTATATATTAATAATAAACAATTTTGGGTTCGTTTGTCTGCTTATAGTAAGTTTATTAACATTATAGTATAAGAACACAAGAAGACATGGTAAAAGTAAAATTATTTAACATAATGTTAAATCTAAATGATTAGGTTAAAATAGGAACCTAAACTTGTATATATTTTATTGGATGATAGGATTTCGACCCATCCCTACCTTATCCTCGAAATAAATCAATTTGGAGATACTTTAAACCGAACGTGACTTTATAATAAAATAATATTTTTTGTTATTCCAAAGGTGCCCCTCTCATCCCTTATAAAAGGGCACCTCCTCCCTCTCTTCCTCACACAACATTGAGCCTTCAGGATCTGCCAACCCCTGACAAATTTTCTTCTCCACTTCCCTAGAAACATCCTAGAGGTTCTGGTCTTCCTCAAAGACCAATTTTAGTTCCCTAAGAGGAGGTCTCAAAGAGGCGCTTCAAAGAAGAGGTAATTTCCGTTACCGATTCTTTCACCTTTATTTCTTCTTCTACTTCTTCTTCTTAGGTTGTTTCATTATGAAGTAATAATATAACTATCACTAATATACTGATATGTTATTATAAGTATTAAACAATCCTATTTCACCATCTATCCATCCTACGGAAAACGAAATCACCGCGCGTGCGTACGTACGGAATACCGTCTCCACGCCGTGGTGTAATCTATTTTTCGCCACCACCTTAATTGGATGGGTATAATGGTGTAATAAGGAACTATATATGATTATTATAAAGTTATATTGATACTGTAATAGTATACATACACTTAAACAAAAGTTCATGATCCTGAGAATGATATCATCGCTCGTGCGTACGTACGGAATACCGTCTCCACGACGCGATGAGATTCATTCTCCACATTAACCACTCATGAATGATTATCAAGTATATATAATGAATAATAATGAAATATATGACATGTTAAATCTACTGGATTTATGTATATATATATATGTATTTCATCTATTTACTTCCATTCAAGACAATAAGGAAAGGAAAACAGCGTTCATGCGTACGTACGGACTACCGTCTCCATGAACGGTGCGTTTCATTTGATTTATCTATCTATTATATATATATATATACTGAATATATATGATATATAAATCATGTTTTATATTCTGGAAGTAAGTAAATCATGATATAAGTAATAATAATGTCAAGAACAACAAGTCCAAACACCTACGACAAATGAATCGATTTTACCCAAAACACTCTTTAACATGGAATTTACAAAAGAACGGGTAAAATAAAATCATAAGTGAACCATATATGATATAATAACAATCAGTATGATTCTATAATAAGTCAATGTCATTATTTAAATCATTATACAGGAGTTTCAGACACATATGAAGCAAATCAGACATAAGGTAAGGGAAATATCCCAATCTCACTTTTCTCCGAGATTGTTTTTACTTTGGTAATTACTGTGGTGTATTTTATCATCCACATCCATGTTACCTCAATATGTAATATTATTTCCATCCTTCTACAATAGTTTATATCCAATTTTACCCTTAGGTATGTTTTTTGTAAAAGATATGAAAGGAATCTTTTTTCGTTTTTCGTGCGAGGTACTTTTTTTGACTTTTCCGACAAAAGTACGAGAAGAATGTTTTTTTAACTTATACGACATGAATGGATTTTTAAAACATTATTTCCAAGAAGCTTCCTTTACAAGTTTTCAAGTTTATTTTTAATCAACTTCTTTTAGTTTATAATTGTACGACATGTTAATAAAGGAAAAGTGTTTTTGAAGTAGAAAGGATATTTTCCTCAAGAATGGAGTTAAAGTGTTTTATCAAAATTATTTTCCATCTAAGATAATAAAGGGTTATGTTTTTATCCCTATTATTACATTGATTTGATTATGTTGTGATGGAATTATTTTTATGAATTCCTTTATCGTATATGAGTTGTTTTATGATGTCATGATGTTTAAGATTCCCATTTTTATTACATGGGTTATGCAATGATGTATGATTTATGATTTTGTGGCACACATAAGAATGGTATCATTATGAGATGGGTGGGACCTATATATCCCTCCAATTTATTGGGTAAAGATTTTATATCTCATGAGATAGACATGGCTGGAATGGTAAGTTATACCGGTTCAGTGAAACAGGACTGAAACGAGGGTGACTCGGTTCAGAAAGGGACTTTTTCCACTAAGATATTCTTGGAAATGAGTCTTGAATAACAAGAAATGATTCTATATGATTATGAGTGTATTCCACAATGTTTCATGTTTTAAGTTATGATTATTGGGATTTCATTTCACTACTATGATTTATCCCATGTTATGAAATTATTCTCTCTTTTACAGTTTAAGATTTCCAAAAAGTTATGTTCTTATGAATATGATGTGATTGATATTTCTTTTGTTTACCCTTACTGAGCATTTGAGCTCACCCTTTTATGTTTACTTTTCCCCAGGATATAAAGAAAGGTTTTAGGTATAAAAAAAGGGAAGATCTTTATGGGAGATGTTGAAGATCATTCACCAGGATTAGAAGATTATACTTTGAGTTTCCAAAGACACTAAACTGTTACGATCCTTGTGTGTGTGTTTTTGTTATGTACTAAGTATTCCGCAAAAGTAATGTAATGTTCATGTACGTCAGGCTTCAGGTCTCTACAGTTGGTATCAGAGGAAAGGTTTAGTCAACCTTTGTAAACTAGGATGCGAGAACTTTAGTGAGATCCCTATAGATATTTCTAAGGTATGTCTAGGGATGTCTCTAAGGTTAAGTATACGTCCAGGTTATAGTCCTAGAATTGCGCTAACGATCATAGAATTTAACCTAAGATGTTAGATATTGAGGGTCCTCCCCCTTTACTATGTTGTTTTCTCTAGCCTGATTTTTTCCTCTCACAGATTTTTTTTTGTGTTTTAGTAAATGGTGGGAACCAGAAGGAATTGGGTTAACATTGAATCCAATGGACAAATTGGTGACTATGAGCAACAAAATTGTGTAATTCCTAAAGAGAAAGATATTGTGATTATGCCGAATCAGTCATCGCGATATATGATTGACAAGGTGAAATTTAGTGGTATGCCTATTTCATCAAATAAAGGGAAGATAAACTATTATGCATGTTCGCATGTTGAGGATCATAAAGAAAGGAAGATTGAGATTTCTAAAGAAGGGAAGAAGAACCTTGAGGAATACCTCAAATGGAGGGACCGATGTTATCTGTGTGGAGAAAAGGGTCATAGAGTGACAGACTATTATGGAGTTCAATGTATTATTTGTGGAGAACATGGGCATTACCCAACTCAATGCCCTGACCTATAAAGTTACTTCTAAATCAAGTAAGGACTTATTCCAGGACAAAAATTGAAGAGGATGGATTGAATTGTTTATGTATTGGTATTCAAGATTAATGTTGTTGAGGTACTTTTATTAGAATATTTTTGTATTATTCTATTGTGGTTTCCAAGAATTTTAAGGTACCGGTAACCACGAAAAGTGATTCAAATATTTTGGAAAGCAGATGATATGCGCATCATGAAGGGATAAGGAGAAAATGAAATGTTTGACAGTATTCATGAGCTCATGATTGATATAAGGACTAACTGATATCATGGTTTGGGTATATAAAATTTTGAGGATTTTGGTTTTTGGAAAGTGTTAACTTTTAACTGCATTCATGTTTTCACTATAGTTCAATGGGTATTCATTTTTCAAGAGAATACATGATTAAGGCCTTCGACTGTTTGGAATATGACCAACAAGACATATCTTATGATATATGGGGATCAACGATGGTATTAAATATCTGGTAATCGTTTTCACTATATTATGAGAGTGGAATGCAGTATTATGTATAAGCCTAATGATTGGAATGGATTATTTTGGACATAAGTTAGTATTGTTTAAGGATAGAAGTTTTTTTGATATTATTGATGGGATGTTATAGTAATATAGCTTTAGAAAAAGGACAACCTGCAGGACGGGCGACAACCCATCGCTTCGGACAAGGCTGTGGGAATCGAACCCACAACAGAAGTGCGACTGGCCTTTATCGCCTACGACTGGCCTACAGGAAGTCCTTGTTTAGTAGAAACTAGTTTTATTATATTAAGAATTATGATATATGAAGTATAAGTCCATTTTAGGAACCATATATGATTAATCTCACTATAGATCGACTTATGTATATAATTTTTTCTAACTTTTTGTTTGAGACAGATGGAATGACCTGTCATTCTATCACATGATCTACTAACACTTCACGAATAACAAATTCAACTTCATTTATTTAAAAGATGAAGTGGAAATAGTTCAAGGAACGAACAATAGTGAGATTGTACCAAAATAAAGTAAGTATTTATTGTAATTCAAATTTTCATCTTTATGGAAATGATCTTGAAAACCAAAAATGTTGTCCTAGTGCCCTTATATCTGATGAATCAGATGGTACCCTAGATCGTCACAAATTTATGGCTTTGTGATTGTTGTCTTTTCCATAGCCATGTTCTCTACCACTCTCCATCAGAACATGATGGTTAGATTTTTCTTCCATATCCATATTTTCACCTATGTGGAAACCCAATGATTAGTTTATTTGGGTAACCGTTACGTTTCATACTTTTGTTTTTAAAGATTGGTTTTGGTATTCCTTTTTACGATGTGGGTTTCTATTAATGAAAATTTCGAATAGTAAACCATTTATAACCCCGACGAATTTCGAGGGAGAAATTCATTTTAAGGGGGGTAGAATGTAACACCCTGAGATTTTATGAAAAATATTCTTTTTTAATTTTATTAATGTCTTGTGTTATACGCTACACCAAAAGGAGATTTCACAACACACATCTCTGACCTGGCTTGAATTACACGCAATCGTGACCTTCCACGATAGCGTGTGTTGTACGCAACACCGAGTTTCGCTAAACAGCGATATGCTATTAAGATATTATGAAAACTAGCCGTTATGAATAGTAATAACCACTTTTTGAAATTTTGTAAATTTCATTTTTCAAAATGGACTTCATTTATGGATTCGGAACATCGAAATTAGCTTAGGGTGAAATTTTGGTGATTTTCGGATAACTTTCATATTTTGATGAATAGTGAAAATTACAAAATTTTAATTTAAAACAAAATTTTCAATCAAAATAAATAATAGTGATAAATTATTAATTTGATTGGTTTTAAAGTATATTTAGAATATATTTTTACAATTTAATTCAATGTTTGTCATTGTATGTAATTTCACAATTAAACTAGTTATAAACAAGTGTCAATCTTTTGATAGTTATTATCTCTTAAAAACACGCCTTTTGTTTTGACGACGGGAATTAATTTTTAAATTAATTAATGCAACTTATATGTTTTGAATTTGGTAAAATAGAAATCATTTTTGAGTTCATAATATCAAATATAGCTTAGGCCTAATTTTTGGTATTTTTCTGAAAACTTTCAATTTTTGATGAATAGTGAAACCACTAAGTGGTAGTTAAAAAAACTGAATTGTTCATAAAACTTAATTTTACCCCTTCTGTGAGTGGAACTTCAAAAATCTGAGAGACACGGTTGATGTCAGTGTGTAAAATGTGGTTCAATGAGGTGAAAATAATTTTTGGTGAATAGTAACTTTTTACTTTTATTTACCACGGTTAAAAGTAAATAGGGTAATTAAGGGTAAAAATGATATTAATATTATCCTAACACATGTCCTAATACTATTAGACAAGTGTATCTCGACCAAAAACAACCTTAAGATTAAAATATTATCATTTAGGCCCACTTGGATTAGAATAGGACAATTATTGTTATTTAATTCAAAGATGAGTTAAAAGAGTTAAAATCAAAGTTTATTTACTAAAAAATTTTTAATATAAGGTTATATATAATATAATTTCGACTATAAATATTAATTAGAAAGCTAAAACTATTTCCTACATATTGGTATTTTATTTGTAATTTTTATACTTTAAATAATTTAATTTATTTATGACACAACGATTATGCAGTAATTACCTTTTTAAGACAATATTAACATAATTGATGTTATAAATGCCCAAATAAATGTAATTTGAGACTTTTTATGACTTAAACTAATTTTCTAGGTTAATATGACATGTTATTGTTGATTTAAGTTACTTGGGTCGAACTTATCATTCTGTTAAAATTTTCATAAAAATCATGTACCAAATAGTGTCAAAATTGACATAAAATAGTTTTTAAAACAAATATTATATTATTAATTGTTATTTTATTCCTAAAAAACTAAGGTTCGGCAAAATGACATAGATAAGGTTATATATATTAATAATAAACAATTTGGGGTTCGTTTGTCTGCTTATAGTATGTTTATTAACATTATAATACAAGAACACAAGAAGACACAGTAAAAGTAAAATTATTTAACTTAATGTTAAATCTAAATGATAAGGTTAATATAGGAACCTAAACATGTCTAAATTCTATTGGATGAGAGAATTTCGACCCATCCCCACCTTATCCTCTAAATAAATCAATTTAGAGCTATTTAAAACCGAACTTGACTTTATAATAAAATAATATTTTTAGTTATTCCAAAGGGGCCCCTCTCATCCCTTATAAAAGGGCACCTCCTCCCTCTCTTCCTCACACAAAATTGAGCCTTCAAGATCGGCCAACCCCTAAAAAATTATCTTCTCCACTTCCCTAGAAACATCCTAGAGGTTCTGGTCTTCCTCAAAGACCAATTTTAGTTCCCTAAGAGGAGGTCTCAAAGAGGCGCTTCAAAGAAGGGGTAATTTCCGTTACCGATTCTTTCACCTTTATTTCTTCTTCCACTTCTTATTATTAGGTTATTTAATTATGAAGTAATAACATCAGTATCACTAATATACTGATATGTTATTATAAGTATGAAACAATCCTATTTTTCCATCTATCCATCCTACGGAAAACGAAATCACCGCGTGTGCGTACGTACGGAATACCGTCTCCACGCCGTGGTGTAATCTATTTTCCGCCACCACCTTAATTGTATGGGTATAATGGTGTAATGAGGAACTACATATGATTATTATAAAGTTATATTGATACTGGAATAGTATACATACACTTCAACACAAGTTCACGATCATGAGAATGATATCATCGCTCGAGCGTACGTACTGAATACCATCTCCACGACGTGATGAGATTAATTCTCCACATTAACCATTCATGAATGATTATAAAGTATATATAATGAATAATAATGAAATATATGACATGTTAAATCTACTGGATTTATGTATATATATATATATATGTCATCTACTTACTTCCATTCAAGACAATAAGTAAAGGAAAACAGCGTTCATGCGTACGTACGGACTACCATCTCCATGAACGGTGTGTTTCATTTCATTTATCTATCTATTATATATATATATATACTGAATATATATGATATATAAATAATGTTTTATATTCTGGAAGTAAGTAAATCATGATATAAGTAATAATAATGTCAAGAACAACAAGTCCAAACACATATGACAAATGAATCGATTTTACCCAAAACACTCTTTAACATGGAATTTACAAAAGAAAGGGTAAAATAAAGTCATAAGTGAACCATATATGATATAATAACAATGAGTATGATTCTGTAATAAGTCAATGACATTATTTAAATCATTATACCAGAGGTTCGAACACTTACGAAGAAAATCGGACCTAAGGTAAGGGAAATATCACAATCTCACTTTTATCCGAGATTGTTTTTACTTTGGTAATTACTGTGGTGTATTTTATCATTCACATACATGTTCCCTCAATATGTAATATTATTTCCATCATTCTACAATAGTTTATATCCAATTTTACCTTTCGGTAAGTTTTTTGTAAAATATATGAAAGGAATCTTTTGTCGTCTTTCGTGCGAGGAACTTTTTTTGACTTTTCCGACAAAAGTACGAGAAGAATGTTTTTTTAACTTATACGACATGAATGGATTTTTAAAACATTATTTAAAAGAAGATTCCTTTACATGTTTTCATGATTATTTTTAATCAACTTCTTTTAATTTATAATTGTACGACATGTTATGAAAGGAAAAGTGTTTTTGAAGCGGAAAGGATATTTTCCTCAAGAATGGAGTTCAAGTGTTTTATCAAAATTATTTTCCATCTAAGATAATAAAGGGTTCTGTTTTTATCCCTATTATTAAATTTATTTGATTATGTTGTGATGGAATTATTTCTATGAATTCCTTTTTCTATATGAATTGTTTTATGATGTCATGATGTTTAAGATTCCCATTTTTATTACATGGGTTATGCAATGATGTATGATTTATGATTTTGAGGCACACATAAGAATGGTATCATTATGAGATGGGTGGGACCTATATCTCCCTCCAATGCATTGGGTAATGATTTTTTATCTCATGAGATAGACATGGCTTGAATGGTAAGTTATACCGGTTCAGTGAAACAGGACTGAAACGAGGGTGACTCGGTTCAGAAAGGGACTTTGTCCACTAAGATAGTCTTGGAAATGAGTCTTGACTAACAAGAAATGATTCTCTATGATTATGTGTGTATGCCACAATGTTTCATGTTTTATGTTATGATTATTGAGATTTCATTTCACTACTATGATTTATCCCATGTTATGAAATTATGCTCTCTTTTGCAGGTTAAGATTTCCAAAATGTTATGTTCTTATGAATATGATGTCATTGATATTTATTTTGTTTACCCTTACTGATCATTTGAGCTCACCCTTTTATGTTTACTTTTCCCCAAGATATAAAGAAAGGTTTTAGGTATAAAAAAAGGGAAGATCTTTATGGGAGATGTTGAAGATCATTCACCAGGATTAGAAGATTATACTCTGAGTTTCCAATGACACTAAACTATTATGATCCTTGTGTGTGTGTTTTTGTTATGTACTAAGTATTCCACAAAAGTAAGGTAATGTTCATGTACGCCATGCTTCGGGTCTCTACAGTGATGCCCCGGTGTACAGGTCTATGTAGAAATCTACCTCCCTCCGAGGAGGTAGTCCTGGAATATCATCAGTAAAAACGTCCGCATACTGATCCACCACCACAGGAAAACTCGGACTCCGCATGTCGACTGCTCCGAGGATGAGACTAGCCAAGTGATGTGTGATCGGATTCTCTCTCCTCTGCGTGAGTCCATCCTGTGCTGCGAAGGTTCCATTCTCGCCAGTGAAAGTGAACCTTCTCCCATCCGTGCGGACACACCGCACCTTGCGCCAAATACTATCAATCAGAGCATGGACTGTAGATTACCAGTCCATACCCAAGATGAGGTCGTAAGACCTCATCTCCACTACAAGAAGATCCCAGCCGAATCTCTTGCCTCCTATAGTAAGCTCACACTTCCGGTACCAGTGCGTAATCGTCGAGTCTTCTCCAGTAGGAGTCTCTATCCGCAAGGATCAAGCCAACGACTCAATCGGAATCTCTGAGATCCGAAAAAGGGCAGCGACAATGAAATAATGACTCAAACTAGTGTCTATAACAACTGCAGCAAGGGTAGAGTAGACAGAGAGAGTACATCAAATCATCTCAGGTGCTCCATGGTCGTAAGCCTCTACTACCTGGAGCTCAGCCTGCCTCTGCCCGCCAGCTCCCTATGGTCGGGGTGGACCTCCTGGGGGTGGTGGCGGTAGAGCCTCGAAGCGTCGTCCACCACCAGCCGCTCGGCCAACTCCTCTTCCTCGTCCACATACTCTCTGCGGACCACCATGGTCGAACCTCTACCTCTGCCTGGGAGGTCCCTCCAATGTATGCGGCTCGTCTGCATGGCTGGTCGGGCAGTCACGAGCCATGTGACCCTGCCCACCGCATGCATAGCACTGTATGCTCCTCGTAAGGCCGGATCTGTTCCATGTGCCCTGCACATCCGAACCTGTGTCCTGAGGTTTCCCACCTAACGGCCTGGTTCGCTTGGACCCATGCGTCGTATGTGGACTGCCTGTTGTGGAAGACTCCACTCATTGCCACCCCATGGTGGGTCTCAATGCTGATGGCTGCTCAGCGAGAATGATCTCCACTAGCAGGGGACACTCTAAAACCACTTCCTGATTCAGGATGCGGAGTGGAATCATTGAAGCTCTGAGCTCGTCCCTCATCCCCAGCTCAATGTTTTGGCTAAGAAGAATGGGTTTCGTACCATGTCTGTGGAGTAGCACGAGAGGTCGATAAATCTCACCGAGTAGTGGGCTACAGACATGGTGCCCTGCCGCAGTTATTGTAACTCCTGGATGTGCACCGCACGGAGGGTGGCCGGAATGAAATCAGAGTGGAAGAGGCTCTAGATGTCTGTCCAAAGAAGAGATGCCTCATCGTGAACCTGAAGCATCAGTCTCCACTATCTACCTTCTGCTGCGTGCAGGAAACTCGCGGAAAGGATCACCATGAGGTCTTCTAGCATCCCTACCAACTGGAATACTCTGACGAAAGCCTCCAGCCAATCGTCAGTTTCATGAGGATCAGTCTCTCCGCAGAACGTGGGAGGCCTCTTCCTCTGAAACACATGCAACGTGCTCAGGTAGTGTGCACTCTCCGCCACTGGGGCTGGTAGCATCAGTGGCTCGGTGGGTAAAGGTACCTCCGGTGCCTCTGCCGTAATGGGGCCTGCAACGAGGCCTCATTGCTCGGTGGGCTGTCGTCTTGCACAAATGTCAGAACCCCAGCTGGCTACTGTTGTGGGGACATCTTGAAAAGAAACAGGTGCTCCACAGTTAAAACAGTATACCTGTTGAGCTGACACAAAGTAATCACAAAGAAAACTTTTGAAAGACACATGTAATAAATGTCTATGTGCACTAAGTCGGAAATCAAAAGTCAGGGTCCTAGTGTATGGATACATCGGCCACCGCACCAACACAGGACTTCCTAGACTGATAACCACAATCATTACTCTAAACATTATTGATTCACAGAGATGAAATTTTTAGATTTTTGAGTTCTACGATAGAACTGACTGCTCTGATACCAATTTGTCATGACCCATCCTCGGCACCCGTGCTGTGACTACCCTGAACCTGCCTTCCATAGGCCATGGGCTGGAAACTCACATGATGGCGTAAATCAATAAAAAAGGGATGTAATTTCTATTATATAAGAAAAAAACATCACAAAGTATATAAGCTAAAGTAAAAAATATGTAAACTGAATACCAAAAGTATGTTCTTGAAGTAAATGTGCTAGAATACAAACCCAACTGAAAGTAAAGTAAAACTAAAAGAAAAGTACAACAACAGAATGTAAAGCAGCAACTTTGAGCCGTCGTCTTGAAAGTTCCACCTAAAGGGTGGGTACAGATAGTTTCCTCAGCTCCTCGGTCCAACCTTCCACGCCATGTACGTCTCTCCTAGTGGTCCACCTCCAGGTACCGTACAGCTCCACATGCCTACACCTAGATCATTTTTTCCTATTTTCTGCATCCAAAACAACGTAGTTTGGGAATAGCCTGTGCAGGGGTGAGTATACAATACTCATTAGGGACCCCGAGAACTACGAAGGTCTCACAGAATCCACGAAGGATAAACAAAAAAGGAAAGATATAGTCACAATGTATTAATAACTTTACTAAGGTATATGCCCATACATATACCTAAGTCATCAGTTACATTTCAGCTCCAGCTCTCGAGCCCAAGTACAACCAGTCCACATAGGAAAGCACAACCGAATCCACATAGGAAAAACAAGTCAACCACATCAAGGATAATGATTGATAATCAAGAATCAGCTCACACAGGTATACACTTCATAAGGCTATAGAGATGATCGGATGTAGCCACTAATTCATCTAAGCTGTCGGACCCACAGAGGATATAAGACCAGCAAAGTTGTCGGACCCATACAGAATACAAGACTAGCTACTCTGCCAGAGCCACACAGGATACAAGTACAAAGGTCAATACTATCGGACCCACATAAGATACATGAATAGTATTCATCTTCATCAAACCCATAGAGGATTATAGTATGGTCATCATCGCTATCGAATCCACAAAGGATTCCAGTACAGTCGTCATCACTGTCGAACCCATAGAGGATTCCAATACAGAAGTCGATGCAGTCGCAACCATCTCTAGGGTTCCCGCACACAACATGCTCGATTCTAGGAAGGTCTACTCAACGAGAAAAGGGGTTGATACATAAAATGTCATTAATTCCATAGTTGATGTATCACAATGTTCTGTATTTTCAAAAGGAACTCAACGCAACAGATGACGCATCAATCTGACGGCCAGACTAAGAGTTATTGGGGTTTTCGTCCTAGGTTCCCTATTGGTTTTAATGCTAATCCAACGCCACTCTACTCCAGTGATGTCCAAAACTTGAGCGGTGTAAGCCAAAAGAACCGTCTCACTATGAGGAATCCAAAAATTTCAACAGCACATCAATCAGACTTCTTGATCTTATGTTATAAGCGTTTCTGCTCTAATGGGCCAGTTGGTTTCATGTTTGAACCAACCCGGCCATACCCAAATTTCTTCATCAACCTTGACTTTAATATACCTAAACGACCATCCCGATTCAAGGATTCCAACGCAACTGATGGTACATCGATCGGAGGTATGCATCCCATGTTATGGAAAAATGACTAAAAACAGTCCCAAGTGGGGGGTCTGGGCCCAGCCCGGCTCGGCCCACCCCCCCTGGGTCAGCCGGTAGGGCACGGCCCGACCCAGCTGGGCACAGCCTGGCCCGCTCCACGCAACCCGCCCCAGTCCAGCCTGGGGGGGGGGGTGGTTCTGGCTCGGCCGACGGGCCGAGCAGGGGGGGGGGGATGTGTTTCCCCCCATTGCACTCCACGGACGTGGTGGGTTCCACGTCCTCCTCCTCCGGATCCCATGTAGATGTGGGATCCAGCTTCATGTCGCCGCGACTTTAGCCACGGTGGTTCCTCCTGGAGGAACGTCGGGGCACCGCCACCTCAGGGTGGACAGCCATTTCCGGCCGCCGTCTCTGGCCGCCCGCGCCTCCAGAGATGTTTTTCGGCCACTGAATCCACTCTAGTGGTCCGTTCTTTCTCTCGAATGCGTCTGTGGTCCCCCCGGGACCCGAAGATTACTGTGATGGCTTCCAATCACCATTACGGCCATGCTTCTCCATCTGCAATTGTCCCGCACAACATGAACAATGAATTGGTGATTCGGGATTGTTCGTTAACACGCACCCACCACATTAGCGGTTTGAAACAACTCACAAGAATTTCCCGCAAATAATAATTCCCATCCCGCAAATAATATTTCGTGGATCAAATTGATAATTAGTTGGTCTGCATTAATGTTTTAGAGGAAAAAAACATGGGAGTATTATCATTCTCAAAATAATCCCCTACCAAATCCATAGAAACGATCATCGGCGTCGCGGTACACGACGTCGCGGAGAAGAGGGTCAAAGGCATCACGGTACACAGCGCCGCGGAGGAGAGGATTTGGCGGTGCGTCGTCGATATCCGAGGAACCAGCGTTCTTCATCATTCTTCATTCAAGGTCGCTGTTATTCATCCAAATATCATGATTTTCCCCCGTGTTCCTCTCTTCGCCAATGATGCTCTCCCAAAATTAAATAATAGGTTCCACCTAATATTAAATTTCACACGTAAAGAAACTCTCCTGAAATAAATTCACGAACGGAGAGTGAAGGTTCCCTATTTAATTAACTGTGTTGGTTGTTAAATTAAAAATTGGAAAGGGGAAGGTTCCTCATTAATTATGAGTTGAAAAAATTTAATGGATTTAGGTGACATTAAAATGAAGGTTGTCAAATTAATGGTGGGTTTACTCAGTGGTTTAGAGGGAATTAAATGGTGGGGGTCGTGTGGACCCCACCTCTCTAACACCCATGCATGGGTAGTTAAGTGGTTTTAGGCCCCACCCTTAACTACCAATGGTAGGGAGTAACCTTTCTTAATAAAATTTTTTTTGACATATTTTAATTTATTTCTAAAACAAACTAAAAAAATTATCTTCTCGTCTTTTGCGAACGCAACGATGGTAAGTGTCCCCTTAAAAAATTATCGGCCCTACGAGTTCATGGGTGGCTTCAGATTTAAATTCCGAGCACCTGTTCAAAATATATAAAACCCCGCTCGTTCTTTCACTAAACGTACTCGACATAAACTTCGAAAATTGATTCTGGTCACACCGGGGCTCGGAATCAAGCGCCGTCAGAAACTGCGTACTCATAAAATCTCAAAGAATTAAAAAAAAACAAATTTCATGAAATTTATATGTCTTTAAAAACCCCTTCTACATTTAAAATAGAATATTTCAAAATATAATTAATCCAAAATAGTTTTCTTATATGGTTTCACCTCATAAATAAATCATGAAACCATTCAAATCATTCATGTAACAATTGTAAGGAGTATTCCAAAGAATTCCACATAAAACCCATTTTAAATCCATCTTTCAAGTACAGAATAACACAAATACCAATCCAAATAAAAGTTATAGGACCTATAATGCTTTAATAAAACATTCAAAAGTATTATAGAATCACCTAGAATAATACCACCAAAGATGCACATGAAAGCACTTACATTTTCATAAAACACATTCAATAAGCATAGCATAATTTTACACATAAAACACATTCAAAACCCTATATTCAAACCCAATGGAACATCAATTCTGTACCAAACCATAATTTGAATCCCAAATAATATTTACTAAACCAATTTCATCTGTTATAAAAAACACCCAAATTATACCCTAAGAGTTACACTTGAATGACACACAATTTCAATCTAAAATGAAACTTTAAAATTAAACGCATACCAAAATCAATCATTGAATGTTTTCAAACCACATGAAATATATGAGGAATATGAAAAATGAGTAAATAAAACAATCTTACTCATCATAAAATGGTTACACATTGAATTACCTACCTTTTGGGTCGAAACCCTCAAAACTTGATGAGAAACATCAAATGCACCACCGCCGCACCTCAAGGGGTGAAAACAAACCCTAAACCACAATATTTGACCAAAAAGACAACAAATCAAATCCTAGGTTCGAACCCTAAATTATATATATTTTATAATTTCATGAAATCGGGAGGAAACCCTACGAAAAATGGAAGAAACCAAGAAGTAATCACTTACCATGAACAATCATGAAGAAAGAACCGCAAATAAACCAATGACTGAATATCCAAGAACCCAAAACTGATATGTAGGCTTTAATGGGGACTATAAGGTAATGTGGGGAAAAAAATGAAGGGGATAGAGTGAATATCTAATGGTTTATGAATGAATCAAATTATTTTCTCAAATTTGGACATTTTCAGAAATCTTGAGAATTGTTCCCAAATACATGATCCAAATGAACTCCAAAGCGGAAAAATGGACAATGAAAGTGAAATTTGTGTTTGTGGATGTGGTTGGGAGGTTGAATAATAGAAAAAAATACAAAATTAATGGGATATTTAAATATAATAAAATAATTTATAGTAGTAAAAGGGCGTATGTGATGGCCAAAAACCATAATAAAAACTCAAATCCATCATTATTTTGGATACCTATGGAGTCTAAATTGATATAGTGTTTTTAATTTATTACGGTATGAAAATTGGAAATTGTAATGTCTATAAAATGTTGAGAAATTAAGGATTTATAAATCAAACATAATGTATTTTTATATCGGAAAAAGGCCTAATAGTTTGGCCTAAATTGGCAAAACCCCTCATTTCGCCAAAAATGAATGGGAAACCCCTAAAAAAAGAATTAATGGATATTAAATGAAACATAACATTAAAATAAGTCATGTATATAACACAATACCTAATGAATTTATTACATTGTGATATTTAAAGGAACACATTTTTGATATTCTCAAACTCCTGCTCTCATTTATGATTGTTAATGTAATATTTCGATTGACATTGTGATAATTTTAAATGATTCAGAATGATTTTAACCTTTTTAGTCATCCCTGGAACATTATTAGGTACTCAAATATTCCATTTTAAACCATTATATTTCTAAAATGGTGTACATAAGATCATTCCATATAGGTCCACATAAGTTTCCATTTTAATTACAGAATGTAAATTGTTTTCAAATAAGAACTATAAAATGTTATGATGTTTAACCTACCTTTTTAGGAATTCAGTAAAAATGATCTAGTTATATCATCTAGGTTTAAAATTTTTATATCATTATTAATGTCTTTATTAGGTTGTAAATAAATACTAAAACATATTATATATATCATAAACTTATTTAATACATCATTAGAACCATCAGGTAAAAAATAGATCTTTATCCCATAAAATAGAGAGAGGTACCCAATGCGTAATTAAAATATATCATATATATATATACATTGTTGATTTTGTTATGATAGAAACCCCCATGATAATAATGAGATATACTAAATTAGTTAGATGATCTCTTAAAAAATAGTGTTATAGACTTTAGATGTCACGATTATTCATATGATGTAATCCATGGACATTTTCTCCATTTCCAAATAGAAATGGGCAATGATATATTGTTCAAAATTAAATTATAATCGAAAAATGAATCAAGATGAAAACTACACTATTTTCTCTTCGTGTTCTCTACCCATAAGTATTTCTTCTTATTTCTATACATTTTTATTTTCCCTTGTTGAATAGATAAGGTTGAGTTATGAGTATCATTATAAAATTCCACCTTCAGTCCATATTTGAATGGGACATATATTTGGGTTTCCAAACATTTAAAATGGTCATTATTGTTGTTAAACTCGTGAATATTATCTTGCTTTTTATATAGATCTACATCACATATGTAATCTTTTTCGATCCTTGCATGGATGGATAATTAAATAGTAATTTGAGGATTTTGTGATTACATTTCTTTATTTATGATCCCCACTTCCATTATTTTCATGTGTAATAGGATTTTGACACCCTCAATTCTGATCATATATAAGGTTTGAAGATTCATTTTACTTAGAACATCTGATTGTTTATTCAAAATAGCATGAACTATACTGAATTAAATATTAATAAAATACCTTAATCAGTTCATTTTAGCTCATTGTATTTGCATATATCCTTGGAAGTTTAATAATTTGTATATATTAATCAATATTCCTCATAAAAGAAATATCATCAAAACACTAAACCAATGTTCATTCTAGATTGTAATGGTTTATCATCTTCATAGTCCAGATAGAAAATCATATTATTTCATGAAATATATTTTCCAAAACCCATTAAGGTCTTCTCAAATAGTAATCTTATTAAACATGACCAATAGAACTCATATCTTCATAAAAATTTTAAGAGAATTATAATAAATGGGGGACCTCATATGCTCATTAAGTGTTATCAATAGTGACATCAATGATCAATTAGTATATAACATGTTCCTAAAGATATAAGAACATTAGATTAACATTATAATTCCATATACAGAATATATTCATTCATGTAATTTACTTATGAAAAATAAAAGTGTATTTCATATGACATTAATCATAAAAGAATCAAATATTCTGAGCAATTAGAGAGTAAAAATGTAATAAGACATAATTTTTTGTAATATACATTAACATAAAAAATAATTTCCTAAGTAGTCAGGGTTCACATCTATGGATATCATAGTTTATGGGGTTCACTCTTTATTCAATCATTTCTTTTGTCAATGTTCACTCTGATGAATATATTAGTGTATTGGTTTCAACCTCGTTGATTATCAATGGTATACTCTCAAGACAATCGTTGTTGATGGATACCCTTACTGAATAGGTCTCACTCTCTATTCATGCCTAGGTAATTTCGTGATATGTCTATCATTAACCAATTCATTTGTGGAATATATAATTTTTATCACATCCATCCTATAATCAGAATCCTTTTATCATATATCGTTACCCATATAATATAAATATGTTAAATAAATATTTAAACAATTAATCATAGTAATACATGTGGAAAATAAATGGGTCTTTAAAACCTGAACTCGTCAGGATCATAAGCAATCTATATATTGAATATTTATGATGATATTTGATTTTATCCCTAGTAAAATATTTTTAACATTATATAAAGCTATAATAGATGAATAATATACCTAAAATATCACTGAAACATTTCATTGGGAATGTAATCATTTCATTTTTAAGTCACATATTAATAATAATAATACATCGAAAATATAATTGAATAAATTTTAGGTGAAAATAATCTTCAATAAATATAAAGTACTATTTATACCATGTATTATTCATTAGTTGGTGCATTTTCATTAAGCATTCTATATTAAAAGAACAAATATACTCACATTTTTGTTAATAATTAAAACATAAATAATTTGGAAAATGTAAATAATATTCATGATAGACTAGTTATTAAAACATTAGGAATGGGTCAAAATTCATTTTAATAATAATTTAATAGTGGTAAAATAATTGTGGAAATCATTTCAGGAAACATTGAAATTTATAAATAATTATTTTTGACTAATGAGAGAATAAAAAAAATTCTTAATAAAAACAAACTATCAATAACATTATTTCTAAAAAATACTATAGTTAGAGGAATATGTTTAATATAAAAAACAACCAAACATAATCATATACAATCCTAGTGATCATTAAGGTTGTAACACAAATCTATTACCTCATATTCAACATTCATCCATAGAACGTTAACGTTCTATATATTAAATTTCAATTATATATATATAATTAATCAATTAACATACTTATAATATTTTTTATTATCCTCTTTTATGATCTCATCACCCATTTAGAAACTATTCAATAGTAAAATCAATATTTCTTGGTGTTAACTATTTATTTGTTCATGATAAAATTAGTTCGGTAGTTATAAAATATTTCAATTAGTATTGTTCAATCATATTTAAAAGATTAATAATGAATTAAATATAATTTATATTTATTATATATATAAATATATTTATTTTCATCGAAGAATGAAATGGATAAAAAATGCTTTGCATTCTGGAAAGAGATGGTAAGATATACATATGAATCAATGATTTTTTTTGTATACAACAGAGGGAATGAATGAATGCTAAGTAATTATTCAATTTGGTAAAATCATAATTATATATTACATATATATATCTGTTAAATATACCCTCATTACATTCTATGTAAAGAGAAAACAAAAAATTAATGACATCACATTATGAAGGAGGTCACTCACACGTACACAACAAACGACAATATCATTTTTTATTATAATGGAAGGTATGAAGGTAAATATGAAATTATAATTATGGATACTAAATTATTTCATAAATATTATATAGATTTATGAAACCCATCATTGAAACCACCCATTATAATTGGTGATGTAAAATGAATTTTATCATTATGTGCGCACTGGAGTTCACAGGTACACTGGAGCGATTATATACAACACATTTGATGGAAAATAAATTGAATAATGTACTTTTCATAATAATAAGAAATTTTCATTATATTATATACAGTAAGGATTATATAATTTAATTAATTTTACCAATTTATATTACGTATAATAATAAATAAATTTAAAAAAGATGGGTAATATAATTATCACTTCTTCGGTATGCCACCTTTTAAATCTCTTTTAAGGATAATTGGAATTTTATATTAGGAATGAAAAACCCAATAAATAGTCGATAATGAAGTTGATAATATAATTATTTATGATTTGGTCAATCTAGATGGTTCAATTTTATGTATATAAAAAAATTAATTTGTGGCATTTCATAAGGGGTTACACACAAGGTATTTCATAAATGATTAAAATATATTAATGTCATTCTCCAGGAAAATTCTACAAAATAGATAGGGGATCCAATGTTGTTTATTATGAGGTCTAATTATGAATCAAAATTATGAATTATAATTTTATATATGGATTGAATAACAATAATTCTATGTTTTATATGACCAATGTAAGGTTATTTTAAACATAACTGTAGTGATTTTTTTCTGTTTTTGTTATTCATTGTAACCCAAAATAATTGTGACCATTATAAATAAATTTGACAAGATGATTCAAACTTTTGGATTAATTTTTTTATATTTAAATAAAATTTTTGGTAGATATTATTTCTAAATTAATCCCACCATGCTTTATTTAATGTAGTTATATAGAAAAAATATTTTTTAAGTATAATGTTATTTTCTACAAAAATACAACCTGAAATAAATTAAAATAAATGTATGGAGAATATTAATAATGTAAGTGAACTAATTATACATTTGAAAATATTTTATAATTAAATAGATATAGATTAATTATTAATGGTAGTGAATATTTTAAATAAAAACTATTATATTTGTCAATTCATCAAAAAATCTATCTTTTTTGAAAATTATCAAAAATTCAATATTCGTTTTATCCAAAACCCTTATAAATAAATTTATAAATATGGTAATGACTATTCACACATTCATTTTAAATGATATATTATAACATTATACTATATTATGGTTCATTTAGACTTGTTGTTTCTTGTATCACAAGATATTAGAGAAATTAAACTTATTTCAAATCAACTATATATAAAAATATTAGGATTTTATATTATACCCCCCATAAAATAAATTTCTCCATAGAAAATTATTCTTGTTGATTAAAAAGACGATATCTATATTTATTGACATCTTTGGGTTCTTTTTTAGCTTTATTGAATTTTTCATTCCCCACTACAAAAGGAACCAATGTAAATGTAATTTCATGTATCACATTATCATATTAATCCAATATTTGTATCTATTTTTTGGGATAAGAAAGGTCTTTACTAGATACTAGAACCACTATGTTCAGTATATGATATGTATCTAATATATACATAATTAGGATAGATATATGAAACATATATTGATCATGAGTTTGGTTTGATAGAAGTTGAAATAGATATCAATCCATCCCTACTTGTTCTATAATTCTAATGGTGACGATATAGGGAGGTATAAACTTTCCCTTGTTTTTGACCCATAGAACATTCTTCCTATGAGTAATTCATTGGAATAAATTTGCACAAACATCAAACTCTATATTTCAATGATGATTTCATCAAAAATTTGATATCTAATATGAGCTTCAATAATGTGTTGACTCCTGTCTTAATAGCTTTATCTCTCTAACATGATCACTTAACAATAAAGTTATACACATGATTTCACTAAGTGATTCATAATGATTCTAAAAATTCCTCAAGGTATGTATATGATTCTTATATAATTATATTAGAAGATTCTGATGATCTCAAAATATATTGAAATCCATTAAAAATAACATAACATAAATGTTAGGGTTTGAATGTTTCCCCAATATATTTTATCTCTCTATGGATGATAATTTATACTATAACTAAACTCAGAATATATATCATGCTGAAGAGTTTGCATGAAAATCATGGAATACCCTGTAAATAAATCAAATATAAATAAACATGGATCTTTTTGTAACCATATCACTACTTCATTGAATATTCTATAAATCTGATTAAGATAAAAATATTCTCTAATAGAAATGAACTGTGATGACCTCGAATGGTTACTGACTACAACCAATGTAGCATTATTGATTATTAAAATTTTGGCAAGTCTGATGAAAAAACTACATAGTGGTTTTCAAAATTTTCATTCTAATATAGGTAATGGTTATAATACCCCCTTAAATGTATTTATTAGATCCTTAACATACTAATATACCATGAACCAAGGGACACACTCTTCTATATCTATTTCATTTTTTTACACTATATATTCTATTTCAAATATATATAAATATATATATATATATATTCACATGTCAACGATGTATGGAGAATGGATAAATATGTTATTATTCCAACATAACCATCTTCAAGGTTATTTTTGATAACATACATTCATCTTCCCTAAAACATATCATTCCATCACTGCCATTGTTGAAATCATGTTCATTTTGCATCATCGTTTCCATATCTACATATTCAATGTACACCTCTAAAATATTCACATGGAGATATGGTTGAACAATCATTTTCAGAATGATAATTTCCTCCTACATTATGAATTATAAACATTGATTCTAATATAAAAAATATAAATAATTATTTGATCAGTTTGAATGATAAGATGGAATAATTTGTTCGATATAGTGAATATTTGAAATTATTCTCTTTTATATGGTTGTAATCTATAGTGTTCTCGAAATCATTGATCTAATACAAAAATATTCTCTATTTATAATGCGACACATTATAATGAAACAAAATATTCAATATTTTATGATCAATATATATGAAACACCTTCTTATATAAGGACAATTTCTTTTTTGGTAAGAGTGGACAACTCAAAACACCGGTTAATTGAGTTTCCAAATAATATTTGTGATTTAAAAATATTTAAAATTTAATTCTGTTATTTATTACAAACATTGATAAAAAATGGAATCAAATAATGTAAAAAATTTAAATAGGGAATTTTAAATTGGAAACACAAATGGTGTTAAATATCATGATGAAACATAAACCCCTCTATAGGGAAATAAAAATCTACCTTGTAGTTTATTAATGAATAATATGATCCAAAACCTAAATCAGATTTTACAAAGTTGTGCGCAAGGTTATCCAGGATATAAATAACATCCACTATATTTCTATTCGGGGAAATGAACCAATAATATTTCTACAAAAGATGTATAGGGTAGAAATCTCCTTCTATAGTTTTATGAGAGAGTATAGATGAAAAATAATAATTGAGTGTGTCTCACAATACCCTCTATAATATAAGGGTATATTTATAAGATAAATAGTGCAAAAATAAATAATAATATGATAATATTAAATAGTAATCCTAATAAATTTAATTTTGGAAAATTTTATGCATCTTATTCTAATAATTTTAGATATTTGAGATTCCATCAATTTCTAATTTAAATGACACATCTGATTTTTCACAGAAGTTTTATGAAAAATATAGTTCAATAATGTGTTCTAAACTAGATCTCTATTATTAACAGGTGAACATATATATTACCATGACATTTGTTATATGTGACATATATCATGTGTCCGTAAGATTTTCATCTTCTTAAGGATATACTTTTAATAATGTATCTTTTGGTGGATATTAATTACTTAATCAGAATACTCATTGAAATATTAAATGCACTGGATAAATAATTAATTCTAATCATATTTCAATTATATGTTTTAAAATGACCTCCATATTATGTAAAATATATTCAGGTTTCAACACAGAAAAAAATGTCAATTAGGATCACAATTAGTTAGAGTAACCTGTTGACAAACTCTTTTGTCCCAGTTGTTTGGTATTTTAGTCACATGATTTATTCTTGTGGATGATTAATCTCTTAATGTATTAGATTTTTTTATTCATTTGATATGTAATTTGATCTTGTGTTAACTAAAATAGAAACATGCACAATATATACATGTCATAAATTCTTACATGGTTAATGAAAACATGGGTATTCATGCAATTGGGATTAAAATGTGTGGTGTTTTTCAAAGGGTTTCTGGATATTCTAATTCAGTTCAATCTATTAAAATGGAATGTCTGTTACACACATAATAGTTCATCGTTATAGGATCTACACACTGTATTTTTTTCAATGTTGTTATAATATAGTATAATATCGTAAAATATGAAATTCATCAGAACAGTTTTTCATGATTTGGGATCATTAAAATAAGGATGTAGTATACTAATCTAGTTATCTTAAACTACTCCATGATCAGAAGTCATAATATATAATATGAAATGAATCCAATAAATTAAAAATTATTTGAAACAAATGGAATGATATATTTTTGAACAAATCAAATTTTCTCTCAAATTCATTAACATCATCATTTAAAAAGATTTATTTCTAAATTGCAGACAAATTTTTTATTATCAATAATTGAATTCAATAGATCATATAGTAAGTGTTAATGTAATAATAAAATTTAATAACATGGATAAGACAATATAGAATATTGGTATTTCATTATGACCAAAATATATTATAATGGAAACATAGGGGTGTCTATATAAAGAATTGTATTTACAATATGAACCTATAACATACCTAATATCATCAATATAGATAAAAATAATTTCCCATCACGGTGGGGTGTGAGGGGTTTTTGGTTGTAAGTGTTGGCTGGGGCCTAGATATTGTGTTAGGGACTTGAATGACCCCACATTTGGAAAATGTTATGAGATGATGGGGAATTTTTTATATGGAATTTCAAAAGGGATAATGGTATAAATTGATGTATTTGGGATTCTGGTTATATGTACATTAGGTTGTTCATGATGGGATTGGTTTATTTTGTATGATTATGGTTCCATTAGCCTAGTAAAATCTTATATTGATCTAGATCCACAATCTATTAAATTGAAATAGTATCTATTATATTCCCTAACTTACACTTAAACAAGTGATAATATATTCATATTTTACACATCATAAATAATGGATTATGTTGACGGAGGTAGCCTCAAATATACATCTTTTTTTGTCAATGTATCCATGAGATCATATTTTCTTAATATATTTCTATTATTGTATGTAATTATTGTTCTATGTTTTCTCTATCATTTCCATCTTATTCAAAATCCTTTCCAACTATAAACAAATTTTGAGGATCGTGGGTTTGAAATCATTCAAAAACTAACTCCATTTATTTATAAAAATCAAATAGAACATCTTTAAACACACCCCTTATGAGTTCATTGTTTCTTCCTTCTTCAATAGATGGTTTGACATAAGGAGCGTGAGGGGGATCAGGAGAAGTAGAATCATGAAATATGGAATTCAAATACCATTTCTCTAGATACACCATCATATATGAAAGATCATCCTATAGGTAAATTATTTTCACAACCAAGAACACTCTATTACTTCTCATTATTTCCAATATGAGATGAAATCTACGATGAAGATGATAAATAATAAAATACACTACTCTGGAAATATCTTCTTCCATGTAAGGGTCCATTGAGCTTGAAGACCAGTGAAATAATTACATCCTCACCCACATAAGATAAGACTTTATATCACCCTAATAATATTTCATGAAAATTATTGGTAGATGGAATAGAAGGGATAAAAACATGTTTTTAATGAAATTTATTATAATCCAACTTCTAACAGTCATCCAAAATGTCTATATATATGGGATATATAGTGTGATATTAAGCTACTTCACTACATTCTCTCAACTATCATGAATATTATTTCTAGGATAGTCAAAAATTGAATTTTCATTAATTTTATGGGGATAATAAATATTATTTCAAGAAGTGTGATGAAATTACTCATATAAGATGCGATCTGGTAATGATATTATATGAGACTCATGAACTCTTTATTGTGTATAAAGTTTCTCAATCAATTATTTTTCTTTCACTTTCATACCATAGGAGGTGGTATGTCCAACATCTTGTGGTGGTATTCTTTATTTATAATTATCCTAAATAATATATGAGTAGTATATACCCAAAAATTAATAAAATTTGGACTTATCCCTTATAGTATGTTTTTCTGGTATATACATTCAAGAAGTGATTTCCATTATAAGATACCTATTTGATCTATTTCAATCTTCTAGAAACTCTCCATAGACATCCCATTCAGACTCCTCCATGTATACTATATTATAATCCTTAGTTTCAATAAGGTCCCCATCTTTTTTCTCATTTTCAAGTGTTAGTAAATCTATTGTCCAGTTTAATTATAAATGCATTTACTAAGAGAGATCCATTTTCATCAATATTGGTAATCCTCGATTCCTTTTCAATATCTGAAGCATCAATCCCATAATCTTATTATTCATCTTACAATACATCAATAACTTATTCTACAATAACTATCACTTCATCATTATATGATACTCCACCATTTCATTTTGATTAATACCAAGATCCCTTATAACCCACTGTCTAACTAGTTGTCTGATAGTGTATGATATAATTTCTCATGGCCTATATCCCTTTCCATTTTTCAAATAGTTGTGTTCATTATCATCTACTTATTGATTTTATGGTTTTCTAACAGTACATATAAATAATCTCTCTATTCCACAGTGATAGGAACTATACAATTTTAGTCTATTTAAGAAAATTTAATTTATGGAAATGAAAAATTACTAAAACATTAATAATTATTACATAACTCATAAATGATCCTCATCAGGTATCAAAAATATTTTATTTGTAATACATTTTTTCTTTACAAAAGGATAGAACATGATATTATCTCATGTAATACTAAAATCTAACTTTTTATTATTGATTAAATATTGAATAAATTAGCCACGTATTCTTCACTCACCAATAAGGTCAATAGTTTTTGTTCTTTTATGTAATCGGTTCCTAGTGATATATTATACTAAAAATTTATATTAAAAATTAGAAAATTTTATTATATATGAACATTGATAATCCCTGAATTCACCATTATGTGGTAATATTTTTGATCTTTACCCAAATCATAATTGAATACCCCAAAACATAATCACTTATCATCATCCTATAGATTTATATTTTTACCTAATGATTAAAAAAACATAAAAATACAATACAAGATTTATATAAAATCCTTTATTATTCCTTTCGAAATAGTCACCTCATTATTTACTATGAATCTCATTTATAACTAGTTATCTGAACAAATATATCCACTATTTATTAATTAATTTTTTAAAAAATAATTTCCAGTCCACCAAATGAAGGATTTTTGGATCAGTTATTGAAATCTTGTTCCCAAGATCATTTTTTTTGAGTATCATTGAAAGGATGTGAGAAAAAATAAATAACCTTTAATTTCATCATTCTCAGGGTTTTGTTTTAATTTCTAAGGTTCATATTATAGAGAGTGGTTTATCTAAAGAGTGTTTTGAGAATAGGTATCGATTCAAGAAGAAAAGAAGTATTTTAGGAAACAATTAGTTTATTGAATCATATTCTCATTGAAATTTTAAATTCATTAATTTATGGATAAATTTATAATAATGTAATTAAAATTCAACTAAAATTATTCTTGAATAATACATGTCTATTTAATCAAAATTTTATTTATCATAACCATGTTATCCAAAAAACATTATGGATAATATGTCCTTTGACTATGGATTCACAATAATTATATTGTATGTATTAGTAAAAGTTATCAAATAAAAGTAGTACCATGTGAGTTAATCATCATGATAGTTAAATTTATTGAATGACCAAATGATCATTATTAATTGATTGACCATATCAATAAATATTAATGGTCAATTTACGAATTTAGTGAATCACACATCAAGGTCACGTCAATAAAAAACATAGAGGTACTGTATTATAATGAAAATTAGAATTATCAAATGTGTTGAAAATATATTAAAATATTTTGAAAAGTATTATCATTTTTATTTACTGTCTGATGTAATTTGTTTTCTAACTATTAAAAGGAATTAATAAAATATCAACAATATAAAGATTAGTGATAATTAGTTATATAATGATAAAAACCTTTTCAATATGATCTATAAAAATGTGATAGATTATATAAATTATTTTATTCCTTTAATGTGATACCAAATTCATATATATATATTTGTCACTTACATTATATATATTTATTGGTAAATGTAGAAATTGACATCCAAATCCTATCAATGTATATTTCATGTAAAAAATATATGCAAAAAACTACCTAAATATATGTATTCTACTTATATAAAGGATAATTCATCAGTGTTCTAAATTTTACTACACTATAAAACTTGATAATTTCCCAAAATGTGACATTTTATAAATGGGATTTTTCTAAGTAATATACATCCTCCAAATTCAACATCTGAATAACATGATAAATAAAATTATTATCCATATAAATTAAAAATCCAAAATATTTTTTACTTATTATTTATTTTAATATTCTTTTGAAAAATTTTAAATCTTGATTTTTTTTATTAAACTCTTCCAGACATGAACAAACTAAACATAAAAGTTGGGCATCATGTAGTTATTTATATAAAATTTTATATCACACCACTAAAACTAGTTTCTGAAATAGGTTTTCTAGTTTCATCAAGATCCTGTATATATCATTTACTCAAGGGAGTATCACTAACTTTGGTGAAATGAATGAACTAATAATTTTAAATTTACATAGTGTACTTTCTATGATTTAAAATGATTCCTTACATATTTTTAAATGTCTGAAAACCAATGAATAAATTTAAATCATCTATTAATCTCATTTAAATTCCATTATTCATCATTTTATATTAATCAATATATATATATTTTCTTAATGATCAAAAAATTTATATAATCAGAATAGATTTTTACTACTAAAAAATCATTTGAAATACATATAATAATTATATTGGGGTCATTTATTCCTTCATTAAATCATTTAGAAATAAAAAATTATACGATCATATCATATGAAGATTTAGGATTTTTTTTAAACCATTAAATTCTATAGATTATTTAAAAACAATATTTGATAAATGAGTGTTTTGAAATCCAAGGAGTGGTTCTACAAAAACATCAACATTTTTGTAAAGAAGTAAAAAATTTCTCTTGAAAATACCATGGTGCAACTAGTCTTGCATCATTTTTTATTATGGGTTTAGACTCATTAAAATCAATCCTAAACACCGTCATAGGGGGGGTAGTTATGAATTACATATGTATTTATATGATATTCAAGACAATATTCATTTAAATTCATTAAATTATTCCTCCTTTTCAATTAACTATAATTAATCACCTATTACTTCAATGATGTTCATATGTTCATTCTTTCTCAAGACAGATTTATTTATAACATAATTTATAAGGTAATAAATAGTATATTCTCATCAATATATCACCATCTATTAAATCTTGGGGATGGTCTATATGGGTATAAATAGTTCTACAGAAGAATTATTCAGTTATTTCATTCTTCTAAAGAGTTAGGAAGAAATTATCCTTTAGAACATGGTGATTTTTAAAGAAATGGTTTTATTGAATTATAACTAGGTTTGGAAATAATATTCCAATTAGAAATGTCGTCCTTAGGTTTCTCTAAATGGGTATTATAATAATGTGGACCTATTTAATAGAGTTTGATATGTAAGTATTCTTCCATAATTATGGTTCTTTTGTTGAATACCCTATTGTTTTGACATGATCTATAATAAGCATGAAACATTCCATCATCTAATACGGGTGAAATTTTTTCCAGATTATATTTTTTATTGAGTAATGTAAAAATAAATATAAAATCTAGGATAATTTTTTTCTAACATTATATAAGTCATAATGTGTTTACTTAAAAAATTGTCCTATTAAAAACAATATTTTTGATAAAAAAATCTTTTATTCATTGAGACTACCTAAAAAAAAGATAAATTACAGTCATTGAGCATAGTTTAATAAATTTATGGAATAGTTATGGTTCTTGTTTATATAATTATATTCTTCAGTTGTGTTCTTGGAGTATTAATGTAATGATTATAGGAATTTTTATCATAAATATTCTGTTTCTTAATATTAAAACTCACATCCATGATAATTTATTGAGGAAAAAAATATTTTTTTAATATATTCTTATATAATTTTCAAATTAAAAAAAATAAAAAAGTGATTCACATTTTTCAGATAAGAATAATAAGTATGTGTATTAGATAGATTCATCAACTATATTATTAGAATTGAACATACCTTTTAATTTATAAATACTATAGGGGTGAATCGGGTCTATGTGAACTAAATGTAGTGATTGATAAATGGAAACATCATTCTTTGATTTGATAAATATTTTATATTGATTTACATTTTGACATGGGTTACATAAATTGTTTGAGAGGAATCGAATTTTACATGGAACTAGAACAATTCTTTTCATTTATTGAGTCATAAGTGATTTATAGTTTTCATGTCCTTGTATTATATTCCAAAGACAATACTCTTTTTTAATAGTATTAAAATATGAAATATTTTTAGAAAATATTTAATTTAAATCAACAATACAAGCATGGTCATTGCATAAGGTAGTAAAAAATAAGGAGAACTTTTCTTCAAAACAATTAATGGATTAAATTCAAATTTAATATCATAAAAACAATATCATATTTTAGAATTACATTGAAAATTATCTTTTAAACTGTCTACAAGTAAAACATATTAAATCAGAATAATATTATAATTACAAATTAGATCGTGTAGAATTATAATTTATTTAATATTGTCACTATGAGTTACTTTTCCACGATGTATCACTATAATGATCATAAATATTGAGCATTAATCATTAATTTTTATGGAATATCCAATATGTAGATATAGTAAATGTTTACTAGTATTCTTAATTTCTGATTTCTACATAAAATTTAAAATTTAATTTATTTTGATACACATATTTCTAAGGATCTGAATATATTAGTGATAAGATATTTAGGAATCCAAAACTATTTAATGAGATCTATATATGAATTGTTTATATTTTTAGAGATAAAATGATTATTATGTCTGTAGAAAAATAATTTTCTATACATTTAGTAGAACATGAACAATGAAAAAACATGTTTTTATAATTCTTCTACTTCATTGGATGGTATCCAAACCCAATATTATACTTGGGGTGTTTGTTTAAACAGAATTATTATAGAATTTACCTACCCCCCATTTTTAAAATGTTCTATATCCTTTTTTAGTTACTCATTGGAAATATCATGTTTATTTTTTCTTAATAGTTAAATTTTTCACATTTTCTATTGCAATGTAAGACGAAATGTGAGCTATAAAAGCAATATAGTTCTTTAAAATTTTATATCTTCCTTTTTATAAATTATTGATTCTTCTATATTATTATTATATGAAAATAGATCTTCACAAATCCTATTATCATCATTTTTTTCATATATAATTTCTTAAAAGAATATTATCATTATTAATAGTATTTTTAAATCAGATGTGTTTGTTATAAAACACATTTTAGCTTTGTCATTTTTTTCTCTTATTCTCGAATTAGTATCACCTCAATTATCCTTATAGGAATTAAAATTGTAATTTATATTCCTTTTACCCATTTTCCTAAATTTATATCATATACATAATTTTAGAACATTTATCCTTAATATTGCATTTTCATTTAAATTTATAACAATTAACCTCTCTAGTATTATTCTCAATTTTCCAACTATCCTTTCCATTGTAAATTCCTACATAATTTAACATTATAATTTTTTTTAATAAATTTAATTTTTATTTTCCCCACTAGATGATAAATTTTGTCATTATGGTGTCAAGGTTAATCATTATCAGTTGAATTTTCCTCATCGTTTTTATCAATAATTTTTATGTCTGATGTCTGGAAGGTATCATATTTTAATTTTTCACCATATTTCTATTCATCAATTATATTGATTCACTCCTTGTACATTATTTGATTTAAAATGATCTCTTCATTAAATTACCTATATTTAAAATAAATAAAATTTTATTCAATAGCATATGTGACAAAAAACACACAGCTTAAACAACTCGAAAATACATTTCTTAAATTTTAATATCATTGATAGCCTACAGAACATGAAAATAATGAATTATAATATAGTATACTGTCATAACCTAAAAATTAAATTTTTTGGTTTGAATATTAATAACTGAATTGTGAATGTAATTTTTCCTTATTGATTATAAATAGAATAAGAATCATTTAAAAGGAATCGAATCTTTTTCATAAAAAACTAGATTTATCCTTAATGATGGTTTTTCATGCATTACTAAAATAATTTGAAATTATTTTATACTAATTATAGAGAATTTATTTCATAAAATGAACTAAATTTTTTAAATCATTATATAAAATTTATCTTATAGTGAAATTTGGATTTATTTCAGAATGGTTTCAGTTTTCAATGATTACTGAGTAATACTAAAATTTAATTGAAAACGACCTTTTTGTTTAAATTATATATAATGTTTTATTATATATTAAAAATGATTTCCTTGCATCATTTATTTATATATTAATTCAATTTAGGTCAATGTGATCTTTTTCATATTGATTTTTTCTATATAATTTTTGCAATCATTTGAACATTTTATTTTATATAAAACAAATTATTTTCCACATATGAAAGAATAATTTTAAAGAAATAATTTTTCACTTCAATTGAATGGAATAGAAAAAATGAATTCTAATTTGTATGTACTGTTATTTATATTATCTAATAATGTTTATATCATTATTTTTCCACAATAATTTAATGGAATTTTATAATGAATTACATAAATATTAATTGATTAGATATAATTATTTTCATGAAATTAATTGTTATTCTATTTTTATAAATTATGTAATTTAAAAAAATAATACATAATTCATGGAAATTGAGGAACAAAAAAGTGAATTTTATTGGACCATGATTTTGTGTAGAGCAATGACAATAAATTATGATGAATATAATGTTGATGGTTAAATACGGAGGAAATAGAGTGGTTCTAGATAAACAAATCTAATGATTCATGAAAATATAAGATAACATCTGAGGAAGGTGATTTAAATTATGTAATATAAATATCCAGGGTGAACTGGTCCACATCATGGAAGAAATACTAGTCCATAAGTGGTTTAAATCAATAGAATTTGAAGTTAACATATATCATTGTCTGACACATATTTGTTATGCCAGGACACTTGTGAATTATTATTATATGGGATTTGGGTCATTTATTAAATACATGTCATAAATAATTAAACATATTGTAAACATTACACATCATGTAAATTCTAGAATGATAAAAAATGTACTTTTTGAAGTATCATTTACCAGAACCACATATTTTGACACACATTTCCATTAAAAACATACCATTTATCTGAGGAAACCCATTGAACGCATTGATTCATAGAAAAAATTATTCCAACCAAGGGATTCATTAATTATATCTGTTTTGTCGAGACGGTCAGCTACTTGGAGGCTTCTGTAGGTTTATTAACCATCATTTGTCATAAAATATTTTTTTCATTTATTTCATTAATGTAATCATAGATTTATTTGTAGTTTAATGATAATATATATTTATATTCATTCTCCCCTTCATTAAATATCATGTTTTTACTAAAATATGATTTTTTGTATAATCATCATTGTGATTACTCAGGTGTGGTTGGATAAAACCTTTATAGCAGAGAGGAATCCATTAATTTGGAAGTGTTTCATCACATTTGGATTTACATTCATTCATAAGGTGGTTTTATAAAATAGTAGTGTTTTTCCCAGATATATTATATTCATAACTGATCCATGAACCTTATTTATTTAAGAATTAATGATCAGCAACATGATTGAGATTATTTATTTATTAGAAATAAATGGTATTAGTCTTAATCCTGTGGAAATCGTAACATAATTTACATTAGTTGTTTTGATTCATCTGAAAAAAATTAAATTGAAATCTAGTGTAGTTTAATAATGAATGAAGATTTCTTATATTTCTTTATTTATTTATTTCTCCTATATGATATAATTTTATATTATGTGAGGTTGAATTAATATATTATAAAATGCATCCATGGAGTCTAGTTCCCCAATATTGAATTTTTTTTAACACTTTTGTTTTAAATTCCCTCATAGTTTAACAAAAACAACAATCAATTGAAGTTACCTTACAATTAGTTAAGATTTATAATCACTACATTCATCGCTCACTATGGGTTCAACTCTTCATAAATTCTATTATATTAAATTTATTTATTATTGTTTTAGAATAAAAAAATATCTAATTTGATCATGTATGTATGATTTAATGACTCCCTTTAGACGCATAAAATATGAGCACCATTTCTGAGGATCAATGGGGGGTTAAAGAAATCATGAGACCAATTACTTAGGAAAAATACAATATTAACCACATTTGGGATTACTAATTTTTATTTATGTACTTTTTTCTTTGGTTATTTAATTATTATTGTTTTTAAAGTACGCTAGTTTTTGTTTTCGGTAGTGGGTATAATGTGTTCTCTAACAAAGACCTATTATACCCTACCACTGGAATACAATGCATATCATCAGTGTCCGTCCACATGGGACACACTAAATTAATATGGGTGAACATAGTAGGATGAAATTTTGAATATCTTCTATTCTAACGAGTATAAGGATTTTTGACATCCATATTTGAAAGACACTGACTATCATCCTGATGAAGGAGGTACTGACTAGAAAGGCTACCAAGGGAGATCCAAGGTTGAGTAGAACTATGAATACCTACTAACTATATTAATCATGATGTGCGTTATAATGATAGAAATGTGAAATGAGGATCATGATAAAAAGATCATAGAATATTTAGAATGCACAACTCACCTTGTTCAAATCCGTTTAAATTTTAATTCACATATATGTATAATACCAAGAGATTAAATGTAGATATATTTATATAATATAATTAATTCAAATAAGGTAAGGAATTACATCTTACTATTATAGTGTATTATAATGAGATGAATATTCAATAATACCATCTCATCAAACAATGTCAGGTGTAGAATTCTGATGATAGACTCATCATAGTTGTCACAATGTTCTTTCCATTGTTGGATAAGAAGATGGATTATCCTAAAGCTCGACTAAGTGAATTGGGACTAATCATTACACACATTTCTCGCATTATATAATATATAAATCCCATTATATTTATCATACTATTAAAATATACTATTGATAGAGGTGATTTTGATTACAAATAATGTCAAGAGATAGAGGAATTCAATTTTGTGGAAATAATAAATCGTGAAAATATTTGGAGGATAAAAAAGTAAGTTTCATAGATATTATTGGAAGCATAGAAAAAATATATCCTTATCTATTTATAGGATGTATCAAAACACAATGAATCACTTTTATTCATAAAAATACCATGAACATCAAATACAATATCTTTTGTGACTACTAGAACAAGAGGAAATAAAAATGATTGAATCCATTGATTGGATGTTCGATGAAGAAGATTAGATGGATATATATATAGTAAAATCAATTAAATTATTTGACGAATGAAAATTTATAGAATATGGTTTCGATCAAGCATTCATTGAGCTCACATGTATTCAAGAGGCTGATGTGGAATGGGACTCCCTTCTGAACATTCATGAAGAAGAGGAGAAAACAAACCCTAAAATTTAAGAAGTCATTCTAAAAGCAAAAACATGGGATTGTATGGAAGATGATGTGGTCAAGTTAGAGAACTAAAAAATATAGTCATATTTTAATTTTCTATTACGCATGTCCTAAAATTGAATCCAAAAAATAGCCAAGAAGAACCATCATGGGAGGAATAGATAGACTTACCCAAATGAACAAACTTTTAAATAATTGCTAAATCCAGGACTATTATACACATATCACGTTCCAATTAGATAAAAAAGTAATTATTGAACTAATTGGCCATAAAAGTATTATCCACGAGGAGGAACCCTAAATTTTAAATTTTTTTAATGGCAAATATTAATTATTTTATTTTAATAATTTTCCCTATGGTCGACCTCATTATCTATTTAAGACGATTATTTAAATTTTCATAAACATTCATTTTTTAAATTTATTTTTTAGTCCCCTAGATGTATGAACTAGGAAATACGATTATATTATAAGGAACCAACTCATGACATGATCATGGGATGGACCAAACTATATAATGAGTTTAGAAGTATCAATGGATGTGGAGTACTTTTTATTTGTTAATATTTTGATACACCTAGGTTTTTCACTATCATGTATTAAAAAAAAAAATTAGATAAGTTATATTAACCCAAAAAAAGATAAAATTATTTTATTGTTAAATTCTTATATAGATGAAATTATCAATTAAAATATATATTGGACATTGTTAAAAAATATAAATTTAATTAGCACTAATAAAGAATATATAAATTGTCTTATTAAAACTCATTTTATTACTTTAATATTTCTTTTTATGAAATAAAATTCTGATATGATATCATTCATGATTTTGATTCATAATAGAATTTGTTTGGTACTCAAATTTTTTATGTTTATTCCATGACCAGATAGGATTATATTCTATTACCATTTGTTAGAGGAATCTTGACCAAGTATTTTCAATTTTCAGATCATATTTGTGAGTGATTCTTTAGGAATGTAAATAGATTAGTTGCTATATATATATCTCATTGATTATATAACTAAAAAATCACATTAGAAATGATTGAATAATTCTTTTTATGATTTCATTGATCTGGATTACAAACTGCATATTGAATCTTATTTAGCATGTATATGTCATGGATGATGTTGTTAGGATTAAACCACATTATATGCCATTATTTTGATTCCCTCGATGTATTTTTTTATTATTCTTCATTTTAAGTAGAATGTGATTGGGGGATTTTTTTCATGGGGGAAATGGGAAGTTGGACCTTGAAGGGAGAAAACATGGTGTTTTCAAGGGATATTATGAAAGGTTTATATTTACATTAATTAAATTACATCATTTATCCCTCTAATTGTTTAATTAATTCATTGATAATTTGTATTAAAAATGGGTTGTTCATTAGTTGGGTGACAAATTAGTATTTATAGATTGATTATCCCACAGGAATATGTGGGTAGGCGGTGGATGTGAAACATATCCCATGTGAATCTACCGATAAAATGAAAAAATGGTTTGTGAATTGGGAGTGTAGAATATATCTATTACTAAATGAATGATTTATATCTTATTTGTCATTTGGTTGGATATTAGGATCATTAAAATCATGGAATTCGAATGAAATGAAAAAAAATCATAAATAGGGGAGCATTTTATTTTTCATATTACATCATCTTTTACACATTATTTTGTTCATGGGGCGGGGGGTGTATTCTATGATGATATAAAATTTTGGTGAGGAATATTTTGTTATGTTATTAAATGGAATATCATGTACAATACTTCATAGTTTTCCTCATAATTGTGTCTTACATGATTTTAATCATTTTCACACATCATTCCCCATCCATAGAGAAATTTTATCCTTATTAGAAATCTGTCATCATTAATTGTATTATTTTTCATTATTAGGTGTACAAAGTATATTCAATGGAATCTTACGGTAATGAGCTTGTACGATGGGTATGCGAATAACTCCAAAAATGTACCTTATATGAACAGTGAAAAATGTTTTGGAAAATCATAAGTGGTGATGGTGTTTGTAAAAGGTATAAAATTCTATGTGAAACAGGGGAAATGTAATAAACAAAATTCTTAAATGAATTATGATTTTATGATTATTTATTGTGTATTTAATTTTTTTTAAAATCATCATGTGGATCCTTTTTTATGAGAATCATAATTAGAAATTCCCATTTTTTATGTGTTGGATCTTTGAGTATTGATTATGATATTTTTCTCATGGATTAGTAATGATTTGAGTGTGAGGGTGTTTGATATCAATATATTTCGTCAATATTTTTTTGGGATTATATATATGAATTGATTGAATATAATTTAACTAAATATAAGACTAACTATTTATATAAATTGTTTTGTATAGTTATATATGACGGGATTTTGATAAATATGAAAGCGCATAAGGAAATTAAAGAAAAATAAAGGCACCTCATGCTATGATGTGAAGTAGTGTGGCACCATAGAAAAACATGATAATGAAAATGAGGTCCATAGTTTAATCTACTCAGAAAAATATATCTAATTGTGGAAAAAAAAAATTCAATAAGTTTTCATTATGAATTTTTAATTCACTTATGTCTTTAAAATCACAAACACATCTTATTAAAGATTTTCATTCCTTATCTAAGAATGTTTAAATACTAGAACATGTTATACCATAACCATTGTATTCAATGTCTTGACTAATTATTTCATATCACGATACTAAGAAACTTTTTCATAAGAAAAATTCACATGGAATATAATTGAATCCTTATAGATATCATGGAATTTCTAGGATTGGTGAATCTGATTCAAATAGAATTTTCAGTTTGATTACCCATGAATTGTCAATCTGATTCTCATGTAATTGTGAATCCATTTTCAATATAATTTGTAATAAAATTCTTATACAGTTGGGAATCTGATATCCCCATAATCTTTAATGCAATTATTACCAAATGGAGATTCTGATTTCCTTAGAATTGTGAATCAAATTCTAACTGAATTGGGAATCCAATTTCCCTTGAATTGTAAATCCTATTATCATATAATTGAGAATTTAATTCACTCTAAAATTAGACTCCTATTATCTCTGAAACGAGACTCTAATTCTCTCTGAAATTGGACACCTCTTCTTTCTGAAATCACACACTGATTCTTTCGGAAATTACACTCTTATTCTCTCTTAATTTTGACTCTGATTCTCTAAAAAATCAGAATATGATTTACCTTAAGAAACATACTATATATCATTATTTCATTAACTATATTTCTTTAATATTTTTTGCATACATTTTATGAAAAAGTTTCTTACATATTTCATGATATTTTTTCACATTGTTTTTATATAAATTAATGTTGTTCAATTTATTAGAATATGACCATTGTATGATTTCCACCTATACTGGTCTATTTGGTATTTATATATATTTGACCATAGGGGGGAATGTGACTATAAGAGATATTTACTATGAATATCCAATATTTTTAACATGAACAATGATGTGAACATTTATAACAATTAATAATTTTTGAGAGCTCTTCTAGATTTGATTCATATGAAAGTCTGAATGATTTCATGTTCTAAATAGATTGTTCCACAAAAATAAATCATTATCAAGATTTATTTTACTTATGGAATTCATATTTTTCTATATACAGTCAATGGATTCAAAGCTAAAGGATGATATAGGTTATTTTTACCTTATTAGTATAGGTATCTATTGTTGAATGAAGACAAAGTTGTCGATGACCATACAGATCGAGCAGTTGCAAGGATAACAATACATATTTTAATCCTAGTATCAAGGGCTTAACATGGGGTGGGTAAGATAGACATTATTTAAATTATAAATCAAGGAAACATTATCCACTATTGTTGGATAAAATTATATTTTTTAAGATAGTTATTTTTGGATTATTATTTATTACATGTTTCTTTGAATTCTACTGCATATTGTTACTGATAAGAAGTGTTGCTTTCATACACATTCTTATTCAAGTACAATATCTAATATATTAAATTTTATATTATTTTATGTTGAATTATTACATAAGTAATGTTTTTTTAGTTTCATTATTGAACACATATTATCATATCCTAATGATGTAATTTTCTTTTTTAATATCTAAATACAGTTTGGGAATTCATCTTGTTCAACTTTGTTAAAAAGTGATTTTCATAAGGTTAAAAATTGAATGTTATTAAAACCTATAATTCACCCCGACCCATTCTAAAATTGAGAAATCTACATACTCATTTTGATCATTCATGTTATATCATGTAAGGTCACAAAAATACAAATAGTTTCATATAATTTTTATGACTCATTATTTCTTACATAACACTGTTTGTTCAATTTTTTCCTAAAATGTTTCTTTATCAATTCCTTGTTTATAAATGTTTTCTATTAGTCTATTTTGAGAAAAATAAATTTTTTAATAATGGAAGGAATGTTCATTAGATCTATAGAAAAAATAAATCCATCAAGACCCCCAATCATTGATTGGAATACCAATAAATACTATAGAGATAGATTGATGACTTTTGATATCAATACTAGAGTTGATAACTTCGTCATGATTACTAGAGAATAAAATATTCCTAAAAATGAAATTAGACAATTCACTAATAAATAAAAACAATATTAACATCTTAATATTAAGGTACACAACACATTTCATTGTCGAATGATCAGGATTATCTAGAGCTAGATTTTATTTTGTGAAGATTCTAATTGCATCTAGATGAAATTAGATGTTAATAAATTTTTCACATCCATGATTATTGAAAAAAGAAGTTCTATTTTATGAACTGACTATCATGGATTTTTATATCCATATTTAAAACCCATATGTAAAGTCCAAAAATGTTTTAGGACTTTCTTCAAAAGTATATAATTATTGCGAGAAAATGGTCTAGATGATGAGGTAATTGTTGAAAACATCATTGATATCATTCCCAATGAGTGGGAATATAAATGAATGTAAATTAATGATACAAGGAATGTATCACGAGTTATAGTTGATGAGTTATTCCGAATTCTTATATACCATTAGAATAGAATGAAAAGATATGTTAATAATATAATGAAGTAATAATGGGTTTGTATACATTTCCGTTAATTCAAATAATAATAAATAAAATACACTTTTGAATATTGGTAAGACAATAAAGTCTATGAATGTTGTTTTATTGTCGAAATCAAGTGGATATCAATAGTTATGTAATTACTTATACAATCTTTCTTAAAGGATGAACATGATTTTTTTAATGGGTATTCAATTAAGATATAAGAATAATGACATAATGGATAAAAAAGTATCTGAAGTAACATGTTCTGAATTAAAGAAAGATGGGAATATCAGACCTCATTGTCCTAGATTTATATGAATGTATCTAAATTATTTGCATTCTAAACAGAATCATAAAACATTTTACAAGACTAAGGGTATGAATTTATGGAAGGAAAATTATTACTGGAGTTCAAGTTGTAGAGACTCATCAAATGATTCTTCATATTATTAACAGTTTAGATAAAATAAGATTGGTCTAATACCCAAAATACCTTTAGAAAACAAATGGTTCATATCTGTGGTACTCAAAACTTAATCCTTAACCAATATGTCTTTGAACGATAATTTCTATGATGAATAGTATTAAGAATCTATTTATGAGTAATTTTCCTATGAAGAAAATAATAATTTACCTTATTGTGATGATATATCATGGTATTCCATGTTTCTTGAAAATGAAAAAAGTAAGATACAGAAGATACATGGTAAAGAAAAACTCTAGGATCAATATTTTAAAGTGTGGGATAATAATATTTCCAGGATCTACATTGATACATCCATATGTTTTCTTAAAATGAAATATTATGTTTGGTAGCATATAATAAATGACCCATGGATGTTAAAAAAACAAAATTTTATTATTTAAATGTTACTATTATAAGCTACTCGATATAATGTATAAATATAAAGTATTAAGTGAACTATTAATATAATTTTTTAAATTAAAATATTTTTAATTCTTTGGTTACTAAAATGTTATAAATTAATATAAAACCCTTTTTAATCGGAATAAAATAAAACTTTTTTAGAAAATATATTTAAATATGAACAAAATTGATTTATACCGAAAAATAAAATACACTGTTTTTGTACAATATAAATATAATTTATATAAAATCTATTCAATATAATCTTTAACATTTATCATATGTGTTTTCTAGACATGTTATATGAATAAATAAATAAAATTCCTAAAAGTTTTTTTTTTAAAAAAATCATTTTTCATCCATTTGATGGAATACATGTTTTAAATATCTTTTTTGCACTTTAATAATTTATATTTGAAAAACGTAAAATTATTATTTGAAATAATAATTTCAAAATATATATTTGTTGATTTGATTATATTTTTATGATAAATTTCTTGTTATGATGAATATTGAAAAATAATGGATTTTAAATGAAAATATAATTTGACTCCAATGAATTTATAGTGATAAAATATATTTATTACTGGTTATAGAGTATAGTTATATCTATTTTATAAAATTTATTCAAAATTAGTTCACATTAATTGATTTCAAATTGAATATCGATATACAAACATTTCAATATTTTGAATGTCTTAACTTTAATATCTCATTGTTTTTGTCCTATATGCAGGATTAATTTTAAATTATATTTGAAAAATATTTGAATTGATATTTTAAAAATGGATCCAGTATATTTAATCACATGGATCGTATTTAGTGAATATTCCCCTTTTATTGGTGGAAAATATGAATTGTAACTTTAGTAATTTTTATAATCATGGCTATGGTTAAATTGATTTATTAAGGGTAAAAATAATATTATTAATATTAACAAATAACCGTATAACATATTATATTATTATATTAAATGATATTGATGAGAAAAAATCATCATTGAATTGATTTTGTGTGCTCTTGGATCAATATAGATGACATTAATCTATTTATAGTAATTTATTTTATTAAAAATTTAATAATGACATACTTATATGTTAATAAAAATATAATTTATTAAAATCTATTATTTATAATACATGAGTAACTATAAATGTTCATTTGAAATAAAATAATAGTTATCTTCTAGTGGATAATTTATATTTACATTTTTTGTAAGTTATAATTAAATAAATTACTTTTCAAAAATGATGATGTAATTGTTAAATTAATAGATATATCAAATAAATCTCATTAAAATATTAAAATAAATATAATTTGATATTATTAATGTCATCCAAAAAATTAAAATAAAATTTAAATATTATGTATGAGTAAAAATATATTATTATACTATATCATGTTTTCATGATATTTTTAAAATGTCATGTAACAAATAGTTTTAAATTTGACATTAATGATATATTAAAATAAATAATATTTTTTTAAATGATTGAAAATTAAAAAAAACAACAATTATAATGATTATGTTTAAAATGTGATCAATTATAAACATGATTCTAGTTTCTCATTTTAATGTATTTAAATTAGCCGTTAAAAATTAAAAAGCATGTTATGATGTATAGAGTAAAAGTGGTTAAATAAGGGATAAATCCAAATTATATGGATTGAAAAAGTAATTATATAATTAAATATTTTATATTTTATGAATTTATTTCAACCCATATTTGTATTTTGTTATAAATGAATCTGTTTTTATCCACTTGGAAAAGAAAATTAATTGATATTAAATTAATAGTTTGAGAAATTCATGAAGTGTATGTCCCTTCTATAATATAAAATGGAACTTCTTCATCCCATTTATTAAAAACTAAAAACATATTTGAATCTTCCAAAATATACATAAATACCTCCCAATAATCACTCCTTACATTATATACCACTTTATTTGGATCCTAACACCATCCTTAATTATCTACCAGTTTTAAAAAAAATAGTTTTTACAATGAAATGGAGTAATTTTTCATTATGAGGTTCTATTTTGTTTCTTTTGTCAAGTCTTTAAAATATTATTAATCTACTATAAAATTACATTCATATAATCCTAAATATACTGTTATGATTTTTTTAGTATCATTACCTAAATCTATCTCGACTTCAATCGAATGAGAAAAATAAGTAATTCTTATATATGGAAGACTACCACCTCGTAAATCGATAGAATTTGTTTTCAACAACTATATCTAAACAATTTTTATAATTACATAATTAGTGTTAATATACGATGTTAATTAAAAATTTATAATTATTAAAAAATATTATATTTTATTTTCTAGCCATTCAATAAACATAAGAATGATAATGTCGTTTGTGTGTACGTGTGAACTATCATCTCCAGGAAGTGATGTGATTCAACTTTCATAACCTCATCACATAGATGATATATATAAGTATATTCATACTATTAATATGATATAAATGATATTATTATCGTTATGAAAATATAAAATAACTCATACCTTATTTCCAGAATGATCATTTAAATTTATAAACATTACTCATTTGTATATAGGACTTACCATCTCCATGATTGTAATGTAGTTCACTATTTATAACCACATGTAATATATGGATTGGAAAAAATAATTTACGTATAACATTTATTTTTATATCATGATTATTATTCTAGAAATGATGGACTAATGACCACAGTTGACTATAAATCATACTATTGTTATTTTGGACTCATGTACAGAATATCATCAAATCATCTGATGTGAATATAACAGATTAATAAATTATTATAAAATGATATTATATGATATAAAAGGAATAATAAATAGAAAAAATGTTCAAAAGAAATATTAAATTTAACCTAATATTATAATTTAGTATTATAATTATTGTATAAGATGATTCAAAATCCTGGCCAGAGACTCCATAACTACGTGAACCATATTTTAAATGTCTTAATGATTTATTTTCAAAATATTTCAATTTTTTATCCAGGTTATTAAAATGATTTTTATGAATGTATTATTATTGAAATAAATGTTTATAAATTGGTATTTTCTATATCATATCAAATGTTTTAAAAAACTGAATAGTCTTATGAATTTATGAAAACATCATACTTTTAAAAATCGTCTATTAAATATATTCATTCATCTCTTATTTCAATTGTAAAAATAGGTCTTTTAACGTATATGTATACAATATATTATTCCTATTTAATGACACATTAATGATTTGAGGCATCCATTTTATGCATTCATAGTTATTTCCATAGAAAATGGTTTATCATGAAGTGTGTGGTTTTAGTTTTTTTTAATTTTTCTTAGTAAAATGTTATTTTGATACATAAATATTCTTTACACATGGGTTTTAAAGATTATTCCAATTTTTTATCCTGGATTTATTTTTTGACCATTATATTTGAATGATTTATCCCCATTATTGTTCTTGGGAGATCCTCATAGACAATATACGAAGGTTCAATCCCCATTACTGTTCAGGTTAAATGGGTGGGTTTGATATATCTTATATGAAGGGTGATCCCCATTATAGATCACAGATATATTGGGTACTTCGAATATGGAATTTAACCATACTATTATTTCAATATTAAGGGTGAATATAATATTCGTAGTTAGATGTTTTCCCAAAGAACATACATGTAATTTATATGTTCCCTAATGAGTATTTATGAAAATAATTTCAGATTAAATGGTATGTAATGATTATTTTAAAGGAAAAAAGGATTTCATTTTTATAATATCATATATGTTTTTATAAAATGGAATTTAATGGGTTTTTTTGTTTTGAACTATTATAATATTTTCAATTCATTTATGTCCCTTTCAAGGCATTTTTTCTCATCATTTATTTTAAAATTCTGTTCATGATACCTAATATTTGTAAGGAAAAAGAATATTTTATGATTAATGTATTGGATAAGTTCCATGAAAACAAATAATATTTTATTTAAAAGGGTTTGTTTTGTGAAAAAATTGATACTGAGTATAATTGGGAACTTATAATGTAGGAATATACTCTAGGGATATGGTCCCCCCACCAATGGTGAGGGATTTTCAACCACATTCAAGGAACAAGGGTATCCGATTATCTCATAGTAAACGAGGTCAAAAATTACACCACAATCATGTACAGAACAACACCAATAAAAACTCAAAATATCTCTAGGTAATTTGCATGCATATGTGCCTTCCATTCCAATGTATATTCATTGGGGAAACCATGCATTCACAACACACAAACCAATGAAACAATCCACCCATGACGTACCTTCTCCTCATGATCCTCGATCTACACCAGTCACTCCCCTAACATCGCATTGTCCTTGAGATTCATCTCACCCCATTCGAGGACATGTGAGTCATTGTGTAGATACTAATGGAGCATAGACAAAAAGCATACATCAGGGACCCTCTATAGTGGTAGTGGTTCTTCCAACTCATATTCCTCTTTTCCGACTCACCACAACACCTCAAAGGGTCCAAAGTGCCTAAGAGAATGCGCACTCCCACTGCCAAACCATCACTTTTCTCAGCGAGGGGATTATTTTATTAAAATGTGGTCCCCATCCTCAAACTCCAAGGGTCTCATCCTATGATCATAATGTGGCTTCCCACAGTGCTGATACACATTTCTCCTATCATGGAAAATATGCACCTTATTCATCATGATATAAACTACTTTTGTGAAATGAACTCCTACATCCCAAACCTCTTTCCAGTAGACGGTTGAATGACATGGTCTCCTATACAAGGCTTCGAATTGATCCATACCAATGGTAGAGTGATATCTATTATTGTAGGAAATGTATAACAGAGGAATGTTTCTTACCAATGGACCCCCAAAGTCCAATAAACATGATCATATCATATCCTCTAATTTCTAGATGGTCCTCTCTATCTACGTCTTTATTTGGGGGTGGAATACGGTGCTAAGGCGATGTTGGGTTCCAAAAGCATGCATCAATCCCCTCCAGACTCGTGAGTTTAACCATGCATACACATCCAATATTATGGACCTCAAAAATCCATGAATCTACACCACCTCATCAATGTTCTTATTCCATCCCACTAACACATAGGGACATATAAATGCTACAATAAACCTCATGGAATGCGGTGTTCACCCTTCACCTGGTGACACACTAGGCACCTTGCCACAAACTCCACCACTACATGTTTCAGCCTGGGCCAGTAAAAAAATTCCCTTAGCCCTTGGTATATCATGTATTCTTCTGGGTGTATCAATATGGGTGACTTATGGAACACACAATGATATACCTTAAACATCGTCTCTGAAAAAAAACAATATCCCATGGAAAATAAATCATTTTTGACCATCCTCGGACCACCATTCCAGAGCATTATCCTAGTCAAATTGATTTTGTATCACTTCACATTCTGAGTCTCCTCACTAAGACTACACCAACTGTCGTAATTGAGTGGATTGTTCAGTCATCTGATATAGACATACTACACCATGATCCACCCTTGCATCAATGTTTTAGGCAACCAACTCCTCTATCACATTCCAAGAATCCACAGATTACATTAAAGATTCCCTCTATGACTTCCTTCTCAAGGTGTCAGCAATAAAATTCCCCTTAGCATTAGTGTATGATATATCATAGTCATTTTCCTGATGAAACTCTACCCAAATTCATTTTATGATCATCAGGTCCTACTAGGTAATTTAATTCCACAAACCCCTGTGATTTGTACAGATTACAAAGTTCTCTCAGATGAGGAAATTCCACCACAACATCATTTAAAATAATACTTCTACATGCTATAGGTCATGGGTAGAATTGTTACATTCATGAGGATGTAACTACTTAGACCCATAAGAAATAACCCCTACTGATGCATCAACACACACCCCATGCCAATAACATAATCATCACAAAACAACTCAAACAACACCCATTCCTCTAGAATCCGTTGCACTGGATTTGTGAGAAACATTTTCATAAATAAGATGAAATCTTCCTGGAACTGATCACTTCACTTGAAGGCCTTGTCATTTCATGTCAAATATTTCAAAGGAGTTGAATATCGAGAGAATTCATGTATGAACCTCCGACAATAACATTCCTGACGTAAGAAACTAAGAACCTCCATCATCTTATTGGGTGACAACCGCTTAAAAATTTGATAGATCTACTACTACCCCTTTCTGAGAACCCACATGTCCAATAATGTGAACTATTCATGCCATGAACATTCATTTGGAAACATTTACATAGATTTGGTGTTGTCGAAGGATCTCTATGACCATATTGAGGTACTTAGTATGATCCACATGTCATCATGAGTAGATCGGGATGTCGTTGAAGAACATAATGATGAACCTTTATAGGAACTGAAATAAAACATAGTTTATGAGACTCATGAACAAATCAGGATCATTCGTAACACCGAATGAGATGACTACAAAATTGATGTTCCTATACCTAAAATTGAATAATTATTTAGGATATCACCATCTTTCACCATTACCTGGTGATACCAAGATAATATATTGATCTTAGAGAACCAACTAACTCTCCTCACCTGATCAAAGCCATCATCTATCTTTTGGAGAAGGTAACGATTCTTGAATGTTACTTGATTCAATATTTTTTAGTCTACGAACAACTTAAGACCATAGTCATCCTTCTTCTCGAACATGTCCGGATCACCCCTTAGAGACACACTGGGTTGGACAAAACCCTATTATACATCTCATCATCTTGTATACTCAACTCGTGAAAATAAGAAGTCATCATATGTTATAGATCCATCATAACCAGAAGGGAACCGTTTTTCAAGTCTATTGTGAACTCTACATCACGTCAAGGTTGTAGAGTCACGAAGTCCTTGTACAAATTATATAGGAAATCTCTAACAAATCCAAGAACATCCACCCTCTCTACATCCACTGACTCCACTAACAACTCAACAAACAAAAAATGATGGGGCTCCTTTCGTCGGCTTCCCACCAAGAAACCATGCTCTCTATAAAAAGATAAACATTATCATCCAATATCATAAATCATGACCCTTCTTCCAAAATATTAGATAACAGTGAGAATGTAAAATAGCAAGTCAATTCCTAGGATGTCATCATATGGCAGAATTTGAAACAGAAGGAGATCCCCAATAGACTGGTGCGGCCAAAACAAAAGTCTGTATCCTCGACAGACATTAAACAAACTGACTTTACACCCCAAATGGCATACTCTACAATTGGGGAATGGATAGTCTCTCTTCATTTAGGCCCAAGTCATGGGCTAGACCGAGTGTAACAAAGTATTGTGAATCTCTTGAATCAAACAAGGCATAGGGAGGAGTATTAAACAAGCTTATCGTACCTCGAACCACCTCTAGCCCAACTATAAATGCTACCTATACGGCGTGAAAATTATGCCACCCATCTCCTCTTCGCCTTTGATGTCATCCACCTCCCTGACCACACACTGGTTAAGGTTACGGAGGATAGTCCTGAGGTCATCCTCCTACGGAATTTTCTTCTCTTGAAGGAGTGAGACCTCACCATCTTTGTTGTTGTTGCTGCAAAGGCCTAGCTTGAAACTACAACTGCTAAGGTGGGTGATGACCAACCCACCACCACTATACATCACCTGATCTAGAAACTGATTCTGATGGTTCCCACAACGTCCACATATAAAAAAACTCATTCATAGGTCGATAGAGAAAGGGCATGTAATGGGAGATCAAAACTATAAATACTGAGGCCCGCTCCCCACCGGGAAAAACCTGGGAGGCCTTGGTGCTGATGGCATACTACTAACAACCATCCCATTTGATATACCATATTGACTCTCCTATCCTGTCACACTTTCTACAAGTGAATCCTTTATACCACTTGAGAATTATTCTCGAACTTCATGTACATTAGTAGTGTGAAGGGAGTAATAGTATAATGTAGAGAACTTTGGAGTGCCTTTGATAAAAGTCTATCCCATGACTCCTCATCTGGAACGAGGTTTCATTTTACATGACGAAAATACTTGAACAAAATCCCCAACTCTCTTACTCACATTCTCCCTAACTCGAGGGATAGTGGATCTGGTCTCTTATTGGTTATCATTTTAGAAGAAAGTAATTTTGATCAGAACTTCTTTTCAAAATCATCCAACAAAACCAAAGTCTCCATCATCTATATTAGGTAGAGAGTCCACCACTGACACACTACTCCATTCATCTTACTAACTACCAACAAAAACCAATACATTATCGGAGAACAAGTCATGGTAAAGGTGATAAACAAATCCTCAAGCCATCCTTCTGTCTCCATGTCTGAAACACTTCCGTCATACATCCCGAGGGTCTGCAGCTAGATGGTACAAAGAGACTTCTGCCCCATGTCATCTACTTCCTCTCAGTCAACCCTCCACTAATCGACTATATCTACCTCCATGGTCTTGATTTCCCATACTACTTGTGGATGTCATCTGGGTTCCATAGCTGAAAGGCAAACAAGGAATGCTAAAGTATGAGTAGTGTATAAGATTCTATTTAAATTTATCATAATCTCATTATTTATTATATATTCTAAAAACACTGAAGACACATAAGAACATAAGTAATTATGATTCATACACCTTTCCAATTGTCTCTACACTGAAATCTGTGTATCCTAACTAGGTCAATATGTAGGCCCCAAGTCCTTGCATCAGATTACGGGGTTCCTTAATATCTCATGACCTAGTAAGTCTTCTTTATCCTATTTCGCACACAAATATTGTCTAAAACAATTTCACTAACATCCAATGTAATCCTCTCTATGCCTATCCCCAGACTACATCCTATCTCTCAACCATCTTCCTCTAATACCAATTTTTCACTACATGCCATCACAAAGATGAGGGATGTGACAACAAACTACCAGACCCTTCCTTCATTATGTTGAAGTAGAGACAATGACCCACAAGTCCCTCCTTCAATAGGCTCCCGAATGTGTTACTATCACCAATGGTATAAAATCACACTTAATATAGAATTCACTACCCTTTTTATAGAACAAGAGTGTGAGATAATATTGTAAATATAAAAAAACTCCATAAACTGATAGTAAAAGTAAATCAATAAATTTTTCCCCACAATCATGTTCATTATAGTGAGATACAAACTAATATGAAACTCCATGGGAATGTTTCAAAATAAATGAAATCCAATGGAAACCATGAAGCCTAAATAAATCCTACAACCCCATGATAATAGTTACCAACCTGATCTCCATCCTTCTACAAGTGATAGAAAAAATTGATTATTAATATATAGGGTGAGTATAAAGGTATACTCAGTAGGGAAAACATAAATCTATCTTTTACTAGTGATAAATCAATCTAATTCCTCATGATAAAATATAGATATCCAAGACACCTAGTACTAAAAAATATCCACCCAACCTCACCAAGTCACAATCCCCAAATAATGAATTTTAGGTGAAGTATTAATTAACGCTCATCGATATTTGGTTACCCTAAATTTCTTCCCCACTAGTTATTTAAAAAAATCCTATGAATTATACCTCCTCCACAAGTTTTACTAATGTTTCTCTGCCACACCCATTTACATCTTTATGGGCCATCAAATAGAGACATCCTGTACACAGACACTTGGGCCACCATAACCACACACATCTCCAACTGCCGACACCTAGGAAATAATAACCACTACTACACGTGAAGACACATGGGCCTCTACAACCACTCCAATACCCCAAACCAGTTAGGCCTCTTCCTGAAGATAAATTCCAAAAAAATACCCTCATACACCTAGGCCAACCACTACAACACACCCTACCTAAAGAGTCTAAGGATATAATGAACAACAGGTCGTTATAGCATGCCCGAAAAATCTAGGGTAATAATGAACTTCATTCCATCCCAGGATACCCAAAGTGTCGTTGGCCAACAAGGAGACAGAGCATAAAAATATAACAACTATCCACTCAGTGGAATATATTAAAAAACAACCTCCAACATGAAATGGGGTTGTTCATCACAAATTCATCAACATGGATGGGTATGTATAAGAAATAAAAGAAATAAAATTTATACATAAAGGTAAACACAAACTCAACCCAACATATGGGTTCTGAAACCATCTCCTACATAAAATATATTGTTATTATTCATACATGCACAAATATGCAATTTTCCCAACCATAGAACAACCCATTTTTGGAAAACAAGTTCCCCATTGAGCGCATTTTTGTTATCATGCTCATGTTATTTATTTTAAATATTCCACAGCTATCTGGAAGATAATAGACATAACCATGATCCATGGATAAAACTGATGAAAACCGCCAAGTACAAATTTGAACATTCACACCCAAATTTCTAGAAATTTCACAACATCAAAAGGGATCTATGAGATCCCTCGATTTACTAGAACCAAACCAAGCCCCATTATATGACTCCACACTGTCGTAGATTCACTAAACAACAACTGAAAAAAGAGGATCATATCCCCACCACATCACCCGAAAAGCATAAAATAGATCAAGAGTGTATTTCAGATTTAACCACACTATTCAATAATTTCCTTCATTATGTTTTTTTAACTGGGGTGATCACATGAGGATTCTAGTTCATGGTGCATTTATTTATCAACTAATTTTATGTGATTTACCATTTTCAAGTTACATCCATTCAAACACATGATTAACTAGAAGAAAAAGAGGATCATTAGTGATCATGGAAGGACCGCCGATGACCATGATTTTCAGTGGACAAAATCTCATACAATTCACAACATAAAAAATGTATAACACTATGAAAATAGAATCATTCCCACCCATTATTCGTCAATTCTTCATTTATTATCTTTTTAAATTTGGTTTCATCTACGTCCCTATGGAACTTCATTATACCCACCCTACATGATGCATAATAATGATATATTAAGGATGAAAGCCAACTTGGATGATCAAGGATCTATGTTTTTCTCCTCAAGTAATGAACTTAGGATGGGAGAGTTCCAGACGAATAACTCCAAGGACTCAGAGAGTGAGCATGAAAGGCTCTAGCTTGGTTGCGAAATTCTTCTCTAGAGTAGGCACTCCTATCGAACAAAGGAAAGGAATGAAACCATAAAATAAGATGATATCAGTTGATAAAATGTCTGTTCCTATAGTTACATGATGTGAAGAACTCAAATTGCTTAAAAAAAGGATTCGTATTTAACAGTACATCTTGGAAGTTCCAAATGTTACAGTATTTTGAGATTTAATAATAATCCTCTGAGATGTTAGAGATAATGGTACTGAGTTAACCGATTTAATTTAAATAGAGATAACATGTAACATGGGATAAACTCGAAATGTGGAAAAGTTTTGATATGCCACATGTTTTGGTAACCCAACAGTCACCCCATTCTAAGGTGATTTAAAACATCATTTATAAGATAAAACAGTCCATAAAAAAAGTAAATAATACATATTCATAAAAGGGTATTTAAGAGAAAACTTGGTAATGAAACCCTGACACTCAATAGAGTCACCATTTGGGTGTGGCATCGATCTGTGAGGCCAATTGGTGTCACTGATTGGCAACATCTTAGTGAAAACCTGACACCGACACCAACACCTTCCTGAATCACCCAATGTGTCCAAGTCAACCCAAGCACTAGAATTGACAATTTATGGAACCACATGGGTCTCGACCATTACAGTATATTGGGGTTCATCATTTTTAAATACATGATCATTTCCAGATTAAAATTTTGAATTTTATTTTTGTATTCCAAAATATTATACATAATCATTATATAAGGATTTATTCAATACTTTATATCATGTAAAATATCGATAAATGATGAACTAAAATACTTTCATAGGAATTATAAAAAACACCAACATGGAATCCCCAACTATGGAGTGGATGATCAAGAACCATAATTATCATGATTCCCTCTGTATATTTTCACTGGATAATATTTCACATTATCCTTTGACATCAATGTTTATTGTGAATTATTAGACACAATATTACTTAGATTATGGAAACATATCATAAAATTTACAATATCCTTAAATAAATATCATTGATGTGTTTGTGGCGTATTTTTTTACACATTATCTCTACTTATTTCACTTAATTATTTTTTTATATAACATTATCGATTGTTTTATTAATACATAGTATTTCATTGCTTGAAACATATTCATGTCCCATTTATATTTTCTTCTTAGTGTTCCATCTGATATATCATTCACATAAGTGGTTGAAAAAATTTCATCCATTCATGTAACATGTATAGGGGTCTTCCAAAAAAATTACATTTTCATTTCTTATCTCCTAAAAAATTTTTGTGTCTTGTTTCAATTTATAATTTGAGTTCATAATGATATATTATTAGCCTCAAAATCCCCTTATAGATAATCTCTGTCCATTTCATAGATTCCAAAAAATATATAATTATTTAATCACTATTTCAATTGTAATTATAAAAAAAAATATTTATACCACATTAGAATACTAAAATTTTAGTTATAGGTAATTATGAATTTATCACTCATTGTTTTTAACGATAGACACCCCCCCCCCAAATTTTAGTTTGATGAGTTCATTTAGAGTACCTATTTATGAATACCATCTTAAACACCTCCCCTTACATAGTGTTTTTTTCCTATTACTATCTCATAGTCATGATAAGATCCTACCATGGATTATCTTATCCTTGAATTTATGAACAATTAATATATCATTATCCTAGTTCTTGTAACCAAAAATGGAAAAATATTTTTTTCATCACATTGATCCATTACTCAATATCTAGTGGACCATAATACCAATATAAAGATATTGTATGTCATTTCATAAATGATCCGATGTTAAGGTTATCCCATATTAGTGTAAGATTAATTTTATATTTATCTATGTTACCACTCATATATTGAGAGATTTGAGTGAGAATAGTTATAGTAAATTACATCCCACCACTTAATCCATTTGGATTCTCATGATGATGATAATTTCATTGGTCGTCAAATTATTTGTTCACGTGATTCCTTTGTGTTATATCCATTAGATAAAATAATAAAATTGGTGAAAGCATAGAAATAACAATGTTATAATTACTAATAACAAATTTAGGAAAATCTTTCTTTTGATGACTTATGTTAGGAAACCTAATAGTATTAAATTTCGTTATCAAAATGAATATCTATAATAATTAAAAAATAAAATAGAATTTTCATTTTAAAACAACTTTTTTATATAAAACAATTTCTAAAATATTTTAGTAAATCATTATTTTAAAATAACAATGGAATTGTTTGATTTAAATTTCTAATTATTAATTGTTTATGACAATGTGAAAGGTTATACAAATAATTTACGAAAAAACATTGATTCATTTCTTGTTTAGGGAGAAAACCAAAATAATTTATTTGAAAAATAAAAATAAAATTACTTTTTAAACATTTATCAAACATAAATATTGAGTTAAAATAAATTTTAAAAATCATGATAAAATATTAAAAACATTGTGGAAAATTATTTTTAAAGACAAAAATTTGGATGAAGAAACATCCACCAAAGAGATAAATAATGTTTGTTTTCATTAAAAATATTTTTTGGATCTTATGATTATAAGATGATAGAGAAAAGAAATTAATTCAACTAATATCCATAATTAATTAATATAGAATAAAATTCATGAGATTCTAGTGATTTATCTAATATGATTTCATTATTCAAAACATAATCACAAACAATCCCGGTAAAAAGTTACATTGTAAATTAAAAACCTTGCCTCTTTGATAAAATCTAAATCATAACATATACAATAGATTTAAATCCTATTAATAAATATATATCATCAATAAAAATATATTAACTACATTAAATTTAAATTTCTAATTTTACAAAACAAAAAAATAGAGTTATATATATTTAATATGTCCCCTATAAATATATCTCATATTAGAAATCCCTTACCTCATGAAATAATTTCATTGAATACACTCTATCTAACTATATGAAAAATTTTAATATATTATAATTATATACATTTATAATATAAATACATATAATATCATATATTATCCAATTAGTTCATTTAAATTCATGTTTATTAATAATTCTTCATTAAAATCATCACTTCATGGTGTTACAGATTTTTTCATGAAAATTTCATTTCCATAATTATAGTACATGAAATATTTTCTTGTTTTAATAATATAATTATTTTTAATAATTATATAAATATATATCTTTCTTAATTATTTATATTCTTATATTCATCCTGTAAAGGTATCGTTTGAATAAAGAATAACACCTTTTCAAGGGATGATAGGTCGTACAAATCCAGAAATTGTCTACTAACATTTTGATAGATGGAACACTAAATGTTAAATAAAAAATCACCATTATATAAAAATTATTATAAAACTAATATCATATATACTAATTTTATTTATACATGTCACAATCCTTGAAAAATTTAATTGAAAATGAAACAACATCCCTCTTTGGATGTGATACAACACACATTCGATTGAGCGAAGTTGTCATTTTACAACAGACTAGAAGGTAGTAATTTATATGTGATATTATACTTCTTAAAGTATAATAAATACATAAATATTATAAAAATTCATTAAAATCACCATAATAACAATCCTTGAAGTATGGAGATGACAAAAGAATTATACAACTACATGGAAATGTTAAGTGAGACATATAGATGAGTGATATTTTTTGTTTCCAAAGGATGGAAAAGAGGAGAAAATTGTTGTGTCATATCATAAAAAAAATTAAATTTTATTATACAAGATTTATAATTATATGAAGTATTAAATAGATATATTGGTAGTAGAGGAATAAAAAACAAGAAAAGTAGATAATGATGACTACCTCTTGTTTAGTATAATTCCTGTTGATCTCCTCTTAAGGGTCCAAGGGTAAATATTTCTGGAAGACCAAAACCTTTAGAAGAATTAAAAGGATTCATAGAAGAAAAATATCTATATTTTGGTTATGTTATAATGATCAATATGGTTTAATGAAAATAGAGATTGGGTTCCCACTTATAATGGAGGGAAACACATTTAGAATTATCATAAAGAAAAAATATAATTAACTTGTCCACAATAAAAAAATTAAAATCATTTATCTATTAAAATAAATATTTTATATGTACAAAATATCAGCATCCCATGAAATTATATATCTTTGGATATTATTTTAAATATTATCATTTGGCATAAACCCTTCGCTAATGAATTTTAATGTAAACTGTGGTAATGATTTTTTTTAATATAAAAGTGTTTTAATTTTACCTATTCCTAACGAATTATATTATAAATTATAATGGGATAAAATTATAATATATTTATCATTCAAATTTTCAAATTAAATATTTTTTTTATTTTTAAATAATTATAAAAAGGATTTATTGTTACAAAATACAATAATGGTCATTTTAAGAACTATTCACATATTTTACCTTGAGAAAATCATTACACTATTATAATTTAAATATAAACCCTTCACAAATATCTAATAATTTATAATATTATAAATATATATTTTCACAATCAATCACTCTCTAATGTTATAATACTTCTAATAATTTTAATATAAGTTGTTTTATTTTTATATTAATTGATTAAATATTTTCTGATGACTTGTATTCATTACTGGTAATTATTCAATCACTAGAATTTTTGAATAAGTTAGTATGATAATAAAAATTAATATAAATTTCAATTAAATATTTAGAACAGTTTTTATCATCCATTTACTCTTATTTAAAAAATTTAGTTATATTTAAGTCAATATAGGTATGCTTTGTATTTATTCTTTTTATAAATTAATATAATAGTTCTATTAAAAGAAATATGGAATCATGTGGTTATATATTTGTGTCATGTATAGAAATAAATGAAATATACACTTCTAATACTACAAAGGTAAATTCTAGAGGAATTTTACAGTAATATCGCAATGTTTACCCTTATTTTCCACGTCATTCCATTACTAAGGTGAATAAAATTTATTATGTATACTATTAAAATTGATCAAAAATAATGGAGATATATTTATGATATTTGAAACTTATAAAAACCAATTTGGGAATCATTTTTAGTGATTAAATTATATGAAGTGTAATATATAAATTTAACAAAAAAAAAATGTAATGAAAATTATTTTTTCCCTCAAAATTCTTTTTAAGAGTAAAAATTATATTCTTTAAAATTAAACATTAAAAATTAATAAAGTTAACATTATTGTGTTATTAATAATATAATATAGGTAATTTTATTTTTAAAACAATTTTGAAAAAAATTACATTGAAAATACATGAAAAAAATCAATAAAAACTGTATTTTTGACAATTCAATAAAAATTCAGTCCTTTCGTAAAAATAACACAAATTCACATTAGGAAAACATTTATTTTACTTTTAAATGGAGATATTTTTTTATATAATATAATTTAAACATAAAAAATATAATATTCCATGCATAAAAACAATTATTTTATTAACATTTGTTTTAAAAATAAAATGACACTATAAAAAATTGGGTTCCAACATTATATGAATTTATCAATAAAGTTTTTAGACATTAATAACAATTTATTTTTTCATAATTTAGATACATATATTAATAGCTCCCTATAGAATATCCATGTTATAAAAGTTATGAAAATATTTTTTGGTTCATTTTAGCTTAGTGTTGTATGTTGTATATGCTACTAAAGATCATAACATAGTGTGATTATGATAATTATCCATCGACTAGAATTTCAACCTCATTAGACTAAGTAACTACCCAATTCATTTTAGTTCTATCATGGAATACCCTTCTTATTTTAAATTTTACATGTCCCATAGTGATTAGATAACAAAATTTTGTATTTCATCATTTCAACCCCATGATTAAAGAGAGAGGATTTTATACATGTAATTACCCAACAAGTGAATTTTAGTTATATATAGGTGAATACCACTAAATTATATTATATTTTAGTGTTCCCAAAAAAAATATTATGGTATAGAAACAATAATAGGTAATTCTAGTTTCACAAAAGGATCCCAAAAAAGGAAATTGAAGGTATTAATAACATATAATGTGTGATATCTGATTAATAAGGAATAATTTGGATAATAAGGGATGGTAGTGTACACATTAGAACATGAAAATATTGAAATCACAATGAATAATATAATTGAATGTATTTAATTGAAAAATTGATGAACAATGACCCTTACCTTGAGAGGTTTTTTCATAAATCATGGAGTCAGCTCCATGGAAATGTTATAACAATTTAATATGGATATTAAGAGTGAAAATGAGAGTAAATAAATTATCTAATGAAATTGAGGGAATATGAGTGGCTGAATAGATGCACATTTATAGAAAAAGAGAGGTAATTTATTATAAATTTCATAACATATTTTTGGGTCTATAAATTATAAATTAGTTCATATACATTTTCATTCCAATGATTTTTCCACTTGGAATTTCCCAAGGTGGACTAGTTTGAAATATATATTTCTTTTATGTATTGAATATCGTAATATAGTATTATTTTTTATGTGTAAAGGATCTCTATTTATTAATAGATTTCATGAATGTAATAAAAATATCAATTAGTTTTTGAATGATTGATTATAGGATTTTGAAAATAATATTATCTCATTATAGTACCTTTTTTAATGAAATCTATTTATAGCTTTTATTACATCACCTTTCTATTAATATTATTTCATATTACTTATCGTATGTTGAAGCTATATTTTGTTACCCAAAAATTCAGATATCGTAGAAAATTATTAAATACTCTTCATTGGCTAATTTAGACATGAAAATATAAAAACTAATATTTTATTTATCAATCATATTTTAAATATAAAAAATAGTTTTAAAATAAATATTATTATTTTAAACAAATAATTGATTTTAGGGCATAATCAAAATGGCGACCTTATAAAATTACATGGGACTTAATAAAATCATATCAATTATATTTAAATAATATTAGTATTATAATACCATTTTATAATATATAATTCTAATAAAAATTCATGAACATATCCGAAATTTTTTAATTTAAATTATATATTTTTTAGAAATGATAAAAAAATTTTATTGCATAAATTTTTTATCATATTTATTATATATTCAATTTAATTTTGCATTGTGTGAAATAAAAATATAAATGTGTTTGAATAAATAATGATTTCAATTACAATAATAAAATCTGCACATTTCCATTAAAAAGTTCTAGATAGATATCCCCTTATAACATATGAATACATCCTTTAGAAAAATTTTCTACTAGTAGTACCATTATGTAAAGTTTCATTGAATATTTATTATGAAATTATGTTTATAATTGGGAACTTATGACATAACTGGTTCCGCTCATGTATTAGTTATTGGATCTTAGCTTCATCTTGGTTAAGGGGGAACCCTAATAATGCCATCTCACTCTGAAACTCTATTAAATGAGACTCATATGGTGTAATCATTCTTGATGATGTAATTTCATCATATTTATGTGTCATTCAGATTTTGTGATTACTGTTAATATATACTTACTTTAATAGAAACATTATAATGTTTACATTATCAATTTTGAAAAGGTTACTGTTCATTATTCCCAATGTACATATTATGGATATATTTTACATTGATTTAAAATAATAGTTATGTGACGTGAATATGTTTTATAATAATAATTTTCTAAATATGATATATATTCATTCAGAATGGAAAATAATATTTATAAATGTATGGGTCCTTAAATAAACCTATGGAAAATGTAACCAATGAACTCAATAACCAAAAATAGTAACACATATTTAAGAGGTATGTTTCCTTTCTTACCAGTCCATTAGTGCCTTAACCGTGGACATACTGACATTAAAATTTTACAGCCCAATTAAAAAATCAATATTTGATATTGGTGATCTTCATATGACTTTTGATGGATATCTGTCATTTCCCTTTGTAGTTTAATAAATTGTATCATCCTTATTTTATAATGGAAAAGAATAGGGACAATCAAATATATTTCACCATTCTATAAAAAACAACATGGAGATCAACATGGTTCATCATAAAATTATTTAAATTTTTTCACAACTATTAACACATGAATACAATTTTTATATAAATACCCCACTAATGGAAAATAAGACTCCCTTGAACCACTAAAGTCCATCATGAATTCTCTAGTAATGTCATCTAATTTTTGAATAGTATGATCATACATCCCATCATCAAGAGTGTGGTAAGTCCATACCAGGCACAATTCAGTTCAATGATCATACTGAATTTTTCTCAAATAAGAATAGGTAATTCCAGAGTCATTGTTGGGTAAAATTTGAACTAGTTCCTCATGATACATCAACACCCCTTTAATATGTAGAATTTCCCACTGATCAATTAAAATCATTTATAAGATCAAAATAAATTGAATTTTCATTGTATGTATTTGGAAAATCACCAAAATAGAATAGTTGTTTTGGAGAATATTTTTTAATCAAGTGACACAATTCCTAGAAATCATCTCCTATTTATATTCATGTGTGTGTAGAAATTAGAAAATTCCTAATTGACATTAATGTTTATTCATTAGATACTAACTGGTTAATCATCTCCCCACATACATTGATACACTTAACCTCATTAAATCCACTATAAATATTTATTCATTTTATAGTGCCTCTAGTGAATATCTTTTTAGACAACCCAAATTAATTTATGATTTGAATTAAGGAGCACTTGTGGATTAGATGAATGACACAAATCATGTCTCTAATGAACATCATATAGTTAATATATATCTCCCATATATACATGGTCTCCCCACAATTTAGGTGTATCCTAATTTTAGGGAATTTTGGTTCTGAATACTATGATTCATTGACATTTTGACCAAATCAGGGACTTATATCACTGAAAATAAAATCAGTATATGCATCGATTCCCTACACTCTTTGTTCATATTTGTGATTTTCCGAATTATTTTTTCAATAATTACATGCTTCACAAGAAAACTAGTTTTTGGATTAATGACGCAATGTATAAGATACTGAATTTACTCTCTAGGGAAAAAAAATAAATTCACTGTATCATGCCTATAGAATTCCTTCTATCATTGGTGCCTTATTTTGAGATCCATCTGTAAAAATATTTATTTGAATTATAAATTATTATTGAATAATTTGATCATCATTCTAAATATATAATGGATCCATTATATTAGTATATAGACCATGGGTTGCAATTCTATATCATGGGTTGTGAAGATTATTTAATATTCCATAAGTATTCTAGTACTATAGGATATGACATCGTTCAGAATATGTTGCTTATCCTTTACCCGGTTCATGAAAAAAAAATACAAATTGTACTACGATAAATCAATATTGAAACTAGTAATGAAAATGAAGAAAATGATTCCTCTACTGTAATTGACTATAATTCCATGTTATGTTCTGTATAGGTGAAACTACATAAGATAAATGTCGAGGGAAATTTCCATTTTATCCAACTATCACAATTATGCTTCTTGTTTCAAAAATATTTTGATGGATTGCATGAGATGACATCATCAACATTATCTTGATCAACCAATATTCCTTCATTAAATATTATTGCTCTAGGGAATCAAAAAATTTTATCACAAACTAATAATTAGCGAAAATTTCATAGATATTATTGTCTCGTAACATGATCATAACAATAAAAAAGGGTGTTTCATGCTATCTAATATTCCTAAAGTATACAAAATTTAATAAATAAACTGAAAGAAAAATGATCCAAAATATCCCAAATAAATATTAATAATTAATTCCATGAAGACTACCTCTACATTTGTAATAATGATGTAAATGACTATTAAAAATTACTATTCATAAAGGCACAAATACTGTCTTTTGAAAAATGTCCAACCTAACTCAAACATTATTGTACCATTAGTAAAGATTAATATTGGAGAATCATTTTGATCAAATAAAATGATAAAAATTATCATCAACATGTGGTTGAGGATATTGATTCTTTATCATAAAATTCATCAGATGATGAAATATTATTCATAATCACAGAGTATTATCTTCATTTTTTAAAAATAGAACTAAAATATTAAAAGGATATTTACTAGGTATAAAAAGTTTGTTACATTCCAATTAATCCTACTTTATTTTTAACTCCCAAAATATAATTTTTTTTATAAAATAAAGAAATATAAATAAGTCTCTTTCCTAGTTTTATGATTTTCTAAAATTCCACTTTAATTTAAATTGGTATACTTAAAAATAATTTTGAGAAGTATCAGTGTATTGATACACTATTATGACTGTATACATACATATAATTACATCAATATTTCTCAGTGTCATCATTTCAAAATTATATGTGATAGTGTCGACATATATAACCAAATCACCAAATATCCAAACAAATATATTTCACTCCCCTACAAATAGAGAAAAATTCTATCTGTTTTTTGACATATAAACTTTTGTATCATAGTAATCAATGCATTATTAGAATTGTATTATCCTTTCCAACCCTATAATAACAAAAATCTATCAGTTTCTATGATAATGAACTCATAGAGACACTTGATTTCATCAATGGGGAAAAAACTTTCTTGCACATAAATCTCAAAATATTTCATTATAGGTGTTTTTAATCATAGGATATGTGTCATACTTCTTATATGTAACCCCATTTTATTCACCACACAAGAATAAATAAAATAATGGTAGGTTTCTCTCTCAAACAATACTAGTATTAATGTATATTTTAGAAGAATTGTACCTTGCACCATCAAAGGATTATTTATCTTATTTTTTACCACCTTATAAACTCATAAAAGTAGTTAATGAACCCATATATTGTTATTAATTTCAGTAATATGAAATTGATATTTCAGAGTTACGGAGGTGATCCTATAATAATTTATATCATTCAAATGTGGTGGATGATTACCACTATGTTAAGATCATCGAAGTGGATTATATAATAAATGAGTTAAATTATAACCACCTCCACTGTATGAATTTTTTAGATAACTAATAAAATATTGTGATCCCCATTTAGGTGAAGTCACAGAACATTCTATGTTGTGATGTTCATTCCATTTTCAGTTAACCTAATGAATCACATCAGATGAGTCCATGTTGATTAGCACGTTTTGGGGGAAAATATAAAACCCAAAAATATAGTTTATCATGTACTTTATGACACTTTAAGTATAACTCCATGTCTCTATAATATACCTAACTAGATTTTACACCTATTAATGGATGTGAAAATGTGTTCCCTCTAATAGTAATAACAATAATTACATTTTCATCTAAATCTCCTAATCTACCCTTTCAATTTAATTTTCAATGTAAATAATAGCCCCTCTATATAACATGTATTATTGTAATTCGAACTCAAACTTGTATTTTTAATTGATTCACTAGATTAAAATTATATAAAAAATAAATATAGGTATGTGAATGGATCTATTTCTTCCATAAAATAAGTATCTACTTACATAATATTACATGAATTCATCTCCTTCCATATCGTGAAATTTTATGGATTGAATTTTCTATTAAATAATTATTCATATCCATCATATGTTAGGAATGGGTCATCCATCACATGAATTGGTAGTTCCCACCAATATTGTGTTTTTCCCGCAAGGATATACACTAATATATAAAATTTTATGTCTAGTGCTGTATCATGGAAAATAAATATTTGGTTCATTCAACCCATGAATGATTCTGCATTCTTAGGACCTAAGTCTCCCCCACTGATTTGTTGGTCGTGATTTTTATAATTAAAATGAAAAATAGATTACCATTATTCATCTACGTAATATATTTTTTCTTGACCTTTTAATGATTAATATATTTTAGGATTGAGATATTCGTTTACTTTTGTTTCAAGTGGAACAAAAGTTTTTGCGGCTTCATCACCGTTATTTCTAAAAATACTAATCAATTTATTTTTCCAATAGCCATTGAAAAACAACCACATAGTCACTTCCCTCAATATAGTAATAGGTTTTTTCATGGGTAGTGCATATAATTCAATTCATATTATTAGAGTTTCAAAATAACTCTTTAAAATATTATTTGAATGATTATGTCTTTGTTTGAATTCTCTCACTATCGCATGAAATACAAGTCTCATATAATAAACATAAGCCAATGAGGACATGACATGAATAGAAGGGTTTAAGAAATAATTTTTCACATTGACCTCAATAGTTAAATTAATTTTATAATAAAGATGTTAGTTACACCATTATAAACTCTACATTTCCATTTTTATCACAAAATATCATCAGAGATACCATCCTAAATAAAAAAAAGTAATAACCAAAGTCAATTTTGTAGAATTCCAATAAACCCCTATTTTAGTGTTCAAAAACAAGGTTATACTAACCTTATGTCAATCCCCTCAATATAAAAGGTTGAACATAAATTCCATGTGTATATAGAATCATTATTGGATGATGACCATCCTACCCAACACAACATGTAATTGACAACAACAATGATATAAAACAAATATTAATGATGATCGATAAAGAAATCTCAGCACAAACTCTTATAAAACATATAAAGTTATTAATCTCTGATAACACATATTTTGTATACCCAAATGTATAAATAAATCCAAAAGACCCAAATATAGATGATGTGATTCTTTTGGAACTACAACATAATTTTCTCCCTCACAAAATCTAAACTCCAGTCTATGGAAATTGGACAATTAAATCATGTTGATATATTTGAAAAGATATAGACCATTCCCATCCATATATCATGATAAAAATTCCATTAAATGAAAAAATATTAATACACCATTTACTATAAAAAATAATAAGAAATACCTCAAATATTTAATATACACACCATTAGATCATAAACATGTTCGATCATAATAAATATATTGACAACTAGAGGTGGGAAATAAGGAAATATCGTGAAACCATATATATAAATTGGTATAAATAAAAATTATATGCACCAAAACAGTCCCATTTTGAACCAATCCCTGTGTTAGATACAACCCCCATCAAAAATGGATTTTCATAAGTGTCAAAACTCAGGATAAAAAACATTTTCTTCTAAACTAATCCATCACATGGTTGTGTAACACAAAATTCTAGAATTTAAATGGAAACCCCGTATAAATCAACATGCCCCCATAAAATTCAATATGACCACACTCCAAAAACATTCCAATTTCTAGTTAACATATTCTTTTACTTCATAAATAAAAATTTACTATAAGATTAATTTAAATAAAATGTGTCACAAATCATTCATTGAAACTGATGTACTGACTATAGATGAATAATCACTAGTGTAAAAAATAATAATAAATACATATATGATTCACGTTTCTCTAATTATTTAGTCTAGTATAGTCCATCAAATAAATAAATATATAGATAACATACATCCATATTCTCATTTTGAATTATCAATTTGGAGAACACAAATGATGAGATGAATGATAACAGTTTATCTATGTTTTAAATGAGAAATAAATATGGTTATGATTCCCCAAAAAACTACTTAACCCAGATTACCATCCAAACACACATATCCAGAAAAAATGGGCGTTCAATTTGGATATTTAAAAAAACACATTTGGATTCCACCTAGTGATCACAATTTTTTGAAGATATCATCATCACCATTTACTACCACCAGCCATCCATAATAGCATATTGCATGGAACATTAATGTAAGACTCACTTTTTTGAACTCCATACAAAAGTTACATCTCTATGAAATTAAACACCACTATTCCATGAATCATAAAATTTTTATGCCCTACTTTTTTCATAAACGGATCACCCCATTGGAAAAACTCCTCAAAACAACCACATGGCATGGTGTGTTTAATCTTTCACCAAAGGAATCCTCATCCATCTCCCATATAGTACCACACAAAAGACTAAGTCATGATACCCATATAAATTTCTCATATGATGGAACCAACTCTAAAATATATTAATTCCTTGTCTATCATGGGTATTTCTCATCTCATGGTGCACCATGAACAAAACTATAGACTGTTATAGCCTAAATTCCAAAATTCCCAGCCAAAACAACATGCTTCGTGACTACTGTCAAAATCCTCCCTCCACTAATCCAAAAACCCAACTTGGAGGAACTCAGATGTCTTAAACTATGTATTTTCAATAAAAATCCCAACAAACCACTAAAAACAGTGTCAATATATTCCATAACTTAATAGAAATATAATCTAATAGTAACATTCCTAAAATATGGTAATGGCCCAAAAAATATTAAAGGGGGTTCTTCTTATAAAAAGATAGATTGTCAATATTATGGTTGAGTTTTATTTGGTTTCTTATATATGTTATAAATTTATTTTTTATAATATCAATTGAACCATTTTTGGGATCTTTAACTTATTTATATATTTCAGGATTAAATCCTATATTATATTAAATATGAAGTTACAAATTTTGGAATTCTATATAAAAAAGATTATAAATAATATAAAATATTAGTATCTATATTTTATTTTCATTATCACCATTACTACTATATTATTTATCATAGGTGATTTATCTATTTTTTTATAAGAAGTAGTAACTGATTTGGTTAATGGATTTTTTCTCAAAAGGGATAAATTACGTTTAATAGGGGAGATATATTTAGATTGATTAGATCATTATCATATTTTTTTTAAAAAATATTTTATTTATCTATATTTGATTTTAATTTATAAAAATGGTGGATTGAAATTTGGCTATTTTTTACATCACAAAAATATAGTTTTTATAATTACAAACATAACTTTGATTTATTTATATTTTTATGAGATGAATAATTTTATTTTTACCCCATTAACATGAGTACTGTTGATTTTTATACATACACGTCCTATAAAAGATTATTTATCTTTTAATTCTTTATATAATTACCATTATGTGTCTTATGAAGTTATTTTTGAGATAAGAAATTTATTATGTGTTTTGTTATAAATCATACACTAAGGCTATAAAATTTAGATAACTATATTTTAATAATGTATTGTATATCTATTTATTAAATTACACTTAATTTCTCATTTTATAATATTTTATTTATTATAATATAATATAATAATTTTTATAGAAATTATTTTACAACAAATAATCCATATGGTTTATTAGTTCTTATGGAAATATTGATTCTTATGGGAAGATAATTCTTATTGTAATGTTGACACATTAGTGAGTCATCCTTATGGTTTCAATGATTATTTAAAAAAATTCATGAAAATGGAATGCTGATTCTTATGCACATTCATTGTTATAAATACTCATGTTTTGAAAAAATACAAAATTGAGGCATAGTGACATAAATGCTTATACAGAATGATTTTTATAGTAAAATTATTCGAATTTATACTTTCGTGGTTGTTTTGTAATATTCAAAATATGATTTATTTTTATTTTAATTTCTAATATCTATGTATTATATTCTTATATTTATATCTAACCATGATTTAACTTGTTAATAGTTTTTCAATTATTTTGATTTCACGCAAACGAAATAGGAAGCATGTTCTTCCCATGTAAATATGTAAAACATGGGTTTAGGAATGATTATAATTTAAATGATTTTTTGATGTTTATTTTATTAACATTAACGTAAGAACACGTTTCATGAAGAATTATAGTTTTTTGAATGAACAATAATTGATGAATAGACATGAATAATTCTCTAGAATAATGTATGCCATACATTAAAAGTGGTCATTGGATTAAAATGTGAACATCCTAAATTGGGATAAGTTGATATAAAACAATTAAATTTACATGTTATTATGGAGTCAACATATAATAGTTTGAATATTATGGTCATAAATAACACAATAAAAATAGTTTGATAAAATATGTGATAAAATAATTCAAATTATTTTTAGATTATATTTACATTGTACATGCTTCAAAATTTTGGGACTGTCCCTAGAACTCTGTTGGTGGATCAAAAACAATCTAAAATATTTCTATAAGGCTGATCCTTTTTTATAGGAAACACAGTTAATTACTACCTTATTTTTATTTTTGGTTCTTAAATTCAATATATTTTTAATTAAATTCATTTTTGGATTATAATTTTAAATTCAAATGATGAAATTAATGTGTAGGATTTAATAACCCATACAAAAGGTACACATGGGTTCTAAATGGTCAATAAAAAGGAAAGCAATTTTCTTATATTTCTTTGGATAATCTTATGGTTAATTACTTTTCAACTTCGAAATGTGGTTTTTTTTAGTGCAAAGATGTACCATAAAATTCTTATTTTGGATGTTCTTCAATGGGTCATCAAATAATTGTAAAAGGTTGTGGATCCATTTAAAATTCATGTCACAATATTATTGGGTGAAATTATCCCATGTTAACTGTATATAGAGTTGATGTAATATCACTTTGATTAAAAATACGATACAAATACTTGTGGGAATATTATTATTACATATTTAATTAAATTATCTCTAAAAAGTATTTAAAAGTAATAAATGGATAATTCACTCCAATACGGACTATTCCACATGGTTTCATTTTATACTAAAAAAATAAAGCATATAAATCCATCTAAACCTATAGTATTTTTACATTAATGGTTTATCATTTGGGAAAACCATGCTGGTATTCCTATAAAAATTCAGGATCACTAAAATGGCTAAGATTGACTGCTATTTTTGGATATTTTAGACCCAAAACATTTTTCAGACATCATAGATCCTAATATACCTTCCATATTTGATAATATACGTTCAAATATCAATTAAATTAATTTATTATATCATATGTTTCATTAATAAATGTACAAACCCCAATTAATGTATTATCCATTCAGGAATTCAAAATTTCAATTTTATAATCCTATCTCAAAATTAATCAAACCAAATACAAATGTTCACACATTGGCATATAATTTTTTTTAAAATTATAAATTATGTGTTTTCAATATATTAGACTACTCCTGTGTTAATCATGTTTTAATGATTACAAATCCTATACATTCTGTAAAACTTATTAATCATGTGTAATCTGTCTAAAATCATGTGAACAAATGATTAGTTTTTTTTGCCATAAATAATTATTTTAAACTATTTTTAGTTTCTATTATACTTGATTGACATGATAAATGGTTGAGTCTAATCCATTCTATGAATATCACTGTTTATGTTTGTGTACATACATTTTGTAACATCCCTGTTCTAGAAGCTGCCGAGAGGCACCCTGTACCTAGTTGATCACATCAGGTAAAGCACATTTCCTCGAATGCCCGTTGTTTTCATCTAGATGTGAAGGCCTTGGGTGTGATAGTGGGGAAATAATACCCACTTTGGAAGAGTAACCCAATAGAAGTAAAACAGATAACCGTAATAAAAGTAGAAAGAACACCATATAATAGTAAAGAGTGTAAGACTATAAGTTATATCTGGATCACACATATAAAAATTATGCATGATACATATTTCCAGGAATGCTGCCAAACAAAACAAAATTCATGAATACAGTACTAATCCCACATAAAAAATAATAGCATGTAGAAAGATCCACATCATTGCAAGCATCAGCTTGGTCCCATGCTCCCCAGCTTCACAATAATCAGGTACCTAAAGTAGAAGGTTTCTTTCCCTTGTCTATCTTGGAAAATATAATCTATTTTGGCCAAAAAACCTAACTCAAATAGGTCGTGAGAAGAATCCCAGTAGGCAACCACCCAAAGATGTGTGCTTAATAGACAATGAATAAATGTGGATGGCAATAAAAAATGAAGTTTTAAACAAGCAATTACATATAGTAACAATCCTATAAATTTAATTTCATTCATTATCATATATCAAGTAGGTAGCTAATCAAAAGTATGTAACCCTATGGGATGTAATCACATACTATGCCCTATGGTTCAACCAAATAAACACAAGAAACACTTTATGACGTACACATAGTCTAACCTCTTTGGTTCAGATTTGGAAATGACACTCTGGGGAAGTACTCGCCCTAAATTCCTCATGTGGTCTCATATTGGTAACTAATAGGTAGTCTGAGGAAGAACTCAATGTCAAATTCCACTATTGGCCTGTATTGAGGAATCTCCAGACACTCTGAGGGAGAACACTGTCCATCCCCCCAATGGTCTCGCAACGTAAAAGTAAAAAAGACACTCTGTAGAATCCCTCAACATCCATTCTCCCTATGGTCTACAACAACAGGTTCTCACATCCCTCTATAAGTCAGTCAGGAAAAATGATATGTGGCATCCAATGTAAACCTCAAGAACTAGTTTACTAAGCAATCTAAATTATATCATAACATGTTAGATAATAATCACTCCATCTTAATAATACTAGGCCTGGGAATCAAAGCAGCCTAACAGGCAAGCTACACCAAACGGTCTAAAAAAGAAGACATGGGATAAAACAAAATCACTAAGAAATGATAACCCTATTCATATACAATTACCCTATATCCAAAAAAACTAGGCATATCAAGCAATAACATGACTAAAAACCATAAATTTGCAATACCCTGTTCATCGGCATTGAGCACTTTTGCACATAAAAATCAAAAACTATCTAAAAAAAGGAACAAGCCATCAACCATGGTTTCGTGAGATTGATATATGTGATCCTTAATAATTGAATCTCCCTTGAATGACATAGATCCAGAAAAAAAGTTAAAAAATTCAACCGAGGATAACTCGTGGGAGAGGATAAAAGAAGAGATGATGTCCAAGAAGAACGAAGAACTCACTGATGCGATTCAAAAACAAATGAAAACGATCTATTCTGAGAACGGACGACAAGTCGAGGGCTCAAAGAAGATCGACGACCATGTGGATGATCATGGATGCGAAAAGTTAAGATGAATTTTGTTTTTCCCTTTAGACATGACCATGGACTATATAATGAAAAAAAAGTACACGACATGTTCTTTAAAGGTACACAGTGTGTACATGCCTTTTCTGGCCTCTGCATTAGATGGTCTGTAAGTCACCACAGATGCCCTTGTATTCGGTCATTACATGGCTAGTATATGGTCACCCATGGAAACTTGGTACATGCTGTGTACTTAATTTACAAGGCATGTAATATTGAAATTTCCAGAAACTTCTTTTTTCACAAAAACTACCAGAAAATATAATCTTACCTGAAAATGAGAATTGGGTTTATAAGAACATAACTTTTTAATGAAAGTAGTCCAACTATATCCCTAGAATGGAGTCGTAGAAAGGGATTCTGAAAACATCTCTGGCCACTGTGATCATACATCGACCTTCATCCTTTAGGTCTTGTTAAGTACTCACATGTGCTGCCATAGTACTCGTACCAATGGAACTAACCATACACATAGAACATCTTCACATTTATCAAAAATCTGAATACAATGCACCTAGAATGAGGTTTCCTCCACATGATCATCCTCCTCTAGTTGGAAAATCCAAGACATGTCAAAGATGTAATGTTGGAACTGTGAAACAAGGTAGACATCATGCATAGACCAGTACCTCTAAGGTAACTACCACTGATAGGAAACTGGTCTAAATCTCTCCTAAATATAAAATTTCCTAACATACCTTGGAAAAAGCTTACCGAATTTCTTAATACTCATGTGTCCCAACCTTTGTGTGACACGCAGGAAAACCTGATCTCTGACCTCGAACTCCAGAGGCCATCTTCGTCGATCAAGATTAGACTTCTGTCATGATTGTGCAGTACCCGTCCTCGTCCAAATAATCTCTATCAACTATGTGGTCCCCTTGATAAGGTGTTGTCCTAGCATAGCTACCTCTCCTACATCCAGCCAACATAAGGTTGATTGGAATGACCTACCGAACAAAGCCTCCAAATGATCTAAATGAATAATTTTTTAAAAAGTTTTTTTGTAGGAAAACTCTACAAGATGTATGTGCTTCTACAATGAACCTCTAAAATCTATGATGTATGCTAGAAGCATGTACTCAATAACCTAAATCATATTCTTATACTAGAAATTTTTCTGGGGGTGGTATGTCGTACTCAAATGTACCTATGTACCCAAATCCCTGTGATGTCCCATCTAGACCTGAGAAGTAAAACTGACATCCATTTCTAAAACAATGGAGTGTGGAACACCATATACATGTATGATCTTTTGGATGTATTAACTTCATATCTAATCAACATAGATGGTCTCATTGATTGACATGAAGTGAGAAACCTTCGTGATTCTGTCAATGAAAACACATACAGTATCATTCCCTCTAGGCGACCTCAGCAAATAGATCATGAAATCCATCATTATCATATTCCACTTCCACTAGGGAATGTGTAACTACTGTCAATTCTCTACTATTCGTTGATTCTCCACCTTCACCTGATAAAAGATGGAACTCCTCATGATAAAACCAACAACTTCTCACATTATACATGGCCACCAATACTGGTGGTGTTTATCTCAATACATCTTGGTGACACGAGAATGAACTGATCAAATTGAGGAATTGAAGTCTATCAACATCTCCTCACATATGTCTGATGGAACCCACACATATCCATGAAAAAAGAAGATCTCATCCTTTCCTACTTTCATACTAAGAATTGGGTCCTCTCCTTACAAACTCTATTATTGGACTAGGCCTTCTAAATATGTTATAAGCCACATTCTCACTAAATTAAAAGGAGTAGAGGTAACTGCTATAGAAGATAGAAATGTTTTCCCCAGTCAGTCGTGCACCTCCAAATGAATTTCAAAGAACAGAGTCATAAGATTAATATCACTACTGGCCTACTGAACTACATGTACCTGAGTCCTCCTACTCAACACATCATACACAATGTTTCCCTTCCCCGACATGTTGGAAAGCTCAATGAAAAAATAATGAAGGCACACAATCAGTCTTTGTTGTCTCAAATTCAGGACATGCTGAGTGAAGATATACATTAGAAATTTGTGGTGGTTGAAAAACTCAAAATTCTCACACATATGGTAATGTCTGCAATATATTAAATGATGAACAATTTCAGGCATCTCTAGTTTATCCGTCCATTTATTTTTCTCATGTGGCATCAACTGCTGAGAGTCATACGCAACAACTCCTTCTCCCTGCATAAGCACTGATCTCAACCCTATACCTGATGCATCAAAGTACATAAGATAGCTCTATCTTAGATTGGGAAATATAAGTATCAGGGATGAAGTCATCCTCCCATTTAGATCCTAAAAGGCTGACTCACAAGAATCTGACAATAGGTACATTGCAACCTTCTTAGTCAATCACGTCAGTGGCACTTCTAGGCATGGGAAGTCCAATATTAAACATCTATAGTAACTAGCCAACCCAATAAATATTTGTACCTCAATGAAATTTTTTGGATTCCCCCAAAAATCTAATTCTCTCACTTTCAATTGGTATACTTATACTCGTATACCTATGATAACGTATCCCAAGAAGTGAATTAGGTCCATCATAAAGTTGTATATTGAGATCATTGAGTATTAATGATGCTCTATCAGTGTACTCAAAATGATCTCAAGATAGTTTTTATAGACGTGTTTAGTGTAAGAGTATACCAAGATATCATCCAACAAGACTACTACAAATGAATACAAGTGTGTATAGAACACTCGATTATCAGTTCCATGAAGAATGTAGGCGTGTTTGTTAGACCGAACGGAATAACCACAAACTCATATAGACCATACATACTTCAGAAGCCTATAATAGGTACATCTGATGGTCTAATGTGAAACTTATGGTAATCAGACCTCATTTAAATCATTGGGAACACCCAGGCTCCTCGAAGATGATCAAAGAGATCATCAACCCTTAGCAAGGGATATCGATTCTTGACATTCAATTATTTCATCTTCTGATAATGCACACAATTTCTAAGGGTAACATCCACCTTCTTTAAAAACAGGACAAGAAAACCCCAAGGAAATGTATTGGGGTGGACGAAACCCTTTCCCCACAATTCGTCCAACTACTTTTGGAGCTCTTGCAACTCAGGTGTAGCAATCCAATAAGGTAGAATGGACACTCGTTCTGCTCCTGGAACATGCTCAATTAAAAAAGTCCACCTCTCTCTCTAGAGGAAAACTAGATATTTCATTTAGAAAGACATCCCGAAAAATACATAACACTGGAGGAATGTTCATATATGAAGTCCCCTAGTCATCGAGACATAGAATAGAAATATGGGTTGTAACTCCTCCCAAAAAATGATGCTGCAGTACTACTCTACTCGGATGGACATCCCACTAGCACATATGAAGAAATGTTCTTCCATTTGATGATGTGAAACTCATCCTACGACCATAGAAATCGACAACTTCCTGGAAGGGAACTAACCAGTCCATTCCAAGAATGAAATCATATCATGTCATCTATAGGACATAAAGGACCCATAGAATGTGACACACACCATCCTCTATAGGGAACTCCTTTCACTATTGTATATTAGCCATTATTTTCCTTAACGGTGTGTCTAGCATCCAGATATCAAAAGAAGAAATGATATAGAGCCCAATGCTCCCAAATTGCAACAGATACAAATCTATGAGAAGTCCGTATACTGAAAATAGCAGAAGCTATAAATGTGGTAATTAGGATCGTACCTCGAACATTAGAGGGTCCAAGATCCTACTCCTGCTAGGACTACTCCACTGCAAAAGTCTTACCTACACCACGACCCTATGATCATGTCTAACCACACTGAGCGGATCCATCCTATTATCACTTAAGGCCTGGTGACTTGCTACCATGGTCATGACCTCCACCTCGTCCTGGATGGCTTGAAGATCACAAGTCACTTAAATAAAGAGAAACTAGGGGGTGCAGATCCTAAATGTGGAGTCATATAAGAACCCCTGTCACCAGCTACAATTGTGAAAAACTGATAGAAACACTTAATATTCCCCATCTTGCAACATGATCAGCACTCCACTGGGTCTTTCAAGAAATTTGGCCATGTATTCCCACTCCTCCCATACTAGTAACACACCACCTAGCTACAAAAATATGTCTCTCATATCCTCGGATCACCGCGCATAGACTATCAGTGGAACTTATGGTTTTCAGTATGAGGGATACCAACTACGGATGACGTGTCACCCTAGCTCACAACTCCTGAATCTGTCAGATTTTGCTTCGTGATCTGCGGCTGGTTGACAATATATGTTAAGGAAGTCATCCAAAATATTTTCACCTTAGAATGAATGTTGTGCCTAATACCATCCTAAATTATCCTTTACAGAAATAAAAAATCACCTCCCAGAATAGGAATAATGTGCTAAATCTTTATGAATCATGAATAATACTCCATTACAGAAAGAGTACCCTACTCTAGAATCATGAACTCTCAGGATCGATCGGCCCTCAACGTATCTAGGTAGAAGTTTTCATAAAAATAACAATGGGAATCAACCCTTTCCAAATCCTACTAGAGTCCAACCTGTGATATAACGTCCCTCAATATTTTTGTAGAATTCCGAAGAATATACATAGCGTGATTCACCCTCCTCTCTGATGGATTTCCCAAATGATCAAAGATAGCAGTCATGGATTCTATCCATGACACTACATCATGACTACCTCCTTCCCATATGATGGTGGGATAATTTTGTTTTTGGAAAACATACATGAAATCTTCCATAGAAATGGAAGAATATAGTAATCCTTGGAATGTCTGCATAAAATACATAAATCCCTCTTGGATCATTGTGTCAGAACCTGTGTCCAGAATGATAGTTGGTACTAAGACTCGCACAACTAGAAGATCTGCTGGTAGACCCTGATCAATGATTTGTAGTTTCTAATCAGTTCCCTATAACTAGCAGACAACTGGAGTACAACTACATGGCATGAATATGTAAGGTTAAGCGCACACCATAGATCAATATTAACAGGGGAAAAAGTAAAAGTGTAAAATGGAAACATGAGAGAGAATGAAATCAATTTTATCAAAACATGGACACACGGAACATAAAATCCCTATATGGCGTGTTCCATTATGCCTTCACATGGGCATGTACATTTTCCAACCCTAGTCGTGTAACACTCCAAACACATGGCGAGTTATCCAAACATAGAGTGTGTAATTTAATCTTATTTCCCTTCCCTAGTTATTCTAAATTTCTAGGCCACAATATTTCCCTATAAGAAAACTACACGACATGTTAGTGATAGAAATGACATGTACTAGATGAACTTCAATGACCTGTGTTGTTCATCGCACGACTCGTTACATGGATCCCTCTACATGGAATGTTCTAGATGGACATGATGTGTACTAGATGGATTTAACTAATAAGTGTTATTCGCTACACATCTATAATAATTGGATACACTTCATGGGATGTTCAGGCTAGACGCGGGGTGTATAACATATGTTTAATCCATACTTTTCATTGGTCAGATAGGTGGAATCATAATCTACACAACATTACATGTACATACAGTACACGGCATGTCCCACTCAAATTTCCCAACCCCATGACTCTACCCACACAACCAGTGACATGGTTAGAGAATACACATCATGTACATACATGACATGGAATTTACATAATAAAAATAGTTCTTCTGGTACAGAAGGGTAGATGGACTGTATTCATCATTACACACCGTGTATTTTGGGTTTTCCCTGACAGTAAGCCTCAAAAACTACTCCAAAATCCAAGGATGACACTAAAATTTACATTAATGTTCCATATTCTAATTTGTGAGGGCCCAAAATCCACGCTAATCAATGGTTAGCGTCTTATACAACTCATATTCAATAAAAAACAATACAATGATCCCCAAACTCTGATCCATGAGGGACCATAACTCCTTAGGACCCAATGTTTGGCGTCAATTCAAACAGAAACTTACCCAAAACAATATCTTATCAAAAAGTAGGTACTATATCAAGGAATATATCACAAAATCATGAATTTCTAGCACAACATATATAAAAACTACATGAAATCACTAATGCACCCTAAATGGCATGACAAGAATATGTGACATGTGAACTCTAGAAATAGCCTATATGATGCATGAGATGGAAAACCCTCATCTCATCAGGTTTCAATAGAATTAGAACTTCAATAACATCAAAAATTACATCACAATACATGTGAATCATGAAATGTTGAAATCTAATCAACTGTAAAATTGTAAAACTATAAATATTGAAACATCAAGGTAAATTGGTTTTTCCCAGTACACAGGTTAGCTACTCTTGGGCACAACTTATTACCACATACATATTCATTACTATCTCTGGATGTAGGATTCAAATAGAAAATCATGATGAAAATAAATCATTTGACACCTCTTTGTAACCTCCTGGTTCTAGAAGCTGCTGAGTTGCTCCCCATACCTGGTTTCTCACATGGCCTCATGCGCATTTACCTGAATTCCAGAGGATTGCAACTAGAAATAGGGTCCTTGGGTGTGATATTGAGGAAACTATGCCCTCATTGGAAGAGTAATACATCATAAGTAAAAAAAATATCAATATCAGAAATAGTAATAACACCATAAAACAGTAAACAACAGATGAATGGAAGTAATAATTGGTGCAAACATATATAAATTATCCATGATGCATATTTCTAGAAAAGCATCCCAACAAATCAAAATGATGTAATATAGCTTTAAGCCCATGTAAAAAAGAAAAGAATGTAATAATCTCATCAATATTGCAAGCCTCATCTTGGTCTCATGCTCCCCACCTCCCCAAAAATCAGGTACCTGAAGTTGTAGGGTGCTTTCCCTTATCTAGACCTGCAAAAATATAATCTGTTTGGGCCCACAATCATAACCCAAACATCGTGTGAGACTAATCCCAGTAGGAAACCACATATTGATCTATTTTTAATAGTCCAAGAATATATGTTGCAGGCAATAAACATAATGATGTAGGATCGAAATATAATATGAGATGCTCAATATACAAGAGGGGGGTTAATTGTATACTTTAAAAATTCCTTTGGAAATTTTAAAGTTAGTTATGAATAACTAGAGTTTCCTTAAGAAAAGGAAAGGGCTAAGTTTAACAAAGTTAAACTAAGTAAATTCACAACACCTCTAACACCGAACTAAACATGGAAAGAGATTCCAAAAGTAGGTTCCGGAAATATGGTTCCGGAAATGGAAACTTAACAAAAGTTACAATATGAGATTCTACCTTAAAGCGTATAGAATCTAAACTAATCAGAGTAAGTAAGGAAGTATAAGAAAGTTATACTTTCCTTAAGATAAAAATTTCAGCGGAATAAAAACAAGTAGTAAATCTACTAGTAACAAGATAATAGTCTTTTATCCCAAAGAGAAGGGTATCCAACAACTTTGGATAAAGGTCCCTTGATTTATACTTTCAAGAAAGTCTGTCTTACCCACACCAGGGTAAGCCCTCGATACGAAGATCGGTGTCTCTGTCTTGCTATCCCCGCAAGCCCAAACTTCAAGGTAGTTGGCAACCTCTGTCTTTCTCAGCATGAAATCCCTCGATCTTTAAGGTAGTCGGCACCTCTGTCTTCCTATCCCCGGAAGCCCTCGAATGTAATCACCAACATTCGGAGTCGCACGAAGCTTTGAGATTTAATAAGAGACTCTCTCTCTAGAAATCACTTCAACAACATGTAAGCACTTTTTCAACAATCGGCTTATGCATCAACCATCAGCCCCGAGCTCTTTCAAATGAGCTCCTATTTATAGGTAAGGTCGGCTCCTTCTCCAACAGTCATATTTTCCTTAAAGTTCGGAGGGACCTGTACACGTGTCACTTAGACAACGGTTAGTTTATAACAAAACAGACGACATCGTTTTATAACAAAGTGAGTGTAACAGAATGTACGACATCGTTTTTAAACTCTAACAAAAAGGTTCGGAATGAAAACTTCGGAGTGAAGGTTCGGAGTGAATAAATTCAGAGTGTATAAAACAATGATAATCAGATTCTGTTTAATAGGTGAATTCGGAATGAGAATTCGGAATAGGAATTCGTCATCAGAAATTGTAATGAGAATTCATCATCATAATTCGTAATGAGAATTCATCATCAAAATTCGTAATGAGAATTCATCATCAGAATTCGTAATGAGAATTCGGAATGAGATTTCTTCATTAGAATTCGTAATGGGAATTCTTCATTGGAATTCGTAATGAGAATTAGGAATGAGATTTCTTCATTAGAATTCGTAACGAGAATTCTTCTTCAGAATTCGTAATGAGAATTCGGAATGGCATTTCCTCATAAGAATTCGTAACGAGAATTCTTCTTCAGAATTCGTAATGAGAATTCAGAATGGGATTTCCTCACTAGAATTCGTAACGAGAATTCTTCTTCAGAATTTGTAATGAGAATTCTTCTTCAGAATTCGTATCCTGAATCTGGAATAGAACTTAGTCAGAATTCATATCCAGAATTCGGAATGAAACTTCCTTATAGTTCTTGTCCAGAACCGAATCCTAAAACAGAATGCTTTTATATCAAAGTTTTAATGACTCCAAGAAAATGAATCTGAAACTCATACTTAAGAAAAATATGGATGAAAATATAATAAGGATAATTTTTCTTATAAAAGCGATTTTCCTTAAGAAAGCAATTTTCCTTATAAAAGCAATTTTCCTTAAGAAAGCAATTTTTCTTAAAGATAAGGTGTTTGTGATTTTCAAAACAAGAAGGAATGGAAAAGTCATAAGGAAAACCTTATTGACTCAACAATCTCCCCCTTTTTGGAAAGCACAAACATCCTTACGAAAAAACTATTCCAAGAAGAAAGAAACACATTAAAGCTTATCTCCCTCGGTTTAAGGATATAGATGAATACGACTAACTCCCCCTTAGGCTTTGAAACTCTAAGGATCATATTCATATTTCCGGGGTGATGTTTCATAAGAAGGTATTCTTTAAGAAAAACTCCCCCTTAAACAAACTCTTATTAGAGTTCTATTTCCTTGGGTATTTTTCTTTCTCCCCCTTTGATAAAATATTATTAGAGTTCCTCTTTTTCTTATGGATCTTTTCCTTCTCCCCCTTTGTGATTTTCAAAAAGAATTGGAGGGAATGGAAAAACTTAACAAAGTACCTGAAAAATTAGTAATGACAACAATAGAAACAACAAGTACGACTTTCATTAAAATTAGAATCTTGACAACAAAAAAATACAACAAAAAGATCGGATTGGTCATTTCGGATCTTTCTCCTTCGACATTAGCCCCTTAAGAATCGTCTTGATCTTCTTTAAGTCTTTGTGATCTTCCTCTGCTTGCTTCTCTAAGACGACTATTCTTGCTGACTGAGCTTCAATTATTTCTTCCTGAGCCTTCAACTTTTCTTCCTGAGCTTTCATCTTCTCTTCTTGAGCCTTCATACTTTCTTCAAACTCGATCCGAAAATACCTTTCATATTTCCAACTTTGATTAACGGAATTGAGCTTTCCATTCAGATCTCTCACTTCCTGAATCCGAAAGTTCTTTTCCTCTGTCAATTTCTCTTCGAATGATGTAGTCAGCTCATTAATCTTCTTGTCTTCGGTTTCAAAGGCATCCTTAACATTATCTTGAAACTCATCCAGCAACCTCATCTCTTCCACATTCTTCTTCGACCAGCTTGTCATCCTCTTACAAGAACTTTTATGAGCTTCATAACCAACAAAGAATGTTTTGAACTGAGCTTCAATCTCAACACACTTATCCATAACCATTGATACGGAGTCGGTTTTCTGATTCAACGCATGTTGGAGCATCTGGCATCGTGAATCAATGCTTGAGAAGGTTGGAATGGTTCCCACCAACTTCTTCAAGGACTGAACAACAAAATCGTGCCCCAACGAAGATGACTCCGAATCTGAAATCTTGCGAGGAGAATTTTCTTCCTCAATAAGCTCCAATTTCCTCTTAGAAGAACTACCATCTTCCTTCCTCTTTTTTACTACTGAGCTCGGAGTCTCGGTAAGAATTTTCTTTCCCTTATCTTTTTCCGGAATAGAATCATGTTCCGGAGTTCTCTTTTCTCTATCAGAAACTTGAACAACATCATCTTCCTCAGCAGCAACTTCAACACTTTCCTTTTGAGCAACATCAAGTAAAAGTTGTTCTTCTTCTCCATGATAAGAAACTTCTTCCTCTCCTTTCTCTTCTTCCATTACTGGAGTAACTAACTTTGAATATTCAGCTTCAGATGTTCGGAGCGAGAGGTGTTCCGAAGGAGTTCCTTTATATTCATCTACTTGTTTGAGAACATCTCCTGTCTCACCACTTCCTTCAGCAGCCTCTTCAACTTGTTCCACTTGCTCTATTTCCTCAGTATTCGTAGCAACAGCCTCTTCTGGAGCAGCAAGATTTCTTCCTGGAGTCTCAGGTAGAGATTCCAGAGAGAAAGATCTCGGTACGAGAATGGTTGCTGAAACCATTTCATTGAACTTTAACAGGGCCTGAGCTACCTAAGCCTCGGACATATTCTTCTTGAGCTTCTTTTCCTTAGCTTGTTTCTCAAGCTCATCAGCAGCTTTCTCTTTCAGAGCATTAGCCTCTGCAGGATCCAATCCGAACTGCGGATCCCCTTCTTTCCTCTTCTCTTTGTCAGCTCTCCAATTTGATGCAACCTCATCAGTATAGGTTTTCTTCTTCTTAGGCTTAGGAGGTGCTGAGTGGACTTCCTTAGAATTGGGTTTCTCAGCTTCGACTACCACTTCTTTCAGCTTTATCTTCTTTACCGGCTTGGATGATTCCGGATCAGCAACTTTCGGAGCCACTTCTTCTTGAGGAGGTAGATCAATAAACATTCTGGACTTCTTGTCGAAAGCTACATTCATTCTCTTAAGCGTGGCATCGCTGACTAGCATGATCTTGCACACCCTTGGTTTTGAACTACAAGCAACCATGAAAGATTCTAGGCACCGAACTATGAGCTTTGACAATATTGCTGGGTACATCACGATCTGAGCTCTCAGATTCCCCTTCTTCAAATTTTCAATGTTAAGAAGAATATGCTTCATCAAGTTGAACTTTCTTAGATTTATCAGGAAATCTAAGATATATATCTCACTCTTCTTCAGGCTATCCTTATCTCATTTTCTTGGTACGATAAGCCCTTGTACCCATAACTCCAGCATCCGGAAGTTTGTAGATAGGCTTGCAATTTTCGGATCCTTGTCATCATCCAATCCGAGAATTTCTAATTCCTTTTCCTTGTTGAAACTACCCAAAGAGTCTGGCAATACGTGTGAAATAAACTCGGCTTCTCCTTCATAGGATAATCCTACCAAGCTTGCAGCCTTGGTGTAAGAAAGCTTATATGTCTTGCCATACGATTTGAAAAAAAAATTTTCTCTATTATCTTCCTCGATGAAAGCAACTGACTCATAAAACTCAACAAGAAAATCTGAGTACACTTCATCTTGGTTGCCAGTTTTTGATACCGCAACATCCTCCCAGCCATTCAACTTGATATTCTTCGAAATGATAGAATCGTAGTTGCTGATGAAAGTTGGATGAACTAACCTTTCTCTGTAGACTAACCACTGAGAAATGGGCTTGGTTGAAGACATTTCTTGAGAAGCTAACTCTGTAGACATTCGGATCTGAAGTCTCTGGGAAGTTCGGAACTGAGAAGACTGAAGTTCGGAGTGGAGAAAACTGTGGTTTGGAACGGCCTTAAATCGGAGAGTCGGAGCTTCAGCACGCAAAAGCTTGAAACCGATGTGGAACTAGAAAATAGGGTCCCCTTTATATAGGCAATGGGATGACGGTTCACCTTCCACGGTTGATCTAACAGTTGGAATGAGCTGCGATCAGATCTGACGGTTGAGAGCTTGAATCCGATCTTTTTGAGGTATTATTAAAACAAGGATTTAAGAAAACTAAAAACCGAAAACAAAATATAAGAAACTTCCAGCAAGTAAAATATGATTACGAAAACTTCAGTAAGGAAATCATACCTTTCAGATTAGCTTAGGAAAGTTATTCGTAATGGGTAATATAAAGATGACTACGAAAAACGCAATATGAAAAACTCAATACGAAAAAGTCAATACGAAAAAGTCAATACGAAAAAGTCAATACGAAAAAGTAAACATGAAAAACAAAACTGGGTACCAAAATCTGGTTATGAAAGTCCCAGTACGAAAGTTGTCCATTCTGGAAATTTTCAATACGAATACTTTCATTCAAGAAGTATTCTGTACGAAAATATCCATTCTAGAAAATGGTAGTTCCGGAAGTTCCATTCCGGAAATATTCGTTCCGAAATGTTTGAAAACAAATTTTGAAAAACTTTGTTTAAACAAACAATCAAATGTACTCCCCCTATGAAAAGGAGTTTATTACTGTAAGGAGACTTTTTCAACAAAAAGTTAATTAAGAAAGATTACCTTACGGTTATCATTCCTAACTTCTATTTAATATATTCAAATCTATCAGAAGGCAAGGATTTTGTGAAAATATCAGCAAGTTGATCTTGCGTTCCGATAAACTGAAGAATAATATCTCCTTTTGTTTTGATAATCCTTTCAAAAAAGCTTTTGTTACCAGTCATGTGTCGGGAACATCCACTATCCATGTACCAAATATTGTTGCTGGAACTTTCTTTATTTTCCTGAAATTAAGAACAAAGTTAGACTTTCGGAATCCAAACTTGTTTGGATCCGAGATTTCAAGACAATAAAATTTTTGGAACCCACATTTTCTTAGAAAAGTAAGCTTTATGAAAACCTAAGGATTGGGTTTTGTTTAAGGAACAATTTTTTGCCCAGTGACCACCATATTGACATTTAGTGCAAAATGGGGCACTTTGAGGAACAAAATAATTGTTACTGAAAACTGGTTTTGCATGGGTATAACCAAATCCGGATTTATTTCTTAAAGGTCATATTTGAGAATACATCTTATCAAAATTTTCCTTACCATGGGTAAAGTTTGATAAACACTTCTTTAAGGAAAAAATTTCGGACTTGAGTTTTACAACCAAGTATTTATCCTCAAAATCATTAGTTTTAGAACTAGATTTAGGCTCGAAAACATTTTTATTAGAAATTACTTTTTCTAATTCTTTAGAAAGTTTGTTCTTCTCAGAACTTACTTCCTCATGATTTTTTGAAATATTTTCAAAATCAGCATTTTTCTTATCAAGATCTTTAGAAAGATCTGATATCTCTTTAGTAAGAATAGAATTCCTAGAGTTTTCCTTATCAAGTTTCTTGTTGAGTTTGGAATTCTCAATCTCAAGAAGTTCAGCAAATCTAGAGACTTCTTCATAAGTAGGTAAAGTATTTTCCTCATCAGAAGATGACTCCTCATCAGAAGAGTTATAATACTTACTATCATTAGATTTTAAAGAAACATTGGTCAATGATTCAGCATTTCGTACCTTAGCCATAAGACAATGATTATCAATAGGTTATCTGGCTATAAGACCTAGATTCTTCTGTCCTGAAGATTCATATTCAGAAGATTCATCTGAAGAGTCACCACCACTGGCACTCCAGGTGTCATTAGCTTTCAGAACTTTCTAAGCTTTGGCTTTGTAATACTTCTTCCTGTTTCTGTCTGAATGTCTTTCCTTCCTTTCTTTCTTTCTGAGCATAGGTCAATCTGGTCTAATATGTCCAGCTCTCTTACATTCATAACAAGTTACTTCTCCATCTTTCTTATCTTTACTGTCCTTCTTCTTATACTTGGATTGAAAGTTTCTCTGTCCAGCTATCTTGTTCATCCTTCGAGCAAGATTGGCTAATTCATTTTCTGAAACTTCACTCTCACTAGATTCAGATTGGAAAATAACTTTCTTAGACTTGGATCTGGTTACTCTCTCTGGAGTCTTAGCTTTCATCTGATTAGAAGTTGTAGTAAAAGCAACAGTACCATTTCCATTCTTCTTCTTGATGTTGTCAGCATCTCTCTTCATTCTAGTTTCATGTTGTAGAAGAGTTCCAAATAATTCAGCAAGAGTAATTTGAGTGACCATCCTGTTCTCATCTATAGCTGTTCTCTTGGATTCCCACTCATTGGGAATAATGTCAATTATCTTGTCCACAAGAGCTTCATCATCTAAACCTTTTTCTCCCATAGATTGTAGACTGTTGACGATAGTCATAAATCTTTGTTGAACTTTACAGATAGGTTCTCCATAAGGAAAATTGAAGCCATGATATTCAGCTCTAAGCATAGCTCTTCTAGTCTCAATCACTTTAGAAGTCCCAAAGTGTGTAACCTCTAACTTCTTCCATATACAATTAGCTGCTTCACAAGAAGAAATTTGGATATATATATTTCTAGTCATTGAACATAATAAAGTATTGCGTACCTTATAGTTGAGTTGATATTCTTGCTTTTCCTGGTTAGTAAAGATTCTGACTTCCTTTTCAGGAATTTTATAATCTCCAGTAAGCATCACAAAGTTATCTACCCCAGTATTGATAACAAATGTCTTCATACGATCTCTCCAGTACTCATAGTCATTACCATCGAATATTGGTGGCCTTGTAGGATTCAGATTGTCAATCGATCCAACATTAATTCCTGCCATACTAAAAATAGCTTTGCAAACAAACTTGTTAGTAGCTTAGAATCGTAATAACAAGGTTCAGAATGGGAAAAGTTCGGAATGGATAAACCGGAATGACAAAGTTCGGAATAGAAAAGTGAGCAAGAAAAACTTGTATGTGAGTACAAGTATTTCAGTAACCTTGGCTCTGATACCAAATGTAAGAATGGTATAGAGTAAGAGGTTTCCAACCTCTGATACCAATTGTAGGATCGAAATATAATATGAGATGCTCAATATACAAGAGGGGGGTGAATTGTATACTTTAAAAATTCCTTTGGAACTTTTAAAGTTAGTTATGAATAACTAGAGTTTCCTTAAGAAAAGGAAAGGGCTAAGTTTAACAAAGTTAAACTAAGTAAATTCACAACACCTCTAACACCGAACTAAACATGGAAAGAGATTCCAAAAGTAGGTTCCGGAAATATGGTTCCGGAAATGGAAACTTAACAAAAGTTACAATATGAGATTATACCTTAAAGCGTATAGAATCTAAACTAATCAGAGTAAGGAAGTATAAGAAAGTTATACTTTCCTTGAGATACAAATTTCAGCGGAATAAAAACAAGTAGTAAAACTACTAGTAACAAGATAATAGTCTTTTATCCCAAAGAGAAGGGTATCCAACAACCTTGGATAAAGGTCCCTTGATTTATACTTTCAAGCAAGTCTGTCTTACCCACACCAGGGTAAGCCCTCGATACGAAGATCGGTGTCTCTGTCTTGCTATCCCCGCAAGCCCTCAACTTCAAGTTAGTTGGCAACCTCTGTCTTTCTCAGCAAGAAAGACCTCGATCTTTAAGGTAGTCGGCACCTCTGTCTTCCTATCCCCGGAAGCCCTCGAATGTAATCACCAACATTCGGAGTCGCACGGATCATTGAGAGTTAATAAGAGACTCTCTCTCTAGAAATCACTTCAACATCATGTAAGCACTTTTTCAACAATCGGCTTATGCATTAGCCATCAGCCCCGAGCTCTTTCAAATGAGCTCCTATTTATAGGTAAGGTCGGCTCCTTCTCCAACGGTCATATTTTTCTTAAAGTTCGGAGGGACCTGTACATGTGTCACTTAGACAATGGTTAGTTTATAACAAAATAGACGACATCGTTTTATAACAAAGTGAGTGTAACAGAATGTACGACATCGTTTTTAAACTCTAACAAAAAGGTTCGGAATGAATACATCGGAGTGAAGGTTCGGAGTGAATAAATTCAGAGTGTATAAAACAATGATAATCAGATTCTGTTTAATAGGTGAATTCGTAATGAGAATTCGGAATAGGAATTCGTCATCAGAAATCGTAATGAGAATTCATCATCAGAATTCGTAATGAGAATTAATCATCAGAATTCGTAATGAGAATTAATCATCAGAATTCGTAATGAGAATTCGGAATGAGATTTCTTCATTAGAATTCGTAATGGGAATTCTTCATTGGAATTCGTAATGAGATTTCGGAATGATATTTCTTCATTAGAATTCGTAACGAGAATTCTTCTTCAGAATTCGTAATGAGAATTCGGAATAGGATTTCCTCATTAGAATTCGTAACGAGAATTCTTCTTCAGAATTCGTAATGAGAATTCGGAATGGGATTTCCTCACTAGAATTCGTAACGAGAATTCTTCTTCAGAATTCGTAATGAGAATTCTTCTTCAGAATTCGTATCCTGAATCTGGAATAGAACTTAGTCAGAATTCATATCCGGAATTCGGAATGAAACTTCCTTATAGTTCTTGTCCAGAACCGAATCCTAAAACAGAATGCTTTTATATCAAAGTTTTAATGACTCCGAGAAAATGAATCCGAAACACATACTTAAGAAAAATATGGATGAAAATATAATAAGGATAATTTTTCTTATAAAAGCTATTTTCCTTAAGAAAGCAATTTTCCTTATAAAAGCAATTTTCCTTAAGAAAGCAATTTTCCTTAAAGATAAGGTGTTTGTGATTTTCAAAACAAGATGGAATGGAAAAGTCATAAGGAAAACCTTATTGACTCAACAAATGAATCAATAAAAAAGGATGTACACATAATAACAATCATACATATTAAATTGCATTCATTTTCATATATCAAGTAATTATATAATAAAAAATTGGTAACCCCTTGTTAAGTACTCCTATCCTAATACCTCTAGTTCAACTAAAAAAACAATCAACCCTCTGGGAAGTGCACACAGTCTAACCCCTGTGGTTCATCATTAGAAAAGACACTCTAAGGAAACACTCACTGTCAATTTCCACTTCTGGTCTCTTATAGGTAACTACTAGGAACTATGAGGAAGCAATCAATGTATAATTCCCCAAGTGGCACATATCGTGGAAACTGATTGAAATTTGAGGGGGAAAAAAGTCTACCCCCACCCTTATGGTCTAGAAATGTATTAGTAAACAGACACTCTATAGAAGACCTCAACGTCCATCCACCCTATGGTCTACTACACAAGATTCTCATGGCCCTGTTTAATTCATTCATGCACAATGATATGTGGTGGACTAGGTAAACCCCAAGATATACTTGGATAAACTATCTAACAACATATTATAACATGTCATATAATAATCAGTCAATCCTAATAATAATAGGTATAGGAATCAAAGCAGTATAACAGGCAAGCTAGACAAAATAGTCAAAACAAGAAAACACTGGAAAATACTCCATTGAATGGAAATGTTATCCTTATTCATAAAAAGTTAACATTTATCCCAAAAACCAAGGTATAACAAGTAATAATAGGGCTAATAACCATAAACATGCAATACCATTTTCATGGGCATTGGATAATTTTGTTCATAAAATTCAAAGACTCTCTATGAAAAGGTACAAACGACATACCATGACGTCTGGAGATCAATATATGTAAACCTTAGGCCATGAATGACCCCAGAACTATTTATATCTACAAAAACATTAAAATCATTCATCTGAGGATAAATCACTGGAGTGAAGAAAACAATAGATGAAGTTAAGGATGAATGCAGAACTCACCGATGTGATTCCATCACAATCGTCAGTGGTCTATTTGGATAACGGAGGGAGATTCGGGGGCTCTAAGATGATCAATGGCCTTACAGACACTCCTAGACGAAATAGGTCGAGATGAAGTGTGTTCTATCGGTCAGACGTGACCCTGGTTGGTTTGAATAAATAAGAAAGTACACGACGTTTATTTTTAAAACTACATGGTTTGTACATTCATTTTTTGGCTTCTGCTTTAGGCAGTCTCCATTTGACCACATAAGGTCATGTACTTGGCCATTACACAACCAATACATGTTATCCGGCAACAACCAGGTACGTGGCGTGTTCTCCAGAAATTTTCAGAAATTCCTGTTTTCCCCCAAAAACAACTCAAAAAGTAAAAAATACATTAAAATAAGATCCGAGTTCTTACACATTTTTCTAAGTATGAGAAATCATGAGTCTACCGCCAGTTATGTTTTTCTAGAAAAGGACCCAGACACTGTGACGAGACACCATGACAAGATACCATGATCCAGACACCGTGACCAAACACTGTGACCTATACACTGTGACCTGACGTCGTGACCATCCATATACTATGTCATGACACCATGATCAGACAATGCATCTATGCTACCGGTTCCTAATATCTATACAACATTTCCATAATGACATTCTCATCAATGAAAGGCAAAGAATGAGACAATGTTTCATGGACACACCATTCTAAGGAGACAACATTGCAAGGAAACACCATTTCATTGAGGTTCCATTTCAAAGTGACATTGTTTCCTAGAGACACTGTTTTTAGACAGAATGTGACACCGTTTGTTTATATGTTTTGATATTTTTCAATTTAATCAATATTATACATATTTGAAGCTTTTAAATGAACTTAAATAATTAATATGTCTTTTTATACATTTCACATGATGGTATGGGGTACGAGGTGCAGAATACATGCATCTTGTCATCTCCAACACATGCACTCCATGAAAAAAAAAACAGATGTGCGCCCCGAAATAAGAGCGAGTGTGATAATTATGAAGCAAGGTAGTTCTTGAGAAAAACGAACACATGCAACTCAATATATCTAAAAACAAAAAAAAAATTCATTAATCTAAAACGTTAAGATACCATTGATCAGAGTCAAGAAAATCTTCACAATACATACTCGACGAAGAACATGAGCCGAATCTGAACCAGAGAACCAGACATGAGATAATATGTTTCTCACAAGAGGGATAGATTCCAGAATCTTCATCATCCTATAATTTCAAACCCGCGTAGACTAATACTCAGAGTACATCTATCATTATCTCATCATTTTTCTTCTGGTGGGTATTGATTTTAGATTTCAAGTAGTGTGTGTATGTGTCTGTATAAAAACACACACTATCTCCTACATTAAACTGGGGGATAGAATATTTCCTTCTTATCACTTATTTTTACACTTTTCCATTCACATGAATAAGTGTGGAAGAGGTCTCTTTGTGACCTGATTGTTCATACCCACAAGAAAACTATGGAATAGGTCGTTTGACCTAGAAAGTCTTCAATACTGTTGTTTATACAAATCCAGGCTATGGATCAGGTTTATTAATATAAACTGCTTTGTGGAAGGTGATCACCAAGTGGAGTAGATTATGTCTCAGATTGTGACTGAACAACTTGTATAATATCCATTGTGTTGTTTAATATAGTTTAATCTATTTTACTATATAATTCAAAAATAACTAATATTGGTTTGATAGTAATTATTGGAATGAAGATGTATCTTTTTTTCCTTATTATATTAGCTTCAGAAGTAATATTAATAACCGATATTAAGATTATTGACAATTAGTCAATCTTCTGTGAAGTTAACTAAATAGTCAGACAATCATAATCGTATTACTCTGATTAGCTGGACTATATTTAAATTTTTTGGGTAACCTATTACAAATACTTTTAAAATATAATTTTTAATAAATACACAATTCACCGCCTCATGAGTACTCTACTATGACCTATATTTGGTATCAAATGAGTTTTTATTCCATTTAGGACACTGTTTCTACACTGTTTAACTGTGATTTTATTTGTTCATTAAATGTATATAAATTTCGGTTAATTCTAAATTTCTATCACTTTCAAAGTAGTTCATTATTATGGATAATATATTGGAAGGTTCTGCAACAGTCACACCACTATTATTTAATGAAACCAATTATTCCCAATGGAAAATCAAAATGAAAATGGATTTATAATGTTTGCATTTAGTAATTTTATCTTCAATTATAGATGAGTATAAGAGACTTGCTACTTATTCAATCAATTGGGATGAACCAAACAAGACTACATTAAATAAAAATTGAAAAGCCATGAATTATTTATATTTCTCCTTAGGGGATGATGAATTTATCATATTTTATGCTTGTAATATGACACACGAAATTTGGGACACATTTTCAGTTTCAAATGATGGAAAATAAAATGTCAACGAAATGATATTTAATACATATACAATTAAATATAATAACTTTTAAATGAATCATGATGAGCCTATATCTGACATGTATCTTAGGTTCAATGAAATTATCAACATAATGGATTCTCACGGAATTGCAGTTACTACCAAAGAACTAATTATGAGGATTATTAGATACCTACCTGATAGTTGGAGAGGAACCTCATTCTCAATTAGAGAGTCACGTGACATCAAAAAGTTACCAGAAAATGAACTCATTGGGAAACTAATGATGTATGAAGAGGAGTTAAAATTAATCAAGGAAGAAGAGGATGAACCCATATAAATCTTTTTCATTCAAAACCACATCTTCTAAACACAAAAAAAGGAAAATTGGAATATTTTATTGAGCGTTCTAGAAGTGAACAATCATTGCCGGACAATGAATATAATATGGATCAATTATCTTTACGCACTATGAGATTTTACATGAAGAATAAATTTTTCATAAATCCTATATTCATGGAATGATTGTATCAAATGGGTACATGGATGAAAGATTGGAAAAGAAGTGAATAGTCTGATGTGATAGTCTTCTTTGAGTGTGAATTAAAGGGACATATAAAGGGTGACTGCCTAAGCTCAAGTAAAAATTGAATTATGAGTTCAATGATAGAATGTATTAAATGGAAATGATTGCAAGATAGAGTTCATCTGTGGATAGTTCAAGAGACTAAGAATCTTCACATGATGAACATGATAATAAATCCAATATTTGTTTTATGAAAAACCCATCTGAGGTAACACTAGAATCTCTTGTAAACAATTCATATTATTATGGATATGATGGTGACTATGTAAATATTTCTAATGATTAATTTTTTTAATATTGTAATATGCTAGAAGAGACATGTAATGAACTAAATGATAAATATAAACCATTAATGAATCAACATTCTCTTACCTAAACTATTAAAACTGATGTTACTGTAGAAATGGAGAAAAGTGATCTATTAGTCAAAGAAAACAATGAACTAAAGAAATATAATGTGTAACTGAAACAAGATCATGAAAGGTTTAATAATTATAGAGGCAATTTGTTAAATATTATAGGTGAAAATATTTCTTTAAAATATATTGTGGGTATTGTCTCTTGACTTGGTAAAATAAATTTTGGATGAACTAATATCGTTTCTATGTCTAGAACATATAACATTACTTCTAGTTCTAGAGAACTTTTATCTAGATCATGTTATGATAAACTCTCTAATGTTTCATGTTATTTTCTGACCAAATATTGTTTATTTTTCCAGAACATTACATAATTATTATAGGAATCCTATTAGGAATATGTGTGTTGTTAAAGCACTAGTCATTAATATTACCAGACCCAAACAAGTATGGCTACAAAAATCAGTTTTTATTTGACTATTTAGTAGAAAATATATTGAAAGAACTCCTGTAGAATCTTTTGGTACATAGAAATTTGATTTTCAGGACAAATGAGAAGAGACTATTCGTGCTTCAAGAATTATATAAAAATCGACAGTGTACATGTCACCTTTGGTGACAATGCCAATGGAAAGTTCACTGGCCTTGGTAAAATCTATTAGTCTAACTCAGTTTTAATTTTAAAGTAGATTTTCATTATGGATTGAAATATATTCTTCTTAGTATTTCATAACTATTTGATGATAGATTACATTTTAAATATTAATATGAATCTTTCAAGGTTTTCAATTAAAAAAATAAATTACTATTTTCAGCATTTAGAAAATAAAATGAATATTTTGTCAATAGAGATTCTTTATTTCCTAAAAATACATATGTTTATGTGTATTTCAAGAAGATTTTGGGAATTGGAATAGGATACATGGAAATTGTAATACTCACTCTCTTTGAAAGATAACTAGAAATGTATTTTTAAAATACCTAGCCAGACTGGAGTTTGAAAATTATAAAGTGTGTAATTCTCGTCAAAAGGAAAAGCCACACCAAATTTCTTTCAAACCAAAGAAATAAGTATCAACTTATCAACCTATAAAATTGTTTCACATCGATTTGTTTGGAACATCTATGTTTTATTGTTTAAATGGGAAGAACTATGTTGATGTCCTTGTAGATTATTTTTCTAGATACACATGGACTTCCTTTTTGGGTCACAAAAGAGAAGCCTTCTTTCATTTTACCAAATATTCCAAAACTGTAGAAAATATCATTGGTCTTAGAATTAAATCCTTACGTAGTGATCATGACCGTGAGATTGAAAATCAATATTTTGAGTCATTTTTCTCACATAATATCTATAGTCATAATTTCTCTTCTCAAAGAACACTTCAACAGAAGGGAGTGGTAGAGTGAAGAAATAAAACCATGCAAGAGATTTCTAGAACCATTTTTAGTGAATATGACTTACCTATTTATAATTTGATTGAAGTTATAAATACTATGTGCTCTATTATCAATAGAGTGTTGATTCTACTTATTCTTAAAATAAATCAATATGATTTATAGAATAATGAAAAAAAAGTAAGCTACTTCAGTTTTTTTGGTTGAAAAACCTATATACATAATATTAAGGAAAATATTCACAAATTTTCATCAAATAGTGGGGAATGAATCTTTCTAGTATATTCATTCTCTAGTAATTAATATCAACTGTTTACCAAAGTAACATAATGTGTCAAAGAATCTGTCCATGTCCAATTTGATGAAATAGATCCATATGAGGCTAAATCCACTATAGATATCCTAGAGGATGATGTATTAAAATATGTACACTAATTCAAATTCCTCTAACCATCTTGTTAAAATTTTTGGAAAACCGTACAATGATTTAAATTTATTAAATTAATGTCACAATGATCCTGACCCTTTTGAAGAACATAAAATCATTAGCCATTCCTTTTTTAGAGTTGTATAAACTCTTAAGAATCATCATTTAGTTACTATTCTGGGTGACATAGATAAAGAAACTAATACTAGATATTCTATTAGAAATATTGTTGAACATCAAGTCATCTGGTCACAAAATGAACCTAAAACATTAATGATTTTATTAATGATGAATTGTGGGTGATGGCTATGCAAGAAGAGCTTATATGAGTTTGAATGGAACAGTGTTTGGAAACATGTTGATATACGTAAATAAAAATTTACCATAGGAACTAAATGGGTGTTTATAACCAAGGTAGATAAATCAGATAATATAGATAGAAATTAGGCAATAGCAGTAGCACAAGGCTACAGTTAAGAAGAAATAATTGACTATGAAGAGACCATTGCACCAGCAGCTAGATTTGAATCCATCCAAATTATTATTGATTATGTTGTACATCTTAATTTGAAAATACATCAATTGGATATTAAATTTACATTCCTAATTAGGTGTATAGTTGAAGATGTTTGTGTTGAGAGACCCCTTGGTTTTATAAATCCTCATTTTTGAAATAAAATTTTTATATTATCAAAAGAATTATATGGTTCAAAATAATCACCAAGGGCTTGGTATGATAGACTGAATAATTTTATTATTTTCAATGGTTTTACCAAAGGAATAGATGATCCAACACTTTTTATAATATGAATTTCTAGTAAATATTAATCATTTCAAATTTATTAAGATGACATTATATTTGGATCATCAAAAAGTTTGTTATGTATTGAATTTTATAAAATGATTCAAAATGATTTTGAAATGTGTTTAAGGGGTGAACTGATATTCATTCTTGTATTTCAAATTTTTTAAAATAAAGATGGTATTATTTTAAATAATTGAAAATATACTACTTATCTTCTAAAATGTTTTGGATTGGATAGCAGTAAAAGTAGTTTCATACCAATGAGGACTACATGTATGTTGGTTCTTGAGGAAGATAGAAAATATGTTGATCAAACCACTTTCAAAGGAATGATTGCAAGGTTACCCTACTTAACTGCTAGGTGACTCGACATTATGTTTACTATGTGTATTTTTTCATGTATTCAATAAAACCATATGGAATATAATTTAAATACTCTTAAGATAATTTTAAAATACCTCAATCATACACCCAATCTAGGACTGTTCTACCCCGGAGGGAAATCATTTTTGTTAGTTAGTTATTATGATGATGTCTTCAGTGTTTGTATGTTATATATAAAATGAACCTTTGGAACATTTCACTTTTTAATCAAGTCACTAGTATCATGGTGTAGTATGATAAAAAAATTGCATTATCTACTACAGATGTTGAATGCATTGCTGCTGGTAGTTGTTGAGCACAAATTGTGTTGATGAAACAAACATTACTAGATTATTCTTATCAATTCATGCATGTCCCTATAAATTTTGAAAATATAAATTCTATTAAAATCTCAAAAAATATTATTTCATAGTATAGGACTAAACATATTGATGTTATACATCACCTTTATAGAGATCATTATCAAAACAGTGGTATAACTTTTGAATTCATTGGAACTGATATCAGTTTTCTCATATACTCACCAATGAATTTAATGTTGAAATAATAGATTAAATCGTACATGAATTTGGAATGATATATCTTAAGTAGTATGTATATTTTATCACAAAATATTGTTTGATAGTTTATAGTTTCACAAGTCACTATCTTAAGATTACTATCTAACTCTAGCAGTTATACACTTTTACTATTTGAAAAGTTGTTTTTTCATGTATATAGTCTCCAAGATTATATATCCCTATTAAAGTATTAATTTCTCAAACAACGTGGTCGAACTGTTTAGAAATTACATACTAATTTCCTCACTATGAAAGCCTGTTATGATCTTACCGTGATAGCCAGTTACGGTCTCACCGTTAATGCTAGTTCTGGTCTCCGCTTGAAAGTCAGTTACAGTCTCACAATAATGAGGCTTTATTATTTAATTTAGATATTATATCCAACATCATAGTAATTTATGTTTACATTCCCATGATTTATATTTTGTGATTCATGGTATCCGTAATTGATAAAAATGAATGAAGTATCACTCCTTTCATCAACCGAGCACTCTTCTCTCAAACCATAATCTGTATTTCATCTTTTTTTTCTCAAAAATTTGTTGAAATCGAAGAATGAAACCCCCATCCTCATCAATACCTGAGAAGCGCTATTTAAATAAGAAGATACAAATATTTCCAATGTTTTGATTTGAAGGACTTTTAAATCCGAACCTAGTGAATAGAGTAGTCATTCATGAAAATGAAATTTTCCCTAAGTTGTTGATGTCAAGTAAGTCCTTGTTATTGAATGTTATAAAGGAGAAAAGGGGGATAGATTGGTTGAAAAAGGAGGATAGACAGAATTACCAATTTCTAGTTGCACAGCTGTAATGGTTATTTTAATATTATTTTGATAAGGAAAATGAATTTTTTGCGGGAGGCTAGATAAATATCTAGAGATCTACCTTTTCTTTAAGGTTACGGTCTGCATACCTAAGGATACCTCATGTGGGTTTTTGTGAGGCCTACCAAAGAGGTCATCCTCCTCCATGAGAGATATTTCTTTGGAATAAGCATTGAGAATATAAATAGATATGGAACGATGAAAATAGCCATATATGATGATCTAGATGGTGAAACCGGACTTATGTTTAAATTTTTTGAGAATCTGATAAGCCCCATAAATGTTGTTTTTGCTAAAATAAAGTATCAGTATGTATTCTTGATAAATCACATGAATAATTTATAGATTATTAACCAATGAAAATATGTTATACTCTATATGTGTGAGTAGATAAAGACAAACTCTATGTCAACCATTATGTTCTACGCAAGATTAATCTTAGTATTATATCATGCTAAATGGTTGTTTGGACAAAATGAAGAAGTGATTAAAGAATATGAATTTTTTCTTTCCAAAGTTATAGTTAATATAATAAAAATCAGTTGGAATCCAAGGAGAAATGTATGGGTAGAAGATAATGACAGGGTTAATGAAACGTTCAATCCATTGGATAACTCTTCAAAACACAAAGAAATTTATGATACTTTTTTGGAACCAGATGAAATTGTTCGGTATTTCGGTGAGGAGGAAGAGGAAGAGTTTGTATTACCTATAGGGGAAATAGTTATGGATGAAAACAATATTCAACCTGTACTCTAATACATATCTTAGTAGGAAATGCATGTTCATGAAGAAGTTGGGGATCTGGAAGAACAACCTGTTTCTAAAAAATAATATGTGGCTAAGGTAAGTCAAAAGGATATTATAGAAGAGAATATGGACAGATATCATTCTATTGTGTAAGAATATAATTATGAGGAAAATTTGGAGGAACTAGATACTCATAAAATTATCACATCTATTGATGAGTGAATGGAGAAATAATTTCAGTTGGCTAGAAAGTAAATGGGTGAGGCTATTTGGGATGAAATCTTGGAAATAGATCAAGGATCTAAATCTATTAGTCCTGATAATTATGCACCTATTTAGGGGGAGTATCCCCCAGTATAGAATGTGTTGAAGTTCCTAATACAGTTAATACAAGATCAATGGATACATGGTATAAATTTTCTATTTATGTTTATGTTATTGTCTCCTAGGAAGCCACAGTTAAAGGGATTGATCAGTCTAATATGTTTCAATTGAAACCATTATCTTCTCTTTGTATTATAGCTGCAATGGAACATAAGACATTTTCATCAACTATTCATGAACCATAACAAGAATCTTCAAACATGGTGAGTAGGGATGAATTGAACACTTTTGGATGTACAAACATTTCTAGTGTTGAAAAGCTCATGAATACCCAACCGTCTCCTATAACAAATTTTAGTGAAAAAAATGTTGTCCTCTTGTTGGAAATGATCATATTGAATATTAATCCAATACTGATTCCAAAAATTCAAGAGAATAGAATTGATAACAAAGAGTTAAGTGATGAGGTGAAGAATATCAGTGTTATGGTTGATGATATGCAGAGAGTTCTGAAATGAATTCCAAAAATTGATTCTTATCCAGTTGAGGATATTGGTAGTCAGATTCCACCGATATTTTCCTCCCTAATTCAACCAAATCTATCCTTGGATGAAAAATTGTTGTAATTAAATAATAAAATTGTTCAAGATATGTGATTTTTGGTTATTTTTCTTAAAATTTTGATTGATGAGTATAAGGGCTCAATCCAAAAATTCTTAAAACAATCAAAGTCCCATACTTCAGCAAATATAGCTTCTGATACATCTGGACAATCCTATCAACCTTCCATGGATAGTGATCTACTCAAAACTTTTGTTTTATATGATCTAAAATCTATACATAGTGGATTTGAAAGAGTCTCTATCTGAGGTTGTCATTAATAGTTACATTGTTCTTGATTTGGTGAGAATTCATTCCAAAATAGAAAATGCTTCTAAGGATGAGATTAATGAGAAGTTTTAATTCTACATCAATAGATTCTTTTGAAAGCATGACATGAAAAACCACTTTGAGTACCATGTAGAGATTCTGAGAATCCCCCATGTCTCTAAAGCTTTCAAAACTCAAGTTCAAAAACTTCTGGATTTCACTTCCTTGTTAGGCCAGTTCATGGAGAATATGGATGACTTTAAGAAACCAATGTAGTATAGTTGTGAGATTATTACTAACTTTATCGATCTTTTGAGGCCTTATCTTCATGTAGAGAGTAATGTTATTATGTCTCATGTAGCTTCACCCTTAAGACTTGGTTTTCCTACCCTCTCAGCCAATTCCCCTGCCTCAACTTCTATGTATGTCTCTTAGGCTTTGAGTCATATCAGACCTGTTATCCATACCAAAAATTGCCTAGGTCTTCCTCCAAAACTGCCATGTCACCTTAAGTATTGATGGAATCCCTATACCTTCACTTTTAATGGAGTTACATTTTTCTACCACATCAACCTCTTATCATATCCCTTTTAGCGATGTTGCTTCAAAGGGCAAAGAGAGGATGACTAGAGATAAAGAAAAATGAACACTATCTTTTTATAAGGATGATTTTTGTATTTATTTTTTACTATTTGTAATGACACATTGTATCCATTTAATACATTTTTCTCTACTATAATCTAATATTTTATTTAAATTTGTATTCTTTTTTATAACCACATATGGGGATAGATGTGAACACTGAGAGATATGAACACAAAAAAAAGTCATGAAACATTCAATAACAATAGATATGTCACTCACATGAATTGTGATCATAAAAATGGTGATATTGTTGGACTCCCCTTGTGTTAACCATGTTTTAATTATCACAAATCCTATACATTCTATAAAACTTATTAATCCAATATTATCCCTCTCAAATCATGTGTACAGATGATTATATTCTTTATGAATTAAATAATAATTTTAAGCAATTTTTAGTTTGTGTAATAATGTGTTTCCTTGATTAATGATCAGGTCTAATATGTTATATGAATATAAATATTTATGTATAAGTATATACATTAGGATATTTCTGAGAAACATTGAGTCTTCCACCGGTTATGTATTTCTAGAAAAGGACCCAAACACCGTGTCCAGACACTATGAACACACACTGGGACCCAGACACCGTGAGCAGACACTATGACCTAGACACCTTGACCAAACACCATGAACCAGACACCGAGACTCAGCATCATGACCATCCAGACATAGTGACCAGACACAGTGACAAGACACCATTATTAGACACCACATATGTGCCACCAGTTCTCGATCTCTATACAACTATACCAAAATAAATGACTCATCACTCAAATGAAAATAAGGAGAGACCTTTTCATGGAAACATTTTTTCAAGGAGACACCATTTTAAAGAGACACCATTTCAAGGATAAATTGTTTCATGTTTACACTATTAAAAGGAGACACTGTTTGATGGAGACACTGTTTCCAGATAGACTGGGAAACCATTTCTTAATTTGTTTTTTCATTTTTCCAAATAATCTCTAATGGTCATATTTGATTCTTTTAAATTCACTGACATAAATAATATTTCATTGTATACATATCACCATAGAGTAGAAGGTAAGAGGTGCAGAATACATGCATCTTGTCGGCTACAACACTTGCACTCCATGAATAAAAGAGCTGTGTTTCCTAGAATGAAGAGAGAGCACAATAACGAAGAAGAGTGAGGATTTGTGAGAAAAACTAACATATGTTACACAATACATATGAAGAACATGCAAATAATTATTTAATCCAAAATGATGAGATACCATTAATCAGATTTGATAACATCTTCGCAATAAATACTCCACGAACAACACAAGCCAAATCTAAACCCGAGCACCAGACTTGCGATACTCTGTTTCCCATAAAGGGACTTGATTCATACATCTGCTAAATCCTAGAAGTCTTGAGCTGCATACACTAACACTCAGATCACTTATATCCTTATCTAATCATTTTTTCTTTGTTGTGTATTGATTATAGCTTTCTTGTAGTTTATATGTGTGTCTGTATAAAAACATGCATTTTCTTCGGCAATAAAATGAGGGATATATGCTATCGTTCCCCTAAAATAGTTTTACACTTGTTTATTCCCATGGATAAGTGAGTAAGAGGTCCCTTAGTGACCAAATAGATCATACACATGAAGAACTGTGGAAGAGGTCGGGTGACCTGGACAGTATTGTGTACTGTTGTTTAAAAAGATCTAGTGTGTGGATCAAGCATTTTAATATAAACTGTTTGGTGGAAGGTGATCACCTAGTGGAGTGGATTAGGTCTCATCTTGGGACTGAACCATGTTTTTTATCTGCTATGTTGTTGAATTTATTTTACTCTTTTTTACTGTATAATTCAGAAATCATTAAATTTTCTTTGATAGATAGTCATGGAATGATGTTATAATCGTTTTCGTTATTATAATATCTTTAAAAGTAATATTAATAACTAATATTAATATTATTGAGAATTAATAAATCTTTTGAGAATATATTTAAACAGTAAAACATTTATAATCGTATTACAGTGATTAATTTGGATGTATTTAAATTTATTGGGGATCCTTTAAAAAATATTTTTAAAATAGAAATTTTTAATATAAATTCAATTAAACACGCTCTTGAGTACTCTACTCTAAGCAACGAAATCAATATGCCAAAAATTGTTCACATATCCCACAAAACACCATGAAACCTATTTAAAAAATGTATTTTCTAACTATATGTATAAAACTAAAATTTCATTGAATAGTGTTTCAAAAAAAATCTAAATTACACTTAATAAATTAAATTATACATGACCTAAGATAGAACCAATTAAAAATAATCACTTAACAATATTATTGTTTTAAATCCACTTCCAAACCAATCAACCCATTTCATAAATCAATTGAAATTAAAAAACTAGCATAAATATTCTATTAAGATTATAACCCCATTATTCCTCAAAAAATGTAAAAACTAAATGATTTAATCAAAAACCCTTTTATAAGTCATCAAAAAATAAATAAATAATTTTAGAAAACAAAAAATCATAAAAAAAATTTTAAATTTATATAAAACCACATCAATGTCACCCAAAAAATGATTTTTTAAAACATCTATCCAAAAATCTCAGAAAAATATTTCTTGAAAACATTACCAGAAAAATATATAGATATACCACTACATAATTATATAAAATCTGAATTAAAAATTTTAATTCAAAAAAAATATATTGAATTAACCACTATAAAATAATATAAAAAAATATTTACATAAATATCAATTTTAAACTATATATATATAACAAATCCAATTATAAAATCAACTAACCAACATTATGAAAAGGTTGCATGTATTTCATAATAATCAAACACCCTAGCCCATATATATAAACAACGAAAATCAATCTTAAATTCATCATTCATTAATTTGAACACAATCAATTCAAAAAAATCAATTTGAAAATTAAAAATTTAACAACTCCATCATTTGTTTTTGTTTTTAATATATTGAAAGGAAAGCATAATTATTGAATAATAATAACTATTTCAAAAAAATATATAACAATACACTATCCTAAGAAACGGCATCCCAAAAAAATTAATAATCAAGTATATAAAAAAAAGAAATCAAACTGTATACATTTAATAAAATATTAATGTAATTATTAGTATTCCCATTTAATATTTATACATTTCCAATATGGAATGAAAAAACAAATCCAAATGAAAATTCCTCTATAAAAACCTATATAAAAAATAAAATTATATAAAATTATCTTTATGAAAAAAAATTATGTAACTAATAGGTAAATGAATTGAAATGAAATTCAATGGAACTTATTCGAACTAATCATCAAGAATTTTATTATACATTACATATATCATTTATTTCTATAACACTTGAATCATTCTAAACTATAAAAAATGTAATCATCACACCTATTTGGCTCCATTACATAAAATATTCAAAATACATGTCGTGATTAATATCATAACCATCATATTGAAATAGGATCTTTTCCAATTTATTCATTACAAATATTAATAGATTGAATTACAAAATTAAATATATATTTTATAAATTATAATCATAAATTGAGATACAAAAATTGAAATATATATAAATATTCACATCTATAATAAAAATCAATTATCAAATTTTATTACATATAAGAAATATATAGAAATCATCAAATGAAAAAATAAGATAAATTCTATTAATTTTAATTAATTCTTGATAGTATTAATGAACAAATGAAATTAATAAAACACGAAAAACTTAATAATCATTAAAATTAAATAGATGATATCATTTAAATTTTGAAATATAGTCTTTAATGGTAAAAAATCACAAAATAATTAAACCAAATGATGTTTTAATGATGTTTAACCAAAATCATTGATAACTTTGTTGAAAATATAGTGTTTTTTCAAATAATTTAAATCCATTAACAATTAAACCACTAAAATAATTTCCATATAACTTATTATATTGAACGCATATTAATAGAAAAATAATAATAATATGAAATATTTATCACAATAAAAAACCAAAAGAATAATTATAATGTACCAATAAATCACTAAGAAAATATCAATATTTATCAAAATATAATTGAAAAAACATCGTTATTGGATTAACAATAAATAACCAAATATAAAACAAATTTAATTTTACCAAAATTATTTAGTCAACCAAAAATTTTTTCTTTTGAAAAAGTGATCAAAAAATAACATTATATGACCTAAAACTAAATGAGAATTAATATTTCCATAATAATTATAAAAAAATTAAACTCGATAATGTGTTTACATACTATATTAAACCTCAATCATCACAAATAACATGACATTCTTCCACAAGTAGTGTGATAATGCATTTTTATATTTTATTTATCGTGGTCTGATGATCATATGGCATCATATCTCTACCACACCTACCAATAACATTATGATATCATTTTAACATATGTATACACTATCTACCACATCCAGTTCTATGTATTCAAGGTTAGAACATTAGATAATAGTTTCTCCCATACAAACTACAATTAATTATCATGCTCCAAAATTATCATTTAATTTATATGTGATATGGTTGGATTAGATTTATTTTTTCCTAAAAAACAATTCCTTCCAAGACATAGTATAATGATAGAATGGGGTGAGTTCCATGATCATTAAATTAGATAGAAAGAACTAAGACTTTAAACCCTTTGTGTAGGAGTCCTAACTAGTTGATTGGTTTTAGAAATGAAAAAAATTTATGGGATTTGAGATTAAGATTACTATGATAGTATGGATCAGGATCAATTTCAAAGGTTAATAAAAAAGGGTAATAATTATCCCAAATTGTTATGGTCCTATGGTTTATGTGGAAAATCAAGAAAAAGACACTACTAGAATAGGGTTAGAAAACTAGATCTATTTAAGGGTAAAATATTCCATGATTATAAGTTTTCTAAAACATAGATGCATTATGTCTATCGGCTAAAAAAGGATGTATCATATGCAACTGGTCGTAAGCTATTTTACTCCAATTATGTAACCTTCATTCATTCAAACATCCAATGGTCATGGTTACTGAAAATAATTAGATAAAAATTATTATTTTACTAGATAACTATCTTTTGGGTTATCATGTTAATAATTAATGATTCTTTAAAATAAAACACCCCTAATCTAAACCCCTACCCTATTTTATGAAGACACTAATGGTAGAATTGATCCAAAGTGGGTGAATAATAAAAAACATGTCGATTTTACCACTAACAATTGAGATTAAAAAATCGAACATCATGCATTCAAGAATAACTATTTTATAACATCCATCCCTCACATATTCAAACTAACACTTTTCTGAAATGAGAACATATAATAACACAATAAGGTTTTGTCATCAATTGGTGATTGATATAGAGAACACACTTAACTCCACATAGTGATGTTAAAAATTAATGAAAAATAAATGGTTCTTTAATAGATGTGAAACAATAAAAGTAATGGATGAATGTTTAGTTGAGAGTGATTAACTAATAAATAATCTGAGAAAATTGATATAATCATTGGATAAGAAGAATAGTTATCGAAACATATATATATTTTATGCCTATTGAATTTATATAACAGTGATATTAAGTGGCATGTAATTATTTTCTACCTCAGTTAATTTTGATTCATTATTTTCTCCCCAAATAATGAATCCATCCAACATTCAGGTAGAATATTGTTTTGTATCTTTAATATATGGAGTCTGACTCATTTCCTGACACTTCATTCGTTCTATATCATCAAATCAAGAATTGAAAGTAAAGAATTGCGCGATGTGTATTTCTGAATCCCGAAATGCAATAACTTCATGTCTTGTAATTATTTTAAGACTTGATTCACAAATTTAATATGTTGTTCAAGATGATTATATGTCATATAAAATAGTTTCAAAATCTACAATGAACATTTGTGTCCTTTTCTCTAGGATTTCCACTGAATCCATCAAAACCAATTTCTATAAACCATTAAAACATATTAGGTGCATTATCGAGTAAAACAAGGAAAATATTTAATGAACGGGTAGAATAATGTATATAAAATTTTAGAATATGAAATTCACCCACACATGAAATATTAATTTTCTTCATGAAAAACACATCTCAATACGGATTTCAAAATGTAGGAAATTTTTAAAACAGGAAACATTAATTATATCCAAGAAATTAAAATAATGTGTATGTAGAAAAATTCAGTCCCCAAAATAATCCGTATATAGAAAATCAATCTAGAATCATAGTTAAGATCCTTAAATAATTTCTTAGTACTTTAGATACAATATCTTAATTGTTACCCAAATCCTGTACCCAAATTCACTTTACCTCATAATTAATTTAATCTCATCACTCTGGGTAGAATTAATCTACTATTATGCTCAGACACAGAATATATGTTCATAACCATATGCATTCCGTTTTTATATCATGTCAACTTCATAATTAAAATCACAAAATTAATAGTGAGGGATTCTGTAAAAAGGATAAAATGACTATAAGGATATAAGAATGTGGGTATATAGTGAAAAAATTATATAGAAATGTATTGTATGATTTGATGTATAACACATAAATTTCATAAAAAACATAATAAAATAACACCTCATTAAATAAATTGTGTTTATTCCTCTAGAGTCTCAATATGTATCCATGAATATATTAATTGAATGCATAATGTATCCTATTGTGTTATTATTTTTTTCTTGTTTTTCTCTTTTAAAATTCATGTCTAAGAAAGATCTCACATCCTTCCCCTATCCACATATGATCCTTCAGAGGATTCATCCGTCTCGAAGAAGTGTTTTTTGACTATTATAACACAAAAAACAATAATATTTTTCTTTTTATTTCAAAATATTATATGGAATGAGATTAGAATAAAATACTAAAAATTATGCATTTAACAAAATCAAATAGTCTATTATGAATTACAGTATATCTTCTCACTATAATTAACCCATTTCCACTAGCTGAAAAACATCCCCCACATTTGGTCAATTTGAAATCATACATAATATAGAGAGCATGGGGGAAGGGACATTCTTCTGGGAATAACATCAACATATTAAGTTATTTCATGTAAACTACATGGTAGATGGTTAAAAATGTAAGGTGGGTCTCAGAAATATGCGTCTCAACAAATATTTTCTCATTCAAATTAAACTCTTATTTCATCAGTTATATCCACCATGAGATCTTAATTAATGTTCTAATTGGTCGACATGTCCTAGGTTTCACTCATGACATATTATTAAAAAATAATATCCTATCATAGTCTTAATATCGTCTAGCATATGGGGTTAAATATATAAAAATTAAAATCATTCAAAATATAAAATTCGGTATTAAGTGAATTAAAATAAATTTTCAAAATATATAATTTGAATTAAATTTCTAAACATGAAAATATTTATAAAAATAATAAAATGATTAAAAATAGGGATTCAAAATAATTTCCTACTTAACTATTTATTTTTAAAAATTATTGTAATGAGTTTCATGTTTAAAGAAAGCATTGAATGAAAAATGACTCCTAGTTAAATGGAAGCTAGAAAACAACCTTGTGAATCGATATTAAAACCCATGAAAAACTCCCCCACACATAATATGTGACATATATCTATCATTCTTTGAATGTGTCATCATAGGGGTTTGGAAAAGTATGTGTATATTGTGGAAGTATAAATTTTTAAAATTTAATTATAAGTAATAGTGAGGTTCGTATAATGAGTGTAATTCCATGGGGAAACTTTATTTTTTTTTAATTTGGGCTACCATCTAAATTGTTTAGAAATAAAAAAAAAATCCCTTCATAAAACACTAGTCTAAAAAGTTGAAATAATTTGTAATAAGTACAATAGGATGGTGCACATATTTAATAGTAAAGAATGTATTTTTATCAAAAAGCAGTCTTGTGTATATATAAAAAATCAATTTGGATGCTAACTAAAATATGAAATCGAAATATGTATGAAAAAGAATAACATTATAAGTAAAAAAATGATGAGGTTAAATGAAAAATAGGTTTCCTATCATAGTGTGATAACAATGAAATCATCATCCAGATAGATTGACTAGAGTATCTATTAGTATTGTCCCTCAGTTCAGATCTCCTTTGTCTTCTACAACTACTTGGGGTTTCACCCTATAAATATTATAGTATTTTACTGAATTAGTCACCATATGATCATACCAAAAATGAATATAGTTTATTAAGAAAGGTATATGTTATTTTGGAAGTGATGAATGTGGAGGATGGATCTCTACTGATGGATCCTGAAGTTATCCCTCCACATCAACAAGATGGTGAGTCATATGTAGATCAACGAAATATGTTTGTGTCATAGGTGCATCCATGACCATAGAAGAATCATTTGATAAATACGTGCATACTATAATAGTGTAATGAAATAAAAAATAAGACATGTAAACAAATAAAAAATAGTATCAGTTATATATATTATGTGTAATGATACATGAATGAATGAGAATAAAGATAGTAAAAAAAATGAACCATGTCAAAACAAAAAAATTTGGGAGGGGACTACGGTAGATTATTAAAAAGAATAATTTTAATGTATCCCATATAATGTACACTCCCTAATAGATTATGGTTGAAACTACCCAACCTGGTCAATGTATGTAATATTAGAATGGTTGTCTTATTAGGTGTGGAAGGTGGTTCCTTAATTCTACAAGGTATCACATTGGTTGGTGGTGGGGAGGTACTAATCCATTTTGTGGTCATGGATCTTGAAGTTGGATCAATGAATGGCACCTCTGTTTATTGGGTGACTACTTGTATGTTTCCCCTCTAGGTCTACTCTTCCATATTCTACTATTTTGTTGTAGGGTATGTCATCTCTAATGGTAATTCAGATACGGATACGATTAGGACAGGGGTGGTAGATGATGAACTGCTCGCTGGGGTAGGTGTTCACTGAGAAGCTTTCTAGGATAGTGGTGTAAGGGTTATGATATGAGAGGACAAAACAAAAGATATATTATTGTACATGGAGATTTGATGTTTATTTTTCTAGGATTTAGGGGTACATAACCATGTGATTTCTGGGATATGAAGGGTTCAGTGGAGATTTAATGTATTTTTTTGTGGAACTTGAATGAAAATAGTTGGGGTTTGGGGTGGAAATTGAGAATGTTGGGGTTAGTCCAGAAGTTGCAGTTTAGGATTGTGTAGGTTCAAATACATGATCATTTAGAGCCTATTTATTAGCCTCAAAGGATCATATTTTCCACTTGTATGTGTCACCATCATTGGTGAGCAGCTACATCTTATCCTATAGTATGAAGTCAATAGACTCTGTATAGACGATGTATGGTAGCATAAGATGAGGAAGAAAATACTTGTGGTGTGGGAGGTTTGTTAAATATTCATCACATTACTGATAAGAGAACAGTATACATGATTATGGGATCCGTTGGAGTATTTATCATAGTATACATGCTCATCATTTAGGAGGCACAATTATGTGTATGCAGGTGAACATGAATTAGCATAGAAGAATAATGGGGGGTGTTGAGTGGGGTTCAACGGAAAATGGGGGAGATTGTGAGTCATGAACCCTAGTTTCATGTCATAAATATATCACTGAAATACATGAAAATAAATAAGGTTTCATGATGTGTAATTTGAAATTTATTTAAATTCAAGAAATGAAAATATGTGTCAGGAATTATGGTTAGACAATGTGTTGTTTCTTTTTATATTTAAATTGGATGAGACCATAGTCTATTTCTCCTAATATTTTCCAAGACATCCAAAATTACATTTAATCATGACATATCCAAAGGAAAACTATAGCGTATTTCATTATAGTCGGTGCATCTCTTAACATTATGAGATGGAATATTTAATGCTCTGATAAATTTAAAGATGATGACAAACCCCTTCTGGAGGTGTTGTTGATTTATTTTCAATCATTGACCATTGACCATGAATGGTGGTCCATCTTCATTTTCAATATAAATTTTCTTTTGAGGAAATACGTTTACATCCACAAAGTGTCTGGACCATCTATATTTCAGATTCCCAAATAACAATTTTAAAATTAGTTGAACAATATGACATTATATCATGGGGAAAATGTGTCTCCTACTGAGTTGATTATTCCCTTTATTTTTTTCCCTATTTATGTTAAAATATTCAACAAAATAAATTCTTGTTTTTTCTAATTCATCAAATTATAGAATCATAGTTCCCAATATTTTTGAACATTCTGAATGAGACTCTTTATTTCCTAATATGAGTGGTTCTCTAATTCTACTAGAAAATGGCATGGCATTAAATATATGAACCAGAAGTTAGTAGTTCAAAAGGGTGTTTTTTATACTGTGAGGTATGCCTATTGGGTAATATATAATATCATATTCCAATCCATTTGAATCGGGTTCACAGTCTTCCCCATGATTTTCTTGATTTATTTGTTTAACAATTTAGCATGTCGCTTGTTTTCTGATACTAGGTATTTCAGGGATTACACATGATTCAATATTTTTCGAATAGTTCCTATCAAAATGTATGGTAAAATGAGATCCCTAATCACTGATGAGTAGTCTACTATATGAGAACCTTAAGAACACGTTTTTCTTCAAGAAACTCAACAGTATATTTTCCATGTCATGTGTTGTAGTCTCTACTTCTAAAAATTCATAAATATTGTCAATTCGAACAAGGATATAGGTCTTTACATTTGAATTTAAAAATAGTCCAATTCAATATATTCCCCAAAAATCAAATATTTCAACATGTTTCATTGTGTTTTAGATTATTTCATTCCATTTTATAATGTTTCCATTTTTTGCAACAGATCACATATTTGAAAATAATCTCTTACATCTTTGTGGTGTTCTGGTCAGAAAATGCATGTTTATAGAATTTTTTATAATATGAATTCGGGTTGATTTCCTCTATTTGGTGACATATGAAACATTCATAAATAAATCATAGTATTTTTTCTTCTAGGATGTAATGTCATAATAATCTATCTGAACTATTCATAAAAAGGAGTGGTTCATCCCAGTAGTAGTGTGATGATTCAACTAAAAATCATCTTGTCTACAAGTAGGATTTGTATGAGGGTAAAATTATCATAGTGGGATAGTTTTCATTAATTGAAATCCATGGTAGTACTTTTATGACTAAGAGAGTATCGTCATTGTATTTGAATTAAATGTATAAATCATTATCATCCATTTTAAGTCAAAGTAGATGTTATAAAAAATGTTCAATGAAAAAAATACCTCTTCATTTGGTATCATTGATGATAATATCATTATCATGGAGAAACAAGATCCTCCTTATCCATCTTTCCCAAAATAATTTTTTTTTCTATAAATATCACTGGAAATTATATAAGTGTACAATATGGAATTTGACAAACATAGTTTGGATAAGCATTTATCAAAATAAAAGAACCATTCTTTGATATCCTATTATAATGTTGTATTGTTCACACAGTATTCATTTATAGTGTGATTGGAATATAATATGGGAAAAATATGTGACCAGATTGATATCATAGTTCAGTTCCTACAATGACGTTTCTATCATCTCACAATAATTCAAACTATTTTATGCAATCTAGTTAAATGAATAAAATAGAATATACATGGATTATGTTGAATGTGTTAATTCCATATGAAATTCATCATGGAATTCAACTAATGATTCCTTTGAAAAAAAATTGGTAGAGGGTGGAAAATTTCAAAAAATATTTCCAAAATCGCTGTTAAAAAATGTCATAAACTAGAAGCACTATTATAAATTTGACTATCAATGGATTATGTAAATCTTTTATCAATGTTATTTTTGTGGGATCCACTTTGTTGGATACTTGGAAATTTTATTCATGGAATATTCCACCATGAAGCATAATTTTAATTTTATTCTTATTTAAAACTAGTCATTTATCATCATAACATCGAAGACAAATTCAATTTTGTATAGGCAAACCCCAGAATAATTAAAGAAACCAAAAAACCACGAACAGTTTACTGAATTATTATTCTATTCCCTGGAATATATGTGCCATAAAACATTGAATGTTTTTGACTGAATTTCACATTCAGAACGACATTTTCCTATAGGAAATGTTCCAAATATGGAGGTAATTATTTTTATAATAATCTTATGGGTTGACTAAAATATTATTATATACCGAATATTAATCAATGAAATAATAAAATTCATCTACTTCTAGTCACTCCATGATTTTTTACTTGAAGGACATTGGGAAATTATCATTCCGGGTAGTTGTATTTATTAATATCTTGTCCATCTATACTCTCCATCCAGTTATTGTTCATGTCGAGATGATTACATCATTGTTAGTTTTTAACTATGATACCACCCTTCGTTGGAACTACATAGAGCGGGAGAAACCAATCACTATTAGAGATTGTAAACAATTTTCCAGCATCTATATGATTCTTTTCATCCTTCACTAAACCCCCTTAATTGGTGGCGTCAGTCGCATCTAGGGATAGAATTTTTGATTTTCACTTTACTATAGAAAACATTTATTGATGAATAATGTGTTATTGATCCATTGGAAATAATCCCACACTATTAAATTAACTTCTTATGTCATTAATGTACTTTAATAAATGATTCCTCTTATGATGGAGTATGTTCGAAGTAAATTATTATTGGATATGCAGTAACAATCATTGGAAAAGTATACATGACTCTTCTGGGGAGGGGTTTTAGTTTTCGTTTTGGTGGTTGAATTACTGTGGGAATTAAAGGTTGTATGTTTTCCCTTATAAGTGGTTCTATGTAGTTCACATCATCAATGTTATATTCCCCATCCATATCAGTGGTCCTTTCTTCACATTCATATTTAATGTCTATGTAGTCATCACATTCATCCATGACAATTATAGATTGGTATAAAAATAATAATTTATTTGTTTTTATAATTTTTTTATCTCAACCACAACATGTCCATAAACTACTCATAATAAGATTATACATTTATTAACATGAAATTGATCCTTCGTAGTTTCTCTAAATGGTCGGCCTTGATTATTGTAATAACTCCTTCCTCATCCATGAACAATAAGATTATATGTGATGGAAAAAAACTGGTTGAATTTGTCTAAGACATCATCTTGAATTTTTCAAGGATATTTGACAAATGAGTAAGATAATTAGAGTGACACTCTTGTTGGTTTACTTCTACATGTATCTTTTGGGAGAATACACTCTTCAATTTGAGTTTGATTTTTTCTTAATCACATAGGATTCCTCTAAAGATAAATTATTCTATTGTTCATGGGATTGAGAAACATATTGGGTATAACATTGTTTGTGTAATTTTATAATAAAAAATATTACATCTCTTTTAATATAATCATATGACTCCTAGGTCTTCCATTTTTCTTAATCTAGAATGTACATCCTTATGAAATATTTTATGGGAAGGTGTTTCAATAGTTACATCAGTGAAAGGAATATAGATGTACCTTTTATTGAACATCTCTTATAAATTCTTATATTTTACTTGAATCCATCATTTCCTCATATTATATGGATAAGGGAGAGGTGGTTTAAACATTTTTTCCATGATGTGGACAACATCATTGGGTTTTTTAGAATTTAAATTTTCTTAGAAGGTGGTGTTTCATGAGGTATCTCATTATTAGTTTTAGTTGTTTTTTCATAATTATTTTATTCTAGAACCATTATATGTTTTTTCCTCCCATTTTATTATTATCCTTTAATTGGTGGATAAAAATACATCACGTTTCTAATCCTCAAGACCACTGGATTTGCCTCTTTTATTGTGTATGTCTCCAAGTTACTAGGTAGAGAAAATAAAAATCCTTCTGAAAAGGTATTTTATATTTCAACCACTTGATGCTGGAGGTTATAAAAAGATGCTATTAAATTATGAATTTCTATCTTCCAAGAGGTCCACCTATGAACATCCTTTTAAACATAAGGAGAAATTAGTTTTTCTATATTTTTTGGAATATGAATGGCCAGTTGTTTACGTCTAAGTGGTGAGAGTTGATAATTTTGTTTTTATATAGGTGGAAATGGTATTTGTGTTATTTTTTTGATGGTCAATGAATTGTAATCCCAAGAATATATCCACGTGGTGCATGGTTCTAAAATGGATCCTTACCACTTCTTTTCAGATATAACATTGATTACCTTGTTACGAATATTGAACTAGCCTTTGTTGATAATATTTCTGTTTTTCCTAATTTTTTAGATTTTATTAATTTCAATTAATGTAATTAAAATTATAGATTTTTTCATCCATAACCTCTACTATTTATTATTGATATGGTTATGGGTCATGTCACATTTTACAGTATTGGAATTATATTAAAGGATCATGAGGGGGATTTGGTGCATCATGTAGCTAAGATGACTCATGCTTCTCAGTTATATACTATAATTCTGAAGATATTCTTGTATTTTCTTTAACTTGGTGAATTCTATGGTGGTATGATCCATGATCTCTTTTCCATACCCTAGAACTATGAGATAATTCATATTAAATATTGTAGGCCAATCGTGGGTGGTTTATGCATTAGTCCTCTATAAATTATTGCATTAAGTATGGTGCGAGCAACTGGTTTGATTTCTTAATAGAAAATTGGAGTTATATACACATATCATGTATGTGATGTGGGAACTTATGAATGAGTTACATGAAAGGATCCCATTATTCCCATGCCAACACTCCAACAGATTTGGAGATATTAAAGATTTCATTCGTGAGTTTTTATTTATGGATAGAAGTGAAGTATTTACCAATGAATTTATTTTATATATTTTCCCATGTCAAAATCAATTCAGTATCATCACTTTGGAGTCAATACATAGATCAGTATCATAGAGAAAAGGGAAATACAATTACTCTTATTGCATCAGAAGATTCTCCCTAGTTGTGAAGGGTATTAAAGGCTTCCTAGAAGTTGTAGAAATTTTATGTGGATCATCAAATTGAATTCCACTAAAAAAGACCATATATTGGAAATTACAAATGAGTTTAGACTTAATCTTAAATGTCTTCACCAGAAAAATAGATCCTACAATTCTTGATGTGGCACCATTGATCGATGGAATTCCCTAATCTATAATAGGTCATTTGGAATAAACGGGATGCTCTCCTTGTAGTGAAGGTTTCATTTTTTCATGTATGGTGGCTTGTAACATGTATGATTTATATAAGCATAAATTTTTGTAGAGTGTAGTGTAGATATTTTCTATTGGGGAAGAACTATAAATGTATTGTTATGAACTAGCCATATATTTTATTTTAATAGTGTAGAATAATATCACAAATTACAATAATGATAGAGATATCCACCAAAAACATATTATCATCGACTAGTGTGTGCCTATATCAAGACGAACATTATATTGCATAATTCTTGTGCACATTCCCATAATATAAAAAATTACGGTTCCTAGTCTGCCATTTTTTACTTGATACATTCTAATAGCCTTGATATATGATAAGGTTCATCCTGATTAAATTATAAATTTCACAAATATATTGTTTTACTATATATCAATGTTTATGTAAGTAATCATATAAAAAAAATAACCACCTATTATTATATTGGGATTTAACATGACTATAATTAAATTACTTCCAATAATACCATTAATGTTTTCGCTTAAATCAATTGAATATTTTAATAATTAAATAATTCAAGATCGTACTAAAAAAATATGTAAACCTAATATAATCATACATAATTAATACATTGATTACATGGATTAGTTGAAATATATTATAAATATGTTCTCACCCAATAGACAAAAATGTTTAATATCTAATAGAATAGTAATATAAATATAATATTTTTAAACACTTGTGAATCATACTCAAAAATTATTATCTTGATGAATATCTTCAAGATATCTCATCTGATATAATCATATCAATATCCTTGGAGATGTAAACATAAGAAATTGATGATCTATAATTATTTTTAATGGAATCATATCAAGTAGTCATAATAGTTATATGATTAATACATGGGAAAGAATGAGTGAACGAGAAATATAAAATAAATAGAAAATTGTATTATATGTTACAATGAAAAGAAATTATTGAGAACTACCTATAATTGCAATGAATCATTGGACCAAAATAAGGTTGTAATAACATTTCTTGAAATGAATAAAATGAAATATGAAAAAGATAATTAAAAATATAATGGAATATAATATCTTTAAAACAAATGGATATAATAATAATTTTTAATAACATTGAAATAACACACATTTTATATATGTGGAAAATACATGAAAACAAGAATTAATGTTAATAAATACATGTATGTCCGCACCATATTATTTTTTAACATGTCGAATTATAACAACACTTTAGTTATTGAATATATTCAAGTATGTCCCTTATACATTTTATAATTAGATATAAAACTATAACTAATTCATTTGAGGGTGATATTGGATCCCACCCACCGTCATACACACAACCTATTTACCCTTAAAATCAAATAATTAATATTATAATTAATAGGACATAAGAATTAAATTATTTTCATAAAGTTTACAAATAATATCAAATATAAATAATGATTATATTAATCAAAAAATAATCATCCAAACATTTTATTCAATAAGTTAACATATAAGGGGATTTATAAACCATTAATACATTGGATATGAATCCATTGAAAACAGAAGAGAAAACATAAAAAATACACGTCTTAAAAAATCACAATTCCATTATTATAATACATGATTATCAATCCACATTCAGATAAAATTTTAAAATATGATGAGAAAAATGATAATCCATTACTTTAATAAATTCTGATATTGTGGAAATGGTAATAAATTCAATTTCTTTCACTAATGTAATGAAATATGGAATAATATACGATCACATAATATAAAATAATTTTTAATATTGTAAAATTCCCATATAAAAACCCCAAATAATTAAAATATTACAAAAACATGTTTTTCAAGTGAATAAATGTAAATTTACATTTAATTAGAGATGAAAAAATTATTACATAAATTTTGGTAAGAAATAAACTACCAGGATGTAACAACATGGATATGGAAGAAAAATTCATTAGATGAAATTAGAATTTCACTTAATGAAAACACATTTTAACAAAAAAATTCAATGATCCAGTAATAATAAATCTATTTAAAATAAGTATCAACCTAAAATTAGGTTTATAAACTACATAAAATTATAATTTGGTACAATAGATAATTCATATAATATTATAATCAATGGGAATTGGTTATGAGCCAAGAAAAATATTTGAGTCATGAAAACCTCTTATATTTATTCAGGTTTAGTAAAATTCTGTGTAAACTCATATTAAAAAACACAATTATATTAATATTATATTTACAAATTGAATTCATACATAATAAATACATAAATTTTCATTTATAATCATTATATATATGAATATTAGTTATTTTATTTTTATATTCCCTTTTCAGGTATTTATAGTTTTCATTGTTTGTACCAGTTTCATATGAGTGGTGTCAGTATTCATTCTTCTTTCAAATATAGTGATTAAATATTAATTAAAATGACTTTAATTAACTAATTTTAATGTATTATTATGTTACAATTTCTATTCGTTTATGTTTTAATCTATATCATTGAAGATGAAATGTAAAAAAACAAACATTGATGATTTTATAAAACAACGGTTTGTGATTTATTTATTATTGAGGTAAATATTGATTATTCTATTGCATAAAAATAGAAAAAATTATTTAAATATTTATATTAAATTATATCATTAATTATGTATTCATATTCATTTATGATATAATGTCATTGTATTGTCCATGTAGGTGGTCAAACTAAACCCTTCATCGCACTAAGATTAATATATGATTATTAAGTGATTTGGTAGAAATACCATTAAAAACGTTGGATAATGTGATAATTTATTTTTAAAATATGATGATATATTGGAATTAAAAAATAATTAGAATAACAGGAATTGTATATAAATTTATTACAGAATTTGAATAAAAGATTCACATCATTGTACATCTATTTTAAAAGATCGAATTAGTGATGATAATTTCTTTATCATATAATTAATATATTCCAAAATTTTCCAAAAAAAAACAATTATTATATCATAATTCAATGATTTAATCATTAAATTCACTCCCATGAACACCCATGTAAGGTGCTAATGTGTATAAAAATTATAAAACAATCATTTCAGGGAGGTGATAGTCCAAAATTGTGAAAGGTGGATGATTTAATTTTTTACATAAAAAGTTAAATAGAAAATATGATTTATTAATTAATAATGAGAAATATTTTATTAATATAATCCTTACTATATTTATTAAATAATATTACTATTAATGAAAGGTGGAAAAAAACAAAACATTATTTATCATGGATGTGGTAATTTTCACAAACAATAAAGAATTTTATTTTCGATCTTCATATAAAAAAATGGAAAGGGTGATTAATTGTATTACAATCATTATAATAAAAAAAATTAATAGGTATACAAATGTTAAGATTTTAATTTTCTACAACAAAATTTGACATATAATAAGTGCACATAATGATTAAGTAAACATTAAGAGAAGTTAGGAATTTATACCTCACTTTTTGATTATATATTTTTTAGTAGGGGTTAAGAAATCGTGGTAAGGTCACTGAAAATGTAAAAATGACATTAATGTGTTTATAAGTGTTTTTTATATGGTTGGTTAGAGTTTGTTCTAATTTTATTGGGATGTGGTGTGGGGGATGTGTAGATATGAGAGCACATTTTATGATAGAAAAAAAGATTACAGATTTTAAATACATGTATATTTTTAATAATGGAATGTAACTCTTAATGAATGTGGCTCCATGATTTTATAATTAAATTGGTGGGGAAGAGATATGTACACAATATCTTCAAAAAAACTTTATTCAAATTTTGTATGATTATTTCAATTATGTAACCCCTTGAACTATTACCTTTTCCATTTTAACAAATACTAATGTAACAGTTTTTTTCATAAGATATCATTATTATTCTACATAAATAATGTTTCCATTTTATGTAATTTATAAATTAAAATTATAAATTTGAAATCATTTTTTATTTTTCATTTTCTAAAATTGTTTAAAATTAACATTAATTTAGTAAATAATTATGGTATTTAAATAAATGTGAAAAATATTACAGAAGTTATAATATATCAATCATATGTTTTTAAAGAATAATCATAACTATAGAGATCATAATTTCAATTATAATTTTTTTTACAAAAACGTTTTTCATAGAATTTTTTTATAATTGTATACTATGATTTTCATTAAAAGTAATAATATTGATTAAAATGGTATATTTCACATTCCACCTATAAATAAATTATTTTTAAAATGATCCCAAAACAATATCATATATTAATAATTTCATGGAAAACATTAAAAATGAAGTAAACTGTCTAAAACTAACCTTATAATATTTATATATTTTATTTTTAATTCATATCAAAATATATTGTGAAAATATTTTTAAAAGAAAAGTAATTTTCATATATTAACTATTATTTTTTACAATAAATTACTAATTAATATATTGTTATCTTATTATTTTTACAATCATTATTATTTTATTGTCAAAATATTATATAATTAATTCATTAAAATGAAATGAAAATTTCATGAAAATATATTATTATGCATAATGTGAAATTACCAAAACTCACAAATCCTAAAGTACAATAAATAAATATATATTTTTATATATAAATATTTTACTGTATATTGATTTTATAATATTTAATACTTAAATTACCCCTTGTGTTGTCCATTTTATTCTTAAGAATTACACAATATCTTTTGATAGTTTCGAATTCCATTTTAGTTAGCAGTAGACTTTTGGAAATATCCATGATCAGGAAAATATCCCATAAAAAATTTTCTCATACCATACATGATCATCATCATCATCGTATTTTACTTGGGAAAAACCTAATTAGCATTCCTCTATATTGGTCTCTGACAAATGTGCTTCATATGAAAGTATTTTTCATCTAAATTACATTTTTTTCAAACAATCCTTATTGATTTGGTAGTAAGGTGACATCAACTTATTTCAACCAATTTAATGCCTATGATTTAACATTAATATTTTATATTAAAAAATATATCATGTTTTTTAATATTTTTTTATAGTTTTTATTTATAGAGAATATTCATTTAATCTTATTTCATTTCATGGTCTAAACCCACACCATAAATAAATTTCTTCATTGATGTTTAAATTAATACTTTCTATAGAAGCCAAAAAAATTATATATATAATTTAAAATGAGATTAAATTTGTAATAATGTATCAATCACATTTAATTAAGTATTGTAATCATAATACACATATTTGGATTCTTTATTACTATTTGAGTTAAATATCTCTAATGGTTTTGTGTTAAACCCAATTTATTCTAACCTGAGTTCATGGATAAAACCAAGAGATCCAAATTATTTTAAATTACATTAAGGAATAAAATCAGATTCCATATTTTTATAATATCTATAGCACAAACAACCATATATTTCCCCCTACGATGCATTATCATGGTGGTATTGGAAATGGTTTTCGGTCAAATGATTATGTCTATGATGAATTCACCTCCACATTATAAGAAACATTGAGATCCATGGTCAATCACCTCACATCCTTTTCCAGAGTATCCACCCACACTACATTGACTATGAACCTCTCTTATTTATCTCTCACATATATCACCAGCATCAATAGTTAACCTATAATATCCTCATCCCCTTTTTCAACATGTTCATGTTCTTCCCACATTTTGAAACCATTTCTACTGAATTATTTGTCGGATAGATAACCTACTTTTTCTACTCTATTTTGGTATTCATATTCCCCAATGGCTATTTCATGGACACTAACTATTCCCTCACAAATTTTTTGTTAAATCACATGGTCAAAGGAATCAAACCCAATTCTAAAACATCTCCCCATACCATTTCCTCTATCTACCATACTGTATTTCCATCAATAATCTATGTCTTATTTCACAATAACTATAATAGGGCAGTTATATTATTCTACAAAAAATTTGAAAAGTGCATTCAAAATATCGGAAAATATAAGGTTGTACACAGATCTATGGGACTTTGATAGTTGATGACGAAGATAATTCTTTTTTATAATCTATTTCTATAGTGATGTCTTGATCTCCCAATTGTGATTGGAAGTGATTTTTCTATCCCCATAAAATTTTACAATATTGAGATTATTTTCTATAATTTCACATTGATTAGTGAATATAGAGTTTATATTTAAATAGTAAATACTTTAGACTAATTATATCTTATTCATATAAAGGACCCATAAAAATATAAATAATATTATAAAAATTAATTACAAAATGTAACAATCATATATCTAGATATTTTAGGTTATAAAAAATAAATCATATAGCTATACATATACGAAAATATAGGAATAATAGTGTTCTAAGGGTAAACTTCTCAATTTAACAATTTTTAATAGAGGATTCATTTTTTACAATCCATCTCCTTGATAATAATTTATGAGGATACACCATTTTCTTTATTTGCATGGTGGGTCTTCATGCTGATAATCTCTATCATCCCATAAGAAATTATACTAAATATTATAATTTCAATTTTTTACAATATTATATAATTGTACAAATATTTGTTTATTTGGATTAATATTTTCCACTCCCATAATATCAATCTACCTCTTAATTTTCATAATGTAGTTTTAAGATTGATAACCTCCTCTTATGAAAGTTATGAATATTTCAGTCCCCTTGAATTAATTCCCATGCAGTGTATAGCCACATTATTTCATTTAAGAAATTAATTATTCTTTTATTAATTAATATATTAAGTTAATACTTCATCGGAATCCATAATTATCTTAATTTACATTTTTCTACATGATTTATATTCATATGGTAATAATATTATGTGGAATAGGGTTTGGAATAATCACAATGTTTTGTTCTCTAATACTCATTCTGATGATTTAATCATTTTGGTAATCTACACATTTTCCCATGCATCCATTTTCAATTTTTGGTAAATCCATTAGTAATTTTTTTCACATTAGTGATGAATCATTAAAAATATGGTGAAACTATATTAATCCACAATGATATTAATCTGTAAATAAATTTACTACTTTAAATTATTAATTTTTCTTATAAAATTTATTTTTCAACCTATATCAATATTCGTATAAGTTGTGTTAATAAATTATGGGATATATTATACATTCAAAACTAATCCCTCAAATGAATTATGAAATTAGTATTTTTTGACCTTTATAATGATAAAATCGAAAAAAAAGTGTATCCCAGAGTAGTGTGTATATATATGTGCAGTCATAGACATACAAAATATGCATAAATGTGATGACTAATTAGACACTCAACCAACCCTCTTCAAAGAGGCATTCCCTACGTGAAAATATCCCACAACCACATATACATTCATGTATCAAAATATGTATTTATTTCCTTTGAAAAAACCTAAAGAATACATAGAAAATTTATTCAAATATCATTATAGACTTAAAAACACCTCTATTTTTTCACATAGGATACCATAACACTAAAGGTAACCAATTTAATCTCTTAAAATAAAAATAAATTCCCAATGATACCAACTATAATGAAAATTTATATAAATAATTATTTAATAAATTAATACCATGATTCAATTAATACATCACCAAAATAGTCATATAACCCAGAACCATATCATCTTATTGTACTGGGGAATAACTAAATTAAAATTTTATTTTACAACACTTAAGTACTTCTTTATAAATTCATGATCATCTAGAACCCATTATAGACATATTATATGATGAAATAGTCTTCATCTCTCATGGAATGTATAAAAAGAAATGGGTGACATTGAATTCTTGTTAGGGAAAAAATTTCAACAAGTCAAAATGGATAGATCATTACCATGATAAAAAAATGAATGACAGACAAATAAAAGATTAAAATATCATGGAATAATAATATAAAATCCAAAAACATGAATGATAATTAAGGATTAACACATAAAATCATAACTACATATTATATTAATAAAAATATAGATTAGAAACCATTATTTAAATCAATAAAAACATAAAATCACATCACAAGACTAAATAACTTTATAGAACACAGAATATCAAAAAAATTGGAATATATTCAATGTATATCACATTTTATTGAAATATGATAGACATTATCACTTAAATACATTTTGACCAAACCAATGTCTGTAAACCAGTTAATTGATGAGAAAAATCCATGTATTCCCACCCTTTAGTTATTAAAAAAATAATAGAATATCCACACTTATCATATCACTATATATATAACCATAACTAGTTTATTTGGGAAATATCGGACCCCACCATTCACGATTAATATTTATGGGAGATACATAATATCAAATTTTTTATCACATTGTAAATAATCTATGAGAAAAAAGTTTGTTTTATAAAATTTTTTAGTGGTATAACATTATAATGTTATCCTTTTATTCGAAAAAAATCTCCCAAAATATATTTTTTCTAAGAACATAACGATTTTTCTGAATTTTAAATACATTTAATATAAATAAATTTTAAATTGAAAATAAATCATAATAAATTATATTTTTAACTAAATTTTTTTAATATCATCATAAAATGATGTAATTTTCATATTACAATCAAAAATAATTAAGATGAAGATAAAACAACATAAAACATTAAAAACACAATTCTATATAATATACAATGTAGAAAAATTAAGTATTTTTCAAATATATAATTCATATGGGAATAATGTAATATCATGAAAAAAAAATTCATTTTAAATATTTTAGAGTTCCTTTATCAAAAACATACATTGTTAAAAGGATGGTGAATCAAATGTTTCAAAATGAATAAAGTGTAATATATGAGCCAATTAAGATAAATAAAATTTTAATTTTTTGGTGGGATTATATCATTAATTGGTAGTAAAAACATGGATAATGGAGAAAAATCCATTATAAATGGTAATAACTCATAACAAAAATATATTTTCACCAAAAGTAATAAATACTATGAATGATGACTTCAATGTAAAAATTTATTTTTCATTACAAAAACATTTTAATACAAAATAAAATCATTATATTAAAAAATAGATCAATATATAAAGGAAATAGTCTAATAAAATTGGATATGATCCATAGAAAATATTTCAGTCATATAAACACTTATCCATTCTTCATGCTTAGTCAAGCACATTCTTTCAACCAATAAATATACAGGAAAAATATAAAATAATATTTTAAAAACATATTCATATGTACAAATATTTATAATTTTCATTTATTGTATTTATATACATGGATTAATGTTTTCTCTTAATATCCCACATCTAGGGATTAATGTTTTGTTCTCTTTTATAAGTTTCATAAGAGTGGTCTCGATATTAGTTCTTTTCTAAAGTTAGACATTCAATAATAATTACAGGTATCATAATGTATTACATATAATTATTCATTATGTTTCAATATCTATTTATTAATTTCTCACACTTTATCCTCAATGATGGAATATATAAAAATACAATCATCAATGATTTTCTCAAAAGAAATTGTGATTTCTTAATAACTGAGTTAAATCATAATGTATCCTTTTAGGAAAATAAACAAAAAATATTTAATTATATATATATATATAAATTATTGTTATATGATTAATTATTTTCTCATATAAATTCATGATATAATTACATAACATTGACTGAGTAAGTGGTCAAACAGACCCAACCACGAAGATACAATTATTAATTAATAACAATGAGGTGATTAAATTGTAATATCATTACATGAAATAAATAAATATATAAATTAGTTATTATTAATATTATAGATAATATTTTTTTTCCATGTAGGGGAATAAATAATTGATATAAAAATATAACATATTTCAAAATAAAATATGTCCTCGTAGGACTCTTATTGTAATTGATTGTATTAACTGTGATTGTTTGTTGATGACATCATTAATTGGTCCCCCAATTTGTTATAATAGAATATCTATTATTTGATTCAATAGTATTTTTATTTTAAATCCTTTTTCATTAGTTTTCTTGTAATGTGATTATGAATAGAATTAATAGTTATATAAATGTTTTAGTCAATATGTAAGCATGGTTGATGATTTTGATTTCCATAGAATAAGAGAATTATATAATATTATTTATTATTTATTAATATAAAATATGTTATAAATGTTAGAGTTTTATAATAAATTAAATACTATGATCATATAGGTAATATGGTAATAGAAAATTAAACATGACACATTGTGGAAGTTTTAGTCCCCACAAACAGGGGAATGCTATTTTTTCGTATCATAATTTTAAAGGGAAGAGTGGTTATTATTTGTACCAAAATTATAATAATATATTAGTAGAATAGCGATACTTATGTATTAATTTTAATATTGGTGTTGACGCTGAAAAAAGTATGTAACTCTCGGAGGATGTTTCGGAATGACGAAGCGAAGTCATATTCGGAATCAGAGGCCCGGTCCGGAGGCCTGGGATGTTGTGCACGAAATAAAGGAGGATCTGCACGAAAAATTGTTCTTCACGTGTAGAATCACATGGTATTGTGGAATTGAGCCGATGAGGTGCGCAATCATTGCGCGCCTCTGTTCTGCGTGGTGAATTTTTGCGCGCCGACTGCGCTCGGTGCGATGAATTTCGCGCCCCACCCGGATTCCGCGCCGGAGGTCTCCTATAAATAGAAGGTGACCCCGAACGGTTAGGGGGGAGGAATTTGAACCGCCACCCGAGCGCATAATAGCGCCTGCAAAACGGTCTCGAGTTATGATTCTTTTCCGTGACAAGTTGCCCCGGGATCCGCTCTTTGCGCGAGATCCCTATGGCTTAGACTAAAGTCCATCCCCTTCGGGGTCCGCCCCTAGCGCGAAATTCCTTCATTTGCGCACATGCTGGCTAAGTCGCGCGAAATCCTTCCTTTTCACGCACACCCCTTCCCTTGCGCGCAATTCCTTCTTTTGCGCGCAATCTGTTCCTTTGGGCTCCGACTCGGCCATTTTCGCTCGCGTCCCCAAATTGTGCGCTGGCCCGGGATGTCGGGATTTTCCATTGCACCCTTATGCACACCCATCTTCCACCTAGATCATACCATGATTTGAGTACTCCTCCGCACACTACGAAAAAACCTTGAGTTGACATATTCCTCTTGGTTCGTTTCCTATGTCTTGAGTTGAGATTCTCATCATCAATTCCCCTGAGAGGAACGCCCTATCATTCAATAATAGGATGCATATTCTTCAAAATAAGAGATGCCTTCTGCTCCAAGAATGAGATTCCATAGTCCTATCAATATGAGTATAAACTGTAGTAAACCCTGTGCTCCAAACATAGGATGCCTCTTGTTCCAAATAAGAGATGCCTTGTGCACCAAGAATAAGATGCCTAATGCAATGATTATAGTGGCGTAGTTTCAAGAGCGTTAGAATCCGTTCAAACATTCCATCACTCAGCCCCACGCTTTGCATGTCCTTCATTCGGATCTACATCCACTTCCAAGTATGGAGTGACCCCCTAATGGTATGGATGATTGACCTATGGTCCGCCTTCTGTCCTGGGCCAATTCCCCAAAAGGCTTTGGGAAACACATTGAGTCAGGTCCTGTGTTTTGAACACGGTCAGCAGTCGACCCCTCATTTGTTTGTCCCCATTCTAGGCTAACGCGATAGGATGCTGTGTTGCGAACATGGTTAGCAGCTATCCTCTATCGCCACGATGCTCTTATTGCATTCTGAATGTCGTTCATGTGATTCACACATTTCATATCCCTTTGTTCGGTCTGATTCCAATGCCCTTGGCATTATCCCGATTGTGCACTTGCGCATAGGTGCATACCTAAACCCACCAATGATTTTGGATGTCCTCATGGCCAGACATGATGAAGAAATTGTGGGAAGCTTCCACATGTAAGCCCCGTCCATCGTTGTCACACCTTAGTGGCACTTGGGCAGCTTCCTTGCGTAAGCCCCATCCACCGTAGCCACGCTAACGTGGACCCCCCGGTGGTTTTCCCTGCGACCCCCCTTCACTATGGCCTTGCAGATTCCTTCCCTCCCACAAGGTGTAGAGGTCGTTGGGAATGTAAGCCCTAGGGGTGTGGAGAAAACCCACCTCGTCCAAGCTGCAGGACGTTAAACTGCTAAGCACCTCGTCCTTAACACAAGACGTTAAACTATGGTCTGACTCCGTGATTCGCACGCAGGGTCCCCCCAGCTCGGACATTCTTTACACCCACTCGTCTCCACAGGAATGGACTCTTCCTCACATGGAATGAGATCCTCCTTGTGGGAGTGGTGTTTGTCCACGGGGGAAGGGCTGCCTCAGAGCGTAAGCCCCTAGCCTTCCTTAGGGACGACTGCACCCATGCATCTCCGTACTTCCCCCCTTCCAAGGCCAGTGGAGTCCTATTCCCACTGCGCTTTGTCGCACCCCGGGCCTCCACCCTGGTGTAATACCCGAAACCAAGGGCCGCTAACCATGTGTAAGCCCTTGTTTCCTCTTTGGGCCGCTCAACGCGTAAGCCCCATTCCGCTTCTCATGGATGCACCCTTTGTGACGTGATTTTTTGGTCCCTGCTGCCTCTTGTTTCCCACACCGAGCATGACTCACGTGGGATTAGAGTGCACATCGACCATGACATCCTCTTATGGGCCGCCCTAGATCATAAGCCCCATCCCAACAAACTATGTGGTCTTTGATCCATGCTAACGCACGGTACGTAGGAAGCCTCCACGAGGTTCAAGCCCACCACCTGGTCGTCCCGAACTCTCCATGTCGGTTCCCTGACCACCTTGGGCCGCATCGTAGCGTAAGCCCCAAGCCCCTCGTCCCGCATGACGTTAAACTGTATCCCATCCCACATGACGTTAAACTTTATCCCGTCCCGCATGACGTTAAACTGTATCCCGTCCCGCATGACGTTAAACTGTATCATGTCCCGCATGACGTTAAATTGTACCCCCCCCCCTCTTGGGCCGTCTCAGAATGTAATCCCCATGTCTCACTCCACCATCCATCCTGATCCTTACTCGGGCCGCCACATCTCGGTGAAATCATGCCACCCCATCCCACTCCATGGAATCCAGGAAGCCGCCCACGTGCTGGCCCCAACATCGGTGTTCCCCCCTAGGGGTCCTTCAACCCGATCCGTCTCCGCAAGATGTTAAACTCACGACATACCCCATGTTAAACATGGGAAGTTGAGGAAAAACCAAGATGGTAAACATGCCTCATGTTCGATGTGGGATGACTTGGGCTTCCGCACCCTCGAGAAGCCCTGTGATGAGTGGGAAAAGAAAGACATGCCGACGACACCCCAACGTGACCATTCTCCTCACCGAAGGTTGCTTCCCCGACAAGACCCCTTGGAGCATCTTGATGGAAGCAGCATAATTAACTGGCGTCCATGTAGATATGGAACCGGGAATGAGCTTCACGAACCCGTCTTAAATCTATGAGGGAGACCTAGACTAGGTAATGAGCTCTGAGGAGGAATCCACGGAAGGAAGAACCGACATCCCATCATCCCGGTTTCGATCAAGGAGGAGACGTCCCTGAACAAGGAACGGATGTCTCCCGCCTTTGGAAAGCGAGAATGCGGGGTAACAAGCAGCGCGTCCTCTGCCACAGACGGATGTGCATGCCCCGGCGAAAGCATCGAAAACAATTGGGTAACTTATTTTTTTGAACAAGAAAGTAATGATAAATAAATAAAATATTGTATGTTATATTTGGTACTTATATATGACTTCTAAGAAAATATCCACTACATATGGCGTAAATCTCTTAACAAATGGTATTTTTATAATAACTAAAAAGTATTTCAATGTGTATAAAATTATTGATGATAGTTTCTGGTAGGATTATTTTCAATATTATGTGTTGTTTTTTAGGGGAAATGTGGAAAGGAGATCACATTTTATATGCAAGGAATTTCATTTTTTTAAATAATACTAACTTTTCAATAATGGAATGTTAATCAAAAAAATTTCTTAATTATTTAAGAAATAATGTGTTGGGGAATATATAAATTAATTATAAATTCTTCCATATTATTTTACACATATTTTATACATGGTACAATCCATTTACCCCTTGAATTATTACTTTATCAAATTTAGTTATTACTATGATAAATTTTCATTAACCAAAAGTGACATAATCATTCCACATAAAAATTAAGATGACCTTATTATAAAACATTAAATAATTTATTTAAAATATTAAATCCATTTATTATAAATAAATTTCTAGAGGTCTTGTAGTTTTATTGGAACATAATAAATATATATGTTATTAAAATAATTTTTGACAAAAATATTACACGAATTATAAACCTCAATCATAAATTTATAATATATGGTAAATATTTTTAAAATAATAATTTCAATTATAAAATATTATTCTTCAATAGAACTATTTCATAAATTTCAATGTCATACATATATATTATTATTTGCATTATAATTGTAGTATTATTAAAAATTATATATTACACGATTCCGCAAAAAATATCAAAATTGAAAAATAAATGTTAAATTATAATTTACATAAAAATTAATAAACTGATGTTAGTTTTTTTAAATTCATATCTATAAATATATAAATTTTATTTTTAAATAAAAACATATAATATAGATAAAATTTGTTTTATATGAAAAAAAATTGGCTAGATTAATTATTATTTTTCTTATATATGATTGATTAATATATATTCAACATGTGATTCAAAAATGTATATATAATATTATTTTCCTATTATAATGACCTAGTTTTTCTAAAATAAATCACAAATTTATATAAAATAAATTTCATAAAACATAATGTGAATTGTGAAAAAATGACCAATCAAAAGCTGGAAATGAATAGATTTAATGATACATATAAATAATTAAATACTTGTTTAAATAATCATAATTTATACATGAATAACCCCTTATGATCTACATATATGACATAAACATCATATAATATGAAGTTGTATATTTGGAGGGCGTTTTAGCTAGAATTGATCTTACGGAGTTGTTCACTAGCATGAATATCCATTTAATTTGATTTTTCTCATAATTTAATCAGACAATTTCATCTTAATATTAGAAAACCCCTTACTTAGCAACAACCCTTCCAATATCAAAAAAATATTCTTCGTAAAAATGACTTCCCATTTTATATTTCGTTCCTTCATACATTATTCATTGTTTTGATTTTTTACTTAAATTAATACCATCTAATTTCATATCGATGTTTCAACAGTTATGATTCATATTCAAAATATAACATTTTTTTATTTTTTTTATAGTCTTTAAAACATAAAATTTAATACATTATTTATTTTATGAGAATATATAGAGAAATCTCAAGTCACTAAACCTATCATGTTCTTAGTCTTGTGAAACATTAATAATTAAATTCAAAAAAATCATTATAATTCATTTGAGTTCACTCAATGAATCACCCTTATTTTATAAAAAAATACTTTTATTATATTTTGAAAAAAAAATTATAAATCATATGAAGTGAGTGAATTTTGTTTTATTATATATAAATTTTCATTCAAAATCAATGACACACCAAACAAGAACAAAACTACTATTATTAGTATTACTCATAGCTATCAAATCTCTACTTTATATATTTGAATTTTTTGATTATCTAAGAAAGACATTGAAAATAGATATTTGATTCACATCGAGTTAAATAACATTAGGGTCCCTTTAAAGTACTAAAACATGTATTCTCCATGTAATATTACTCATAGGGACATATGTGGGCACCCATAATAAATTATAAATTTAGAAAAAATAATATACAAATAATATTAAATTCGTTTTTTTTGTCAAAACAGTCACTAAAAATCTATGTAATCAAAGAGAAGATTATAATTTAGTTTATATAACATAAAAATTACACTATAATATATAAGATAAAAATTCATATCTATTTTATGTGTTTATATAAGGAAAACCCGACAATATATACTAAGATAACGTATATGAATGATAATGAAGAATAATGAGGAGTACTATAATTGAATAAGGAAGAAATAATAAAGGATAGTTGTAATGAATCAGATTACTCAATATATTACATTATAATATTTTATGGATTATTTTTTAATCTACATGTTGAGATGATGTGAGATTCTAAACCCCGATGAACCTAGAATTAATATTTTAAATATATTATAAATATTAAATAATTTGTTTGCATTTTTTCCAATAAAAATTATATAAAACTTAAATGGAGGGATCATATCATAAATTGGATTCCATTTTTAATCTTCGTGTGTATGATATACCCTAGGTGAGAAATTTACATTGTCAAGAAATTGGTTTAAAGCTAATATGGTAGAATTAACAGAATAAATTTTTTATTTTATTAAGCAAAGAATTGACCAAAATATTTTTTTTCTTATTGAAACATGCTTATGAACAATTATAATGGTTGGATACATAACTATAGAAATTGTGAGAGAGCATTGGATGATGGATTGGGGAATGATGATGATGTATTGAGGATCATTTATGTCAAAAAAATTATAGGATCTCACCAATTACCACAACATTGATTCATTATTCATAATAAATTTATCAATATCAATGTTGGATGTTATTTCTTTTGGATATATCCTTTTTTGATTTCTCATTTGATAAACATGAATCATTAGACTAATGGATTGGTTCATGATATAATTTTATTTTGGATTTGGGTTTATATTGTGGAATTATAAGCAGATATTTTATACTTTTTTTGGATATTCATTCATCATTATAACATTAAACGGTCGAGTCAAAGTCAAACATTTATGGGGTTCATTCTTCTTTACTATTTTGTGGTTTTTTCAACTCGTTCATCTTATTCTAATAACCAGTTTATTCCTTGACCAGTGGTTCTATAAATACATGAGAAATTAATCATTATAAAACTATTTCATCAAACAATAGATTGATACCAAATATCTGGGTTCTAATCAACGTTGAGATCAAATGACTATGATTGCTGATCAATTAATGATGGATTTAAGGATTACTATACTACACATATTTTTGTATTTTGAAGGTGTTTATTGATGATAGATTTCTGGGTAAATTGTGGAATGATTTCTGATGATAAAGTGATGATGAGGCTCTGTCAGAGTAGAATTGTGATCTTTAGGGATGTTCTGTTAGAGAACCAGTGGATATAGTGTTGCAAGAATACACATAATAAGAAAACTATGTTATTTGATATATTATGTTACATGAAATATAATATGGACTTACATATCGTGTAGTTCACCATATGTAGTGGTAGGGTTATAAGGAGAAGATAAATATCACACTGTGAATGATTAATGTGACATTGTCTATGACCCTTACCTTGGGGCCTGATGTGTACCTTAGATGGAACATAGAGACAATTAAGATTAGACTTTCACCTAAAAGACATGTATTTATACATGAACATGAACAAGATTTTGGTACACATGGAGAACCGTGTACATTGACATTGTCAGTATTACATGAGATCGGACACAAAATGTACTTAGACACCAACATCGGAATGAGTAGTGACACATAAGAATAACCCATAGACAATGGTGCACACCGTGTACTCTATAAATGATCACTTGGATACCTTGTCTTCTTTATTTTGTACAAGTTTCATTATGGTATATTCCATTCATCAAATCCCTAAGCGTTTATTAATGAATGGATTCTTATTGATAGGTTTATGTTCCCCTATGTGGATCATTATTCTTGGATTGATATGTAGGAATCCTTAAATGAGGCATAGAGTGAGATGCTTTATCATCATCATTGACCTTGTTGGGGTTCTTGTTATCATCATTTCCAAAATAACATGGGGGTCGATCCCATTTTTAGAATGTTAATCCACATTTGGTTTTTTACACCTAATGGACTTGGGAGTGATCCCCATTAGTGTATCATTCCTTTAAAACATCTATTATTAACTTATTTTGGTTATGAGGGATGTTCATGACATCTCAGATGGGTGTCATCTATGATATCTGACTCACAGATTGTGTTCTCGAAGATGAGTTCTATATTTAATCATCATGCATGAAACCTAAGTGAGAATTGTGGTTGTGATCTTTCTTGAGACTTTGTATCTAATTTGAGTACATATAAATGTTTTGGTTATTTATATGTTTTTTTCATACACCAATGAGTAATTAACTACTATTGTTCTTGATAAAATATACTTACTCATGTATAGGTGTCCTTCTTGATATTTTTATACTCACCCCTACATTGGATTTTCCAACACATGTTGTGACTTATGTTGAAGACATGTCTTTTAATGGAGTCCTCATGAGACCAGGACTAGGCATAGCAAAATGATCAAGGATGACTGAGGTGTGTTTGTTATATTAAAATGATTTTAGTTCACCCCCACATTACATGTCACACCTTTTTTTAGCTTCATATGGTGGGATTTAATTTTTACAATTTTATTAATAGTACATGTATTTATACTCGAATGGTGGGGTTTTGATGTATTTCACCATGTTTATCAGTTTTTTTACATTTAAATGGTATATGGGCGGGTACATGTGTGTGAGTCTTTACAAGTAAAGAAGTATAGGTACCCCACTATATGTGATATGAAAACAATGTGATGGTTTTCATCCAGTGCCTTATTGGATATGATATTGGAGTAGTCATGTAATGGTGTCGGTTTATTTTTTTCATCACAAAGTTGTATTAAATGACTCATTTCAACCATAATAGATGATTATATGATATTGTTTTGGGGAAATTGTGTTTATCATTTCAAATTAGAATCTATAGAAAGGGACACTAGTGTTGGTGAGGTAGCTGAAGTATCCAAATTCAAGGAATCATATAACCATATATTTTACTTAATACATAGAGACACCTATTTTAGAGAAAAAATTAGTACATTAATTTTAAAAGAATTGGGTTTATTTCCTTTTTTGTCTTATGTCACATCTCAATAAAAAATAATGTATTGTATTACATATTGTCTATTTCAGGATGCCTCCATGACATTCTCCATCTATGATCCTGTAACATCATTACAAGGATAATCCCCTCAGTGATGAGGCCCTGATACACTAAATATTTCATGAGTTGCGACATCCAGGTGGTTCACTGGACATTCCACCACCTATCTAAATTATAATGTTACGAGAAGTAACAATGAATGAAGTGTTTTAGATGACCATGGGACATGATTTTCTTCAATAATGACCCCATTGGATCTGAGTTTGTACAAAACCACATGTGTATAAGTATTGTCTTGCGGTAGTGATGCGAGACATCAATATTATCAACGGACCTATATATCTGATAGTGGTCTTAGTAGAGGGCCTTCTCTATGGGTCAAAAGGATGATGGTTGGGCATTGTAACTAAGTAATATGATGAGATGACTATTTTATTTTCATTGTTTGAGATCCTTGTCATATAAGAGTTTCCTAAAACTAGGTTTATGGCTATACACATCTAGGAGCATATACGGCTTCAGAAAGTAAGTATGACTGTGGGTGAGTATTCATCTAGGGGTGACCAAATTCTCTCATTAACAGATGGATATTGTATGTTTTCAATTATTTCAGTCTCATAACATTGATGAAAATACCTAATCCTTGTTTCCTGAAGTTGGTGAATTATTTTATTATGATGGAAAAATTACGAGAAAGACATATCCGAAAAGAAAAAATATTTCAGTAGTTCTGTAAAACCAGATACATAAATAATTTAAAACATTACAACATGAAAGGAAAAAAATATAAAAATTCATTTGAAAATATTCATAACTACCAGGTTATCTAGGTATGAAATTTATAACATACCTCTTCATGTCTTCTGAAAATGAAACATAACAAAGTTGTGAGATCAAATTCATAGTAATGGAAATCAGTAAAGTGTAAAATATCATAAAAATAATCATTAGTCATGGTAAATAACTAAAAACATGTGCCCTTAAAATTGAAATTGAATACATTATGGTACGAATAAGAGATGAATAAATAATTCCATAATACATCATATTCATGGGTATTCAACTAGTCTAATAGCCTCATGAAAATTTGATTACAAGTTTCATAATTAGGGCGTGCATAATGTAGGACATCATTAACATACTATCAGGGCCTCAGGACAAGACCATAAATAACAATTTTGTCAAGGCCATATGCCAAGACTATAGTTTCTCACAAGTTACTTACCGAACCATCAAGGGTCTATAAAAGGCCCCACAAACACATAATATTTATAATTAATTCCACATATGAATGGGGATAATCATAAAAATAATATAAATACATATATAAACTAATATATTAAATGTAAATAACTTCCCGAAACATTTACGATAAACACTATCCATTTGGTGAAAATTGGTGATTTGTTTTATGATTGAAAATCCATAATAAAAAATCACAAAACATTAAATTAATTATGGTAGATGATATCATAAATTAATAATCCCAATAATACATATTAATCAACAAGTGTATTTGAATAGGTTAAGATACACTTATAAAATCATCATGTAATTATTGAGATAAATACTCTTTTACATTGAAAAGAAGATTTATTTTGAAAAAGTCATTATGAAATATAAAATTGAGGTAACATTATAATTTTATAATATAATTATTTATTTTATAATGATAATGGTTTCTAAAAATACATTATAGACTTCCCATGTAAAAAGGTACGAATTTGAGAAATTCACTTGATTGGTTCTTGTACTTTGAGAATAGTTTTTTAAAGCTCAATTTAAAAACATATATCACCACTTAAATAAAAGTGGGATTCTGGTTGGGACATGTATATAAAAAATTTCAAAACAGTTCATGAAGATTATATATTAAAATATAATAATTTAATTTAGGAATATAGAGAATAAGTGTAACCAGAATGAAAATAGAGCTTCAGGTAGAAAATCCTTACATTATGTCTTATGGTATTTCTCACATGATCTTAATGATCTGAATAAAAGAGTTTAGGTTCATCAAGTAATTATTATATAAACTAATTAAATTTAACTGATATATTATAACTTTATTCGGTTCATTCATGGATTTTTAATGGATTAATAGATTCAATTTCATTGTTTGGGAGAGTTTTCATCCTTGGTTTTCTTCATTGGTTTACTTTTATTCATGTACGAAAAACTTGTAGATTTAGAAGGGTTGTCCATAATTGATGTAATATGTGATTAGTGAACATATAGACGACTACATAGTTATTAAAATTATTTTGTTATTTATAGTGAATATGGATCATTATATAAATCTATAATGATAATTGTTTGTGTTATATCGGGATTTTTTATCATGAAGAACTAATTTTGATCATTATTTTAAGATAAATCATAAACAATGATTACATAACATTAAATATGATATATAAAATATAAAATAATGTGTTAATACCATAAAAATGGACTCATGGATAGAATTGAATACAATAACACCAATTGAAAACACAACATCCTTGAATGTATTAAATTAACACCTCTCGGATGATGTTTCCATATATAGTTTAACAGAGGGTGAATGGAGAGATGATTATTAGTTAATAAATTTTTATAAAAACATTATATGTCATGTATGGTACTATAATTATAGTAACATTTGGATTTAATGATTTGACGAATGTAAAAGATAATAGAGGAACATGAAATAAAATAAATGAAAAGTGGAATTTACCCCTTGATGTTATCTTCTTGAGAGTCTATGAAGGGAGAGGTTTTGGGTTTTTTGAAAACAATGTATACTAGAAGTGGGTGAGGATCTTGGGAGAATATTAGTGCAGAATATAGGCAAAGAACAAGGCTTTAGAGTAGTGAAGAGAAAAGGAAGTGAGGTTGGGTTTTATAGTGGAGGGAAGGGTTATTTTTTAATATCTTTTTCATTATTTAATTATTTTCCTTAAGACAACCAATATATTGGAATCATGTTAACCATAATAGTAATATGTTCATTTTCTTTCTAATCAGGTATTATTACACAATCCATGTACTTAGGAATAGTTAATTGGACTGATATTTTATATATATGGTAAATTATCATATTTTACTATTCAAAAAAAGTTATAGTATTTCAAAATAATCCCTAATATTCAACCAAACCATTTTCTGTTTTGTAGAATTCAAAAATGAAATCCACTTTTTAAAAATAATTTTCTATTTCTGATTAATTTATTTTAAAAAAATCATAATTCATTCAAAAAATAAGAATTTTTAAACTATAATTCATTTTATATAACATTGAAAAATTAATCAAGATTTCATTATATGATAACTTTAATACAATAAAATAAACAATTTACTATTCATAATTTTCTTATTACAATTCATAAGGGTATTTTATGATTCAAATAATATTTTTGTCTTATCTAACTCAAAACATCTTAATGAATGCAACTATGTATGTAACAATTTTTTTAATTCAAATCACAGAGGTGGAAAAATAATGTTTAATGGTTAGATAATAACATAGAGGTGTTATGTAGAGACTCATTGTTTCATGTATTCAATATGAATTTATTTATAAATCTGTGGGGTGTTACATTCTCCCCTCCTTACAAAAACTTCTCCTCAAAATTACTAGATTTCCATCTCCTAAAAACGATTTGGGTAGTTATTTTTCAAAAAATCATTCACCTCCCATGTTTCCGCATCGATATTTGGATTTTTCAAAGTATCTATATTTCTCAACTCATTTGATACGTTGAATTATGTTCATTTACTTCTACAATCGAGATAGGCTCTTTACATTAGGATAAGTCAGTTTCCAATTCAATACCTTCAGAAGTGAGTACATGTGTTGGGTCTGCTAGAAAGTTCTCAACGATGAGACATGGAACACATTGTTTATATTATAAAGTCTTGAGATAATTTCAAAATGATTTGCCGAAAATCCAATTCACTCCATAATTTCAAAATGGCTTATATACCTGGGGCTTAGTTTCCATTTCCTCCCAAATTATATAACACTATTCCAGCGAGATACTTTTATGATAAAATTATCTCCCACTAGAAATTCCAAATCCTTCGTTAGATTACCATAATATATCTTTTATCTTCTCGGAGATTCTTCAATATAGGTTTGAATAGTATTAAACTTTGTTGTTGTTCCCTCAAAAATTTTTGGACCCGCAAGCTTCCTTTCAATGAACTCATCCAAATATGTTGGTGTATGGACTCTATTTCTATACAATTATTCATATGGTTCCATTGGAATATTTTAATGGGAACTATTATTGATTCAAATATCCATAAAAGGTAAATAGTCATCCAACATACCTTTAAAATAATGTGATAATGATCTCAAAAAGTCTTTTAATGATTCGACCGTGCTTTTTGATTTCCCATCAGTTTGAGGATGATAAGAAATAATCAAACAAAACATAGTATGCAATGAATTATTTAGACATTTCAATAATTTTGATGTGAATCATGGATCATGTTTAGAAACAATTAAGAGAGTTTCTTCATGAATAATTACAACTTCATTCATATGGAGTCACCTAAGGTGATCAACTGGAAAATTTTCCCTAATAGAGAGGAAATATGAAGATCTTTTTAATCGATCCACAATTTCCCATATTAAATCAATAATTATTTTTTTTGGATAATCCAAAAACAATATCTACATAGATTTCATCCCATTTAAATATATAAATAGGTATAGGTTTGATGAAACCTCTATGATTTTCCTTTTTAGCCTTCACATTTATGAAGAATAGACATCATGATATATAATCAGAAATTTTCTGATTCATGTTCTCCGACCCGAAATATTCAATCAAATATACAAACACATTAGTACGACCTTAATGGATAGTGAAATTAGAGAAATGAGTATCATCCAACAACTCACTTTTTATCTCGGGTATAGAGGGATCTTGTATTCTTCTACCAATGTTAGTGATTCCATCATCATATATGATGTGTTCCATCATAGAATTTTACACACAATTAATTTTATTTTAAAGGATCCCATTATCATGAAGAGAAAATTTCATACTTTTTTATAGATATTGATTGGTATCAAATTGAAAATGTAATGATTTTTCACATTATATGAAAATTCTTATGTACATCCTTATTATATCCACGAATATATGATCTATTTCAATCCTAATTATTTTTAAAACTCCATGATCCTTCTTAATCAATGCATCAACTACAACATCTTCTATTCTAGGGTGGTAGTTTATGGAAAGATCATAATCCATGATTACTTTAATCCATCACCTTTTCCTCATACAAGTTCTTTCTGTGAGAACATATACCTTAGACACTGGTTATCCATATATATATATATATATATCACATCCTTCACCATAGATATTGTGTCTCCATATTTTTATAGGAATGACTATAGAATATAACTCACGATACTAATTTGGATATATTTTTCATTAAATTTTTACTACAAAGATGCATAGGAAATAACTCCATAGTTATGCATACGGAATGAACAAGGACCATTCATTGATGCAAAACTATAGATCACAAACTCATCATTCCCCTATTGTAGAGTTATGATCAGATCATTCACCAATATCCTATTCAAGTCATCAAAAAATTCCACACATTCTATTGTCTATTTGAACAAATCCCCATTACATGTACGCTTAGCAATTGGGATGGATAAATGGGAATAATTGTGAGCAAAACGCTTATAATAACCAGGTAAACAATTAAAACCACACATCATAGTTATGTTTTTTGGGTTAGGTAATTCAAGAACTGACTTTCTCTAGATCGGGTCAACCGATAATCCATCCTTATAGAAAAAATGGCCTAAAAATAAATTGTTTGAATCCAAAATGAAAATTTTATAAACTTCCCCATAATTCATTTATTCTAAGTGTCTTCTTGAATAGTTCACACTTTATTCTGAGGATCATCATAGATTTTGGATTATACCAATATATCATCAATAAATACCACCATAAAGTCATCTTCATATTCCATGAAAACACTATTCATCAGATCCATGAAAATATAGGGTACATTAGTCAGTCCAGAAAGAATCAATGTAAACTCGTAATGCCCTTGCATGGTTCTAAGTACATTCTTTAGAATATCTTCTTTCCTTACTCGCAATTGATGATATCCAGATCAAAGTTCATTCTCCAAAAAAATATTGGGCTCCATGAATTGGATCAATAAGTCATCAATACAAGGTAGAGGATGCATGATAATTATTTTTATAGCATTGATCTTAATGTATTCAATTCAAAACCTCATTATCTATCTTTCTTCACAATGATAAGAGCATGGGTTCTCCATTAATAAACTTGAGGTTGAATTAATCCTCTATCTCTCAATTCTTCTACTGGTTTTTTTATTTCTAAAATTTCTACTATGTACATTATATAAGGAGTCTTTTATATAGGACTTCAATTAGGAATTAAATCAATATAGAATTCAACTACCTGTTTTGAAGGATTTCCATGTAAATCCTATATAAAACATCAATATATTTGGTCACAATATTGTTGATCCTCAATTTGAATATTTCATTCCACACCCATTGATGTTGAATTATCATACTTCTAATGAATTTCATTAAGTAGGTCTAATATGGTGGATCTAGATAAGATCCAAATAATGATGTTTCTGCTCTAAAGAAAAGAAATTCTACATCGTTCTCACAAATTGCAACATCATTCTTCATGTAATAGATTTTAACCACATGATTTGAAAGCCAATCCTTACATTGGATTACATCAATTACAATTGTGGGTATGATAATAAATTCATTTGATGAAGCATGTTTATATACCATAATAAATAATTCCCGACATATCATTGTTGCAAGGATAATTCACTAATAAATTTTTATTAACAACTCCCTTATTAAATGAAATTAGAAATATCTAATTTCCATGGAATATTAGGAAGATATAAAATAATGCATTGATCTAGAATCAAATAAATCATTTGATTAGTTTAATGAATCAACTTAGGTACATTTAACCACATATTTAGAGACTTCAATATCAGTAGTTGTGGTAGCATAATCTTTTCCTTGATCACATAGAATTTTTTAGGGAATAATTCCGTAACAACATGGACCATAATTATCATAATAATCCATCGACCAAAAATTGTATCATTGAACTCATGGATCTTTATTTTTCCCCATACATTATTGGGAAAGGTGGCATCTTTGCCCCACAATTTTAACAAAAACACAAACCCATCAAAAAATTATCAGGGTGTATCTTCCAACAATTATCACGATGTGGAAGGTCAAATCTTCCATTATTCCCCATTTCCTTATTTCCATTCTCATTATTATTAGCAGACCTCTCCTCCTTGTTTTTTCCATTATTGTTATATGACAAAAATAATTTATTTCGTCTGGAGAGAACTTGAGACTATATATTCAAATGGGGAGAATCTTTGGGAGACATGTTCCCCTAGGAGGAAGGGTTTTATAACATCAAATAATCATTTAGTCATTATTATTATATTATGTTTGTAGTTTGGAACATGTCTTGCAATCCATGTGATGTTATCTTCATACTTTTCAACATTCTAATCCTTTATTTTCCTCATATTCAGAAACTTTCTATCCTTATCTACTCAATTTTCACGAGGGAAAATTTATATTAAAACATTTATTTAAAATCCATGAATCCCATTTACTCTATTTCTTCCTCTTACATTATGTTTTAGATTATGAATTTCCAATAATCAACATCTCACAATAGTCGATAAACTGCAATGACAACCTTATCACATTCATTTTATTCCAAATCAAGAAATAACTTCTCTATTGAACATATCCATCACTCTGCTGTGAATGGGTTTGTAGTCCTATTAAATGATAGAGGTTATTTCACATAATGTAATCTATCATATCTCCCTGAAGATTTTGATTTAAATTCTCCATATAGCTACGGTTATTATTCATAGCCTAATTTAGTTTCCTCAGTATAGTTATAAGTAGCTGAACATCATTCACAATAAAATATCCAACATCATTATCTTGCATCAGAGGGAAATCAGTACTTCAAGAATGTATGATCATGTGGTTTCTATTCCTTTAACTAGTAAATAATTTTAAATAATGGATTAAACTAGATTATATTATTAATTATAATATATAATCTCAATATATTAAAATACTTAGCATAAATTAAATATCTATACATAGTTAATCACATAATCGTAGTCAAGGTTTTATTGAGGAAAATTTTAAATATAAACCCCTCATAATGGATTACAATGAAAATGTTAATCATCTTAAGCATATCCCCTGATATCCTAATCCCAGGTGCACAGTAAGTTCCCTTTTCATTTACTAGGATGCCACGAGTATTGCCTGATATTTCTTGTCAATCTTTTCCCCCAAGGTAAATTTGTGCTAGAACCACGTCCACATGTTATATAAAGACATGGATTTATATTCTAGAAATATCCACATAATATATTACTTAAAAAACACTAGGATATTATTTTATACTTATCCTCAAATACAATCCTACAGTTTTCTTCCCTAATTTACGTTTTCTGGATCATGATTCAATGTTTTCTTCTAAAAATCCTATGATACCAGTTGTAAATAACCGAACCCATTTTCTTGTAGCTGGTGCCTTATTTTTTCGCATTGTTATGATTAATAGAAATTAGTATTCTGATGGAATTAATATTTTAGTATAATTGGAAAACAAGATACAAAAATTAGTAAAACATTGAAACATGAAAGGAAATACAATATAGAAATTATTTTTACAAAATTATCAACTACTAGGTTATCATTATATGTCATTCATAATACACCTCTCCATGTATGGGGAAAATGAATTATAATAATGGGGTGTGATCAAATACATAGTAATGGTACTAAATATTGCTGGAAATATCATAGACATAAACATTAGGCATGGTGAATAACTAAAAAAACGTTCCTTTGAAAAATAACTTGAACACATTATAGAAGGAATAAGAGATGAAAAAATAATTCTATAATAAATAATAACCATTGGAAATATACTTTTCAAATAACCCAATTAGTATTCAATTAATTTTTTTTATAAATAGAGAAATCCTGATTTTGTACATCATAAATATATTTTCAAGGCCTAGATCCTAGACAATAAATTATCATTTTGTTAAGGAATTTTTCCAAGAACATTGTTTGTCTCATGAGACCTATCGTTCCATCGAGGGGTTCTAGCAGGCCCCACTCGTAACATAAAAATTCCAATGAATTCTTTATATTAATGGGGATAAACATAAACAACATATAAATTTGTATTGAAACTAACATATAAAATGTAAATAACTTCCCCAAACATTAAGAATAAACATAAACCATTCAGAGTAAATTGGTGAATGGTTTTAAGATAGAACATCCACATTAAAACTAATCAAAAAAATTTAATTAGATATGGTATTTGTAATCATAAAAGATTAATCATAGTAATACATAGTAATCAACAATATTGTTGAAATATATGATGATACTCTTATAATATCATTGAGTAATTCTCGGGATAAATACACATTTACCTTAAAAAAAAGTGTCCTTTTGGAAATGTTGATGTTTGAAACCATAAGAGATGTAAAATAGTATTTACATAATTCAATTAGATATTTTATTAAGATAATTTATTTTAAATATAGATTACTCTGTTCCCCTAAAAATAGGTAAGAATTTCAGAAATTGCTTTGATTTGGGTTTGTACTTCATTACGAATTTTTTAATGATCCTTTTGAAACATATAAATCCTTATAAGTAAAAGTAGTATTATGGTTGGTAAAAATATATTGAAAATTCACAATGAAGTCATTTGGATTACATATGAATAAATAATATGTTAATTTAGGTATGTATTAAATAAGAGTAACCGACTGAAAATGTAGGTTTGTGTAGAAAACGAATACCTTAAATCGGAAAATGTTCCTCACTTGATCAAAATTAGATGAATAATATAATAAAAGTTCAAAAATAATTGATTCATGAAACTCCTATAAATTTAATTGATTTATTATAAACATATTATGTTTATTAATGGCCTTTTAAGGGTTAAGAGATTCAATTTCATTTTTTGGAGTGCTTTCTTCCTTGGTTTTCACAATGGTTTTACATATATTAATGTACGGATAAACATGCAGAATGATAATGGATTTCTATAACTTATGATATATTTGATTATAGAACATCCATAAGATTACATTGTCCTAAAATTATTTTTGTTATTTAGAGTGATGATGTTTCATTATATAAAACCTTAATGATAATTTTTTTGGTAATTTGGTTATTTTTTATCACAACGAACTCATTTGGATCTATAAATCAACACCATTTGTACAAAAAGAGAAGTTTTCCTTAAATATGTTACATTACCTATATAATAATATGGTGCAACCATATATGTGGTTTTCTGACCCTAATTAATGATATTAATAGAAATTGAAAACCCATCGTCCTCAAATGTGAAAAATTATCACATCTCATGTGGTGTTGTCATTTCATGTATAAAAAAATGGGAAAAGTGGGATGAGGAAAGATTATTTAATTATAATTAAAAAATTCCACTACATTTAATAAACTGAATTTATCAAAACATTTTTATGAAATCTGGTGAGTAATGAAAAAGAAAAAAAGGATCTCTAACTAAATGAAATGAAAAGTGGAATTTACCTCATGATGAAATATTCAATGAGAGTCTATTAAGGGGAGAGGATTTGGTAATTTTATGAAATAATGGATATTAAGATGTAGGTGAGGATCTTGGGAGGTTATTTGTGTCAAATTTAGTCAAGGAACAAGGAATTATAGGAGTGGATAGAAGAAAAATTGAGGGGGTTTATAGTGGGGGAGAGGTCTTGTATTTAAATATCTTATTCGTTATTTAAATATCTAAAGACAACCAATAGTGTTGATTCATGTGGATGATAAAAGTAAAAAAGTTCATGTGAGTTGTAACGAAGTGTTCTTACATCATCAATGATTATAGTAATATTTAATTTAATTGATAATGTATATATACTGTATATTACCATATTTTATTATTCATAAAAAATTCGAGTATTTCCTAAAAATCGAAAATACAAACCCAAACAATTTTCTGATTTGTGAAATTGAAAAATAAAGTCCAATTTTTATAAATAATTTCCTAAATATTATTATTTTACTTTTCATAGAAAATATTAATATATTAAAACGAATAAAAATTTGAAAACTATATTTCAATTTATATCACACTGAAATTTTTATGAAGATCTCATTATCGTATAACCTTAAGAGAAAAAAATATTGGTATGATTTAAAATTAAAAAGGGTCATATAAATAATCATATTAATATTAATATATTTACGTTACTATTATAATTATCAGGATCAAAACATCTTACTAAATGCAATTATTAATGCCAATTTTCTTGAAATTCAAATCAAATATGTGGAAAACATATTTAATAACTAGGATTTAACAATAGGGTGTTTGTGGAGAAATATTTTTTCATGCATTTAATATAAATTTTCATTATAAATAATTAGGGTGTTGCAATTTAGAAGTTACGACACATAGAAATATAACCAACGAGAGACCTCTATTAATTAATATGAATGATAGGGTTCTAGAGTGTTCTACGGTAGTCACAATTTTGAAAGATGAGTATATGAATTGAGTTGGGGTTAGTTGTGGGAACATGGTATATGAGACTTAGCAGTAGTTAATCGATACCAAACATAAGTACCTAAACAAGTGATAAATTTTCATAGGAATTCCTTGGATAGACGATCAATGGTTCATGGAATGTAAGATGGTTCTTATCAAACAATACAGTGGCAATTCTACTCATGTGGTGATATTGGATATATCATTTGGGATTCATTGACTCGAATTTAAACTAATAGGGGCACAATGGATGTTCTACCTATGTATTGGTAGAAGTAGGAGTATTCATTTCCATGTGGTGGAGGCAATTGCAGAGTATCATAGAGAGCATCTAGAGCTACATGAAATTTTGACCAGTTACAACCACCACCCCAAAGTGGTTCACACTAGGCTTTGAGAGCTAGGGGAAAGGGTTCTGGGAAGAAGAAGTAGGTCAATTCAATTGACATAGATTCTATAGAGATTATATTAGATATGATATATGTCTTTTATATTTTATATTTGGTATTTATAGGTATATGTGTGTGTCATTCATACCTCTCCACTTATCTAGTTTGAGACATAGAGATTCTTGTTGATTACTCAGCTCGAACCATGCTCTTGCAGAGTCGTACCAAAGGTTACTCATTGATCAGAAACATATTGTGACAGTGTGATATAACTCTTTTATATGATAGAATCATTTAGGGTCTATTTTTAGCAGTGATAAGGCCTTACTACATCAATTGTTGTAATCAATTGTTTTCTCAAGTTAATGCATGGATAGATTGTCTTATAAAGATCATGTATTTTTTCTAAAAATTTCTTCTGGTTTACAATTTTTTGTGAAAAGGAATCCCTTGATGATACAGAAGGACACATGCATGGGAGTGTGCATCTGATCGCTCAATAGTAGGATAGAATGACCCTTGGTGTAGTAGATGATATAATTTTTCAGTTTCTATGAGTGGTGTTGGAGTATGGGGATGTCTTCCATGTGGACATGATAAGATTACCCACACCGTTCAATTTAAAGAAAATTTTATCTACTTACACCTTAAGAATATTGTGATATCTATCCCAGTAAATTAGATTTATTCTATAGAGCATCAAAAGTTTAACGTGTAGTTGAAGGACTGTCATAGGATGGTCCTTTTCAGCCAAATGTTTCACCACAAGAATCTCCACTATTTTATGCCACGATGTTTGAAAATAGCTTCATATTTTATGTGTATTAACATCTCCTAAAGTAGGTGACCATAAAGAGAAATTATCTGCTCCTTATAATTTATGATTTATTTAATCAACAGATAGGATCATGATAGTTATCAAAGATTAACCCCATATCAGGTAATCAATTTCTATGTGTATGAGGTGAGGATAAACCAATAATGGAATTCAATTTTTTAAATGATAAATATGAATACTTATTGATGATGTTTTTCATGAAGAACACCATATAAGTGTTCATGTTTATCATGATACTAGTATTTTATCCTTTCAGAGACCCATTTTTGGTTTTCATGTTCAATGATATGTTAGTGTAACTGCCATATGAGGGGGAGAATGTGGGACACATGATGAGTTTCATGGACATACTCTGAGAGGACCAACATTTTGAGAATATCATGTAGATCTTGTATTATAGGCAGTATTTCCACTTTTTGGGACATGTTATCTTAATAGAAGGTGCGGCATTGATCCTGTAAAAAGGAAAGATGGTGTCATCTTTGGAACCACCTAAGAGCATGAAATTTGTGAAGAACGTCCTTCAGTTTGAATGATCCAATTGAAGATTCATATCCAATTTATATAGGTTATCAAATATATTATCATCATTAAACAAAGAGGGTAATCCATTCATATAGATAGAGAGATTATAGAATTATTTTCATGAGTTGAGGAAAATATTAATGAGCATTCCCATCATACAATTATTATAGGAACATGTCACATTCATAGTGTTCTGTGATGCATAAGTGTCTAGAATTCCTTTTTTTATGAGGTGTAGTTAAAAGTGATATCATAGGGTTCCTGTCAGTTGAGACCACATGAATTGAAGAACATGGACCATGATCTTTAGATATTATTAGTACTCTATGCACTAATGTTGTGGTGACACTACTTATTGGGTAAGCAGTTTTTCGTCGATTCTAACCACAATATACTCTAGTGAATATTCAATAAGAAGGTTCTAGACATGATACAAAGGTTATGTCCGGAGATACACTACTAATATGTGTTCATGTTGTTCTAGACATCTATGAATGGGAATTTTGATTGATTTTAGCTTAATAGAAGAACTTGTTCACAATTACTAAGTGATGAGTCAAAGTAGTTAGCGTTTTTTAAGATATTCATTGTCGATATTGATGGATCAACTTACCTACTATCTTTGGTTATTATCCCTCAAATATTAAAGAATTTAAGGGAATAAGATCTAGGGAATACAAAAAATGAGACCATACATAATCATATATAAACATGTAACACTCGTGATGTATTTTCAAATGGTGGAAAACATGTATTTACTTTAAAATTATTCATGATGGGACTTGGAATGTTTTAGTATGTGGTTCTAAAAGAGTATCATTCAAATAACATGGGTGTATATCCACCTATGTAAATGATGTACCAGGAACTCTAAAATCATTTTTGATGGTTAGGGATGCAAATTTTAGTCACATAGTTTGTATTTTTATGTCATACAAGTTAGTAAGTGAAGGATGAGAATCATGTTCAATTTGGGTTTTCTCATACACTTGCGGAACTAGAGTATCTAAGGTATGGGTTATCCACATACATTGTTATACTGTTACAATGATTATATAGAGGATCTGATTCAATCTATATAATAATAATTAAACTAACCATGTCGGTCCACAACCATGTTATTTGTGATATGTTTTCACCATTAGGGAATTTGAAACCTCTATGTGTTTGAGATTTTATAAATCTGTGTATTTTCTTTGATGATAATTTTGGAAATTTGTTTTCTATTCAAATCTCAGTTATAGAAGGGATTGAAGGGGGAATTTGGTCCCCGTTTCATTTTACCATTAACATTCACACCCGAAAAATGGTCTATATTAATGGACTATTATGTTCTTGGAGCACTTGTTGTGGAATTTAATTCTAGGATATAATTATAGTCGTAAGTATTACCTTCTATTTCTGGGGTTTGTTTAAAATCATATCTCCCATTCCACCATCGGTATGTTGACATTTTTGGCCTTGTATGGGTGACCATGCAAGTTTCCTCTATGTTGAACCTTCCCAAGATACACATCACCCCGAGGACATGATTTGGTGTGAGACACTATAGAGATGTTCCAGATAATCAAAGATCATATATGGAATTATCAAATCCATCATAAAACTTATACAGATTTATGATGGAGACCATTGGTTCCTCGAGTTCTTGCATCTACATAGGTTGTTCATATTTGGATGGAGTGGTAATCTATAATCAATATTCATTGGTTGATTATATATAAAATGTATAGATGGTGAGGATTCATACAATGTATCCCAACACCTAGAGTTTTATAAGTTTCATGAATTCTTCCATGTATTGAAACAGAGATGGTATGTGTGCGTCACATCACATGTTATCGAATGGGGTGAGTTGGAAAATGATGATGGGGGGTGCATTTTTAATATACCTATTAGATATTCAAGATCAATATTTGAGGATAATATGTGGAATTGAGAAATACATGGTGAATGATGCAACGACCTAATTATTTTTTCTATACAAAAATTATTATAAATAGTTCTTATGTTGGATCACATAAAAAATATAATAGCAATAGTGACATAGTGAAATACATGGTGAATGGTGAATACCTATAGAGGATAATTTACACCAATGAAATTTTAGGATCTCTCCCAATTATATGACATAGAGTAGTTGTTTTTCATTGATCAATCCATATTGAAGCAGGACACTATTTTATATTTTTATCCTCATTTTATTTTTCATGTGATGGCCATGAATCAATCAACTAAAGGATAAGATTTTGGTTCAATATTATTTTGCATGTTGTCTCATTTTGTGATAATTAATGGATGAAATTGTCTATTCCTTGTATCATAGTTTTTTTATCTATATAAAATGGATCGAGACATCCCAAATATGGCTGAGGATCATTACAATTTGTCATTGTTCGTTTTCTCAATAATTCATCACTTTTTTTTATCAATTTTCACGCTCATTTTTGCTTGTGGTTTGATGAATTTTTATGAAATAAATCATTACATATTTTTTTCATGGCCTAATGGACTAATTCCAAGAAATTGGGTTTAGATCGACGATGGGATTTAGTGGCTATGGTGGAAGATCGAACAAGAATGGATTTGGGGATACATATTCTACATGTTTTTTTTGCCACGATGATGGTTTTATCAACAGTTTATTTATGATCAAATTAGGGTGTCTTTTAAGACAATCATGTTATGGAGAGGTGAAGTCGGACATGATCCATGATTTCTAGGTCAGATTAGCAGTGGAATCATAGGTGATATCATCGCTGTTTTACATAGAGGAAGAACCATATGTTATGTGAAATCATGGGATGCACGACATTAAATCAAGAATGAAACACTATGTGGGACCACCAGTATCGTACTGAGTTTCCATATAGAAGATAAATATTACATTTAATGTGATAGTTATCACATAGTATGTGACCCTTACCTTGAATATTGGCATGTTACTCGGAGGGTACATATACATATCAAAGATAAAATGTGATGGGAGTCTTTTTGTGCTCAGACACAAACATATACTACAGGTGTGTAAATAAAAATGACCAAAAGTGAAAATTATCAGAAATGTTGTGTAATAAGAGATAGACACATTCATAGATTGTGAAACATTTTAAGAATACTTTTTTAAGGTGATACACTGTGTACTTACAATACACACTATGTACTCATTCATAGTAGGCTTAGAGACCATTTCCAATTCATCTTAGAAAATGGTAATTAGGTTATGTTTCCCTAATCCATTCTTGTAGTGTTTATTATGTATTCACAACCTATTAATTTTATTGAGATCCCCTATATGGAACATTAGATATGAATATATTTCTAGGAATTCCTCTAATAGCCCTAGAGTGAGATCATGTTTCATTACAATTTCCCTGTGTGTGGTTCATTGTATTATTTTTACCATCACTATGCTGATTTCAATCCCTTATTTATAGGGTTTATCAGGATATTGTTTTTGGTATACCTCATGGACTTAGTGGTGATCCCCATATTTGTTTCATTCAATTCAGGAATCCAGTGTAAACTTCATTTGGATAGACCCAACCATCATGATGTGTTGGATGGATTCTAGTTGTACTTTCTGAAACATTCAATGTTTTCTCCCATTTTAATTTCTTGTATAACATTAGAGCATATATCCAAATCAAGAAATACATTTATTATATTACTTGAGGCCATGTGTCTAATTTTAGTATATATATATTTATTTATTTAAATTATATATATGTTGTTTTCAAATACCTTTAATTAGAAGACTTAATTTTTTCATGATACAATATTATTAGTGATATAGTTTTATCATTCTTCGGATTATAATACTCACCCATATAAGTAATTATCCAGCATCTATTATGTCATATTCTGAAGGCCAACCTTTTGATGGATTCTAATAGTGACCTTGAATAGGAATAGATACATGATCCATACAAACAATGTTGTGTTCATGTGATTTTCATTATAGTTTTCCACACTATTATTACAAGATATAATGGTTTTTAGAGTATTATGGTGGGATATTATTTTTCCCATTTTCTTTTCATTACTTGTCTTTATACTCTTATGGGGGGATTTTAGATGTATTCAAGCTGGTTATCAGTTTTATTAAATTTCAACATTAGATGGCATGTATACATGTTTTTGTGTAAAAAAAAGAAGGAAAAGGCATTCCATGTGTGAGAAATGGCTACTCATAAATGGTCTCTAATCCTTGGCATATTGGAGGGGGTTTCGGGTAGTAATTGAATGTTCCCCATTTGGATGAGTTGGGACATGAATACCATTGATTCACATGGAGAGGGGTGATGTTAAACCTTATTGAGGATGATATAATGAAGATATAGGTACTCCACCATGGGTGGTGTCTTTTGAATTATGTAGAAGAGGCCCCCATCATTTTTAATTTTGATTTATATAATAATATTGTCGTTATAAGAAAAAAATGACTAGGGAATTCCAGAATTCTACTATAAACAACAGATATCATCCAAATTTTCATATTTAAATTACCTTATTCATTTTCATTAAAATAAATATTTCATTAAAATATTAACTCAAATAATTAATTTTATTAAAATATTAATTACAATAGTAATATAAATTACATAAAACACATATGTTTCTTATGAAACTGTGTATATGTTTTTCAATAGTATTGAATACATTAAATAAATATATTATGAATCGAAAAATAGTATTTTAATGATATAATAGGGAATTTCATAACATCATTGAATGTTGGGAAATGATAAATAACTTTTTGGTTTAGCTAATATAGTTTCTTTATTAGTATTCATGTTTCCTAGTTTTTTCTCAAATTCTACTGCTCTCGATGTATCACCCATTAAATGGTGCATGGATTGAAAACATTGTTTAACCAAACCATTCCACAGATATTGAAATTTCATCTTTTATAAGATTATTCCTCATCATAACACTAAATATTTTGTTAAATATTCATCTATTATTAATTTATATTTACACTACATATGTTATAGTGAATTATTACTAATAATAATAGGGTAACTAAATAGATTAAATTTTTTTATAATTTTCCAAATTCAAACACATTGTACCCATAAAAACATAATTAGTTATTAAGAATAAAACATTAATGTGTTACACTTAATGAGTGTTATTAAGAATGTACTAACTATATAGAAATAATGTGACAACTTATCACAATATAATTATATGATAATGAAAATTAAAATATTATTATATCAAAATTCCTTTTAGAAAGGTTTAATTATTCCTAATACATTTATTTCATACCTAAATTTCCTCAAAAAATAACGACACTCAACACCACTTTGTTGCTGATGAAATTGTAATTCTATGACTATATTTAAAATGAAAATAATAATCTCATGAGTTATTATACTAAAATAAATATAATATATTGAACCTTTATATAAACATAGTTTACATTTCATTACCTTATTCTTGATTACCTAATTTAGTTCTTCCCTGATAAATTTTTAATGATTTATATTATAAATTAAAAAAATAGTGTAATCTATAAAAATTGATTCATTAAAATTTACTACATCATTACATTAATAATGTAATGTAATATATAACTATGTAAAGTATAAAAACTAGTATGTGGTATTTTCTTATGCATATAAAACAAAAATATATCCAATATATAATATCAACAAAAAAATTAAATGACACCGATTACATAATTTTGAGTCAATTGAAGTAGTAAACAATGGTGAAATATAATATCATACATATCAGCTTAAGGATTTAGTTGGATATTAATTATTTCAATCTATAATCAATTAATAACACATTCAATTCGTTACATATCATATGATTCCCTTACACATATTGAAATAAATAATGGGTTCTTGAAAATATACACTGATGTTGTCTAATATTGAATGAAATATATCTTGATAAATAATATAAAAAAATATTTGTTGTAAATTTCACTAAATGGATAAAATAGAAAGAAATACAATAACTGATTTATATGTAAAATAATTGTTTCACATTGATGGATAACATATCTGTAATTAATAGTAACGTTATGTATTTCATAAATAATATTAAAATATAATCAAGATATGGAACATCATCACTCATCGAGAACTCACATATTTCCAGCACTATAAATACAGATACTAAAATTTAAGAATGCTCCTTAGTAACCTAAAAAGTATTACCCAAAATGGGTAATAAATTTTAATTTATTTCTTTATCATATGATGTTACCTTTATAAAATACCTAATAAGACACACACACATAGACACACACATATATATATATATATGAAAATATTGTAATAAATTCGAAATCAATATTAAATATAATATATGATCTATGAATAAATTTATTGTTAGTTTCCTTCAAGTATAGACATCCAATGTACGAATTATCAGACACACTTCCCAACTATGTACATCCAATCATCATGGAATGAATCTATAGATGATTCCTCTATAATATAATATAATATCACGTTATTTTATCTTACTCTGTATAAGGATGATTTATAGTTTCCCCAATATGAAATATTATCTATAAAAAAAATATGATGTGGTGGATCCTCTATATAAAATACTAGAAGAAGATAATCATTGGTGTGGGGGTGGAGGAGTGGTATATGAAAGATGAAACAAAATATTCCTCATGGTAAATATTAAATAATAAAATTTTCTAATAATTCCTTCTATCATCTCTCCCAACATCCAACCCCACTATTTTGAAAATATGTCTAACTAGTTTATACCTCCATCAATGAATGACTATGTCAATTAGACAATTTCAGAGCATATAAACCAAACATACCTCTTCATACATGACACATGTGTTCATCCTATAGACGAATATGATGATCCCTTTTATTATCTACAATAAATGGGAACCTATAAAGAATGTTGGAAAATATTATTACTATCCGATAAACTTATAAGTTAATAAATAAAATAAATTTATTTTTATAATTTTTTGTAGAAATAAAATTGATTTATTTTTTTATATTTGTTTCCCATTAAAATTTTTAATAAATATTTATATGATGGGGAATTTTCTGTAGATATATTTTAATTGTTAATCATGTTTTAGAAGATTTCAAAAATCGTTAGTTTTTAAATATAATATACCCTCTATTAAGTAAAGGTATTAGTGGATACGTTCTTTTCCAATATCTCATAACAAGATATGTTCAAATCCTATAATTTATTATCAATAAATCATTGATAATATATTGTAAATAATTTATAAAATAACATTACATGATTAAAATTACCCATAAAAAATGTACACCTTTAAATACATTCGTTTAACATCTTCCATGTTTCATCATCTAAAAAACCATAAAGTTTTCATGGAGTATAATTCTTTATACCAATAAATTAAATATTAAATTATAATTATTTTAAAATACCACCATATCATTATAGTAAAATATGATACTTAACTCAATTTTCTTTGTATTAGTTAATTCAAATATCATCTGAATGTGCTATCAAAAAATTAAATTTCTAAATATTAAAAAAAACATGACACGATATGAAAAATAATGATAAATTTGTTTACTATTATATTCTATAAGAACTCATCACATGTCATTTGGGTGACACTCATCCATTTATAATGTAAAATGTTTATTTATTATAATTCATATAGAGACCAAAAATGAAAAAACGATTCATATATGGACACGTAGGATTGCAATTTAAATCAAAATAAAAAATTTACCCTAGTCCCTTCCATGATAATGTTGTAATCGTTGTAAATGAATGCTAAACCATTTAGAAATCCTCACAGTATTATCCAACCCTATAAAATAGTTAGGCACAGGAACATTAGAATGATAATTCTCCTTGGTATATTAATATTGATTCCTCTATACAAAAGATAATGAAGACTGATCAGTTTGATCAGATATATTCCTAAAATTTGTTTTAAAGATACCTGTTATAAATGTAATTAAATGAATATAAACAAAACATTTGAGGTATGAAATTTATTTTTAAATTGAAAATGGTATATGAAAATATAATATTAACAAATAATTATTAATATATGAGAAAATAGTTATCTTTAACAAAAATATTATCATTGGAAATATGTTAATATCAAGGAAAGATATATAGAGAGAGAAAATAAACATATCTAACATGAATCAAATATTTAAAAATAAAAATGAAATTTAGCTTTATTTGTAATTAATTTTCTACTTTTTATAAAAAATTGTTTTCAAATTTCATAAAATATTACTAAAATAAAAAACCCATTAAAAATTTATATTTAAGATTTTTTAAATTTTTATAAGATAAAATGGAAATAGTTATATTATTTACATACTATTAATTTATTATTAAATAATATTTTTTATATTATTTAATTTTCATGATCAAATTTTGTATCTTAAACAAGTTCTATGAAATAGATACTAAATTACTATGAAAATAATTTCATTGATGATGTATCTCATATAATTCATCATATCTGCCCAAATATTCACTAATAAAATAAATATTTTCATTATAAATATTATACTCCAGTATTAATTTTAGGAAAAAAATGAAGAAATTTTTTTTTCTTTGTTTCCATGGTAAAAGAATCACCTATATACCGAATCATTATATATTTTCTTCTTCTTTATTGATTCATCATTTTTAACATTATTGTTAACAATATACCATTTCCACTAGAGAAAACGATCTATAAATATAATTTATAAAATCTCCCATATATATTAAACTACTTTGTAATGTTCACTTGATATATATACATATATTTATATATATCACTAAAAAAATTAATTTATTGAAATATTCTAAATTATCTACTATTCGAAACTATACTATTTTTAAACTGCTATTTGGAATTAACCAAACATATTATTTTCAAACCCATACCATGTTTTTATATTTAAATAAGGTCCACCAACCAAATATCTCAATTTTTATGAGGTAAATAAAATACTATTCGAGTTCTCTTTAATCTATGAAGAAAGTATATTTTATAATAATTCAGTACTCATATGTCAATATTCATTGGATAAATTTATATTAATGAGTTATTATTAAATTCTCCCTCATATTGAACCTCATTTATGTTATTCATGATATATATATATATATGTATATATATATATATCTCTATGTGTGTGTTTGTATTTCTGAGTTATTATCTCAATTATTCCATATCCAATCAATCAATTAATTTTAAAACCATGAATCCCCTTTTCCTCAATATCAACTATGTAATATAGAGATATAAGAAAATAAATGTGTTGCACTTCGGAAAATTTGTCTATATTGAAGTCCATTATCATTATATATCCTTCCCTGGCTCTCTAATAATACCATGTTTTCCACTTAAGAACAACACATGTTATTAATCCCTTAGGCCTCTTATCATTTTGATTATTATCTCTACAATACAACACATGTTATTTTTGGGTGTTTTTTCTCACCTGCTAACACCATAGAAAACTACATAGAAGTTCACCCATCTAAATCACTACTCCATGCCAATAATTATTATCTGTGGTGTTTTATTCTTGTAGGCTCTAAAAATAATGGTGCATCGTGTTGACATTGGTAGTAGAATTTACCCTTTTATGTACCAAATTTTTGAGGTTATTCCACACTTTATCCCTTTAAAAACAAAACACTAATTGAAGAGTCCATAACTCAAACCTATGTAGTGCCCCTAAATTATTGACTAAGTATTTTCTACAATACCATTTCTAAAACCGATCATTTACTCAGCCGTGAACATATTCATATAGACCCATAATTCCACTATAATGTATTGGTTTCCTTCCTTGAAAATAGTAGACTATTAGTCACTAAGGATTCTTATTAGGCTAATGATTGACCCCATATAACCTCACATGTTCTTTTAGTGTTTGTTTTCATCAGTCACACATACCCTGGGAAACACCCTAAATAAAGACCCATCTTGTCTTTACTACAGGATAATCATGCCTCATTGTGGAGTTCTAATCAGGTTATCTCCTAAAAATAAAGGTTCACTATGTTGAAATGGGTGGATACATTTAGCTATCCTCACACACGCACACCATTGGAATATTATCATATATATAACTATATATTCACATTCTCATTTCCCTCACAAATATTTTTTTTCATATTTTTATGATTAAAAATAATAACAATTAATATTATCATTAAATATCTCACATTAATAATAGTGATGCTAAAAATATATAATATTTTAATATAGTCACTGTCATCAGTTCCACCATTAGTATTATTTTCTATAATTAGTTGAAATAACAATAACAAAAATATTATTTTTAATATTATTTAACTTTAATAATCATCGATTTTAATGTTCCAATAAAAACTACCATTAAAACCCAGTTATAGTTTATAAATAATAATATACCCAAAAAATAATGACATTTAAAACCAGAAATTTAAACACATGATTTAAAACATGATTCATCCAAAAATTAATTGAGGAATATTATAACTCACCTTATTAATGTGTTGATAGTTGAAACCAATAAAAAAAGTTTCATACCAAAACATTTATATTGGTCGGTGAGTGGTGATTCAGATTACACAATGGAATGAAGTTGAATATTTTTAGAAAAATTAAGTAATTATATTTAAAATAATAAAAAAATTAAATAATAAAAAAATTATCATCATGTGGGATGTGACCAAATGCACGTTGCATAAAAACTTTATGTCCGCCTATGGTAAACCATGTTTTCCAAACCTAAATTTGGTTTCAATTTTCTTATTTTATTCATAAATTCAGTTGATTTCGTAATTTATTAATTAAAACAAGAAATTATTAAATAATTAAATGTAAAAAGTGTATTACCATATTTTATGTCCCCAAAAACAAGACATACATAAAATTAATACATCACATAAGGTAAAACTCGTGCTTTGGACATATCGGTGGAATCTAACTCCTCATAGGATGTACCCGTCGAGGAATTTTAATTATTTCTATAAAAAATATATTAAAAAATTATCATCACATGTTATATGATTAAATGTCTAATTTATAGAAATGATAAACATAACATATGGTAAAAAATAATTCCTTGACCTATCTGTGGTTTCACATTTCAAACACAACACACCATTTGTGAGTTATTAAATTATTTTGGATAACCCAAATTTTCATACAATAATATTTTTAATCTTAAAATTTTGTCTATTTTTAGACTCTAAGAGCCTCAGAATTTGGCATTAACTCAGTTCCAAACTCTAAAAATATTCTATATAATACTCTACGGTGTCCATTGGGTTTTTACCATAATTTCAAACCCTTTAATAATTTATTATTTTATTTTTATTAAAAATATATATTCATAAAATAAACATAAACATAAATTATTAATAAAATTGTGTCATTTATCGATTAAAAATTACGAGGATGTTACACTTCTCCCCTCTATCTACTTCTCATCCACCAAAAGTATCACTAGTAGGATTTCTTGAAAAACTCTGACCACTCAGTTTGAAAACCATATTGTATCTTTCTCATCTATATGAAAAGAGGAATAATATGAACATAAATATTGATATTATGTCTATAAAATCATAGAAATACATTCCTAGGATTCTACCCACGGCCATGGTATAACTCTCCAAGAACTAACCATTGTCTCTATCCCTATATGTTAGTCAAAATCTTCATATAAATATATATATATATATATTAACACAAAAAAGTATAAGTTCAACTAATTTATATAGATTAAGATATACCACCACATCATTAAGAAATATTATATCACACAAAAAGTATCTATCATGAAAAAATAATAGAAATAAATAAATTTGATTATTGGACCACAATTCATTACAACAAAATATATATATATGGAATGTGAATATACGTTCCTAGAACTAATGAAAGATATCCCCAAAAACCTGATGAATAAATTATAATTATCATACAAATCAACCATAGTTATTTTAAAAAATAGTAACAACAAAACATAAATTTAAAATTTTCTAGAAACATAGATGTCCATTACACTGTGTTTGTCATCCATTGATATAATTATGTTTCCTCACTCGCATTATTCTATATTATGTCTACCATTTCTCATCTCATATAAAAACTAAAAACTCATGTTAGTTATTCCATGTTCTATGATACAATTTCTCATGTCCCAACAATGCCCATCTGATAAACATAGCTATCTGGCCCCATGGATCTTTTGTAACAGCACGGTTTCCATCCGTGAACAACACAGGCTATTACTCCCTCTGGGATTTTATATAAAAATTGATTAGGCCCATATGCCAACACGAGTTCCCTTAGATTTATATCCTCACCCAGACACACCCTAGGAAACATCCAATAATGTCACCTATCTTGATCACTACTCATAGATTAGGATGCATAACTATATATGTTTTAGTCAAGAAGCTCCCTGAAAATAAATGTTCACACTGTTGACACAGGAAGAAACATTTATCCATTTATGTTAGGATAAATATTACTCACCATATCAAAAAGATGAATCATTATTTTCCACATACTACCAAATTAGAACTCCATAGTTAGGTATGATTGTCATGGATTAGTGATCGAGACGAGTGACCTTCTCTGATGTTTCCTAGGTTGTGTATGAGTACTAAAAAATACACTAAAATAAAAGGTGATAGACTATGGGGAGATTTATTTTTCGAATAAGAGATTCCATGGACTAATAGCCTATGGTGTTCTTGGATGAAAAAGAGGGAATTATAAGATCCCCATGGACTCATGTGACTGTGTTCATAGATCGGGGATGCTCGGTTCATGAAAAATGATATCAGAACCAATCCTCAGCTATAAGTGCAGAGCACTTCCTGTGTTTTATGATTTGGGTCCATAAGGGTGGGGTTATATTTTAAATGGATGTAGAGTGTAAAAACCATTGAAAAGTGACACTAAAAAGATAAATGGTGTTACGCATCTCAATATGGTGCAACATTCCATTCTAGAGAATACATTATTAGAATTTAATATCTATGAATTATTGGTATTGTGTAGAGATCAGGAAGGGTTCCCTTACGGTGTGTTTCCAATGATTTATATGAGTGAGGATAAAGCATAATATAAGAACATGTCATGGCATGTGAAGGTAGTCATTAGTCTGATAAGTGAAATCAATGAGTAATATCATGTTTTTTATGGGATGGAAACCAAGGTATTATAAGAGACCAATGGGGTTATATGACTAGGTTTATAGACCAATGGTTGTCAGGTCATGATATCCACCAACTCCTCATAATTATAAATATCAATATGGATGGCTTCATGTTGATGTGGATTTTTAGAAAACTGGTGAAATATATTCATATATATTTTTAAATGATATATCAATCATTTTTATATGTTTCCACATATCAATATTTAGCACATAAAATGAACAGTTAAATATACCATGATATCAAAAAATTATCGTGGATTGTAAATTTTTACATAAAAAAGTATACAGACTGTGTCATCTTCAAAATTACAAAAATAAATCATATTTATCACATTTAAAAAATTTATTTTAAAAAATTACCAACCACTAAGATAATCATTCTAACAAGGATTAGTATTATTCCTGTTAATTATTCTACTCTGAGTTATTTTAACATAATGTTATAATAATTATACTTCCTTCTTACTGACCAAAAATCCTTTACAAACCCAAAATTTTTTATATTTGAAAAACGAATGTATGGAACCTTAATACCTTATAGTAATTGAAACAAACTAATTTCCCTTATCTTACATATTATATGAGAATTTAAGTGTATGTATGATTTTATTTTCTTTACGGTATGTAAGAATAGTTATTATGCTCCAATTTTATATTATTCTAATCATGCATTTTAATGATCGATAGTCATTCTAATAATAGTTATAAAATTATTGATCAAACTATCATTGATATTATTTTCAAAAATAAACACAGCAATTTTATATTTTAATTCATGATATATCGAATGTGGAAGATCAATTAAGATATAGTGTGGTATTTGATTTCGTGATATCTCTCTTATCAGATGAATGGACAATGAGAAATATAAAATATATTTTATTCAATGAGTACTTCAAAAAAAATTATATAATTGAACATATATAAATATTTAATTAACTATGGGCACAAAATTTCATACATGTTGTAGATAATGAAATTGTGACCCTTTATCACAAACATGTAATACTTTATTTTCCTTAACACAGTATCCAAAAAATTATCCATTTGTTTGGAAGTCAATTTTGGTTTATATAATCAATAAATGTAACTGAATATATTTTTACATATTTGAATTATTATTTTTTATACCTACCACCAATAAGATATTTAAACATTTAATAAATAGTAAAATGTATACAATTCTATCATTTTAGGCTTGAAAATTTTAAAATAATGATTTTTTATTTATAATTTATAAAAATGTATGATCGATGGTTTGAATAAACTAATAGAATAGACCATAAAATATATTTCAAAAAAAATACTCTTAACAATTCATTCCATTTTTTCATTATCAATGTATATGATTCCAAACATCATTAACAAATATATTAAACATTCAATAAATTTTGTAATATTATGGGGAATCAATTGGATGATATACTTTTCCATTAGATATTTTATAATATGAAATAAATCATAATCTATTTTCACATTTGAGTTTGGAAAAAATGTCTCAGACAAGGTATTATAAAAAATATTAAAAAAATGAATTACATTGGGTTTTAGTACATTTCTCAATAGATATAAAATATTTTTGCCTTAATTTCGTGTTGTAATATGATTTATTATATATAGAAAAATATAACAATCCATTTTATCCAATTATATAAATTATAGATTAATTGGGGAATAAATGTTTATTCTTATTCCTAAATAACATGAACCAAGATATCTTATTGTATTATAATATTAATTTTAAAAAACCATTTCCTTATGGTTTTATATATTTTAATAAGTCTACAAATAATGTAATACTCTTATCACATCACCCATTATTATATTTAAAGATTACAAATATCAAATCCTTTGAAAAACCATAAATTTTATATAACAATGATTCAATTATTTTTCTAAATCTCCATATAGTCACTCAATGATTATTGTTTTCTCATTTTATTCAACATCAATATTTGGAATCATTTAATTTAATTGATCACAATTATAATTTTTTAAATATATATTATCATTAGGTCATTAATTCATCCCCATTTCTCCCTTCGAAATCAATTTAAAGAAACTCATAATAATAAATTTGAAATTTAAGAATCATTGATTTCCCTTTATGATAGTTTCATCATATTGAAATAAATTTTTTAAGTTAATTAAAACATGTCACTATTAAGAACATTCTATTTGAAAATTTACAAATAATTACTATCCATGTCCACATATTCACCATTTATTTATTTTTTTAAATCACACTACACGTAAATATTTTATATGGAAACTATTTAGTTAAAAAACTATGTTGTGGTATATGGTAATTAAACATTTCAGTTAAAATAAATTTGAAATTCGTGAATGAAAATATTATTTTATATCTAAAACTTGTAATTGTTAAAATTACAACACATGTAGTAGCAAATAAAATAATAACTATCATAAAATGGTGAGTTTGAGTCCTAAAAGGGGAAATGCGAAAAAATGAAATAAATTACTAAAAACAATGTATAATATTTTATATATTTTTATTTTAAAGATAAATGATAATTTTTTAGGGATATCATTAATCCCTTTTTCAAAATTATAAAACATTACAATATCAGAAAAAATATATAATGAATTAAACACCAAATAAATATTTGTAATAGAAAATCCAAGTTTGGATCGAAATCCCATGCCTTTTGTATTCAATGAATTGAGAACCCAAAAAAATAGTATAAGCATTAAATTTTTATTATTTAATGAATTATATAAAGCCACTATTTTTTAATTATTTTAGGAAATAAATGTTTATTAAATTTTCTTATATTTTTTATTTATATTGTACTGTACCAATTCATTAAAATTTTATGTTGTGATATTCATTAAAAATGAATAAAATTTAAATATAACATCTATATTTTAAAAAATATCACATATTATTTCCAAATATAAAAATATTTATAACGATAAAATTAATAATTAATTATTCATATGTATTTAATTAGTATAAAAATAGTAGTGATATCAAATAGAAAATCTAAACAACAACAAAATAAAATCCTAGAAATAAAATTATAACTGTAACATATAAATACAATTAATTTATATCAATAGTTAGATTCATTAGGTTTGATAAATAAAATATAGTTATTAATACCATATATTAAAAAAATATAATAAAGTAATTGTACATAAATTTTTAATTTAGATTTAAAATTTAAAAAAATTAAAAACACTCTATTTTTAAAGATTATAGTAGGTCAAAAAGTGACAAAAAATAATAGATTCTCAATTGGATACTATGAAATATATATAATCTATTTTATATAAAAATATATAACGAATATATTATTTATTACATGGGTTTTATAGGATACAACTTACACTATCTATAATATGAGAGTGTAAGTTGAAACACTTATTATTACGTGGTTGGTGAGGAAGAATTGATGAGTTGATTTTCAATTATTTTGGTAATATATTCAAAGGAGGGTGCTCTGGGAAAAGATTATGATACATAAGGAGAGGCATCATTTTGGATGGGGATAAATAAGTTTAATATGTCTATTTTAATAATTTTAAATATTTGTAATAAAAAATATGTCTTATATATAAATCTTCATTTCAAAGACCAATTTCTAACATCAACTAAATTATAAAAAAATGATAAAATTAAAATTTAGCGATAATTCACCTAGTTTTTATTAAAATGGAAGATGAAAATATCTATAACATTAGTTGAATTACAACTAAAATATAAAATGTAATGAATTTTATTTTTTTCCACTTGTTTTCATTCTATCAAGGATGTATATCATATATATTGTTCGTGAATAATTTTAATTTATCTTAGTCTATTGATGACCCCATACTATGAAATTTTATACCTACTATATAGAAATAAGATGAAATGATATATTTTAAAATAATAGCAACAATTGCATCGACAAAACATAGTTTACTTATATCTATTCTTATGAACTCCAATGTCAAAAATAGAAATATATATTTAATCATTCAAAATAATCCTCCCAACTGATATTTCCATTCTATGATATCTCCATGATTCCCTCATTAAAAAAATATACTAATTTAAGGATCTATTATTAATGTATATATTTTTTTGTGGATTATCTCATTTTTTTGTGATGCAATTAATTTTCCTCGTTCATTATTATATGTATCATGGTCTTAAATTACATTATATTGTATGTATAATCTAATATTTAATTATTTAACTTAACAAAGATATATTAGTGTAGAATACCATTCATAAACACTAATCCAATGGTGAGTGAATACATCATTGAGTTTTTCAACACTCATAAAGTATAATTTTTTAATTCCACTGCTCTTTTTAGTCCTATTCTATGAAATATCCACTTTCTCGATAACTCAATTGTGTTCTAATTTATAATCATTATATTCTTCTTTTTAATATTAAAATTATTTTTTTGAATAATTTTTTTTATTTAAATCCTAACTTATGATGATATTGGAAAAAATTTATTGTTGCGTTATTTTGGAAACAAATCATCATTTTCCTCTAACCTACTCACAATGTTCTATAATTTAATGTTCCTACTATTCAAGCATCTATATTTTTTATGTATTCATTGGATAAAATATTATTTCTTATTTTGTGAGTAATCATAATCACATTCATTTATATTTGTTCCTCTTTGTATCTCACTAATTAAGAAAATATGTTCAATATTTGAAACAAGAAACTAGTAATTTTAATTAGATAATACATTATAATAAATATAATTATATATACCCATGTAAGATAATTGAATGACTAAAATCTCCAAAACATTAATCATTATTGAATTTCAACTTCTACTTCACTTTGAAATAAATTTCCTTTGTTTTGAAAATTTTATATACTTTTACCTTTTATCATATTTTACATTCCTACAAAATACATTCTACATCATCAATATATTATTCCAAAATATTTTATTCTTCATAAAATAAGTCCTATGTAAAAGAAAGTGTCTACCTTCCCCATCATTTTTTTCATATCATGTAGGTGTAAAATTTTACAATGTAACTCTTAATGACATAAAGAACATCCAAATAAAGTATATATTTTTATATAAAGTATTTAATAAATCATTTTTACTATTTCATTCACATTAAAAATATTTGTATGATCCAAGAATTCTAAGAATGTTCCTTCTTCTTTAGAATTTTTTACGCACCTTTAATTTGGTAGACAAAATGTTCCCTATGTTTATGGGGACGTTTGAGGATGAATCTGTTGTTAGGGACATGAAAGATGATGGATGTGGCCATATATTTCATTTTTCATGGTTATGACATGTTTATTAGTAATAATGTTTCATAATCTTGCTTTCCTTAAAGATGTGGCTCATGGTTGATGAAACCATAAAAGCTGGAGGTGAGACAATGTGGGATTCATCAACGCCATCTCACACCAATACATTATTTTCGTCAAACCGTATAGGCAACCATATAATCCATGTGACCTATACCCATAAGGGAGAGACGATAGTTCAAATATGGCACATGGTTTTATTAACCATGTGTCGAACATAAGGACCTCATTAAATATAAAACAAATTATAATTTTACCACCATGAAATTTTATATTTCTCTGCCAATACATTTCACCATTATTTAGATTGATGCCATTAGTGATTATTACCTACTCTAAAACATCCAAATGATATATCTACCCCATTTTAATGACATTTGGAATAGTGTTCAGTGCATTTCTAAGCCACAGTTGTGTCTAATAGTCCTCTACCTTAGTTTTTATAGATAATAGATTATATAATAATTATTCTTCTATTGAATTCATAATACCCTATTTTTATAATGATTTCATGATTATGGATTTTATGGTCATTTGATATCGAATAAAAAACCATGGTTAAGAGAAAATTTGTATATATAATTGAGGTATATGTTCAACAAGATTTATCCATGGTGTTGTTGTAAAATTTATGAATATGTCGTTGAGTCGTTCTACTGTTATTCCATCTGTTTTGTGTTACATGGTATAACTAATAAATTTATTTCTTAAATGATGAATTAAACCCCCCCACCCCATTTACCATGGTGAATGCATTGAGGATGATAATTCTATTTTAACATCCACTCATGGGGTATACGTCTTCATTGAACACGAAATTGAGATGTTAAGTATAGAAATAATTTGTTATGAGATAAATATCATGTTAACTATGTTAACATGTTAACATGAGTTTATAAGTACAAATAATTATAATTGAGTCTAGTAGTTGACATGGAATTAAGGGTGTTTGGAATATTGATAATGTGTAAAATAAATTATGATTTGTACATAGTATATGTTATGATTTCATAAGTAATAAAAAGGGTAAAATTGTAAATATGATAAGGCATGTCAGTGGTATCATTATTAATGGGTAGGGTATGATAATTCTATATGTGTTGAATAAACTATGGTAGTAAATTATATATATGATTAATGAATTTTTAATTGTAAATGGTATTTGTGTTAAATTTTTTAAGAAGCAAGTGTGAATGGATTATATGTATATGTGGGGTAATCGAAAAGAGACTCTACACCCATGGGATGAGTTATATTATGTCTCTAAGATCTACCATGAAAATACATGGGTTAAGGAGTCTATCGAAGCCATTATCCCCCTAAAAATGCATTTTATATGAATACATGTTCTGAGGATCCATGTTAGGTGTTATGTGTTTCATCGTATAATTTCATCTCTTGTGATGTACAGATCATGAATTTTCAACCAATTACATAGTTTATATTCATATAATAGTCCGAAGTGTATTTAATTTAAATCAATAACACTTTAATCATAGGATGAATAAGGAAAACTTGAATTATATTAATTACTGTCACTCTGTTTATCTTAGTATTATCTTATTATTAATTATATATTTACACACACACTGTCCATATAGACTGGATTTTTTCCATTCATCATTTTCTGGTGCCCTACACAGTTTTACTCACACCCTACTTAGACTTCCATTGGGAACCTGAGTAGAATCCATGGTAGCAGGCTAGTATCAGTGTAATTTCCCTAAGCTAAATGGTTTATTTGAGAGTGGTATGTCTGTGGATAAGGGATCCTGACATCGAGTTTGGACCAATTATTGGGATTTTCAATTTTTTATTATTTTGGGTTTTCCACACACTTGGTACTGTATGAAAATACATACCATATTAACTATTTATTTGGGGTCATGTACACAACTTTTTTATGTGTATTTTTCATTCATGGATATTTATTAATTGTTTCTTTTATATCATATTTTACCTATTCTGACATAATCTGATATAGAGGTAATAGTCTCCCCACTAGTTCTAATACACCATTGCTTTTATTAGGAATCCTCTTATGTGTGTGAAGGAATATCTGATGTCAGTCAGTTAACCAAATCATGGCATCAGAATAGTGAAACCTGGGCATGGGAATTACATAATGGTATCATATTGTATTCTCTCTTCTATTGTCTTACTATTTTGGGATTTGAATATTATTGATGTTGAAGTGCCACTCCTATGAAAAGTTCTCATTCATCTAGTATCTAACCAATAAAAGAGGAAAAACCCTTGTAACCATGGTTTTATTTTTTATCATTCTGTTTATTCTTACTGATTGATGATATTTCACATTGGGTGGTTCACATTCTATTTGATTTGACTATTTGATAGAATTTTTTCATGGAAGGAATGCAATGAGGTTTTTTATACATGAATAATCGTAGGATCCTACGGGTATATGTGACATTAATCATGGTGGGAACACATATGGAAAACATGTGGGATGTTACTAAAAAACATATAATTTTCATTAAAATTTAACATACGTTGTGTTTAGTAATTATGAAACAAATAGGTAAATGTAATGACTATGAAAAAATAGTTAATTAATAGTTCCTAATTAAGATTTTTATATAGGTTAAAAATTTATTTTTGAAATGTTATAAAGATAGAAAGGTCCAGTAATGATATATAATGATATTGTGGAGTTAAGATGGTAAAACAGGGGGCTCGAATTAAGTACTTTTGACTATGTATGTTTTCTAAACCTATGTTAACCATGACCCAAGGTAGGGATAAATGAAAGTAGTGGTTTATATGTGAATATATATGATGTTCTATTTTATGGGGAATGGTTTGTTTATTTTTTGTTATAGATCCTTCAATAATAAAAATTTTGGATGATTAATTTTATGTATTTTAGTACATGTGTTTCATATTGTCGATATATGAAACTATGAAATCATTTTCTTGTTGAGTAACATGAGGATATCACCTAAATATCTTATCCCATAGGGGACAACAAAACTTCATTGATCTAGGGAAAAAAGTGTAGGATTATTTATATGATAACATTTTTTTATACAAAATAATGGATTCGGACCCCGTAATGGTTGTGCCGAGTGTGCTTGACCTGACTAGAGTGTTTTAGTTGTAGCACCATTATATGATTTCAAGATAGGTTGTACATACAGATTTTGAGTTTTGGATAAATTTTACCCTCAATATCACTATTCCCAATGATACTCCTCTTGAAAAGAGGGTCAAGGATGAGGCATACATGTTGAAATGACTGTTGAAGCAATGTAAATATTTTTTTTTCAATCCACGTAGAAAGAATGTATGTTATGGAATTATTTTTTGCGAAATTTTTTGAAACAATTCTAATAGGAGACCATGATTTAAGTGTAGGTTGTGGAGTTCATGAGGTTTAGCTAGGGGACTATGACCATGATGGATTATTTTGGCGACTTCACCATCTTTCCACTCATTGTTCTAGCATTGGTAGTGGATTAGGCAGCTATAATGAGATGATAACATGATTTACATAGAAATAAAATTGAGTCTAAGGTAAATATATTTTGTTTAAATATGTTTGGTGAATTATTTGTTAAATCCCATATTTCATTAGGGAAACTCAATCTGTTTTTATGTGGTAGAAATGCAGTTTCATTTGGTTGATCAATTGGTGCTTCTTCTAATGGTAGTACGTGTCGCTGTTTTAGATTTCCGTCAGTTTGTGCTAGATAGTCAATCCATGGTAGTGTTTTCATCACCTTGTGTGGTGACCAAGAGTTTTATTAATTTTACGGAATGTCGATACACAAGTTTGGTTAGTGTCCCTGACCACTAGTTGATTTTCACATGTGTGGAAGTATAGGGAATGGGAATTGGTTATGTAGGAAACCTCCACTAGTGGGTTGTTATTGATGATCATTGTCAATGTGGAGTGTAGGTATGGGGTCTAAAACCCCATATGAGGATGTCAGTTTGATTTCTACTTCCTATATCAGTTATTGTTGTAGATTTGGTACTCCAAGACAGGGGGTTTTTATCATTAGGGTAATGAAAAATCAAATAAAGATAACAAATCATAGGGTATATGTAATGTTTATACCTATACAGTTTAACATCTACTTGAAGGTAGATAGATTATACCCTTGAAAATTTGACTTACAAACCTCACAACTTACATACTTTCTAGTGTTTTATTTGATATAGTCTCCTCAAACTCTTTTATATGTCTTCAAATTTTTAATCGGTTCGTTCTATTGGTGGAAAATATGTGTTGGGTTATATTGTTTGACACCTCATGGGGTTACGAGCAGCAAATATTTGAATATGTATGTAGTGTACCCATCAGGGTGGAATGAATGGTTTCCTTCAGGTATTTTTGGTTCATGAGATATCATTTTTTTTATATGATAATGGTTATGGAGTTGATGGTATTATACGAGGACCATATATACTTTTACCAACCTAGGGTAATTTTTAGGTCCCTCGAAAGGTATACTTATACTCACTATGAGGAATGTGAAATCAAGGAAGGGCATGCAGGGAATGTTGGACTCTGGTTGGGAGAGATAATAGCCCATGAATAATGTATTTTACTTGATTATGGGTAGCAATGTGTTGCATCTTTCCACATTTATTGTATCTGTTAAAGGATGTATTTCTTGATGAATTCCTAGGGCTATCAGACGAGATACAGGTTGAGTTTCAGATTGAGTTGCCTCCTGAAGTAAAATTTTTCTATGTTAAAACATATCTAAAGACATCTATAGTGATTTAGGAACCAAATTCTCACTTGTGGGAAATGGGGAACAAAGTTTATATTTTTTTGAGTAGGTAACTTTTGGGATCTCTAGTTTTGATTTATGTAATGATTTATGGGATGTTTTCCTTGCATTTCCACTATTGGTTGTTGAATTGAATAACTATTAAGATTGAATTCGATCTTCCATATATTGATAATATTTTTCGACATGCCATGTTGTGCTTCTGTATTCTCAAAAATTGGTTTTAGATTATATTATCATCCAATGATGGTGAGTCCTTCAGATATACCACAGACATATTTCATGTGTGGGTATAGATTATGTGATTTTTTGAGAAGTTTTTCAGGTTAACCAATGCACCATCAATGTTTATGGATCAAATGGAATAAATCATTCACCAATAAATGTATTTTTTCAGTCATCTTCCGAGATAACCTACTGGTACACTCCAAGACTCATTAATATTATTCCAATAATATTTACATCATCTTGAGGACCCTAAGATAGCATTGGATATATGGTATTCATTATGAGTTGCAATTATGTATTGGTATAGAAAATTCCACTGATCACATAATCACTATGAAAGGAGTGTTAGTGGACATATATAATGTGAATGTGGTTGTATCGTTGGTGTATAAAAAGAATTATTTTGATAGATGAATATTTTTAGGTTAGGCGGGATATTATCGAGTTTTTATTAAATAATTTTTCCATTTAGAAGCACCACAATCATGTTTGACCATGAATGGCACCATGTTTGAATAATATTGGGAATGTGATAATTATTTCATGATGTTGAATATGTGGTTGACTGAAGCACATATTTTGATCCTACACAACCTAGCTAAGAGTGTAACTTTTTTTTGATGCATCAAATGTTGGGATTGGGGATGTGTTGATATAGGATTATCAGGTTGTGGTGTATAGATCATGAAACATGAGAAATCTATAGAGAAATTACCTAAAAAAAGATCTAGTGTGGGTCACGTGGTTTTATGATTTATGTATTGGCAACATGATTTGTTGGGAGACAGATTTATTGTGTATACTAATAAAAAAACCTTATTTATCACTTCTCCAAACCCAATTTGAATATTCTACATTGAAGATGGTTTGGTTTCATGAGGAATTTTTATTTTTAGATGTCCTACACATTAGGAAAGGGAATTAATTTTGAGGATTCATATATATAGGATATAGAAAACCATGTGTTTAGAAATCCAGTTCCATGTGGTGTAAGATGACATCGTTAGCTGAGAAGAATCTAGAGTTTTAGAAGGGAAAAGGTAATATGACCCTTATATATGTGGTGTTTGATTCCATGCATCTAGGTTGTATCATGAAAATGTAGTATGGGGATCTATAGTTTATTCCCTTGAGATAATGTCTTAATAGTGTTAATACACCTTCTGATTGGACTATTAATGATGTTGATATCATTTATGTATGTGGTTGTGTTCTCATTCATACTTGTATGAGGGAATATTTGATCTGTGATATTCATGTTTTTTGGTGGGAATTTCTTAACGATTTAACCATAATATTTCAAGAACTCTGTAGATATTATTTGTAGCCAGAGATGATGATCAAATTTTCAAGTTTTATGAATTTTTGTTTCCCCCAATGGTATGTGAATGCCATGAATCAGTGATTTAAAAGTTCGTTATAACTCCATCCTATCCTAAAATGTAAATGGTACAATGTCATGATGGATTTTTGTGTTGTTATTCTAATTATTCCATTGAATAATGATATTATATGTATTGTTTTGGATAATTTATCCAATGTGGAAATTTTATTACCAATTTGAGAGACCATCACCATTAATAAGTCAATTCATCTATATGCTCATGATATAGTATAGTCAAATGGTGTGTACAGACTATAGATTCAAATTATTTTCTATGTTTTACATTGTGCTTCTGGAAAGGGATAGAGAAAGAACATGGTTCCCAGATGTTATTGTATACAACATTCCACCATTAGGTATATGTGAATTTTATGGATAAAATTCAGGTTATAGAGTACTTTTTGAGGTAATATGTCATTTACTTTGGTAGATGTTTGGAGAAGCACATGGATCTTGTAGAGTTAACATATAATAATAGTTACCCTGAGACCTGTTACATGGTTCCATATGTGATGCACTATGATAGGTAATTTTGATCTCATTTATGATTGATGGAGGGTGTAGAAAAATATTTGTTGGGACCATGTCTCATGCAGTATACATTGGAGCATGTTTAGTTGATTCAAAAATATATGGATACATCTCATAGTAGGTATAAGTTGTATGTTGATCAACATCATTGAATTCATGAGTTTATGAAGGTGGTCATGTGTTTCTTTGAGGTTCACCAATGTTGAGTCATCATTTCATTTAGAAAAACGGCATGTTGGCACCAAGATATGTGGGGTCATTTGATATTGTATAGAGTATTGGATATGGGTTGTAAGGATTTTCCCTTTAACAACACAATAGTTCCATTCCCAATTTTTTTCATGTGTTATAGCTTCAGTAGTATCACCCCAACAATAACATCTAGTAACAATTTTAGGTTATAATAATCCCTCTGGTGTAAAATTAATAACCTTATAAATATGCGGGAAATAAAAAATGCTTTATCGGTGAAATTTTTATAAATGCGTTAATGGAATTAATTTTCAGATAACATCATTGAATATTGATTTGAGAATTTTTAGATTTCAACATCTATTACATTTTAGATTATGATGCCCACAATTTCTCAGTAACTAATGAATTAATATATTTAATATAATATATTAAGAGGTCAATTTTTATTCAATATAATTATATAAATCTAAAATGGTGCATCATTTATGAAATTTGGTGTCCCTATTATCTCTAAAATGTGGTGTTTATCCAAGGAGTGGTATAACACTCGATGGTGGTAGATATTTGGATACCTCTATTTTGAGATAATGTTATTAAATAATATTTATCATATTAGTTTTAATTAAAAATAATTAAATATCTCCCAAACAGTTTGTCTTATGGGAAATATGGCATCATTGATAAGTCTAAAACATGGTTTATACTATAGAAATGTTATAAAAATTTTAATGTGTTGGAAGTTTGAATGTATAACTCTTAAAACCCATTTTCAATTGTTGTAGGTTCCTTCCCGATTATCCAAATCAATTATTCTGATATTTAATAATTTATATCAACTATTTATTTAACATAAATTTATCATATATAAGAGGATTACTTAATAAATCCATATTCAATTTAATCATGAGATTTGAAATGGTTTTGGTTCAGAAATCTAGAAATTCCCATTTATTTTAATAAGGCCATGTTTGTTGAAATTGGATGATTTATAGTGTTCAATTTAAATTTTGGGTTTGAGGGATATTTTTTAAATTAAACTGACTATTTTAATTATGGGAATGAATTTTAAAAAATATGGAATTTGTTTTGAATGGATTTCAAATTTCTAAAAATTACTTATTACAGGTTTGATAAAAATCAAATATATTTATATTATGCAAAGTAGATAATTTTTTAAATAATTTTTGGTTTTAAATTGAATGAAGTTAAAATTTTGAAATGTAATAATGGGGTTTTTTTAACCAGCCCTAACAATTGTTTCACAAAATTTAATGGCACATTCAATCCTTAGGTAGTTGGGGAGTAATTTTGATACCCTCAATGCAATTACAACATTCTAAAACATTCTTTTGGTGGGTCAAATATTAAATGGGAGTGTGAAAGGTTCTTTCAGGGTAGTGTTACAGAGACATGCATATTCTCATTTTTTTTGTTATCGTAGAGAGAGTTTGGAATCCTTTAGTAGGTCAATACTGTCATAACTATTTGTAAGATGCACATGTTTGTCTATTTTTTATTCATATTTGAGATATAAATTTATGAAGATGTTTTCAATCATATTTACATTCCTGTAATGGATTCACAAAAACTATTTTTTGTATCTTATTTATTTATGCAATTATTTTGGAAATATTACATCTATTATAATGTAAAGAATGTTCCTTAAACGTATTTTTCATCATTTTGAAACTATGTGGTATGTTTGGATTAAATTCACTCTAAATTTTAAAAACCTATTTATAATTAAAATTTAATGATTTTATTTTGATATTCTATATTAGAAATTTATTATATAATCTTTAGATGTATCCTACGGTTCTTAAGATCACACCATAATTTTTCCTTCGGGTTTTTGTAGACATTCAGAATCCAACTTTTATCAATGGGAAATGATCTCTTGGAGGGGGTCAAGCAATTTAACCTTTGTCATGGGGAGTTGTGTACGTAGGGAAATTAGTGTATTTTTTTCTCGTTTGGTACTTTGGTTGTAGTACATTGTTTTTTTATAACATATTGTATCCTCATACATTACTCCCATGGGAGTTTTTTTTATATGCATATAGACTTGGTTTTCATTCTTCTGTTATGTCTTGTGGATAAAATCGTTCCAACATTCACATTGTATAATTCCAGGTGATAGTAGTCAACCCGCCGGGATCAGGAATGCCTTCAGTCTATGTTTGGGACGACTCGGATATCAGGTCACTAGGGTTCCCAGGTTTGTATATGACAAAGTGGTTTCAAAGGGAGGTTAAACATATTTTTTTTGATTACATTATGTTGTTCGGTCTGCTTTTTGGGACATATGGGGTATTTTTAATTATGTTTATGTATATCCATCCCCACAATGTACCTTAAGTCACAAGGGGTTGTGTGGGAAAGATGTATTTTGGGCTAGTTCATTACTCTTTCCTATTTTTTATTTGGATAGAGTGATATTCAATTCTTATTATACACTGTTTTTGGATTATAATTCCCTTGTAGCTCTACATGATCAATTCCTAACCAACTTTGGTATTAAATGCTGATGTTTGGTGGAATCATTCATACAAGAAGACATGTGAATAAAATCCATGAGGAGGTTTCCTGTAAAACACAGTGAGTGAATCCTCAAGTGTACCTGAATCTCGTAAATGTTATCTTGGGCATTGTGCAAGCACTGGGCTATGAACCACCTTTAATCCCAATTCTGGCACCAGTAATGGATCCTCCTGGATATGGTTCATTGAAAATGTTATCATGATTTCCATTTCGAATAGACAATAGTTATCAAAAGCTTCATTAACCCTCTACATTATGGGTAGTGTTAGGGTAGGATAAAATTTATTTTGGAGTTATTAGAGATATCGGGAGATATCATGGTGAAATGTTCCACCTTCGTGCTAATGAAACGGAGTAGAATATTGTAGGACACAATAATGAAAGTGAAGAAACATTAATGATTAACGTCAAAGTGGTTATAGGTTCATTTCACTGACCAATTTTATCCATATTCTATGGTTTTTCCCCAGGATGTAAGGTTTTTTAAGATATAGATAGCTAGAAATGTGACTATATATTCAAATTATATTTCTATGTCTGTGAAATTTATGCTTGATGTTGTATATAATGAAATGATGAAGTCTTGACTCTTCATATAATAACATCAATAATATACCTATTCTCATGTTCTTTGTTGAATATACTAATTTATGCTGATGTTTTGGATAAGTAGATGATGGATGAGTTCGAAATGGAGGAAAAGTTAGGGTTGATAGGAATTCGTTTTTCTCTAATGTAATTCATGAGTTATTTTAAACGAATGAGGAAGCGTGATGAATATAATAGTGGATCTCCATAGTAGGGTTTTTTTGACCTCATGTGATGTCCAATAGAAGAACATTATAATGCTACCAGTATGGCCATCCTGGACATTCATGTTGGGTTTTCACTAAGGATACCAAGAATTATGGCTCTTATTTACATTTAGGGTACATAAAAATGTTTTTTCCTCAACTTTTCAGTTTGTGTACTGTCACGAAATTAGAATAAACTACAATAATTTTCCGAGAAATCAAATGATTCACTTATCAATGGGTTCCATACATAATATTTCAGAACAATGATTCTTTATGTAGTGAAAGAGTCTCTAAATGATGATAATACGGGGCCAACAACCATGAGAGGTAGCATTACTATAGATTCATCATTAGTGAATGCTTTTTTTGATACTAGTGTGTCTCCCTCTATTATTTTATCCCAAACCATTAATCTTAATAATCACCATATGGAGGAATTATCTATGAAATAGATATTAATACGCTGCTTTGTACAAAGAGATGGAAGCGCCTCTACTATCCCACTTAGGCCTTCTATTTATTATATGAAGAGTTTTTGTTTTGATTTTTTTGTTCTGTACATGAATCCATTCGACAACATAATCGGGATGGATTGGATCATTTACAATAATTCTCATATTAATTTTTATCTTCAACATATCTGGCTTACTATATCTAGTTTTGTGCCTCTTCTCAGTCATAGGGATTGGGACCCAATGTCTAGAAGTTACAAACCTTCTTATCTGGTGTTGGGAATGTGATATTTTTATTTAATTTTGATCTGAAGAGAGAATCATTGAGAAGTGTTCTCCCTCCAGTCATCATTTAATTTACTAATGTCTTTCCTTCTGAATTCTCTATATTGCCACCAGTAAGGGAGGATGAGTTTATTATTATCCAAGATACTCAAATTTTTATAATTCTGTCATACCACATTGTAAAAACTGATTTAAAAGAATTTATATACCAGTTGGATGATATGTAATGAAAGGATTTATAGCTTGGTGGTGTCGACATAGGAGGAACCAATTCTCTTCGCTCAGAATGATGATTTTTCTCTTAACTTATATGCTTATTACCATAATCTTAATTGACTGATAGCACAGAACCTATAGAAGTATTATACTTATGGTCATCATAGGCCATTAGAATTCTCTATTTATGATATTGTATTCTTGAAGTTTCCACCCTAGTTGGGACATCAATAGCTTTTGAGGCTAGGGAATATTGTTACTCGTTTTATTGGACCATTCGATGTTGTTGATCAGGTAGGTAATGTTTCTTACTATTTAGATCTACATCCAAATATAATGTCAATACATAACATGTTCCATGTATCATAGCTATGAAAGTATCTCTTTGATCCATCTCAGATTTTGATCTGGAGTGATCCTATGAAGGATCATTATTTACCTATGACTGAGTATTCAATAATGATTGTTGATTCAGAGAACATGATAAGTAGTGGGTGGAAGATACCTTTGCACTATGTAAAATGGAAGCATGGTTATGAATCTCATGAGTTGTTATAGAGGGAGGTACTGATGATATATAAATGGCATCATATTTATGAAATGGAACATCTTCATAGGATTTTTTGGGGACATAATGTTCATAAGGTGGGGAGTTTGTGACATCTCATTACTATTCTCGGTATTCCTAATGACTATTATGTTAAATTATAAATGTCTTAACTATGTTGGAAGTAAGAAAATTACATATCATTGGAATTTTGATAAATTTTTTAAAGGCCTTAGATCCCACTTAACATCATGAAATATTCAAATGAATTTTTAGGGGGATTTACACTTAGTTAAAATGAGATTATATGTCCCAAAAAGTCTCCATGAAGACTGAATAAAATATTAAATATAATATATTTTGAGCAGAATTTTTTTTCAATATAATTTAATAACAAAAAAATGGGTTGTGTTAATTTAAATTAGAGACCACCATTATGTATGAAACCAAGTTTTTTCCCTATGAGGTGTATTACAGTTGAAGGTTCCAGATATTTGGATGCCTAGATTTTGAGATAATGTTATTAAAAAATATATAATGTATTATTTTATTAAAAATAATTAACCATCTCTAAAATGGTGTGTCATATGAGAAATTGGAGGCCACTAATAGATCGTGAACGTGGTGCTTACTCTACACAAGGTGCAACATTAGTAGGAATAGATGTTTCGAATTTCTTGATTACAAAATTAGTTTTTCTATTCAAATAATTTATCATTATAGAAATCTAATACAGACGACAGGTCAGAGGTGTTGTTTTTTTTTTCAAGGTGTGTTATAACATTTTTAAGCGTCTTATATTTATAAGTCATGCTCGGGAAATGAAATTTATATAATTATTTAATTTTTACTAAATTTTTTGAATATTAAATAATTATTATATAAAAAATGATATGTTGTATAATAAAGATGCAACCACCATTGTGTTTATAAATGGGTGATTACCCTGTAAGGGTTTTAAATATATGGTTCATAGAGTGTCTGTAAATATCACTTGAAATAAAACCCATTTTTATAAGTTAAATATATATTCAGTGTTATAATTAATAAATAATTATTTACCCTCAAATGGGGTATCATATAAGATATCTAAGATCACAGTTAGGTCTAGTTCATGAGGTTAACCCTAGGTGGGGTATATATTTTATACAAAGTGTAAAATTGTTCAGGATGGTAATTTAATCATGATATTTAACAAATGAATTATACAATTTATATATTAATTTCATATAAAAATAGAATTTTATGTTCTCAAGCCTTGACATGGCCGTATTTGATGTAGGAATCTTTTAGAAGCTTTTATTTCATAACCATTTAATGAGATTTGGTGGACACTCCCTTAATTTATGAATTTACACACTCCTCCCTTTACATTATGGTGAAATTATGGATTAAATTGGTGTTATAAGTTTTCAATATTTAATGAAAGTTTATTGTTGAAACGTTAGTAGTGAAAATAATTAGAGATAATTAATAATAGAAATAATATTTATTATTTTTTTTATGCATGATAAATAATATTGATGGTGGAAATTGTGAATGTGATTTTATTATATAACTTTGTTATCATTATTATTATAAATGTGAGATATTTGACAATATTATTACTTGGTGTTGTTAATATTATTATTATCATTTTCAAAACAACATATTGGTAATAAATCCCTCATAAATTCTTTAATTGATACGTAGTTAGAGATAACATGTGCCACATATAGAGTAGGTCTTTTCAATACTAATATTGGATATTTAATTGGGGCTTGTGGAATAGGTCTATGAGGTACCCAATATGATGATGGATTTTTGACCATTATGAATCATAGGATTTTCAGGATGAGAATATGGGTTACATGTTGTGTAATACCCCTTCATTAATGGGGCCTTTAAATTTTGACTCGCCTTTGCAGTTATAGAAATTGAAAATTTCACAGTGAGTATCTGAATTTCACGCAGTGTAACTCCTTGAAAACAAGCAATAAATGGGTGGTAGTACATCGGTAGTTTATTAATAAACTCTTCTACGATTCCCCTACTCTCAGGCCAAAGCCTTCCATATGAATTCATGGAGTCCACTAGCCCTTATTTATCCATTCATTTTTTGTTCGATCAACATTGCTCTAGCAGGTGATACTCGGGGAATTTTTCTTCTTCAATCTCATGTTCTCCTCTTTTGGTAGTTATATGGATAAACCTATAGTTAATTTATAGTTTATCATTGATGTTGGAAATAATTTCTAGGATGATTTTCAATTTATTCTATACCTTCGTTCTCGTTGACGGGTGTTGTTGCGAGTGTCAGGTTTTATGAAAATGTTAGGTGGTTCCACCCCAATTAAAAAAAATTATTATTCCTAAATTTATTTTTTATTTCAATTATTTTTTAAACTTATTGGATAAAATTTACATTAATTATTTAATAAAACAAAGTTTTTATTGTATCGATAGATTTGAAATTGTTTCCGAATGGAAATTTGTAAAGAATTCAATTCCATTTAATTGGTGCGTGTTTAGGGAAATTGTCCGATTTAAATTATTGAATATATGTTTTGGAATTGATAAAAATTTGTTCAAAAATATGTTGAATTTAATTGTGGAATTTTATTTTTAAAATATAGAATTTTTTCCCAAAGGATTTCAAAGATGAGAAAAATACATAAAATTGATTTTTGAAATCCCAGTGGATTTATTTTGTGGAATGGTCATGATTTTGACTAAATCATATTTTTTTATAAATGGATATAAATTGGAATTTTTGAAGTGGTTGAATGATATATATTTTTCTTTAACCTGCCTTAAAATAATTTCCCCATAATGTAAGAAAAAATTCAAGCCTTAGGTAGTTGGTAACTTATTTATATAGACTATATGTTATTAAAATGTTCTGAAAAAATACCTATGGTGGGTCACATCCACGATGGGAGGGTGACGAGTTTCCTCTAGACACTGATGGGGGGATGCGAGTATACAAATTTTACTATGACCAAATAGAGAGTGTTTAATCCCATCTCTAGTTTATACTAAGATACCTACATGTCTTATTACCATATCCCTCACTTGTTTTTTTGTATTTTATATAAAAATGTATTCCAATGTTGTAAAATTACATTACATTGAATTTATGGGTTTATATATGTTGTTTTATGAATCTATTTTTTTAATCCATTGGTTTAGAAATAATCTATCTCTGGAAATGTAAATCTAAGGCATTACAATTATATCCCATCATTTTTATATAGTAGATCATGATTTCTTCAAATATGATCTTATTTTGAAAAACTTATTTCTTTTGAAAAATGAGTGATTTAATTTATATAATATATATTTGGATTCTATTATGGAATATTTTGTGGTATCCAAATGGGATTAGGCTCACACCCAACATTTTCCTTTGCGTGTTTGTGGACATTCTTATTTGTGTTTTCAGCAAGGGGATATGATCTCTTGGCAGAGGATTTAGTTATTGAACCATGTTCAGGGTGAGTAGTGTCCTTAGGGACCATGGTATATTATCTCATCTATGTTAAATTGTTTGTAGTACATTACGAGTTTTATGCCTTGTTTTTTTCTGGTACATAACTCCCAGTAGAGTTTCATTTATATTTATATTGGATAGCTTGTCTTAATTCTGATATGTTAGGTGGAAAGAATCATTCCCACATGCATGTTGTATGATTTTATGTTGTATTTGTTGACTAATGGGGATTGGTACCACTATTCCATATATGTATATACTATCCTGGTTATCAGGAAACAAGGGTAACCGGGTTGGATTGTGATGTTGACCCTTCCCATTTGTTATATATTGAAGATGATGATATTGATGTTGATGAATTATTTTAGGTGAATCAAATTCATATTGTTGAGAATGATGAGAAATATTTTTTAGTTAATCATGTTCTATTTTTTTTGACTATTGTGTCAGCATGGAAGATTTCCTAATGATACATTTTAAAGGGAGATGAATATGTGGGATCAATTTCTAGAACACTTTACCTTGGTGGATCAGTAGGGTTTTCCTATGCAGATAGATGAAAAACCATTATAATGAGGTATGTTGGTAAGATCCCATAATTTTGATGAGGTAAATTTTTGTTTAAATTTAATTTAAAACCATATTAAATTTTTAAATGAAATATTTCAATAGATTTTGAAGAGAAATATGGATTTCATGGGGTTTTGTGAAACAAATGAGGAGGAAATTGTCTATCCATTGCATGTTGCACAGTTGGCACATAGATTGTAATAACCATGCTCTATAACTATTAATAGTGGGAATAGGTTTTTCAAGATTTATGAAATCATTAAAGGATAATGTGAGACCATGTGGCCTTAGATTGACCCAACCTACATGGTTAATTTATTTTTTTCCAACCTGCTCATGCTGCATAGTATGACATGAAACCTAACTACGTTTTTGGTAGATGTCATCATATGGTTAGCTCATGGTTTTTCCAACCTTGTGTCCAAACCATGTTCCTCATTAATTATGGGTTAATTTACCATTTTTCTCTTCACAGATTAATATTTCTCACCAAGATTTCCTCTTCATTATTCTTATAGATTCTATAGGCAATGAACCCTTCCCCCCAAACATTTTGATGATCAATATCCCTCAATTGAAATCTTTTTGGAAGATCATTGTGTGTGGATTAATGGTTCAGGTGATTCTAACACTCCACTTATTTTATTTTCATATATCAAATCTTTTAGATTCATTTTAATTATTCTAAATCTCCAAAAACAATTTTATCTAGTAGCTTCTAGGTTGGTTAATTAATATGGATTGAGTTGGAACAAAAAGACATGGTTAAGAAAATATTAATATATGGATTCGAGGAAGGTATCTAACTAGTTACATCACATAGTAATTTAATTAAATTTTAGTGAATTTTGTTTTGAACTTATGTCTATATAATGTTTATTTATTTTTCCATGGAATAGTTGATGAATTAAATGGTTAATTGATGAATTGATCCACACATGAACCATGTGTGATGTGTTGAGGTTTACTAGACTGGGTTAAGGACCACCCAAGGTGTGTGACGCTTCCATGAACATGAAATTGAGATGTCATGTTTTGAATTGAATTATTATGAGATAATAATTATTATAATTATGTGTACATATTAACATCAGTAATGCAGTGGATCTAATGATAATTGAGTGTCGACATTGACATGGAATAAGGGGGGTTTTGTTATAACATGAATTTTTTAAATGAATTATTGATTATTAATGGTAAATGTTTTTATGGTCTAGAAAATTAAAAGGTTAAATGTGTAATGGTTGAATTCATACAAATTGTAAATGTATTAATAGAAATGGGATGAATCTGCTCTATTATTAGAATGAAATATTGTTTTATATTGTAAATGTGTTTAATGAATTATGTTCTATAAATGGTATATGTGTAAAATGGTTAAAGAATAATGTGAACATGGATTAGTGTAATATATAGGGTATTTTATGTAAAGATCCATCCAAATTGGTTTGGTTAAAATGAGGCTCTAATCACCTATGCTATAATATGTGGGTTAGAGAGTCTGACTGAGACACTATTCCCCTAACGAATTCATCAGATATGAATACCAGGACTGAGGCTATATGGTATGTGATATGTGTTTAATTTTATATTTTACTCCCTACTAATTTGGGTAACTTGATTAATCTTATTTAATTTTTTTTATATGACCGACATAGGTGGAAGTTTATTAGATAAAAATAGCTCACCCCAGGAACAAATGATGACAATGAATAATTGAATTTTTTTAACTAATAGAACATAATATGTATTCTGATTATCATGTTATTACATATAAAACATTACACCCTATCTATTTAGACTAGATATTTTTTTAGCCATCATTGGTGGTGTCTAACTGAGTTGTACTATCACCTTGTTTGGTCGAACATTGCGTACTTGAAAAGACGTAATTGCTAGAGTCCATTAAATGTAAATGTATACTATGATAGATGGTTTATTTGTCCATCGTATGACCATAGATGAAAGAAATATTATTTTATTGAAGACCCATTTTTAGATTTTTCAGATTTACCTTATTTTGTGTTTTCCTCTCACATGGAAATGTTTGACATGTCACATCCTATTTACAGTTTGATAGAGGTATTTTTACCTAGTTTTCGAAGATGATTCATGATAAAAGATTAATAATTATTTTTTCCGTTAAATAATTTTTTATTTTCATTCAATTAAATTGGTAATTTTGATGTAGTCTCCTGTCATTTTCTATAAGACCCACTCTATAATTTAACAGCCTTTCGTGTATAAGGAGTCACACATGGGGTTATGTGGTGATGTGGATTAGGGAACCAAATTAGTGGAACCTTATTTGGGACGTTACAATATTCTTATTGATGTTTTCCCACAAAATCTTTATGGGATCACTAAATAACAACCAATGGAATGGAGTACTAAAAAAATCCCACAACGTTTTTAATGATATATCATATGGCTCTTCCATACGAGATCATTTCAATTTTCCAAAATTAGAAAACCCTTAATGATAACATGATTCACCACTATAAAACAACAATGTTATATATTATTGTCCAAAAATTACTATTCATATTTAATACAACCTCATTCCACAACCAATACCCCATTAACTCATTGAAGGATGAATTAGAATGATTGTCATTTCTTCTTGATGGATATCGTTAGTTAGTTTCCAAGACCTCATCCATTAAAAACATATATAAATATGTATATATATAAGGAAAATGAAATAGAATAATTTATTTACTTTACATGGTTTAACTACAAATTACATATTTCTCCAAATAATTGGTTTTTCCATAAAATACGCTATTTTAGGTTTATCATGAACTATAATGTAGAAGTAAATAAATTACACTACAAAAAAATTTATTATTTCATTAAGAAAAATAGAATTATTTGTTTATAAACGATGTTAATAAAAGAAATATATAATCTGTTTGATTTATAGGAACTAATTTTATTGATTCGTCATCATCAATGTTTTATTAATTATTTTACTAAAACATTTATCTAAAAATGTTTTGTTTAATTTTCCAATATTAATTTTCCAAATACTACATGGTTTTTATAAAATTTATATTCCATAATTTAAATATTTCAAATTGATATAATGAACATAGTTTCTGATAGTTTTATGTCAAAATAACATTCCGATGAAATTTTCAGATTTCCCTAAAATAGTTAATTTTTTGGGTAAATACTAAAAAATAATATTTTTTCAAATAATCTCAATTTTATTATATTATATTATTATAATAATGACTTATATGTTTATTAAAATATTATTATAAAAAAAATATAATTTTACTTAGTAATATATTGAATTATAAAATAAATTTTTTAACTCATAAATCAATTATAGAAATTTTGTGAATTTACTTAATATTTATATTTAAATTAAATATTTATTTGGATTTTCAATATTTTAGGGAATATAAAAATGTCACTTTAATTTTTTTTAAAGTATTAAATAGATAATTTTTAATTATTACTTAAATTAATACCTTGGGAATGATTATTAAAATTAATTTTAGTGTAAAACATTTTTATTCTTGAAGACCAATTTCATTAAAAATTTATTTTATTTTCACATTTTAATATATAATAAATTTAATTTTGTTATATTTATTGAAGTGAAATAAAAATATATTGATTATATTTTTATACTCATAATATTCAATTGTAGTAATTATTTAGATTTCATATTTAGTTAAACTAAATAATTTACACGGAAAATGAATGCAATCACAATAAGGTTTTAAAAGGTTGATGAGAGGGTAAAAATTAAATGATAAGGATTCAAGTATCTATAAAAATTAAATATTATTGTTTTAGAATATTTTTCTCATACCTTATATTATATTTGAAATTTCATTAAATTAGATGAAATTTTTATGAGTAATACAATTATATTATATTAATGATCATAATATTAACATGGATGTCACTCCTCTCAGAAATTAAATTGGGTTGACTCTCATAAATTTTAAACTAACACTATGAACTCTAGAAAAACCACTATATTCCCAAATACCTTAAGAAATATCCTCCACAATTAATATACATACTTTTCACACTAAAAGAATAATCTTATAATGTTAAATTTGTAAGCCAATGCATGATATCAAAGTAAGAGATACATCTTTTAATTGACTTATTCAAAAATTATTTCATCTCAAACATCCATAAAATATATTATATCCATAATAAAATATTGAAATCTTTTTTTCAAATATAAAAATGTAATTATTTTATTTTAAATTATGTTTTTGACCTCCATCACAATCAATGGGAACTGAAAACTTTTCACACACATACGTGTAGAAAATCACCTACCAAAATTGTGGTGATTTATTTTCATGACTGCCTGATATGATATATTATAAATAATTTTTTAATTTATATATAATGTTTATCAAATAATTATAATTACTTAAACATAAAATATAATTTTTATTCTTACCTTACCATCAACTCAAAAATGATAACATCAGTCGTGTGTACGTGTGGACTACAACATCGATGAAGTGATGTATTTTTTTCATTTTAGACAGACATTGAATTTTATAAGGGTATATTTAATTAATAAATATAATATATAACATTTTATTTTGATTTATTAAAAATAAATCTTCATCTACTCAAATTTATTTAAATCTGTTGATAAAATTAAAACATCACTCATCTCCATGTTTAGACTACCACATCGATGGATGATGTAACAAATTTTTTATTATCACATTAAAATTATGGATTAAAATAATATTTAATATAAAAACATTATATGATTATTTTTTATGATTAGATAGTTGATGGAAATATGAACCTCTTAACAAGTTCAATACCACATTGTTGTTCTAGAACTAACATCCACCAAAATCACCATGTAAACTGAATAAAATTAGTAATGAAAAAATGAATTAATAAATGAATTAAAAGGACTAATGATAATAAAAATTAACAATAAAAGAACTATTAAAAAAATAAAAATAATCAATTACTTTTTTAATTTTGGATTCAGAGAATAAATGATGAATTAAAGGACCCATGTTATGGGATTACTCATTGATACATTTTTAAATTTCCATTATTGAAAATTATTGTTTTCTATTTCCCTATTCTAAAAAATAATTAAATACTTTACCAATTTATAATATAATTATTATTAATTAAATTTCAAATATCCTTATCTTTTTTAAAAAATAAAAATGATATTTTTTTACTTTTTTCATATGGGACACGTTAGAATATTTCTTCAGTTATAAGAAAGATTTTATTTTTAAAGATTACAAATTGATTCTATTTTCTCACCATCACCAAAATTATTTTTTATCAATTATAATATACATATTTTCATTTTTTCAATGAATATCCTATTTTAAATAATTTATAATTTTCACTTATTCCAAGAAATTTTATTTTATTTTATTTTTTGTAAAAAATATAAATTCTTATAGGTATGTATTCAAAAGAGTTATCCAATGGAATTATATTAATGTAGTCAAATTATAAAAGGTACATTAAGGTTTATGTAATTCGTGATTTTAGATTATGATGGATAATCCCATTATATGTCTCTCTAATGAATTTGGTAAGTATTTATTCTTCAAAAATTAAATTATGCTGATAACATATTATGATACTACAATAGAAATGGTTCTTTGAATGGATTAAATAAAGGTTCAAATATGATGCGTCTTGAAATCATCATGATATTAAAAGGATTTATATTTGTTTTAATGGATTTTAATTGAGAAATTGTTCATTTTCACATGTGGTTATGTAAAGACCTGTAATTTCTATATAATTCTTTTTTATTAAATTTGAGTTTTATGAGTCCGCAAAAATTGACGGTGAGTGATTCTGAGGCCTAGAGTGCTCAGAATCAATTTATGAGGTTTTGTTTAGCTATGTTTTGTAAACGTACGAGTGGGTTTTTATAACATTTGAATCGGCCCATGGAATTGAAATCTGAGGGAATCGCTGAACTTACAGTTCTGAAATTCACTTAAGAAGTCGTTCAGCTCGACGGTAGTGGTCCATGGTTGAAGATGGTTTTTGGGTTTTTCGATGGAATAATAAAATAAAATAAAACAATTTTTATTTTATTTTTTCTATTATAACTATCAAAGTGGAAGTTGTAGGATATGACCACTACACCATAACCTCCCTTGAGAGGTTATGGTGGTGAGGACCACCCTAACCTAACCTCCCATGATAGGACACAATGTGGGGACCACCCAGGACTAAACCCCCCTAATAATGGTGGGAGTGGAAAACCTCTAAACTCCCATCATTAATTAGGAAGAATCTCTCCACCCCATCCTTTTATGGTGTCAACCCTTCCTCTAATTTAATTGTTCCAACCTCATGAATTAATTAAGTGGAGAAAACTTAATTAATTCCCCTAATTCTAATTATAAACCCATCAAACTAAATAATAGATAACCTATTATTTATAGGGGAAACCTATTTTTTGTTGGAAAATGGTTGGTAATAGAGGATTAGAGCTTTTGGGAGGAAACTCTCTAAGAAATAAATAGTTTCCTCAACGAAGAACGTAGAACGTGTTCTTCCAATGAAGAACACCAACATGTAGTGTCTTCAATTTCTTACTCGGAAGAACCTTGAAGAATAAACTAATGTGGGACATCGTCAACGACTGAACCTCCCTCCTCATCATCGTCAACAAACAGACACATGAGCTAGCGATTGGATGTGTGTAGCGGAAGTGACGAATGATGACAAATCTGTTTTCCTCCCCATGACACCATCAACGGACAACCAAAAAAGGTATGGATTTTTATTTAAGCATGATATATTTTCCCTTGGTTCATTACATCCAAAACAAAGTACACAGACCATCTTATTATCATTTTTATCCATAGATGTTTTTTTCCCTTATGGGTTGGGAATTTTTGTTAATGAGAGATTATTGGAATTGATTATTTGAAGATTTCATCCATGCTCATTTTTTGTTATGTTCTTGATAAACTGATTCCTACTAACCTAAACGCAGATGGTACAGGCCAAAATAACATGGCCTGAAACCCCTCTGTAGTTCTTGATTGTGAGTTTCTTCGGCACGGTGATAAGGTGACTATGGCAATTAAGGAAACATACGCGACCCCCATGACGCTCCAACAACCCAGGTCGAACCGCACCGCCCTCCGACCTCCGAGCCGCCCCAGCCACACTGCCCGCCGGTAGTGCAACCCGTCGGTTGAACCGGCCGGAGCCACACTGCACCCTGTCTGAGCCGTGCTCCGGCCGCACCTTTCCCTGGCTACCGTCTATCGAGCGCTATGTGCCTCCCGCACATCTCGCGGAGCCCTAATGAACAATATTTGGGCTGGTATCTACGCACCCTACGGCTCCGCCATCCGCACATGCCCCACGCCCCGCACGACCCGTGCCGCCTCTGGCCGAACCGGCCAGATGGCATCCATGTGCCCCGTGATCCTCGCGGCTTTTCCATCTACAAGCACCATGGAACCCCGGCCGAGCCGGCCCCCAGCCCCGGCCGAACCCCCCTCGGTCCCAGGCCGATTCGCACTAAGTTGGGCACTTGCGGAGCCCTCTAGGCCGAGTCGCGCCCTCGTGGTGCCAACCAGGCCAAGCCGCCCACATGGCGCCCTCCGGGATGAACCAACCTCACGCCGACCAATGGTCTGTCCATTACCTCGTGACCGTTCTACTCTCTGGAGGCCCTCCATGACCCCTTGTGGCCAGTTGGGCTGGGCCCTTCATGCCAGGCTGGGCGTAGCGGGCATGGCCGAACCTAACGGGCTGGAACTAACGGGTCAGTCCGGGTTGACCCAGACCGTGTCACCCCTGACCAGGTCGGGCATGGTTGGTCCAACCAGGTCGGACCGGGCCCAATCCCACTACGACCCTTTACTTTCATTTGGCCATATCTTTGGAACCTGAGATCCATTTGAAAAATCGTCAGTGGCCCTTGTAATCTTTGAGAATGATGGTACCTTTCAGTATACCCCAAAGGAGTTTGGGTTATGGTTGACATACAATCATGTTGGATCTTGCACAAATCCAACCGTGCCCCCGGGACTAAAAGGGTAATAACTTACAGATTGGTCATCCGATTGACATGTTATCTGTTGTGTTGCAAACTCTATGACGTGATCCACCTTTGAGATACATCTTCATTGGTCTTCGTGAATGTTGGATAATTGACCAGTACCTCGAGGAGCAGATCCTTCAATAGACAAGTAGATAGAGTGCGACGACCTAGTTGTTGAATGAGACTTGACAACTGCTGACTGATTGACTCGGATTGACTCGACTAGCCCAGTGGGGAGCGCCTAGTTATGGATGTAGACCCATGATAAGGGAGGGCCTAGTTTTGGCGGCTGACCTTCAGTACTCGACAAGAAGTGTTACTATCCATTCTATTAGGGGGAGCGCCTGGTTGTGGCTGCAGTCCCATGTTGGGGAGCACCTTGGTGACACAGCAGACCCACGATACACGATAAGTGGAGTACCTCAGCAGTCCAAGGATAGTGGGATGTACCTTGGTGTCATGGTAGGCCCACTCTACTACATAGATAAGGAGTTCACTAGTATCCATGGTTTCGATAATTTGAATAAAATCCTGGTTGAGCTGAGTGAGTAATAATTGTGTTTACCTCATGATTGAGATGGATTACTTGATAACTTCTGTAGATGTATGGGCATAAACCTATGTGGGGATATCTGTTTATTTCATACCTTGTGATTTATCCTTGTTGGGGTTTTGTGAGACCTTGACGGTCTCAAGGTCCCTACTGTGTATCGTTATAATCACCCATGCACAGGCTATGCCCATACCTTGTTTTTTTGGATTCAGACGACGAAGAGTGTTGACCGAGGCTGAGAGTACCAGGATTGAACGGTACTCAGAGGTGGACCTTATAGTGTGTTGGTACACAGAGGAGAAAGATGGGCGAGGACTGCTGAGGAGGCGATTTGTACCTATCCATCCGGTAGGAATCTCATAGGACGACTCAGTGGCTGTTTTTCCTACTTCCTCAGTTGCACATGTACATTCAGTTTCTTTTACTTTCCAGTTGGGGATGTATTCTGGCACCATTTTACTTAGTTTACTCAATTTTTGGTTATTCAATTAACTCATGATCGTATCTGTTGTGTGAGTTTACATGTTATAAAGGAAATTCCTTCCCAGTTTTATTGATTGACACCATTGGTGCTAGTCCCCATCCCATAGCCTATGGGAGGCAGGCTTAGGGTAGTCAAGGCATGAGCCCTGGGGGACAGGTCATGATATATTATTATTTATTTTGACGATCAATGTTTATAGTGGATAGTGTAAATTTTTTTGCGCGTTTCAATGTTTTTAAATGGACTATGTTGTTTCTTTTAGTATTTTTTATATAGCCATCATTTTTATCCTCATCCAACATTTTTAAATTTGTTCTATGAGTCTAGGGATGTGTTATAACTGTAAAAATGTGAACTATTATTTTTTTATAAGAAATATTAATTGAAGAAAAAGAGACATGAATAAAATACGTGTATATTTAAAAAAATATATTTTTATAGATAAAATGTACCTTTTGTGTGAATTTCCACTATATTATATAAATTTTTTAATAAACATATAAAACAAAAATTCAAAACTTCTCAATGTTACCATATGAAATCATTCATATTAAAATCATAAATTTTGTTTTTTAATTTATTTTGTGTTATAGTTGATATCAAATAAAGGATTTAGAAAACATTAGACGTTTTAGTTGTGTTAAAATATACAATTAATATAATATAAAATATGGTTATATTTTAGTGTGTTAGATTTTCATGATTTATATATTTATTCATTTAATCAATGTCGATTAAAAATCTTTTTCTACATATAAAACATGGTGAATAAAGTAGGAATGAATCATGTGGATAACATAATTCTAAACTAGATACCTAAAATGGTTGGAATCAGAGTTTAGAACATAGTTTCTATGATAGCAAAACTAACATGGAAAATTTATGGTGGAAACCATTGAAGGTAAAAAAATTACATAGTTAGGTATACATTGATAGTATATTATTTAATGAAATTAAACCCTTTGGTTTTGGGTGATCATCCGTCCCAGTGTATACTATTGGACATATTAATATTGTTGGTTTTATTTTAGATGTTTTATGAAGAATAGATCATTAAAATGAAAATATTTATATAAATAGTTTTAAAGGAGAATATAATTATTGGTGGTCACTAATTAATAATACGATGGAGAAAATAAGGTTTATACCATCAAATTGACGAAAATTAAGAATCTTTTACTTATAAATATTTCACATATGTTTATAAAAATGAATGGAGTCTTATATCAACGATTATTCAAAATGATAGATGACGCATTAGGTTCTAAGGAATAATGACAAACTAGACTATCTATGTATTAACTAAATTACATTATAAGCCATGAGAATAAAATTTATGTATTTTAAATAGATCTTAAATAAATATCATCAAGTTAATTATCCTCTCATGAGTTTAAATATAATGATGTTTTATGTGACTTGATAATAATATTGAGATGGTGTTTTTCAGAACATTTTCACCTCATGAAATATACAATTCCATGTAGTAATGTATGATAGAAATAAAGAACCATTAAATAAATAAATAATGATGTAAGACTCTAAAATGGTCAAATAAATGTAAAAGTCATTTAACAGATTTCATGATGAGATCAAGAACGTGTTATCAATTTGGTATGTTTGGTTATTTGGATCATGAATATAATAAAAGTATTTCTAATACAAATTGAAATTGGGAAAAATTAGTCATTTAGTAGTGATATGTTTCAATTTCAATGAGATGGGTCATTATAAATATGAATTTATTATGTTTGTTTGCTAAGGTGTGAATCATCATAATTGAAAGAACAATGGTTTGGAAAATTATTTTTCAATTACTATGGAATATTTTATACTCCAAATGATGATGTGATATCTTTGGAGTTCTCAATAATTTTCAATGATTGACCTCAAATCTGGATACGACCAGCTAATGGTGAATGAAGAAATTTTTTTGAGGAAAATGTTTCATGCAATGTAGGGACAATATGATTTGTTTTCTTGTTTTTCAGGTTAATAATTGAATTCATTTTATTTATAGATCTTATTAAGTGAGTTTTCAGGTGTTCTTTGAAAAATTTTACATCCCATTTATTAATGAAATTATATAATATTCTATCATTTTATATGATCATGACAATAATCTAAGGATTTTTTTAACTTTAAATGAATATAAGTTATATGAAGTATATATAAATTTAAAATTTAGGATAAAATATATTTTATTTCTTTTGCATATATTTTCTAATGAAATAAAAAAAATTTGATCCAATTTTTTTTCGTGGATGATATTTACAGACCTATAAATTATTTGGGATTCATTTATTTCCTTTAATAGTGGGTTACTACAAAAGGATTATTTTAAAATATTTTTGATTTTCACATATAAGATAAGGATTTAACTCAATAGTGTGTTTAACAAATTTGGACAATAAAATTTTATTACTATTTACAAGATTTTAATTAATATTTTTCATTTATCTAGTGTTATATTTTTCTCAGTAAAATGGTAAAATACCAATTATATTATTGCTTCGATGAAAGCAAATTTGTTTTTATATGAATAATGATCAAGTAAATTTATTTTTATCCTTCAAACTAAATCTATGTGAGATGATTTATTATATTTTTGAACAATAACATGTTTCATTAATTTTTTATATTTAAAAAGGATGCACCTTATATACAGGGATACCTTTTGAAGTATATAATACTGAAAATGTTTAAATTATATATTACCTCAGAGAGGTGAAACATGTCGTAGAAAATATTGTGGGAAATCCTAATTGAATATGATTGCATTAATCAACATAATGTAGGTAAATCCATCAATGTAGTTTATGTCTGAGTTATATAAATAAATAACCATTATATATGTCATTTTTGGATCATGATCAATTATTTATTATTTTATTAATTTTTTGACTGTAATTTTTATATACAAAAACTAATTCTATTTTTAATTATGTTTCACTATAATCATATTTAACAGAATGAATTATGAATTCTTGAAATGAAGATTGTTCCTTGAAATAAATAATAATAATGTATAAAGAATGGAATTACATTGAGTTTATCTTTAAAACATATATTATTATTATATTTCAAAATGAGGTATATGTATCGAGTGATTTGATGTGGAAGAAGTAATTATTAACATAAGCTCACATTTATCCATTTTGTGTTCATCCCAAAAACACTATTTTGAATAAACACTATGATTTATATTATCAATGGGACAAAATGAAGATTGATGTTTACGATTTTACCCTTATATTTTTGAGTTTTCAATTGGTTAATTCTTTTCATGAACTTTAGAAAGGGATTCATGCTCCACTGTATTCTCTAGGGAGAAATTATAGATTATATTGATGGATATCCTGGTGGTATTACCAATTACAGTTCATGATACAAATTTTATTTAGGTTATTGTTGATCAACTGGACTAAATTTTGAATTTTATCCCTTTTGAGAACTAAAACATTATATCATCATTCTATAGTTATATATATTTGTTAGTAATGTTATACAGATTCACTATATTTAATTTATAAGATTTTGATACCAAATTAACATCTTATTTTAATAATGTACTCTAAAAATAGTCGGCCACTAAATTATATTTTAGAATATATTTTCACCCTCAAGTACATGTTCATTCATAGTGAACACATTAGTTATTGAAAAATATTATTTGATATTTATTTTTAGATTATCATGGAATATGGGACTCTAATCATTATTTAATGTAATATTCTTATAATAAGATTTTTCTTTAATTTTTTAATATGGTAACATTTATGGAATAATATGGAAACAAATTTTGAACTCCATTTTTTTGGCAATGATGTTTTTGAGAGAGATACGTTTAAAAGTTTCTTGTATAATTTATAGTTGAAGTGCACTGTGTTGCATTTGTTGTCAATGAGACATGAAGTTGTCTTGGAATGAATGGATGTCAAGGAGTCAAGATGTGAATGTCAAAGGATGTGATGGTGATGGTGATGAAGGAGAATGGCCATGGTACTTTGAGGAATGTCACTTAGGAGATTCACTAAGTGGCATTGGAGAATATGGTTGAAACATTCTCCATGTTAAATCTGACGATTGTTGAGATGCTCTTCAAGTTCATAGAGCTTGTATCCTGATGATACAAAGTCACAACAATATTTGAAGACCATGCATTGTATTGACAATGCATGAGGAGTTGCAGAAGATCCATCCACAAGTCCTAAGTGGATGAAGTGAGCTGAAGAAGTCCATGCACTATATCTTAGTGCATGTGAATCAGAAGAAGATCCAACTTGATCTCTGATTGGATCAATAAAGAACTTTGATGAATATGTTTGATTCAAGAGTTCGGTTGATGAAGAAGAACCTTCAAGAATTCACTCCTAAGTAATGAGTATATGTTTAGGAGATTTGAGGAATTCTAATGAAGAAGAGAAGGGAAGAAATGAAGAAGAAGAGAAAGGGCATTTGGCATTTTACACTTAAGTACTTTGTATACTTAGTGTATATTCAAGCAAAAAATATGCCAACATCAAGGGCCAGCCTTAAGGGTTCAACCCAAGGCACATATGGGAACCAGTCACCACGCCCAAGGGGATCCCATGGGGCCAGCCCAAGAGTGGTCGGGGCCGTGTATAAGCCCCGAGGGCACGCGGTGGTGAAGCCCGCGCACCCAAGTGTGCATTGTGGGCGCTTGGAGCGCGCCCGAAGGGAGCATAGTGGGCGCTTGGAGCGCGCCCGCAGGAGCAGAGTGGGCGCAGAGCGCGCCCGCAGAGAGAACCCGGTGCGGGGCGGCACCGGGAGGGGAGAAGTTCAACTGGCGAGTTGAAGGGAGCGGCTGAGTAATAAGCCGCGTGAAATCCGCGGAAGTATTCGATGTGGGACGCGCAAAAAATCCCGGGAGCGAATCTGAGCCGCTCGATCAATCGCGCGCTCGATCTGGACCGCTCATCGCATCCCGCGCGAGATCTTCAGATCCAGGCCGCCCGAGGTATCTCAAACGCCTGATCCGACGGCCGAGAGCTCGTCCTCTTCCCCGAGCTCAGCTGAGGCCTCCCCGAGCATTCCCGCAGCCGCCGCTGAACCAGGCGACTCCCGAAGATGGTTTTTGAGATTCCGGCCATCTCTCTCGAAGCCGAAGATACCCTCGAGCTCGTCTCTCCACACCGAACACATCCATGCATAAAAAATGGTGTGCATGCAATGTATGGAAAATTTCGTTCGAGGCCGAGGCAAACGAAGTTGCCAAGGCATCAGGGTGTTCGTCCTTTTCATGGATTGGGTTTTAACAGAGGCGAAGGTCGTGCATGCGTTATAAATCGCATGCACGAGGAGGAAAGAAAATTAAGGGAACCCGCGTGAAAACAGAGGAAAGAAATCAAGATTTGGAAAATCGTGATAACCCGAAACTTTCGGGAGTTCAAAGATTTATCACGCGGATGTTTAAAGGCTCTCCTCGCCTATAAAAGGATAGCTCGAGGCTCTCTGATGGTTTGCTGATCCTCTGAAGAAGAGAAGTCCCGTGAGTGCACCTTGTGCCTTGCGAAGCCAAAGCCCCGCGCAAACACCCTTGCGCAGCTGTTGTCCCGAAGCCACCCGAGGCTTTGAAGTGTTCCCTGCGCGCCTACTCCCTTGCGCGACAGGAAGAACTCGAGGCCGCATCCTTGCGCGCCCGAGGTTGCCACCCTCTCTGCCCGCACACTTGCGTGGCAGGAGGAAGGAGCCCGCGGCAGTGTTGCACCCTTGCACACTTGAGCCTTCCGCGGCTGCCCCTTGCACCCGAGGAGGTTTCTCTTGCGCGGCCAAGTGATCCTTGTGCCTTGTGCTTGCACGGTTGTTAAAGTGAAGGAAGGCCGAGACCCCTTTGCTTGTGTGCCAAGTGAAGGAAGAGCACCTCGTGGGCAGTGTGTGTGCATAAGTGGAGAAGTACACACTTTGGGTGTGTGCAAGAGGAGGCTGAGGCCTCAGTGCCTCGTGTGTGAACATTGAGAAGGCCGAGGCCTTTGTGCCTTTGTGTGCAAAAAGAACAAGAAAAGGCCGTAGCCTTGTGTGTGTGCAAGAAGAGAAGGAAGGTTGTGGCCGTGTGTGTGCATAAGGAGGAAGATCACACTATTTGTGTGTGTGCAATTCAAGTGAAGGCCGAGACTTGCATGCCTTGTGTGCATAGTGAAGATAAGATCCTATGGCTTTGGTGTGTGCAATGAGAACCCAAGGCTTGAAACCTTGTGTATGCAAATTGAAGAACATGCCTTGAGTGTGTGTGTGCAAACAAGAAAAAGAAGGCCGAACCTAGGTGTGCACTAAAAGTGAACACACTTAGAAGAAGTTGAAAGGAGGACATCCACACTAAAGTAGAACACACTCTAAGTGTGTAAACAAATTGGATAAAGTGTGTGCAAGGAGGAGAATTGGCCAAGTCTCAAGTGTGTGCAAAGTGAAACAAGTGTGAGCAAAAAGACAACATGGCCAAATCTAAGTGTGTGCACTAAGAAGTGTGTATACACTCAGAAGAAAGAAGGAGAGACCCACACAAAGTATAACACACGTTTCAAGTGTGTAAGCAAAAGGAATTAAACGTGTGAAGGAAAAGAAGAAAGGTGTGTGCTTAAACTGTTTACTCCCTCAGTGGGTTTATTGCACCAAGAGAAGAAAGAGGGAAGTACATGCATGCATGCATGCACGTGCACACGTGAAGAAAGATAAATCAGTGGTGTGCATCTGAGGAGTCCAAGACCAACAGACCTTTTCAGAGGCTGTTGAAGATTCTTGAAGAAAGAGGTCAGGTCATCCTTAGAAGAAGGAGATAAAGCCTGAGCAAGACGAGAAGACCTGATCATCTCAAGTGATCAGAAGTACAGAGCAAGGCCAGTAGTCTTTATCCCAGACTGCTGAAGATACTTGAAGAAGCTGAACAAGAAGAAGAGCTACTCGTGTGACTCGAGGAGCCAGAAGAAGACCCTGTGGGACTCAGGGAGAAGAAGTCTTCAGTGGGATTCTGGAGCAGGCCAGTGGGACTCTGGTAACACTGTGGGACGCAGTATAATGACCCTCCTGTGGGACTCAGGAGAGATACAGTGGGACTCTGTATCGGCCATTGTAATTTTAACAGGTTATAATGGAGAATCCATGCTGGGAGAGCATGGAAAGGATGTAGGCCTTTGGTGCCGAACCTTGTAAATCCTTGTGTCCTGTGCCTTTTCATTGCTGCATTATCCGGGAAAGGTTGTGAGATACAAGAAGAGTGGATCGAGGCTTTAACCAGCCATAGAGGTTTAATTGATTAAGAATCAATTATTAAAAAGTTTTAAAGGATCACTCATTCACCCCCTCCCCCTCTCAGTGATTCACACTGATCTGGGCACTTCAATTGGTATCAGAGCGAGGTTACCTCTAAAAGATCCAAGGGAGTCTTTATGAAGTGAAGATTTGAGGAAACGATCAACCAGCCTCAAATGGAGATATCTGCCAAGACTCAGAAAAACAGAACGAAGAAACAGGCCAAGAAGATGAAGAAAGCTTGTCCTAGCTGTGATGAAGTTGAAACAATGAATGATCTTCAGAGTGCACTCAAATATCTTCAGAAGACAGTTCCCATGGAAGTGGAAAAGTGTATAGCTACAGGCATCCATGATCTTCATGAAGAAAAATCACAGTTAGAAGAAGAATCCAATGCTATGGAAGATCAGCTGGCTAAAAGGGTTGGCATAACCAACACTCTCAGAAAGCTGGTAAATGCCAAAGATGAAACAGTATCTCTTTGCAATGAAAGATATGAAGACACTTGTGAAGAATTGCAAAGAAGCCTTTCTGAGAAAGAAATCATTAAAGTAATAATCAAAGATGTTGTCCATGCACTGGAAAAGAGGCACAAAGTGTCAATGGTTGTCAGAGATGCTCAACTAAAAGACAAAGTCAAAAGGGTGAAGTATCTTGACAACTCATTGCTTGAAATGAAGCAGATGCATGAAGACCAGATAAAACAGCTAGAAGAGAAATGGGAAGGAAGGCTAAGAACAATTGAGGATGAGAAGAACTCCCTCAACATGAAGTGTTTAGAAGTGGAGGTGATATTGACAAATCAGCAATCACCCAAAGCCAAAGCCTCCCAGTCAACTGAAAGGAGAAATGTTGCTACTCAAGTATGCTTTGAAAAGGATGATTCTAAACGAAAGACATCCTATAATAAAAGGGAAACATCTTCTAAAAAGAAGGTACCATCCATCTCATCTTGTACTTATGTTACTAAATTTGTTTCCACAAAAAATACAGGATGGAAGAATAACATTGATCAAGTATGGATGAAGAAGATGAAGAAAGAGAGCTCTCCTGAAACAGCACAACAAGTCAAGAAAAGTACCCTAAAATCAGAAGAACTCAAGAGGTCAAGATTTGTGGGTCAATGTTGGTGTTGTAACAAGTATGGGCATTGTGCAAAGGATTGTTGGTACAATCCACTGAATTCCAAAGCACAGAGGAAGCCCATGCCAAGGGGGAGCAAGCCAGAAGGAAGGAAGCAACATCCACAGGTCCAGAGACATCTGTTTACTGCATATAGATTTGGATTACTTGATAACATCTGGGATGTGTGCAAAAGTGGTCAAAAAGATACATGTCAGTCTCCAACTGTATCCAGAGCTCAAAGGAAGAAAAGATCACAGAACCTGGCTCAGAAAGATTCCTTGGGAAGCAAGCAGAAGAAAGTGGAAGATGCTCCCAAGAAGATTTTGAGAAATGAAGAGAAGTCCTTGGAGTCTGAATCCAAGAAGGGTGATGCATCAAGAAGAGCCACCAAGAAGACATGCTTCTACTATGGGAAGAATGGTCATACCATGGATCTTTGTAAAGAAGCCATGAAATTCAATAGAAGCCAACTGGACTCAAACAGACAATCAATCCAGAAGAAGCAGAAGGGATTGATTGAAAACAAGTTGCCTAAGAGAGGTAGCTTGACAGCATCAAAGGAACCATGTGGAACTTCCAGTACTGGGGCCACTCTTCCAAATGATTTACTTGTCATATGGCCACATCAGTTGCAACTGGCCAGAGAACTACAAAGAGTTGAAGATGAAGCTCTGGCAATTGCTAAAGCAAAAGGGAAGAAGATGGTTTCACATGAAGATGTTTTGAGAACCACACCAGCACAAACATCATTGAAGATCAAATGTGCAAGTGTGAAGACTGGTGAAAATGGGACATCTCGGTTGAGAGAATCTTCTCAACCTTGTTGTTCACATTGATGAACCAAGGAGGTTCCATCTTATTCCCTTATAATATTGGTATTTACATGTGCTGACATTGCAGGGAATTGAAGATGATGATCATTCTCAAGTGGAGGATGGTTTGGAAGGAATGGAGTGCACCCCTTGAGGGGGAGCCAATCTGAAGAAGATGGGATTCTTAGATTAATACCATCTTGAGAAAAGCTGAAGGTATTCCAATCATACTTTCATCCCTTGTTTCTTAATTGTATTCATCATGTCAATTAAGGGGGAGTATGGATTGAAGACAAATGGATGAAAGGGGTAGCTTTATCTTTGCACTGAACTTTCTAATAAGTTTTGTGAAGTGTGTGCAGGATTTAGCAATTCATTGTTATATCTGAAAAATTTCAAACCCCTGGAGCATGATTTCACATGTACAGTGAATGTTGGACATCATTGAGTTCCTTGGTTACATCACTCTTGTTTTCTACACCGGGATAGCCCAAGTAGACTTAGAGTTGATTTACTAAAGGTTCTTTGCTAAAGAAGAACATGTGACATCATCCCTCTCTCAGTGTTTTTCAAGAAAATACTTTTCAAAGGGAGGAAGAGATTTTTGAAAGAGAACCACACCACACCTTTGCATTTGATTGCCAATAAGGGGGAGAAATATTGGCACACATATTGACCCATTCATCTGTGCTGAAGGAGTGTATTGACAACAAATACAAAGGGGGATATTGAAGTGCACTGTGTTGCATTTGTTGTCAATGAGACATGAAGTTTTCTTGGAATGAATGGATGTCAAGGAGTCAAGATGTGAATGTCAAAGGATGTGATGGTGATGGTGATGAAGGAGAATGGCCATGGTACTTTGAGGAATGTCACTTAGGAGATTCACTAAGTGGCATTGTAGAATATGGTTGAAACATTCTCCATGTTAAATCTGACGATTGTTGAGCTGCTCTTTAAGTTCATAGAACTTGTATCCTGATGATACAAAGTCACAACAATATTTGAAGACCATGCATTGTATTGACAATGCATGAGGAGTTGCAGAAGATCCATCCACAAGTCCTAAGTGGATGAAGTGAGCTGAAGAAGTCCATGCACTATGTCTTAGTGCATGTGAATCAGAAGAAGATCCAACTTGATCTCTGATTGGATCAATAAAGAACTTTGATGAATATGTTTGATTCAAGAGTTCGGTTGATGAAGTAGAACCTTCAAGAATTCACTCCTAAGTAATGAGTATATGTTGAGGAGATTTGAGGAATTCTAATGAAGAAGAGAAGGGAAGAAATGAAGAAGAAGAGAAAGGGCATTTGGCATTTTACACATAAGTACTTTGTATACTTAGTGTATATTCATGCAAAAAATATGCCAACATCAAGGGCCAGCCTTAAGGGTTCAACCCAAGGCACATATGGGAACCAGTCACCACGCCCAAGGGGATCCCATGGGGCCAGCCCAAGAGTGGTCGGGGCCGTGTATAAGCCCCGAGGGCACGCGGTGGTGAAGCCCTCGCACCCAAGTGTGCATGGTGGGCGCTTGGAGCGCGCCCGAAGGGAGCATAGTGGGCGCTTGGAGCGCGCCCGCAGGAGCAGAGTGGGCGCAGAGCGCGCCCGCAGAGAGAACCCGGTGCGGGGCGGCACCGGGAGGGGAGAAGTTCAACTGGCGAGTTGAAGGGAGCGGCTGAGTAATAAGCCGCGTGAAATCCGCGGAAGGATTCGATGTGGGACGCGCAAAAAATCCCGGGAGCGAATCTGAGCCGCTCGATCAATCGCGCGCTCGATCTGGACCGCTCATCGCATCCCGCGCGAGATCTTCAGATCCAGGCCACCCGAGGTATCTCAAACGCCTGATCCGACGGCCGAGAGCTCGTCCTCTTCCCCGAGCTCGGCTGAGGCCTCCCCGAGCATTCCCGCAGCCGCCGCTGAACCAGGCGACTCCCGAAGATGGTTTTTGAGATTCCGACCATCTCTCTCGAAGCCGAAGATACCCTCGAGCTCGTCTCTCCACACCGAACATGTCCATGCATAAAAAATGGTGTGCATGCAATGTATGTAAAATTTCGTTCGAGGCCGAGGCAAACGAAGTTGCCAAGGCATCAGGGTGTTCGTCCTTTGCATGGATTGGGTTTTAACAGAGGCGAAGGCCGTGCATGCGTTATAAATCGCATGCACGAGGAGGAAAGAAAATTAAGGGAACCCGCGTGAAAACAGAGGAAAGAAATCAAGATTTGGAAAATCTTGATAACCCGAAACTTTCGGGAGTTCAAAGATTTATCACGCGGATGTTTAAAGGCTCTCCTCGCCTATAAAAGGATAGCCCGAGGCTCTCTGATGGTTTGCTGATCCTCTGAAGAAGAGAAGTCCCGTGAGTGCACCTTGTGCCTTGCGAAGCCAAAGCCCCGCGCAAACACCCTTGCGCGGCTGTTGTCCCGAAGCCACCCGAGGCTTTGAAGTGTTCCCTGCGCGCCTACTCCCTTGCGCGACAGGAAGAACTCGAGGCCGCATCCTTGCGCGCCCGAGGTTGCCACCCTCTCTGCCCGCACACTTGCGTGGCAGGAGGAAGGAGCCCGCGGCAGTGTTGCACCCTTGCACACTTGAGCCTTGCGCGACTGCCCCTTGCACCCGAGGAGGTTTCTCTTGCGCGGCCAAGTGATCCTTGTGCCTTGTGCTTGCGCGGTTGTTAAAGTGAAGGAAGGCCGAGACCCCTTTGCTTGTGTTCCAAGTGAAGGAAGAGCACCTCGTGGGCAGTGTGTGTGCATAAGTGGAGAAGTACACACTTTGGGTGTGTGCAAGAGGAGGCCGAGGCCTCAGTGCCTCGTGTGTGAACATTGAGAAGGCCGAGGCCTTTGTGCCTTTGTGTGCAAAAAGAACAAGAAAAGGCCGTAGCCTTGTGTGTGTGCAAGAAGAGAAGGAAGGTTGTGGCCGTGTGTGTGCATAAGGAGGAAGATCACACTATTTGTGTGTGTGCAATTCAAGTGAAGGCCGAGACTTTCATGCCTTGTGTGCATAGTGAAGATAAGATCCTATGGCTTTGGTGTGTGCAAGGAGAACCCAAGGCTTGAAACCTTGTGTATGCAAATTGAAGAACATGCCTTGAGTGTGTGTGTGCAAACAAGAAAAAGAAGGCCGAACCTAGGTGTGCACTAAAAGTGAACACACTTAGAAGAAGTTGAAAGGAGGACATCCACACTAAAGTAGAACACACTCTAAGTGTGTAAACAAATTGGATAAAGTGTGTGCAAGGAGGAGAATTGGCCAAGTCTCAAGTGTGTGCAAAGTGAAACAAGTGTGAGCAAAAAGACAACATGGCCAAATCTAAGTGTGTGCACTAAGAAGTGTGTATACACTCAGAAGAAAGAAGGAGAGACCCACACAAAGTATAACACACATTTCAAGTGTGTAAGCAAAAGGAATTAAACGTGTGAAGGAAAAGAAGAAAGGTGTGTGCTTAAACAGTTTACTCCCTCAGTGGGTTTATTGCACCAAGAGAAGAAAGAGGGAAGTACATGCATGCATGCATGCACGTGCACACGTGAAGAAAGATAAATCAGTGGTGTGCATCTGAGGAGTCCAAGACCAACAGACCTTTTCAGAGGCTGTTGAAGATTCTTGAAGAAAGAGGTCAGGTCATCCGTAGAAGAAGGAGATAAAGCCTGAGCAAGACGAGAAGACCTGATCATCACAAGTGATCAGAAGTACAGAGCAAGGCCAGCAATCTTTATCCCAGACTGCTGAAGATACTTGAAGAAGCTGAACAAGAAGAAGAGCTACTCGTGTGACTCGAGGAGCCAGAAGAAGACCCTGTGGGACTCAGGGAGAATAAGTCTTCAGTGGGATTCTGGAGCAGGCCAGTGGGACTCTGGTAACACTGTGGGACGCAGTATAAAGACCCTCCTGTGGGACTCAGGAGAGATACAGTGGGACTCTGTATCGACCATTGTAATTTTAACAGGTTATAATGGAGAATCCATGCTGGGAGAGCATGGCAAGGATGTAGGCCTTTGGTGCCGAACCTTGTAAATCCTTGTGTCCTGTGCCTTTTCATTGCTGCATTATCCGGGAAAGGTTGAGAGATACAAGAAGAGTGGATCGAGGCTTTAACCAGCCATAGAGGTTTAATTGATTAAGAATCAATTAGTAAAAAGTTTTAAAGGATCACTGATTCACCCCCTCCCCCTCTCAGTGATTCACACTGATCTGGGCACTTCAATAGTTAATAGGGTAATGATTATACATAACCATATAATGGTTGATTTATGATGGCAGAGGAGTTATTTTTATAATTAGCTGAATGTTTTTTAATTTTAGCTAGGGTCCTTGTTTTTCATGAAGTATCAACTTAGATTGAAATAATGGATTTTTTAAATATTGAAAAATTATGTCCATTATATTATTTTCCATATGAAATTATAGATAATGTTGTACTAATTGATTTGTGAGTATGTATACCTCTATGTTTCTATCATGAATCTAATATGTTCAATGGTTTTTTTTACAATTTTTTAGTTGATACATCTCATGTAATGTAATCTAAAATAGTTTTGTTGGAGGAGAATATTTTATATATGAAATATACATTTCATATTATATATTTTAAATATTAAGTATTTTATAATAAGGTAGATGACATAGTTATAGTTTTATGGGAGATCTATATGATTTATGATGAAACAAGGCTATCTAAAAATATATGGTGAAAATATCATAACTTTTTCAATTAATGAATAAAATTACTAGGATGTAATTTCATTTAGGTGTAAAATTTAGAAACATAGGTAATCCTAGAATCATATCTTTTTTTTGATTTACAATTAATGAATATATTGATTTATTTAAATCATAGTATAATAATTATTTTTATATAATTTTTCATCTCAAAAAGTAAATGTTTGATTTAACTAACAATGTTTTCTAAATATTATATTTTTTTTGTTTAAAATTTAATAACAATACATTTAAATTTTTAAGAAATAAAAATTTTCTTCATTTTTGAAATCATTATTTCATAATAATATTATGATGAATTTTTGGGATTTTTCTTAAATAGGGAGAATAGTGAGAAATACAGATTTCATAAATGAAATAATTTTTTAGATATTATAATACTATAATAATGAAATAAAAGTTTGTGAATAATTTTTTATAATCCAAATATATATTTAATAAGAGAAATAATGAATTTGAAAATATAAATATGAACTTCAAAATCTATATCTGACATTTTGAAAGTTTAACTAATATAACTAATCAAATAAAATTTATTTATAGTTATTTTTTTTAATTCACTTGGAATGATACATTAAATTAGAGTTTTAATTTTACATAAAATAATTATCCTTTGATTTAAAATAATAAAATTAATTCCATCTGAATAAAAATTATATTCCATTTCAGGGTAAACTATTTATTTCCTTAAAATGGTATTTTATATGAATTATACTTCATTGTGTATTATGAACATATATTAATAATATTTCATAACCAATTATGAAATTTCTATGTTATAAAATGAATTAAATTTTTTTTAATCACCATGTTCAAATTGTTTTTTGACGTTAATGAAATTTTTAGTCAAAATGAATAGTTGTTGCGGTTAAATGTTTTTAATATGGTAAGAATTTTAATGTTTAAAAAGGGGTATTAAATAAATACGTATGATATTTTATTTATATAAAAATACATATAAATTAATGGTTCATTTAATTTTTAGATAAATATATCAAATATTCTAAATTGGAATAAATTTGAGACACAATCACTAAGATAGTATTTTTTCATTTTAACATTATTAATTGTTAAAAGTTTGTCACTTCTATCACATATAAAAGGGAACCTACAATATTGAATTCAAAAAAAAATATTCAGTAATTTAGATTAAACAATATCAACAAAAATATCTTTAAAATTTTCCTCCCATATCCTATAAGTCCTTTTGTCACCAAACAAATCCCACATAGCATAAAGAGTAATACATTGGAAGCTATCCAAGGAGGAGGTAAAAGTTGTATTCAAATTATATTATATTTATTTCTCCTAATACATACATAAAAAATTCACTAACCACCATAACATAATAATATAATTATTTTTAATATATCAAATTTTTATATATAGATTCAAACAAACTCTTTTTAGCCTTCTTTCCATCCTCTTAGAAGTAAATATTATTCTCATCTATACATACGGAATATCACATACACAAAGTGTTGTATTTTAGTTTTTATCACTATCTCACACTAATAATTATAAATATGTATTCAATGAATATATTTTAATTTTTTGATATCATTAATTTTTTATGGAGATAATATATTATCTAACTTCATTCCCACTAATCCACTAGAAAATGATTAAATCACTTGTATGTACGTGTAGACAACCACCTATATAATGTTATGTAATTAGTTTTTCATTTAGACAATATAAGTATGGACCTAAGGATCTATTTAATGAATAAATAAAATTTTATTATATTTTTATGGATAAATAATGTAACAACTTAATCTTATTTATTAGATTTTCTTGATAGGAAAAATGAAAATGTCGCTTGTCAATTCATGGGGACTATCATCTCCCAAAATGATGTATCTCAATTATCCTCACATTATATAATGAATGATTTCAAAACAATATTTATTTTATTAAATAGGAATAATAAAATCTTTATAATTCTATAGAAGTTGGGAACATGAACCCTTTGACCACAATCAGCACACTGAAGCTGTTTTGGAATAAACAACCTCAAAATAACAGATTCAATGTAAAATAATTTAGAAACTAACATAATCTGGGTAATAAATCATATAAAAATAATATTAAAAATTTAATAAATATTAGAAAATCTCATTTTGAAGTCATTAATTTGTATTACTTTATTATCCATGACATAGATAATGTATGAATTAATATGGGACTCCAAATAATATTTTTATCATGATAATGTTGTTTTAACATTTATTGCAAGAGTTTACTTTTAAATAAGGATTGTTTTACATCATTACTATATTTTATTAATCGTTTTTAATGTTTTCTATATAATATCTTATTCTTATTGTTTTAGAAACGTTTTTATATGTTAAATAAATGGATATTTCTTCTAATATTTACGGGAAAATGTATTGAGTTATTCTTCTTGGTTTAAATGAATTGTCCGAGGTTTTATGATTAAAAAGTAAAAACATATAAAATTTTAGTTAATCATATTATGGAAGGGAATTATAGATTTATTTGAGTGATCTCATGATATTCCTCTCCACCCTCGCATGGATATTCGGCTAGGCATTCCCGTGCATTCAGAGGATTGTCCTGATGGCAGGTGCCATATAGGCCTTGTAAGGTTTACACCTCATCCCATGGAAGGTGGATTATAAAAAATAAATAAAATATAAAGGCCTTAAGTCCATTGGAGGAATAATGAAATGGTTCTATGATGTAGTTTAAAAGGGAATAAATTCGATACCCCGCGATTCATTCACAATAATTTTATTCATTCTACAGGGTTTATTCATTGTTATTTGATTAATGATTAATTGAATCATGTAGTATTGGTTTATTTATTCGATTAATTTTATTATGGGAAACATAAAAAATACATATTTTTTATGTATTTGACTTTACTAATGGGTTTCACTTACATCATTATCAATTATAAATTTTTTTCATCCCTTGTTTTCAATTGTTTCTCAAGGGATCATTGGATGTGTAGTGTGACAACATAATATTTCACTATATATTTTCATAAAATGATTATTATGTTAATAAATTTCTGAAAATGAAAACCAATTGAAAACATGATATGATACCAAAATTTAGAATTATAATATTGTTGTAAAATTTGAGGGTATCAAAAGAAGTAACCATATTTCAAAATCAATAATGAAAATGGAAAAATTGGATAATGATAGTGAATGTAACCCTTAAAAATATTATTTCATTGATAAATGAAATTAATTATATTCAATATGTTATAACCAGGTCATGTCCATAGTTTATATTAATCAATTACTATTTCTGTGAAATCAAATATAAGAGAAGATTCTACTTGTTTAATTTTCAATAAGTGCAATTTTAGTGTAATAACCACCTCCAACCGACACCAGGGATAACCATATTCTTATATATTATGTAGATATTATATAGGGTTTTATAACATCAAATAATGATGATATATTCTTGTAATTATAAATTTAATAAGTTATTAATCACATGTCATTTACATATTTCACATTTGGACTTATATTAGAAAAACATATTTTTTTATATAAAAAATTATTTTACTTTATGTTTCATATTTATGATAATGTTAAATATTTTATAAATTTTATTTTATAAAATGTGAGTCAATTTTAAATTGGTTTTGTAAATATATAATGATGCTTTATTTTTAAATTTTACTAAAAATAATTAATTTTTTTGGTAAATATTGAGAAATATTAATTTATATAATTTTAAACATTTTATTATATTATAAAAAAATTAATTGATAAATCTTGGGAATATATTTATTTTTAAATTATATTAAATATTTATATCACCCTAATATAATTTTTTTAAAACATAAATTACAATTTCAAAACAATGAAATGGTTTTCAGGCCCTTCTTTTAATTAAATACTAATTTTGTAAAATTGTGTTCAGATTTCAATGGTAGCCACATAAATTTAATTACATTTATATAAAAAAAATTTACCACTGATGCATAAAAAATAAATTTAATCCCTTTCTACATTTTGAATCATAATAATATACTTTTCTAAACATGATTTTTCAGGTATTAATATTTTTTTTTAACAATTAGAAAATTAATAAAGAAATCATAATAATAGTTTTAAAATTAAATAATACAATCAAATTTATTTCTTTGGTAGAAAGTATTTTATTCAATTGTATAGATTAATTTCCATATAAAAATAGTTCTATTTCAAAGAATAATGTTTTTTATAAAAATTGTGTATTTTTAAATTAATAAGTTTATTTAAAATTATTACTAAAATATGTTCTTTAGTAATATATCTATATATATATATATATATATATATATGTTTTTGTGTGTCCACAAACTTGTAAATATTATTCAATTTAAAAAATTATTATGAACACATAATGATTAAAACATCAATTTCGACAATATTGTGTTTTATACACATTTTATATCATAATTTAAATGATGATTTTTATTCAAATTTAGTCACTTAATTAGGTTGAATGGATGAAAAATATGAGTTCACCATGTCAATTTTTTTTAATAATGATCATCTTTTATTTTTGTGGATTAAATAATTACCATGATTAATATTTAATCATGAAAAAATGTTTAAAATGGGAAATCTAATGTGACCCTATTTATAGTAAACAAACATGACTTTTGAAATATATTGAAATCATGTACTATATTGGAAACTAAATCTCACATGTCTCACCAAAATATCCCCATATAATTCACATGACATTCCAAACACACCTAAACCCCATTGGACACCATTCTTACACATTTCCCCACAACATTTTTGATGAAAATCCCTAATGTTTCTCCTATAAAAACATACAATTTCCAACAATTCTACATTCCATCACAACCCAAAATCTATTGGTCAGAAAATTTCCTTATATATCCCTCCGTAAATAACTCACAATGAATTTTTAATGTTATATGGGGTACTATAAATATTTAACAAATTGTATTGTAAGTTAAGGTTTATCCATCAATTTATTCTGATTCAAGTACTTATTTTTTGATAATTCCATTGAGTTTTAGTATATTATGATTTAATATGTTCATAATAACCTATTTATTATCCAAATAATTCACTATTTATTAATGTATTACATTATTATTCCTTATTCCAAATCTATAATCAATTTTATATTGCCACTATTTTCCTAATATATATCAATGATTTTACAAGCCATACATTCATGTTTTGAGTACACAACCCTATTTAATTTAAGATTATTCAAAAATATATTTCTATCATTAATTATTTTGGGAATTCCATTTATGAAACCAAAATTACATAGTCATGGGATACAAAAATTGAAATAAATTATTTTTTACATAATCAATATGGTTTTCAAAAACATATATATATATATATATATATATATATATATATATATTTCTTCCATTATTGAACTCTTATGTATTGGATAAAGAATTAATTTATAGGGATGACATGTTCACTAAACCATGTATCGTTCTTTGATATTGTTTTTTGTAATGACCTTACCTATTATAAATAAAATTAAACATTCTTTTTACTAAATGTATTATTATATAATGTGGTTAAAGAAAACACATGAACTTATTTTGTTTTGTTTTATCCAATTGGATTTAAAAGACTGTAATTTATCGTTTCCATAGATGGTATATTTTTTGAAGAGTGATCTGATAATTATTATAAATATAGGGTTTTAACAATTCCAATTGACCTAAATAATGGAAGTAGTGACCTCAAGAAGTAATATTATACCCTATGAAGACCATTTTTCATAACATTCAGGGGAGGTAGAATTTATTTTCTTTTACGATGGATACTCCCAAAATATGATCCAACTACAAAAACATGAGAAAAACTATTTATGGGATAATTTTATTCTCATTTAGAACACTAATAAAACCATGATAATCGAACCTCCCCATGGATGTCCCACAATCACACACCTTACTCTTATTTTGATTGAGGGTGTTTTGAAGGGATATGAATGAAGACCCTTGAAATAGGAATTTGTAAATTATTTTTTATTAAATATTGATTATATTTTAATCTCATTATTCTTATTTGTAAATGATTTTTTGTTTGGTATAATAAAGAACAAATTTTATTTTTGGATAATATTCAAATTAAATTTATGAATTGATGAATTTAATTCTTTGTGAAATAAATAATATATTAATAGCACAATATTATTAAATATTATTTGTCAAATATAAATGATCATATATGTTTTTATAAATTAAATTGTATGGTTTTATTAGGGTTCAAAAATGGTTATTTCTAAAAAAAATGTTATTCTCAATAACTGTCTATTATAATTTTAAATGGGAAAATTCAAAAAATGTTAAAATAATTTTGAAAAAAAATTATTATTATTGGGTTAGAATTTCAATATTATCCAATGAAGAGATTTTTCTAATTTTATGAGATAGTAATATTTTAAAAAAAAAATTAATTTCGGAATAATTATACTAGGTGGTTTAGGAAATAAAAATGACCCAAAAGTGATGAAATATGTTAAATAAATGTGATACAGAGAGATGTAATTTTTTTAAATATTTTTATATTATGTTTATTTGAATTAATTTTTAATGATATTATAAATCCACTGTGATTTATACTATATTTTATGATTTTAATATCATTTCATTAATATTATGATTCATCTACACATAAGAATGGGATATCATAAATATTTTTGGCACTTTCCCACATAAATTAATTAAGACTCATCACTTCTGGAATAAACCTTGGGAAAAAAACATTGGATGGTTTTGGATTTTTAATATTTTATTATGTTGAGTCCAAAACCAACATAATATTTAAATCCCACTCATTTTATATATATACCCACCAAAATACTAATTTACCTTCGCTAAAAATTCATTCATAACTTTCGTACTCTATTGTATACTCTCTATATGTCTCCCATAGTTCCCTTATGCTCTCAATAATCCCCTCTTAACCATTTGACATCACACATTCTACTAAGGGACTTACCTCTCCTCCTTCCAAATTCAAAAAACATCATTGAAATTATATATTGTAATTTCCAAATTTGTTTGAATTAATTCATTTATAATTATTCCATTTCTATCAATTTTATTTTATTATAATGATGGATCATTTATCCTCCACCATATATACACTTACCAAAGTCGTTATGAAATGAAAAATCGATATGGGATCCTTGAATTCTATTCATTTTTGTCATTTATCTATGAAAATATACATCTTATTTACTTTTATTAATTTTGGTACATTTATATAATAGTTCTTCTAAATTCTAATTTTAATTTTAAATGATTATATATACATTTCTCACACAACAAACATTATTATCAATTTATCATGTAACGTCGTTATGCAGCTGAATTTTCACTCTGATTTTCCCTGTCAAAACAATTGTGTAGTGAATACAATGTCCATTTTTCTATCATGGTTATTAATATTTATGAAAATATACATTAGGATTTTGAACTTACATATTTTTATTATAAATTATTTTATCATGGTATGAATTATAATGATGAATGAATCAAGGTCATTTGATTTATGTAGACACATAACCATGAGGAATAAATGATTATGAGGGGTGTGCCCAAATAGCACTCCAATGCATTGGGTAATGTTTTTTGATTAATAATATGTCCCAATTGGACAGTATTGTACAAAATTTATTTATACACCTTTTTCAAACATTAATTATTCATGGTTTTCCCTTAACCCATGTTTATGATTTTTTATTTCATATTGGTTTTAAATTTCTTGTGTTTCCATTATCATTACCATGATATTACATGCCTCATTATTCATGGTTATGATTCCAAATATTTTTATTCACCATTTATATTACTATTTTCAAACATGTATCATGTTCATCATGTCATGCCTTTATTTACTTCCTTAAAGGGATTTTTAGCTCAAAAAATTTATTATGTTAGTCCTGAGGTTATCCCAGACATTTTTATGTTCATTAGAATATTATTATTATCATTATTGAAGTGATAAATATATTTTTATCAAATGTGATAAGTTTTATATAATGTACCTAATTCCCAATGATAATATACTTCTCATTGTTTTCAGGTGAGTTATCTGTACCTTTAGATAATAGATCTGGTATTCAATTTTAATAAAGAGAAGGGTTGTTCTATTTGGTATCTGTGGATTTTTTTATTTTTTAATTAGTATAATATATCTATAGAAAAATCAATAGGGATATGAGTAAGTATATGAAAAAATACCTAAATTTTGTTAATTATCAATTGTGGTGTTTTTCAAACAAATAAATCTCAGTATGATTACTACAAGTGGATGTGGTTCTAGGACATAGGTACATAGGATAAAAAACTCTAACAAGGTGAGTCAGGCATAACTCAATTTAACATGGTAACCTAAAACATTAATGATTCCACCCCTAGTTTAACATTCATATGGGATATGACTGGGTAGATTCATAAGATAATTAATAATTATTTGAGAGGTAATAAAAATTCCAATATGAATACATGCGAGGAAATATATCATGGATAACAATGATTGATGCCTAGAAATTCAAAATTAATATAAATAAATGTAATTTTCTGGTCATGCCTTTAATATCATTGTATTACCCTTTCTGTGATTAATAGTTTTAATTACTCATCCCTATATTTCCCTTTATTCTATCCAATGCTGATAATATGAGGAACCATGTTAAGAACCAATGGAATGTTAACTGTGATTATTATACAAACTATATTTCCAAACCAATTAGAGGGGGATTAAAAACATCATCATGATACTCTCTTAGATAATATATTTTATTGATAAAAATAGAGATCAATTAGTTCTCCAAAACCCCTCTAATATTGAAAAATACACAATTTAGAGCTTCCTTTGAAAAGGAATCCAAAATTTAATGGGTCATATATTCCCTTAATTGTAGAACAATAGATCGACTCCATTGAGAATATCATCTCCATACTTTAACATTATATGAAATTAAGGGTTCTAATATCTATTTAACATGTTAAGGGAAAATTTGTTCTGTGGTGGTCATTAATGCATAATATAATGCCTGTTAAAGATATTGAAACAATGGAGTGGAAAGAATTCTGGAAAATGTTTGTTGATAAATTATTTTCTCACACTCTTAATCTAAAAATAGAAAGGTATATTCTTGGAACCATGAAATAATATAATAAATATATTTGGGTGTATGAGGAAAACATCACTAGAGTTTCATGATGTGTATTCATTTTTGTTGTTACCCTCAAATTCTTGGCTTCTCAAGTGTTTGGTGGATTAAAGCCCTGTCTATGAAAATCCTTCTCGATCCATGATTTAGATTTCTATGAGGAAATATAATTACTTTACTTCACTGTTGATATATATATTAATGAATATCTTTGAAACCATAGGGATTGGAAGAATAAATTAGAGTTTAATTCATGTTGTTCCATGTAGAGTTGTAATTGTGTTATGAAATTTCATCATCGCACTTGTCAATGGTGTAGAAAGACGTACCCCTGAAATTTCATAATAGGGGAGAAAATATTTTTTTTGTGGAGAATGGACAACTAGATTATAATTTTTGATCAGAGAAACCCTATAATGTGTTGGAGGAATACAAGTCTCTAGTTAACCCTCAGCACGTAGTTTATTGCTTCAACTGAAAGGAACCATGGTACTTTGCAACGAAATTCCCTATATCTAAGTGTTTTTAGAGGCTATAAACAGCCTCTAAGGTAGCATGATTGAGGATCTTCCACCACTACATTAGAAGTTAAACCTGATAATGATGTGGTGATAGATATGAAATTTAATCATTCAAGAATAGAGAACATACTTTTTAATTATGGTTATATATATTCCTTCATATCATGAATGATTATTAGAACTATTAAAAAACTGAAAAAAATCATGGAACTATTGATAACAGTGAAAATGTTAAATGTTCCAATTATTTAATAAGCTATATTTATCACCTCACATATCATAATTTATGGGTTTAACTTCCCTATTAACCTTTTTATACTTCATTTTGTGGAATTTTATGCATTTGGTAGCATGGATTGGATTTCCCTATATAGAGACAACATAAATTGATGATTAAAGGGATTCACTCTCTAAATGGAAAATCGACCCCTGATTTTGTACAAATTAAAGGGGAGGATGAAATTTTTTTAACACCATCATCTAAATAATAGATATTATTTCCCTATTAGAAAATGTATGTATCTTAACTTTTTGAGTCTATGTGAAGTATGATCCTCAAAGACATGCCAATTAAGTGGGAATACAGTGATTTTTTAACTAAGGATTTTTTTGTCTTCCTCCTAGTGGGGATGGTGAATTCTCAATCAATCATATAATTAAAGAAATTTATAATATTCATGACTCCATATAGGATGGCTATTTTGGATCATGTGTAGATATAGAAACAACAATAAGATAATTTGGAAAAGGGATATATATACCCATGAGCTTCATTAAGGGGTTCACCAATCCACTTTATCAAGAAGATGGATGATTTAATGAGCCTTTGAACGTATTATCATGTTCTATACTATAACATCAAAAATAACAATTATTATATGTGAATGATTAATGACTTGTTAGATTATTTATGTTCAGAACAATACTTCTACAAGGTGGATATTTGGTCAAGATATTATCATGTTAGGTGAAGAAAGATGATGTCCTCAATACTAAATTCCAAACAAGGTACAAGAATTGTTCCTTCATAGTGATTCCTTTCAAACTCGTTCTTTCTTCTATAATCAGCATGGGTTTGATGAATAATGTCTTTATATATTACCGATAAACTTAGGATGTATTTAAATATGATATCCTAAAATATTCCCAATGATAGTTGGACCATGAGTAGTAATTGAAAAATGTGGTAATGAACATACAGACGGATAAGCATTAAATTATGTAAAGTAGGCGTGAGTTCAGGCTGAAGGAAACCTAATTATTTTTGAAATATAATCATATGCAATGGTATATTTTTTTATCCTTCAATGAAAAATGCAATCGATGTTGGGTCAAGGCCAACAGCAGTGGTAGATATTTATAGTTTTCAATGGGATAGTTGGGTTTTGTCACTGATTTGTGATAAATTTAACATTATTTTCAAACCTTTATACTGGGTTTACACATAAGGGAGTCAAGTAAGATTTGAATGATGTATGTGATGAAATATTCAAGAGGTTAAAAAGTTATCTTATTACTTTCCCTATTCTCATTGTAACAAAATGTGGAAAACTTTTTGTTGTATTCAGCGATGTTTCAATGAATGGATTGGGCTTTGTGATAATGAAAAATGAAAAAACAATTACCTATACTCAAGGTAGATTAATATTCAATTGAAAAACAATACCACAAAAGATATAATGTTGGAATCTAATATCTTTGTGTAATAAATTTGGAATCATTGTCTCTATGGGGTGAACTGTGACATATATACATATCATAAAGGCCTAAAATTTATATTCATAGAGAGAGATATTAATATTTTCTAATGGAGAAGGTCATAGCAGATCAAGGACTCTACCTACAAAATTCATTGCCATTTTGGTAATGTAAATAATTTTGATGATTCTATAAGTAGAAATGATCTATAAATTTTGACATTGATGAGAATATAGAAGGATCCAATTTTCATTGAGTAGATTATGGTGGACATAGGAATAATATAAAAAGGAACATCATGAATCATTTAACAAATGATTTCTCAATTTTATATTCTTTAAATGTTAATGTATACTCAAAATTCTAATATGGGAATTAATATTATAGTGGAAACTATAAGAAAATGTAAATCCTTAGATTTAAATGTAAATGATGAATTAAATTTTATATTAGTGTCAAGAATATGAGTTCTATAAAGTCATATGTTAAATAAGGAACTATTAGATTATGTACATTGTTCTGATTTCAACATTCACATAAGAATAAAAAATAATTATCAAGACCTCTAAGATAATTTTTGGTGGGTCAATGTGAAGAAGTATATATGGGAATATAAATCAATAAATCTGGTATGCCATAAAAGGATGGAATAATGGATGTGGTTTATGATGATGATTCAAACTTTACCCAAAAGAAAATATAAATAGGAAAACATGACAATGGAATTTGTCCCCAATATTCTGAAGAAATCTAAAAGAATTAATGTTATCAGGGTTGTTTTGCATCATCTTATAAAGGCCAAATACTTAATTGCGATTCAAGAGGATTTCCCACTAGATCATCTATCAATGATACAGATTAGAGAGTTGGTGAGGCTACATGATGTTCTACTATCATTTGTGTCCGATCATGATCGATGATTCTAATCTATATATTGGAAAAGAGTATAAAATTCCTTAATGGATTTATTGTCCCTTATTATAACTTATCACCCTTAAAATGATGTCCAAACTTTGTATAGTATCCAAACAATTGATGACATGTTGAAATCATGCTCTAATGACATCATAGTAGGATGAGACCAACATCTTCTTCTGGTCGAGTTCTCTTGTAACAACAACTACTACACGAGAAAGCATATGGCTTTGTATGATTCTATTTATGGGAAGTGGTGTTATACATGTTCATTTTAGAATAATGTTGTGGAACTAAAACATTATGGGCCTTAATTGTTCAATGAAACGGTTGATAAGGATAATATTATTCAACATCACATCAAGTATGCCTAGAGTCGATAGAATATTAATGATATCAATCATCGATGAGTTCTATTGACATATTATTGAGACATGGTATCACTCCGTGTATCTACATGGAATAAGGAGATGATATTTGGGAAAAGTGAAAGCATATTCTAGGGTAAATCGCCCCTTTTGAGATCCTTGATTGCATCAGTGCGGTGTCCTATCAAATACTCTCCCACCGAACCAATCTCATGTACATGATATAATACTTTAATTTCTATTGAGGAAGTACATACCAAACCCCTCACATATTCTCAATCTAGAGGTATCACCATTGGAGAATGACTAATCTTATGGGGATATGGTGGTGAAAATCATAGATCATAAAGAAAATTTTCGACGAAATTAGATGATGCCTCGAGTAAAAGTGTCGTGGGGGAACATCATGTTTGGTGAAACATCCAGAGATCCATAGGATGTGATGAAGGAGAATTACCCTAATAAATTTTAGTGACTTAAAAAAATATGTGGAAAATGATTCTACTGGGGTTTATTATAATGAACCCATCAATTATAAATTAAACTAGGCATACATTTTTAATAAATGTATTATTATATAATAAGGTTATAGAAAACAAAAGAACTTATATAGTCTCATGATATCTAATTTAATTTAAATATCCATTACGTATCATTTCCATTTAATAATATATCCATAGAACAGTGCTCCCCAAATTAGTATAAATATATGGTTTAACCATTCCAATTGAGACAAAAAAAGGAATTGATGGCCTCAACTTGTAGGATTATACCATAAGAATCCCATTTATTAGTGATATTTTAGGGTGGTAGTGTTTATTGGATTTTCCCAATACTAATCCCAATATTAGATCCAATAAAATAAGCAAGAGGTAAAATGTTTATGAGAGAATTTCATGCTCATCGATATTACAGTGCAGACAATGTTCGTCAAACCATCCCATAAATGTCCTGTCATTGCACACATTACACATAGGACGTTTGTGGATGTAATTTTTAGATATGTATAAATACCCTATAAATAAAAATATTTACAGTATTTTTTATCCAATAATGATAATATTTTCATTCTAATTTTATAAATTTTTAAATTATTTTTATTTTGATATAAAAATGCTAAAATGGAATTTTTGTTTAATATTCATATTAAATTAATGAATTTATTAATTAATGGTATTTTGAAATAAATAATATTTTAATAAAATATTATTATTAAATATTTTTACCAAATATAATTGATAATATAAATTTTTAATGAATTAAAAATTTTGGTTTTATTGGGGTTCAAAAACAATCATTTCCAAAAACCCTTCATTTTAAATAATAGACTATTATTATTTTCATAGAAAATATTGACTTATTTATAAAATTATTTTTATAAAATGACTATTATTTTTTTAGTTAGAACATCAAAATTTTATGATGTTTAATCTCTCATAATTTTCTAAGATATTCTATTTTTTCGTTAAAAATTAAATACCGTACAGATATACATCTTGTATTATGAAAACATAATGACTCAAAAGTGATGTCATAAGTAATACAAATAGAATCCAATCCCAAACATAAAAATGGTATTTTATGTTTTTTTGAATTATTTTTCATATCTAGTAAGAATACTTCTAATTATATACAATATTTTAACGCTTTAAATTCCATTATTTTAATGTATGACTCACCACTACATAAGTAATGGAATTAATTTACTATCTTAGGACCATTTACAAAAAAATAATGCATACAAATTTATTTTGGTGAAACCCATGGGAAAACATGGGATGTTTTGTGGTTTTGAATATTATTTTATTTATAGTCCAAAACAAATATATTAAGGATATCCCCCTCTTGTCCTATATAAACCCACCCAAGCTCCCATTTCTCTTCATGAAATATCATTACAGCACATCCATACTCTTACCTCCTCCCCCATGAGTCCTCAAAAGGATCCCAAAATATAGCTACCCTATATTATCATATATAGAAAATATATATTTTTTGAAGAATACTTAATACATTGCATTTTTAAACACCTAAAGATCACATTTTTTAGTTCCTTTGGAAGAATATAAACATAAAAAGTGGAACATAAATGAGATAATCTATCTCCCACTAGGTTCTTATTTACTATTAACCTTCTTATATACTTAAAAATAACATATATCTTCAAAAAATATTGACTGAAATACAAAATGGTGTGAGATAAAAATCATTGTAAGTGTCAACGAAGTACATATGTAAACATAATCATGAGAATAAGGTTATGAGAACAAGATCGTGAAAATAAAATAACATACCATTCATATCAAAGATCATATAAATGAATAATTTCATTAATATTAGCAGTTCAAAAGACATGAATCACAAGGATAAAATGAAAATAATCCCTAAAATCATAATATAAGAATAAAACTTGAAATTATTTAAAACACATAATCATATAATATGATTTCTGTAGTTTCGAAGGAATTTCATAAAATTCTATATTAATAGTATTGTTTCACCCCAAATAACATATTTTTTCACATGGATTACAACCATGACCATCTTATGTGCATGAATTCACTCCTAGTACCATCTTTATTTATCATGAATAACTACCATGGCCATATGAGTTTTCAATATTCAATCCCAATACCAACTTAGTATATTTCATGAGATAATAATCATTGCCCAGTGCATTATAGTGACATATAGTTCCCACATGTCTCATAGTGAAATCCAACATATAAGTTCCAAAAAACAATTAACAATCTTATCAAAACCCATATAATTAAATGGGTATCCTAAACCTGCAATCGTATCATAAACTATGGAAAAAGATACAGTTGTAATATTCATTTCTTCAAAATCATAACACATGTTATAGAAATTAATTTCATAATGACATAACTAATTAAAGAGAAAAATTTTTTAAAAACATATAACCCCATAAATGAAAGAAGGTTTCATAAATACCATGACATCAAGCATAACTAATTTAGAGAATTAATATGATGTAACCTTTAGATCATTTCAAAAAAATTAATGAGTAAAACAACTGATTTCATCATAGTTAGAAAATATTTTTGAAATATCATTCTAATGAAAATATAAAAAATGTTTCATTTATTATTTGAAAAAAATTTACTATATAAAACCATTTGAAAATAATTTCCTATAAAATACGTTGAAAATATATAAATAATACATAAAATTATTTTTGAATCCATTATAATTCATTACATTAAAAATATTCTAGAAAATATTCTAAAAACCATTTTTTCTTTGAAAACATATAAAATAATCCTCTAAAATTTTTTAAAACCACTTCATTAAAAAAATTATGAAATGTATAATGAAATATTAAATAAAATGGAAAAATATACATTTAAATTACATAAAATATATTTTCTTAAAAATAATCCTTTAAACATAAAAAATAAATCATAAAATAGTTGATGGAGTGTAAATCTTTAAAATTCATATAAGATAAAAAATATTTCATTTTTTTAGTAAAAATGTAATTTAATGACTTCATTCAGAAAGTGACAAGAAGATTCCTTAAAAAACATTCAAAACATAAAAAAGGGTAAAAATTTCATATAAGGACTATATGATATAAGTTTAACATTCATGGAAACCCTTTTAAGAAAACACGGTTTTTCAAGAAAATTTATTTCAAACCGAAGAGAGATGAACTGTCCTATTTCATAAAAACATTTTATTTATTATATTATGTACCAAAGGGTAAAAATAACTATAATATTACAAAAATAATAATAAATATAGGTGGATAAAAATTAATAAGTTTTCTGGAAATATGAATAATAATATTTCATTAATGAAAACATGATAGTAAGAAATCTCGATAAATGGTGAGATCGCTACAACAAACTCTCACCACATGTTAGCATTGAATCATTATTCACATGTATGAAGATAAAATTACAGGGATATTAAAATAGAATGAAAATAATTTTTTTCATGATATAACTTTTCAATGGTAGTTTATATAGCTCATATAAAAATAAAGGTTTATAACATGGAATCTACAACAACCAATGAAAATTGAGACCATAATAATTTAATGATTTGGTAGCTTTTGAAAATTAGAACCCACGATTGAATGATCAGATTTTTTATATTAAAATACCTATAAATTTAATTATAATAATAATTTTACAAATCCATTTGAATTATACACACCAAAAAAATGGAATGCGTAGATAATAAATTATGTAGCTCATAGAAATCAAAAGTGAGATGAAATCCCCTTACCTGGTGTACTGAATCTTTTTTCACTCATACAAACCACCTGTATAATATATATATCTTTTTCATACATATATTTAAGAACCATATTTTTATATCTAATACCATATTTGGTTTTATTATGACTGTATATTACCCTCTTGTTAACAAGACAATGTTAAATTTTATCTTCATGAAATATTCTATTTATTCTTCACATGTGTCTTAATTAGTTAAATATTAGGACCTATTTCATGTATCATGATTTCCAATATGTAAACATGATATAAATATCATTTATATTTAGTATATTAATATTATTAAAATCTATATAATCTTGATGTATGGAATGGAATACACCATTCATGGAGTCAATAAGTAGTATGTTAGCATGAAAATTATTTACATTTTTATTGTTGAATTAAAATAAAAAATGAAATATAGATTTATTATAAATAAATAATAATTATTATCTAATATATATCATATAATTTTACAAAACTCATCTTTCATACCTTCCACGAAGTGTGTAAACGAATCACATTTCATTGAAGGGGTGGTGGTCCATACTTTCTCAAAAGAAAAAGATAATTATTACTCAAACTAGAATGTACAATAATTTTTTTTTTAAAATATAAAATAATATTAAAAAAATAATAAATATAACATATAAAACATATAATTAGAGTTTAAACCATAATATCCACTATGCGAGGCAGTAAACAAAAAATGAACAATAATTGTTTCATGGCGTGGTGGTCCATTGATCACATAAGAAATATGTTCATTACTCATTAGAAAGAAGTTTGTGTAAGTGAATCAAAAATAAATATAACAAAACAAACTACTATATTGGGGATAATTCTTCTATAAAATTATTGATTAAAGGGAATTTAGGTGGTGAATAATGAATATAAATGAATCGAGCATGAGAGAAGATGTTACCTCTTAATCGAGTAACTCCTTTTGGTTCCAGTCAAGAGGATTCCTTGGATTTCGTTTTGCACAAAGGGGAAGATTCACGGATGATGGAAGGGTTGTTTTTTTATTGGAATGAACTTGGATGAATCTATGTGTTTTGATATGGGTGATGAAGATGGAGAAACAATGGAATTTACAAAGAAGGGAAAGGACACAAATGGACTTTTTTTAAAAAAGTCAGGTTTACCTAAATTTTTAACAAAAACTAGACATAAAAAACAAAAATAATTCTAAATAATTGAAGATTAATGGCCTAATAATGGATATATTTTGGCTTTTGAACAATTTTATATGTCCTTTTGGGTCTTAAATTTATGGTTTAGTACTTTATAAATCCATATTTTCTCATAACCATTGTAATTTGTTCTGAACACATTAAATAATATTTTAGATAAAAAAATATTTAAATTATTAAAAATTAAAAATTATGATATTAAAAACATGGAATCAATTTTTAATAATTGTAGAAATTTATGTAGAGGAAATTAATTTATAATTACTATTACTTAAAGGATGACACTACATGTTTTTAATGTTAAAACACATGAACAGTTGCAATGTTTTTAATACATATTTTAATGTGAAAGTGATTCCAATGACCTAAATTGGATTAATTGATAAAATAATATCTAATTATAATTTGAAACAAAATAAAAATATAATTTATCACTATAAATAAATTATTGAAAAATCGAGTTTTGAATTGAAATTAGATATTTTTTACTATTCATGCCAAAAAAAATGTTTCTCAGAAAAAACCCAAAAATTATCCCTAAAATAATTTATGCATTATAAATTAAAAAATAAATTTTACAATATAAAATTAATTTTATAAATTTTTATAAAATTAATTTGAATTTTTTGACATAAGGAGATGATAAATAGTTTATTTGAGAAAATAATATTTTTATACATTTATGTAATTTCCCAAAAAATATATATCTTCTATTATCATTATGTTTTAATTATATAAAACCATTAAAAAGCAATTTAAAAGATAGTTTTCACTATTCCTATTACAATATTTTACATTTACATTATAGTTATATCATTTAAATAATTATAACATTTGATTTTAAATTTTTAGAAACTAGGTGTTTTGTGTAATGTATTCCATATTGGTGTTTCCTGTTGTATACGCTAAGACGGTGTTGCATGTAATGTACGCCATGTACCAAGATAACCATGATGTTCCACATAGTGGAAAATATGTTTTTTTCTGTAGTACACTATCAACTTTTTTTCATATAACAAAAGTAATACTGAGTGCATTAATATAATATAAACAATTTTCAGTGTTATGTTAAATTTACGATATTGAAAATTATAATTTAATTAAAATAATAATAATTAAAAAAAACTCAGGGTCTTACATTCTAACACCTTAAAATAAATTTCCCCCATAAAATTGGTCTGGGTAATAAAAGGATTAATACTTCAAAGTTTCATTCATATAAACCAACTTTGTTAACATAAATAAAAAAATATCTTTAAAAAGTTATTGTTGTGACCATAACATTTACCCAAGTTATCATATAACTAGGTGTCCACTTAAGAGAACATAGTTTGTGAGATAATATTGGAAAAATTGGAAAAGTGTAAATATTTATATGGAGAGATTGAGGTCATCAATAAGAAAAACAAATTTAATGATAAATCAAAAGTTAATGGCTTAATGAAATTAATCTATGATGATTTAAAAGGACATTATTTCCAAAAAATTAAGGTTTTAGGATAATGCCTTTTATTTATGTCCTTATATGAACATTGAGTAATTCTTTTATGGATTAATATTATAAGGAAATATACTTATGTGATATATTTCTAAAAAAATCATTCTATATTTTGACCTCTAGAAATTTATAAATCATAAATTTAATCATGTAATGGTTTTCTAGAGAGTAAATTCGATGCCTGAAGTGATAAAATACACTTTTATTAGATCAGAAGTCCTCTAGAAGATTAAAAGGTATAATTATTATTGAAAGTATATAATGTTAATAGATTAATCTCCAAATAGAAAAGGTAATACTTCTATTTTCTCATAAATCTATATCCATACAAAATTATACATTATCATGGACATCGTATAGGCTATTTGTCAGTGTGAAACCCTTATCTTCCATTGTTAATGGGTTCATGACCCGTGGTTTTGCTGGATTTGATTTTTTGTCACCTAACATAAATGATGTGCTTTTCAAAAATCATGATAAAATAATTTAAAAAAATATTATGGAAATTATTTAAATAATGTTAATCACTAAATATACTTATAACCATGGTTTCAAAAAAATATCAATACAAAAAAACTTTTTATTAAGATTAACATAATAGTTTCATTAATGGTTAACCTTATAACCCATATAAAAAATTAAAATCCAAAAATACTTAAAGAGATGACTAAAATAAAATTAACATCTATTCCCCCATATATCACAATGTATGTTTTGGTTGTCACATTCCAAAAAAGTGAATACCCTCAACATTTATTCTCTAGAAACGTTGTAATTAGCTGAATTACCATAAATCTTATTTGAAAATATCCATTTTACTTATTCAATGAAAATCAGATTTCATCCAAAAATCCAAAAATGTTGTAAAATTCATTAATCATAGCATAAAAACCTATCAAAATTTCCTTTAATAGTTCCATGGTAATCGGTACTTTTCAATTTAAATATTCATATCCCAGACATCATTATGTAAACCACATTGTGAAAACACAAGGAACATATTGAGGGTTATATTTAACTTAATCACGTGTTTTCCATGGACACCACCTTACCTTTATATAACTTTTCTATTCAATCAAAACCATTCATTATTATCATGTAAATCCATAGTAAAAAACCAAAACTAAATAAACCCTATATATTTCACTATTCATATAATATAATTATTGAGTAATGATTATATTATTCCACTTCATCCTTATTCCATTAAAAAAATTTCCTCATTCTATTTCAGAATAACTCTTTCATTTCACATTTCATTGGAAGTATCATTATCATATACAATGTAACCACTACTCCCACGACCTTGCTAATTATTTATAGTATAATTCCTCATGGGATATTGAGTTACATAATGAACACATAATAAACACATTAAAAAAATCACCTTTAATTAATACATTGGGAGTAAAATATTCAAATCTACTTCATTAACCAAAAAAATCATTAATTACTTATAGTAACCAACTTTTGTCCTTATTTTCTATAGTCCAAACACTTTATTGTTCTTCTAATATATTTACTTAGGATATTATTTCCCCATTAATGACACAAAGGAAACTAAATCTTTTTTCTTCAATGGACTCCATAATGAGAACTCTTGGAAAACAAATTTTTTCTCATCCTTGGGGAGTCTAATAGTTTTTAAGGTAAACATTGTCAATCCCATTATGTCAATAATTAGTAGGAATGATCACAACATTTTTCACTCTATTTATCATCCCGCATAACATCTCATCATAAAATCATCAATCACATTAAATTTTAATTCATTATCTTCCAATACCATCCATTGACTAAAACCCAAAGCATTGTGTGAGGATTACTTAACATAGTGGGAAACCAAATAGTCATGAAAATAATTACATATAGTTTTTCTAAATCATGACACCTTCTTTAATATAAGACATTGTTGGCTAATCCTAGGTTATTCATATCCATCATATATTTATATCCTTCAGGATGTTTCCTGAAGAGTTTTCTAAATTTATAAAGCTAGTCCCAAGGGATTGTCAATCATAGCATGAAGAAATGCTCATTGTCTTATAACAAATAACCTCATGTCAGGCCCAATATTTATTATAAGAGTTTATACCCCTATGTAAATCTTTGCAAGATATAAATCCACTATTACTATCCAGAGAGTCATATATTTCATGGAAAACACTCAAACTATCCTTTAAAAAAATTCAACGAGATTTTCCAAAAAAAAATCATCCTTATACATATCCTTATATATATACCTAGACATATTTATAAATATATACATAGGGATTTCACTATTTTTTTCTCATCATACATTCTAAAGGGTAACTAAAAATTTTCTCGAATACCAACTATAGTTACCCTACATTTTCTTATAAAACAAATTACATAATTTGTGTGGAATACCTTAAACATTACCCCAATAGACACCCATATATTTTCTTTGTTTAGTTCCATTGAAAATGTGGAAACATAAACACTTGTACATAAATGAGATATATTATCTCACACAATTTTCTTATTCAGTTTCACCCTTATTAGATACATAAATAAAAATACATATCTTCATAACATAGGGAAGTGAAGATAAAGGTTTTATCTAAAATGATCAGTACGGGTAAAAAAGCGAGATATGTAAGCATATTCATGACCATAAGGTTATGAGAACATGATAATTTAAATAGAATATTATATAAATCATATAAATGATAATATACATGAATCACGGTATAAATCATGGTAGTTTATAATAGATGAATCATTATGAAATGAATAACATAATCCATTAAAACATAACATATGAATGGAATTTGAAATTATAGGAAACACAAATGCATGTTATTTTTTCCACAGTTGTGAAGGTATCACTACCGTGGAAATCATAGTTTTCTGGGTACACTTCGCATACTATATTGGTAGTCTTGGCTGTAACATCACATTACTATTTTCAGGGTTTCTTAAATCCCCTTCTTGTATGAACATTGGTTGGGTTTTTTGGGGTCATTCTGAGTGAATTAATGAAAATTTTAGATGTTTTTGGGAAGTGGAACAATTTTAAATTGGCCTAGCCATGGTTAAGATTAACCTTATTCCATGGACATGGTCTGATAGTAGGCTCTATATGCTATGTGCATTGCATTACATTACCATGCGTAGCATCCCAGGAAACTGTGCGTATGCCGGTTTTCATATCATAAATTTTAAATATATTTTCATAAGCCCCCTAGCCCCGAACAGAACTCCTTTGACCCTAATCCATTTATCCCTTTTATATAGATAACAAGGGATTTTTTCTTTGTACCCCACCCAGATGCAATTTGAAGTTTATGAAATAACCTTGAATCCCAATTCGGTTATTTTAAACATCCAATTTTCTACATCCCGCATTTTCCAACATTCTCCTAAAGGTTTCATAGATATTGGTATTGATTTTTGGGTCTAATACCCCTTTTGGGATCTTAAACATAGTTTCATTACAGTTTGCGTGATCTTTTTTCCCCATGGACAAATCGAGAATAGGATTTGGAATAGCGAGATTCGTTATAACAATAGGTTCTTCTATCATGATGAAAAATGACAAATATTCCTAATTTAATTGGTTAAATATAAATTGTTTTAATTAATAGGAATTGTTTTTTTTAATAGAATGTATTTAAATTTATTTTAATGGAAAAACCGAATCCTGGTGAATTAGGGATTTTGATAAACATTGTTGTTTTGTCATTAAATTAAGAATTTGGTACGATTTAAATCTATTAATTTAAATTTTGCTTTTTTATGATAATTGAATCAATTGAAATTTTGATTTTAAATTAAGTGAAAATTTCATTGATGGAATGTTTGTCGAAATCCTAATTTATGTGATATGGGTGTCAGGGATGAAAATGAAGGAATTGTTTAGATATTGAATTTTTTAATTTGAATTTTAAATGGATTGTGAAATTTCATGATTTGGTTTCAATTAATTGTTTTGTTAAAAATGGTGTAAAATGTTTAATGGAAACCATAGGGTCTCATCTTGGTGAAAATTCATGATTTGATTAAAAACCCATTATGTTTTTTAAAAATAAAATGGATATATTTTAAATGATGAATTTCATCAATTTCATCTTTGATATAAAGTGAATTTCCCATAATTGATTTTTTACATGATAACATGCAAGACTTAGGGATTTATTTGGTTATTTTGGGTGTCATATATCATTCTACAATATTATATAACATCAAATCACACATCTCATTACTTAGGCAATGGTTACTCAATCTATTTACCATATGCCTAATAGAGATTATGTACATATTGGGTCGTTTATAGAGTTGAATCATTAAATCTGAGACTATCCTAAATATGTGGTGCATGACCATGTTTCCTTCTTGGTTGTATTTTTAATGTATGTATATTCTATTATGTAAACTATTTTATTGTCCTAGATAAATTATATCAACTATTTATATATAGTGTTTATTTACGAAATTTGGTAGAATTACTGTATTTGGGATGTATCCATTTATTAAAAGAAAATTCCACATTTTGAAATTATTTCAATCAATGAAATGTATATCATTATTTTGTAAAGGTATTTAAATCTTTTAAAATATAGATGAATATTTGATAAAATATGATATATGAATGCCAAACAAATTTGTTTCAAAATTGAAATCACAATTTGGTTATTTTAAAATTGGCATCTGTTTTGTAATGTTTGGGTGGAATACTACTCGTCTATGGTCACACCCTACTTGTTCCATTGGTTGTTTGTAGATTTTATCCTTCTAGGTTCGAGAAATGGAAAGGTTTCTCATGTTGGTGGATCATGTTATTGAAATTGTTTCTTGGTGAGTTGTGTCCCTAGGGATTTTGGAATATATGTCATCTTTTTGTACTTAAAATATAGTACATTGGAAGATGTCCCTTTTTAACATTTGATACTTTACCCCAACAGAAGTTTTCCTTTGATATGTATATTGTATTTTTTTCGATTCATTACAAATTATTGGTTGTAAATTTTTTCCACTATAATATTTTATGATGCCAGGTTCAAGTCACTGACCAATGAGGACCAGGAAATCTCTTCGAGCTATCTCAGGACCGACTCGATTAATGGGTTTCAAGGGTCCCGGGTTGGTTTGTAACATAGTCTTTTCAGAGATCTAGTTTGAGAATTTTTCATGATGTTAGTATCCATGGTGATATCTTGTCAGGACTAGTGAGGTTGTTTTGATTGGTTGTCTATCTAAATCTCACCACAATTAACCTTATGTCACTAGGGGTGGTAAGGGAAAGATGCATTGTGGTTTAGTTCTTGACAGTTCATTGTATTGATTCAGATAGCTTGGAATCCAATTCATGGGAATCCTATCTATTTGGAATAATTTTCCTTATTTCTCAGTTTGATCATTGCATAATGTCTCTATTGTTTTATAATATTGTTTTTTAGTATCATGCCTTCGTGAAGATGTGTGAATCGGACCAAGGATGAAGCCGTAGCTGAACCTCAGCAAGAGAATCCTATTGTTGATCCGAATAATATTGAGGTGATCGTATGAAGTGTCCAATCTCTGGGATAGTAACAAATTCTAGTTACTATTTATGCTCACATTGTATAAAATAAGAGGTGCCTCTTAAAGATTAGTTCTCATGATTTTCTTCTCTAGAAAACAGCACTGTTCATTTACTCAAATGACAGTCATGCGGCTCAAGAGTGGTTTAGAATTTTCGAATGCATATTTGGGTTTTTTGACACACCTGAGGAGATAATAATAATTTATTCCACCATCATGAAGGAATGACTAAGTATAATATGGTAAGACTATATGGTGATGGAAAAAAAGATGGGGGATTAGAGTGGAAAGACATTAATGTTCATTTCACTGACAAAATCTATCTATATTTGATGTTATTTTTCAAGAATACATAATTTTTTAGACATGAGCAGGCTGATATCTCTTTGGTATAGTATTCAAAGCATTTTGCTGAAACTTGTGCACTACACACTAGATATTATGTTCAATTAGAAGGTGAGGGATCGAAGGTTTGGGTTGGGACATCATCAAGACAACCATTATAGGTTTCCATGATGATGTTTCCTTCTTATGTCGATGTACTTAATAAATAACTAATGGACGAGTTGGACATCGTTAGTAAGTTAATGATTTCTGGATTTTATTTTTCTTCAACTGGAAGAGTTACTTCATTCCTGGGAAAAATGAAGCAGCAGGAATCTCATAGAAGTTCACAATGGCATGGTTTTTCTAATCTTCATGAAGTACCAGGTAGAGTTCATTAGGTTGGATACCATTGTTGGATGCCATGACATTTGAAAAAGGTTTTCACTATGGGATCCTAGAATCGTGGTCATGCGGTCATTCAGGGAACATAATAGGTACTTTCATATTAATTCCACTCTTCATAGTAGGATAAGATCATCAGATCCTCTTAAAACTATAGGGAAATCAGAAGCATCACATGCCAAAGGGTTCCATCCATAGGCATCTCGATCATAGATTCTTCATGAAGTGGAATTGTCTCCAAAGGAAGAAACAATTTTTCTGGTAAATGTTACAGGTTCTATCACAATAGAATCATCATTTTTGACTTCATTCTTTGATACTAGTGCATCTCATTTATTTAGTTATAACCATCTTGTTAAGGTGATTAATCATCCTATGGAGATTTTTCCTTCTGTAATTGATATTACTACAGTGCTTGGTATGAAGAGATAACATGGTCTGGATAGTACCTATTTTGTTTTATCTCTATTAGTAGTTGAGTTTTCTTGGACTGTTCTGGTTCATAATGGGAAATGCTTTCCATTATGATCATTGCAAATACTGATCGAATTGATTTTTATCGTCAATGGGTCTCTATCATGACATATGGTGGTGTGTCACACAAGTTTTAAGTTGAATAGGACATGGGGACGAGTAGGGAAGGTATATATTATACATAGTTTGGGAAATTAACATCACTCTTTTCCTTTGACTTGGAGGGAGAATTGTTGATTTGGGATCTCACAGAATTCATATTCAAGTTCCAAAACACTATTCCTTCTGAAATCTCCATTTTTTCAAAGGTAAGAGAGGTTAGATTCCTATTGACATGATGCTTTGAACTCAACCAGTATCTGTTACCTATTACAACATGGTAGAATCTGAATTAAAAGAGATGAAATCATAGTTGAATGACCTAATTGAGTAAGGATTTATATTCCCCAGCGTGTAACCCAGGGTGGCGCCTGTTCTCATTTCCAATATGGCTTATGGTTCAGTCCTACATTGGGATGAATACCTAATGCTCAATCATGTAATGATAATGATAAAAGTATTTTTTGTTTTGGATTGAAGATCTATTTTATTATTTTAATGGGGAGAAGTGGTTCTCGAAGACTGATCTTTTCTCGGTTTACCAAAAATTGATGATATAATAATATAACATTCTGAAAACCATATTTCGATGAATAAAGGACAAAATCACTACCTTGTCATGCCCTTTGGTGTACACAATGATATAGATGTTTTGAGGGCCTGATTCATCCATACCAACAACATGATGATGAATTATGTATCATTATAGACTATCTTAATGATGGGGAGATGATTTCCCATTGGTCGTTCTCGAATGTGGGAATTCTATGGGAAGTGCACCTAGGAACCACAAGGCTGTTCTACAACCAGAGGTAGCAGTTCTAGTGGCCAGGTATGAGGTGAGGCATTGCCATGTTTTTTTCTCATTACTATATGCACCGACCGATGAAAGCTGAGAACTAGAATCCTTTCAGGTTTCTTTAGCCACATCAAGTCCCTACATAAATGTGCGATGAGATCTCTATGGACATTGTTTTTGGGTATCCATATACCCAAATGTAGTATAACATTATTCCAATGGTGATCAATAAAATGATGAAATCAGATCTCTTCTTACCATTCATGATATGGCCAAATATGAGGAGTTTGGAAGTCTATATTAGAAATATATTGTTTAGTTTTATCAAGTCCCTTCTGTTATATTATCTGCTGTAGATCCAAAAATTACTTCTCTCTTTTTAAGAGTCCTTCAAGATGCATTGGGTTCTCATGGCCATTCTATCACATCATACAATCTATAGTCAAGTGGATAGACATAAAAAGATATAAAAATTACTGAGGATATGTTTCAGACATGATTTCATGACTTTGGTGGATGACAGGTTAATCAATTGGGGTGGGATGAGTTTCATTTTAACAATAGAAACGTGTATGTGATTAGAATGGCTCATTTTGATTCATTTTATGGCCATCCTGGTAAATATCTATTGTGTTGGTCAGATATCGGTGAGAGTTCCTTGGTTGGACTAAGCATGGTCCAAGAGACAACAGAAAGTATTTTTTTCATCTATCAGAGAATGTTGATAGATCAGAACCAACACATATCATGTGATGATCGTATTTGTAGACCATTGGAGTTCTCAGTCCGTGAGAAGGTGTTCTTGAAAGATTCACCCTGTTTAAGTCATTGATGGAAAGGGAGGAACGAGAATCATTCTCATTATTTGGATGAACCATTTGAGGTTGTTGAAAAGGTGGATAATGTTGCATACTAGTTTCCACTACCATCATAGCTGGCATCGATACATAATATGATTTATGTATATCTACTTCGAAGGAATCTATTCGACCCATCTCATGTTATGAGTTAGTGATATATTGAAGTAGAACCTGATTTATCTGTGACTAAATGTCAAGTTAGGATAGTTCATTCTAAGACCGAGGTAATTCATGGGAGAATGATACATTTGGTTTGTGTGTAGTGAAATCACAGTTTTTACTCTAATGAGATGTGGAGAGAGAGGCACTAATAAGAGTGTAGTGGCCTAATATTTTTTCTGGGGATGATTATCTATAGGATTTTAGGGTATATAATTTTTTTTTTAGGGAGGATGTAACATCCCTTAACTATTTTCAGGTATTCTTAAACCCCTTTATTGTTTAAGAATTGTTTGGGTATCTTTTGGGGTTGTTCTGGGTGAATTTATAAGAAATTTAGAGGTTTATCGGTAAGGGCATATTTTTCACTAGGCTAGCACACAGTTAGGGAAAACTATCTGCCAACTCCATTGTTGGATAATAGGATCTGTATGGACTACCCCCAGTTTCACCGAACCATGCACAGCTTCACAGAAAATTGTGTAGATGACGTTTTCCAGATCTAATTTTTTTAATTAAGTATACAAATCCTTTCCTTTTAGTCCTATACGAGTATCCATTAACCCTAATCCATTTCTCCCTTCCTTAGAGCTCTCTATGGATATTTTTGGTGCATTTAAACCTTCTTGGACGTATCCATAGCTTGAGGAACTAACTTCAATCTCAATTCAGTTAGTTTCATCCTCCTATTCTCTACCACCCACGTTCTACCTCATTCTCCCTAAGATTCCATAGATCATGGTTTTTATTTTTAGATCTAATAACACTAATTTTTGGATCTTATACCTTAGGTTGATTCCCATTTGTATGATCTTTTTTCTTTATGGGAAAATATTTATTTAAATTTCGCATTGTTAGGACCTTTATATCGTAAGGTGGTTCTGTCACGTTGCACATTTTGTATTAACCCTAATTTCATTGTTTAATTTAAATAGTTATAATAAATTGAAATTGTTTGGTTTATGAATAAAAATGGATTTATAATTTTATAGGATAACCCAAATTTTGATGAATTGGGAATTTTTAAGAAAATTTGGGTTTTTGAATTCAAATTGGAATTTGGTGACATTGAAATTGTACAATTTAAATATAGTTTTCTATTGGAGTGGAATCAATTGTAAAGTTTATTTTCATCAAAGAAAAATTTATTTTACTAAATTTTAGTGAAACCACTATATTCATGTGATTTGGGGGTTTTAGATGAATATGATGGAATTGTTTAGAAATAGAATTCTTGAATTTGACTATGAAATGGATTGTGAAATTGGATGATTTGGTTAAAACTATTGGTTCTATTAAAAATGCATTAAAATATTTTGATGGAAACATTAGGGTCTCATCTTGGTGAAATGTAATGTTTTAATTAAAAATTAGTTATGGTTTTGGGGAAAAAATGGGATATTTGAAATGAAGAAATCGATGTATTTAATCGTTATTATAAAGTAAATTTTCCATCATTGATTTTGTTCATAAGAACATCGAATCCATATGATGGTAGAGAGTTATTTAAGGGGCCAATTGACCATTCTACAAGGGTTTAAAAAATTATATCATCACATACCATTCCTTATACCATGGTGATGAGATCCCTTTACACTATTCCTAAAGGGTAATATTTAAATAAAATTCAATTCACAGTGTTGGGTCTCTATAACATGGAATATCATACCTATATCATGCATGACCATGATTCTTGATTGTTGTTATTGCGAATGTATGTATAATCTATTATGTAAAATATTTTTCATGCCCTGATAATTTATAAAAACTGTTTATATAAAGGCTTTATTTATGTCATTTGTGAGAATTGTTCTTTATGAAATGTATCCATTTAAAAAATAAAAAGTACATCTTTGGAAATTTTTTCGATCACTATGATTTATATAATGACTTTCTAAAGGTATTTCCATCATTTAAACTATTGAGAATTATTTTTTTATATATTCTATGTGAATGATAAATGTATTTATTTCCAAATTGAATGCACATTTTGGTTAATTTGATTTTATCCTCTATTAAGGAATCTACGGGTGAAATACAACTTGGATTTGGCTCACACCCTACTTGTTCTTTTGGTTTTTTGTATAGTTTCTTCTCTTAGGTTTGAGAAATGGAATGGTGTGTCTTGTATGTGGATCATATTGTTGAACCTTGCTCTTGGATAGCGGTATACTTAGTGTTTTTTAAATGATTTTTCCTTTTTAGTATATGAATTTTAGAACAGTGGATGATGTTCTTGTATAACACTGGATACTACATTCCTAGTGGATTTTTCCTTTGATATGAATACTCTCTCTCTCTTACTATTATTTCCTCATTGTGGGTGGGAAAATAATTCCTAGAATCCTTTTGAATGATGCTAGATACTAGTCGCCAACCAGTAGGGATTAGGAATCCCAATCAGTCTATTTCATGACTGACTCTATTATCGGGTTACCAGGGTACTAGGGTTGGTTAATGACAATGGTCACTTACATCTACAATCATTGTGCATGAGTTCACACCTTGTACCATCTTGATTATTGTGGTTCACTCTAATGTTCATATTGTTTTTCAACATTCACTCCAAAATCTATCATAGTTTATCTCATGAGATATAAATCATTACCTAAGGCATTATAGGTCGATATATGTTCCCACCCATCAGAAATTTAAATATTTCATATGTTTTCCAAAATATCATAAACAATCATATATTTACCCATAAAATGAAATGGGTTTCATAAACCCGTAATCGTATCATAACATTTGGTAAATATATAGGTTTAATAATCATTTCATAAAAATCACAACCCATGGAAGATAAATGGATTTCATAAATATATATCCCATGAATTTGAAATGGATTTCAAAAATATATAACCCATGAATGAGAAATGGTTTTCATAAAGGCCATGACATAGAACAAAACCCATGTAGAGAATGAAATTGATTAGAAAATTTAGATCATTTCATAGAATGTAATTAGTAACATAATTGGATATAATCTTAGATAAAAAATAAATTTTAAATATCATTTAAAAAATTTTCTGAATGCAAATATCTATTCTTATTTGGAAAATGATTTAGAATATATAAGACCATTTGAAAATCATTTTCATAGAAAATACCATGAAAAAATATACAAATGGAATGAAATCATTTTCTAAATTTTTTAACACAAAAAAATTATAAAATAATCATGAAAACTTTTGGAATCCATTTTTACCTTGAAGAGTTTTAAAATAAGATTCAAATCATTTTAAATAACATTTTCTTTAAAAACACATTAAAAACATATAGTGATACCTGTTAAACATTTTGAAAACCATTTAATTGAAAATTATATTTAAAATATTTTTAAAAAATAAACCATTAATCATAAAAATGAATTAATGAAAAAATTTATTATGGGTAAATTCATACACTTAGTATGTGTTTAAAAGAACATTCCTTTTTTATAATAAATTGGTCAGAGAAATTCGTCATTCGTAAAGTGAGAATAATATTCCATCGAAAACATTAGTAAAATTCAAAATGGTAAACATTCATTATAATGATCATTGTACATTATTATATTATTCTTATATATAATTTTTAGAAAACAATGTTATGAATGAACAATGATTTCTGACAAAAGAGTGATGTAAGGTCTTATAGTCATGAAAAAACATTTATTAATTATTATATATGCCAATGAGTGAGATAAATTATTATAAAAGATGAATATATCATGAATAAATATAGGAGAAGAAAATTTCCTGAGTAATCATGCTATATTGAAAATAATATATTATTAATGAAAATGTGATTATAATCAATATCGATAAATGGTCATATTGTTTCAATAAAATCATATGACATGGTAACTTTGAATCATAATCCTCATATAGGAAGATGAATTAATATTTATCTTAAAATATCATTAAAATAAGGAGATTAATTATATAAAATATCAATGGAATTATATACAACTCATTAAAAATATTGTCATAATAAATTTCATGTGTCTCAAAGAATAAAAATTTAATCCAAAATTTATTTACATGTTTTCTAAATTTTTGAAACATAAACAAAATGATATGAAGATCATAATAATTATATGTAAATACACTCAAATTTTATTATATTAATCATTGAATACATAAATGAGATGTTTAAACACCACACAAAAGGAATGGGTTGGAATATTGCATGTATCTCAAAAAATTAAAATGTGAGATGAAATCCCCGTACCACGTGTCTTGACACTCTTCATTCTCAAAAAACAAGATTTATAATAAGTTTAAATATATTATAAATATTTTACGGATCCATATTTTAACATATAATACCACATAATATTTATCTCTGGCCTTATATTACCCACTTCTTAAGAATCCAATGTAAAGGTTTCAGTTCGTTTAATATTCTCTTAATTCGTCATATGCGTCTTCATTTTTCATTTCTTTTGTACTTATACGAATATAATGATTTCCATAATGTACAACATGATATAAATTTAATTTATATGCATTTAATTTGTATTATTATGCACTGTAGAATATAGATGTATGAAATGAAATACACCATTCATGGAGATGGTAATCTGTGCGTACACATGAATGTGGTTTTGGTTTGTATGGTCGTATTAAAATAAAGAAAGACAACTAAACATATTTATATTAAAATAAATTTTAATTATATTAGAATTATTATTTCAAATTTATCATTTAATTTCTATAAAATCAATCTTTCACACATTCAATGTTGTGTGTGTACATATCACATCGCATTGAGGGGGTGGTAGTCCACCATTCATCAAACGAAATTATCACATTCAAAATAAGTAGAATGTATAAAGGAATTTTTTATTAAAATAATAAAAATGTATAGATACGTAATAAAAATAAAGAATAAAATATATAAACAGTATTTTCAGCAAAATTTCCACCATGAGTAGAGGTAAAAGAAAACTGAACAATAATTATTTAGTGAGGTGGTACATTGGCATACAAGTAAATAGAATGTTTGTTACCCATGAGATAGAGGATTTTGTATGTGTCAGTAAAAACCATATAAAAAATACTAATAGATTAAGTATAATGGTATTATTATAAAAGAAAACAAAAAAAGAATGTTAGAGGAAATAAAGATAATATGAAATAGAGCATGAGAAAAGATATGACCTCTTAACCGAGAAAAACTATTGGTATGTGCGAAATGGTAACCTTGGATTTATTTTTACAAAATGATACAGATTAAAGAAAAAGGGATGGATGTAGGAATGTTAATTTGTAACAGCATGGAAAAAATTATAAGATTTTAGGGTGTGAATAAGCGAGGAAATTGGTGTCCTTTTATAGGGAAGGTAAAGGATACAATTGGCATTTTTTCAAAACAAAAATAGTTATACCAATGTCACAACCTAAAATAATAATATAAATCCAACAAAACACAATTATAGAATGTTAATTTCAAATTAAATTCCATAAAATGGGTTTTGGAAAAGTTTCAATTTTGTTTTATTTCATAAAATTACGGTTTTGTATATTATTTATATAAATTTCTTCCAAATCATTTTAATTAATTTTAATCAATTTCACTTTTTTTTTGTCAAAAACAATTTTTAATTTTTTAGATATTTAAAATTTTTATGTTTAATAATATGGAATAATTGTTTCCCAATTATAAGCATAAAATAGGTTGAAATTAATTTATAATTAACCCCACTGACAGGATGACACTACGAGTTTTTAATGTTTTATCACCCAAGAATATACAATGTTTTTATACCCGACATCAACGCCAAATTGAAAAAATTGTTCTAAATGGGATTAATTGATAATGAAATTATCTAACTAATATTTTAATACAAAAAATAATAATTTAACCATATAAATAAATTATACAAAAAGGTTGTTTTGAATTAAAAAATGTTATTTCCACTATTCATCCCAATGTGATGTTTCTCAAAATAACCAAAAAATTAACTCTAATATAACATAAAAACATTAAACACAAAAATTAATTTTATTTTATAAAATAAAATTTATATATTTTTCTAAAAAAAATCATTGTTTTTCACATAAGGAAATGAGAATTATATTATTTGAAAAAATAATATTTTTAAATATATAACGACTTTAGAAAAGTTATTTAATCAATTTTAAATATGATTTATTTACATAAAACCATTATAAAAATTATTTCAAATGAAGTTATGATTATACATATTACTATGATTAAGGTATATAATATAATTATATCATTTAAATAACTATAACGATATAATGATGTTTCATAGAGACATAATGTTGCATGTAACATACGATATGTCGGTGATGCATCTCGCATATGATATGTTAGTGTTGCCTATTACTTATGAAAATTAAAAATATAACCTATGTGTTCTGTGTAGAGAAATGTAGAAATTACGTTATGTTTCGTGCAATATTAACATGGTGTTGTGTGAAATGAAAACCAAACATAGAGATTTAATAGAAAATAACCTATTTTAAATGTTACATGAAATGAAAAATATTAAATAGATCAAATTAATTTGAAAATGTAATTAAAAAACACATGTTGTTACACCCAATTTCAAAAGAATCCCCTCCCCAGACTTTATTAAAACATTCAAGTGATGTACTTCCCTCTCCTCTTTAAATTTTAACAAATATCATTGAAAATCATTCTTTTAATTAAAAATTTCAATATTGAAATTTATTTTTAGCCATTATATTACAATACATCTGATTTAACATGAATGTGGTATCATTTATCAAACCCCATCTGGACCCTTATGTATGTTTTTTACTTTTCATAAACTCTGTAAGGGATTCTCACCATCGTTCCTTTGTAATGTTTCCTTATGAACAATGAATTATATTTCAATTACATAATGTTGGTACATATATCTACAGGTTCCTATTACTTCCCATTTTATGTTTAACCAATGAGATGGCTTTATCACTCTCATCATCCATTTTTTGAAATTTTTAAATAACATAGTTATGCTACAGAAATTTCATTATGTCATTCCATGCCTAATCAATTTTGAAGTGAATTCCATACCCATGATTCTATCATGGTTATTCACCTTTATAAAAATTTATATATATATTGTGGAATTAAATATTCACATTCCACAATCCTTAATCATGGGATAAATTAAAACGATTGAAAAATTCATGGCGTATGATCATTATAAAACAATTATCCATGATAATAAAATGATTATGATGGATGTACCCATATAGTTCTCCAATGCATTTGGTATTTATTAGTATTATGATACATCATTTTGTGAAAGTTGTGCACCTGATTCCCCTTTGGTACTTTTTCCATGATGATTTCATGGTATTTTATCATTAATCTATATTAATGATTTAGAGTTTTAAGTTATAGTCATATTTTTCATGATTCCTTTATGATTAAAATTCTATATCATATCTCATTTTTCATGTTCATGATTAATACTCTTTTTATTCCACATTGATATGCCTATTTTCAAACATGTATCATTCTCATTATGATATGAGTTATTTATTCCTTTACTTTGATTTTTAGCTCTGCTCTTTATTGTGTTATTCCCTATGTTATCTAATGTAGTTTTATGATTATTAGAATATTATGATCATGTCTAGGAATTGATAAATAATTTTTTTACCACATATTTAATTTTGATATATAATGTACATAATTCCAAAATACACTAGAATTATCAACATTTGGGGTTGTATATGTGGGAATTGTTTTATTACAAATCAAGTATTAATGTGAAATAAAGAGTACTGATGTCATATTTTATGAAACCTTTGTAAATGAAATTGGAAATATTCTTATATGAATCCTTCTTAGTGAATTTAGGTGATATTATTATGAATTTATCTTGTTTATATGATATCCAAATTTCATTATTTTAAACCATTTACACATGAAAATTTTATAGATATTATTCATACTATAATGAAATAAATCTGAAAATTATCTCCATGTTTTTATATTATGCATCCTATTTTAACCATTATGTCATCTTATGAATTATTTTTGTCTTTTTTCTAATATAGAGATATATTCTCACACATATCTGTTGAATGGTTTCCTAAGGTAATCATTTTCATTGAGGTTATATATGATTGAATAATAAATAAATATAAAAAAGTTATTTAAAAAAGTTATTTTTTCTTATGTGATCTATTTGTTCCATGTATTATATCGTAAATTTCAAAGAGACTAAAAACAAAACATTCCAGAGGAAAGTATTATTGTATTAATTATTTAAATGAATTTTATTTGAAATCATTTATGAAATCTCGGGTTTCTATTGTTAGTATCAGAGCTTGGTTTAATTGTTTATATAAATTAAAACTATAAAACCATTGAGAAAAATCGCGTGATACATCCAAGTATTATAAATAATTATTAATTATATTGACTATAGACTATGTAGTTTCTTATGAAAATGTTCCCCTTCATCGATACTGGAATGTATATTCACCAATAGCATGGATTAACCATGGCGTAACCACCATTAAAATTTCTAGATGATCATTGAATCAATATTCACATTATTTCCTGGTGATAGATTCTAGGAATACAATCATAAATAGATTATCCATGGGGATATGATTTGTTATTTAAAATTCACTTAATATAAAATTATGAACTATTTATACATTTTTAGAGATCCTAAATGGAAAATGATCATAGGTAACATATATTAAAATGAATAGATTCATAAGTTAATTGGTATAGTAATTAATTTTAACTTTCATGGTATATTAATTGTTGAATTTTAAAAAAAATTCTTATTATGATATTGGGTATTAGAATATTTTAAAAAATATCATTAAAATTTTAGGAAAATTATTTGGTTATGAACTATGTTAAAATCACTTATAATTAATCAAACATTAAACTCAGAGTTATTTATTTTAAATTGAAATCTATGTTGATGGTTTAAAAGAAAAAGTATATTTGATGTTGATTTTTCCTTGAGATAAATTATAAAATTTATCATTTAATTGTTCATCATTCATGTTATCCTCTTTTTGGGTTTAGTAATGTTTGATCCTGAAGTAAATTTATTGAAAGAAATCATTTTATATATAAATATTATATCGTTTTAGATTTATATTTAATACCATTCAGTCAAATTCACTCAAGTATTGTAAAGGATTGGTGTATTACCAAACATGATAAATACTCATATTAATTGTTCAAATATATTAAAAATCTCAAACAAATATCATCCCACATAGTATTCTTATTTGACATACCCTATAAATACCCTATATTCCAAATGTGGGAAATAAAACATAAGAAAAGGTGAGATCGAATTTTAAATAAGGGAAAACATGTTATATTGAAATGAACACATATGTATAACATGATAATAAGGGTATAAAGAAATGGAAATAACTTTTTCATCACTAACGTACATATAATTGATAATAACCATGTTTTATTTCATAAATTGTGGAAGATCATAAGACATGAATCATAAAGGAATCAATGAAAATTAGGTATGTGAGTATAATATTTTAATAAGATATGAAATTTGGAACAATAATAATATTAAAAAATAATATCATTATAGTTACTTCTTGAGAAAAAACAATCATAGTGTAATGGGTTCACTCTCCAAACCATTGTATTAGTCATGGTTTTGTCCCAATACTATCGGTGTTGAAAATTTTCCCTACGGAACTAGGTTCACTTTTCATTACATCCTTATTTTATAATGTTATATAAATATTTAAACAATGAATTAGAGTGATATAAATGACCCACCAATCACATAATTATTATCATAAATTCTTGTGCAAAAAGATCATAATACATTAATCATATCATAAACCATAAAAATAAATATGTTTAGTAATCATTTAATTATAGAAAAACATGATTAAATGAAAAATGTTCCATAACCATTTCATCATTTATTTGTATAATAACCCCAAGGAAAATTTAATTGTGTATCATATGAATTTTATCGTTGTATAACCCTTGGAGGTGAACAAATTTTCATAAACATCCTCCCAACATATAAATAAACCATTCAAAGAAAGAATAATAATAGTTTCCATGGATCATATCCCTTTTAAAGAAGAAGTAATATAATGTTATATAATCTATGATGGTTTTTTTTAAATATCACTTGGAATATTTCAGGAGGAAAATATACCTTCCACATTGTAAATTAGTTTATGAAATAAAACCATTACTTTTTCATTTTAAAAATAATTTTCATTGAAATTTCCCATGGAAACATATCAAGGAAGGTTTAAATTAATTTAAAATATTTCATGAGGAAGATATCCATTACTCATCAAAAATAATAATTTAAAATATAAAACATTTTTAAAATATTTTTAATTTAAAATATTATTGGAAACATATAAATAATTCTTTATATATTTCTTAAAACATTTCATAGGAAAATATACATTCCACTCTGAAAATCTAATAAAACCATAAACCATTTTCAAAATACCTTAATTTTAATATATTTATTGAAAAATATAAATGAAAATTTAATCGTTTGAGTTTTAATGAAATCATAATGTTCAATTAATGTCCTATATGTTGAAAAAAATTATTCTTTTCACATTTATAAAAAAAGACACATGCTTATTATTTTGTAGATGGCCTGAGGATTATTATTAATTTTTTTTAAAAAATAAATCATTAATTAAAATGTATTTAAAAATAATATATTAATATTAAAACATTCTTGATATCATTTTTATATAATATGGATATAGGAGGTAGTGGGTTTTCGACCTCAGAGAGAAAGATTATTTTTTTAATTAAAAACATTCTTTTTCACTCTTAAAAACATAATGAGGGGAATTTTTTTAGAACTCTTATATTTTAAATAAGAAAATATAAGAAGAATATAAATTAATATATTAATTCTTATAATTTTAGATTCCAACATTGTACTGTTAATCATAAAAAACCCCTATAAACTATGACATTGTAATATAATACTTTTACAACATGTATATTAATAGAATAGTAAGCCCCATGAAATAATAACATTAAATAAAATTAAAATATCAATAGAATAAATTAATTAATTATATAACATATAATATGGGATATATATATATATACACATCATAGTTGATGATAGGTTCATAACATAACATATTTCCAAAATAAGACAATTTGATATGAAAATCCCTGACCAATTTTGAAATCTTTTGAATCATATGCACCATAAATAATAAAAAAAATGAAAATTTAAATATCACTGAAATAATTATTTTCATTCTATGGAATGAATAATGTATTGAATATAACCATTTAAATAGAAGATAGAATCATAACATATCATATTCTCCAATGATGATAAATAGTTACAAAATTCCCTAACCATAATTGTATACAAAAATCGTACAATATCAAAGCACATGTATAAGAAATATTGGATTATTATTGATATATTTTTTTACCAAAATCATATACATTATACTATATATGATTTACTTCTATATTTTTATTACCTGTTTATCTACAGTTCCTGGTAAAACATAATGTTAGTGTAACAACTGATTAATTATTAATTTTCGTTTTGGCTTGGAATTTCTTATCCATTTAATTTTACCATGGTAAATCCATCTAAAAATATTTAATAACTACATAAATATCATATATATTCCTAATATATGTATTTTAAAAAACTCATATTCACACAATAATATAATAATTTCGAATCATATTCATTCATATCATAGTCAGATTAAGACTAATATGTATCGTTTCTCCATCATGAAATTCAATAGACTCGACTAATAAAACATCTTGACGTTTTTATACTAGCCTAACCCTACATTCCATCCAACATAATAACATTATTTTATATTTTATATTTTATATTTTTAATAATTTCAACCCATTTTTATCTCTTTCATCTGCAACAGGGATCATAAATCTATTCAGAAATTTTTCATCTTCTACAATTTCATACACATTTGTTCCACCACTCTATTGGAGAAAACTATTATATTAAATCCCCATTTTCTTCTTCTATCTACTCCAATTGTATCATGAAGAATTCATGGCCACTAATATTTAAATTTCATATCCCAAAATTTACATTGTTTCCATGGAAATGAATTTTATCATAATTTCTCATTCCATTAGGAAATAGAACAAATCCTAGTCATTCCAAAAGTATTAGTAGAGTCCCAAAAACACATAATGCAAGACTCTGTGATTGGATCCCCCCACCACCACCTCCTCATTCTATGATAAGGAAGGATAACCATCCATGATAATAATAGGTTGAATTAAAATAAGTCATATATATCAGGATTCCTTCATACTCAAATTGTCATTCTATTGGGGATCCATATTCAAATACTTTTCCCATCCTATATTGATGATTCTACATCTATTGGAAGCCTTATAATAATTAACAAGAGGGGGAAATTGACATATGACTCTAAATGAACCTCTTAGTAAAAAATATTCTTCATCTTCATCCCAAAAATCATTAATAGGGGGTTTTGAAGCTTCAATTTATATGTAGCCACATTGAGATTTTTAAATTCTCACTTATCTCAATACAAATAACAATCAAATTTTATTTAATAAAAAATTTATAGAAAACTATTTCCCTTTACCACTATACCTATGTGTTCATCAATATTATAATATATGTACTCATTCTTAAAATCTATTATAAAAATTCTCTTAAACTATAAGAATGCAATAATATTAATCTGGTATTTTCAATTTAATATTATTTTTATACACTAATATCCAATTAAGATATCTTCTGTAAAAAATTACTAAATTTTTATTCTTTTAATAACGCAATAATATGACATTATAACTTCCTATAACATACAAAATTGATCTGAACAAAATCATCCTTATCTTAAATATTCAAAAAATATTCAAATATAAAAAATATAGATAAATATAAAGGATTTAAATATTTTTGGATAATATGATGAGTTATTCTTAAAATAAAAGCACCGATAAAATCCCAGAAATATGAAATTTATTATCCTAAAAAATATATAATTTTTATATTTTACTAACAAATATATGAAATTTAATATGAATAATTTGATGAAAAAAGAAGTGTTTTCGAACACATCATTAAATGAATAACATAAATAACATTTTTACAATATTGTAATATGTATAAACTCATATTTATTGTTATAAAAATTTACATTAAAATAATTATATTAGAATATTTTCTGATTTTGATTCCATGTTATACTATAATAAAAATGTCCTTGTATAATACACATCATCAAAATCATTCAATTAATGAAAAAAGTTTTTATATTACGAGATATTACTTCTAAATACATCACAACGTCAACTTCCATATTTCTTAAAAAATATCAACAAATAGTTGGATAATCATATTTCTAATATTTCATATATTAAGTGTAGTTTAAAATTACAAAACATAAATAATTAGTTTTAAGATTTATCTATTATTATTCATAATTTTTTCTAATAAAATTTTTTAATTATACTTTTAAAAATAACTAAATATTAATTTTAAAATTAGTTTGTTTGAAGATACTCGGTGATATTTTGGAAAATTCATATTATTTTGATGATATGTTTGACTAACCCCATATGTTGATATGTGATGATTCAACTTGATATTAATACCAATTTTAATTAGTAATAAATTATATTTAATATTATATGTATGATATTTACTATGTTAGTTCAATATATATAACAAAAATAAATTCGATAGAGTTGTGATAGTGCATCATATTCCATAACGTATGAAGATATATTATAAAAAAATGGATATGTTTGATTTAAAAAGATGAATATTTTTATGGACTATATTCTAAAGAGTTTCGCAATAAAACTATATACGATAAAATATAAAAATAGTTTCAATTATTTCATTGTGTTGAAAGATATAATAATTATTTTGTCACTCTTAATAAATTTTAATTTTTTTAAGTTCATATTACATAAAAACTAAAATATATTATATGTCTTTAGGATATGTGTTTGTTTACTAAAATATATATTTTCATTAAAAATAATTAAATAAATTTATATATTTATTAATTCATTATACTACATAATTACTAAATTTAATTTAATTTTTAAAAATTATATATATTTATTCCAAGACATGTCACCACATTATATAGTGTCAAAATTTTAAAAATAATTCTAAAAGGGGCATTTTCTATTCACTTATTAATTGTTTCTTTTTTTGTAAATTAATCTCATGTAATTTTTTGTTGTATATAATATTTTTTTGTGTTATATATATATATATATTTGTCATTATTATTAGATCAACTCAGTTCTGGTATGTCTGCAAAGATATATTATAATGATAAACTGCACATATTGGTCCTCTTCGTGAGGAATTTTGTGATAATATGAATAATAAAAAATATTCATGTGGTGTGTTCTATTTTATTTCTATTATAAAAAGTGAAATTATTATATTATAAATCATTTTGATTTTAAAAAATTGGATCAATTTTACCTAACTATAAAAATATTCATGAATAATCTTGAACAATTAAGAAATTATATTTGATTATTTTATAACCAGTAGAAACAACATAGACATAAATATTATATATTGTATTTTTGGATTGAATAAATGGTTATTTCTATTATTGTAATTCTTTTTATGTAAAAAAATGAATTTTCAATAAATATACAGAGTTAACGAGCTTTGATTATTTTTCAAATTTAAAAAAAGTGTTTTAGTTTGTATATTATTTATGGGAACTAATTTTAATTAAATCTATAATATGAGGCATCTATAATTATTAAAATTTCTTTTTTAACATTATAACCCTTTTAATATGTGAAATGAACATAATACATTGATCGTTAAAAAATAAGAATAACTGATTTTGAAAATTTAGATTAAGGGGTATTTTTTTGATGGGACCCATAAAAACAATATTATTATGCATTGTTTTTTTGATGATCAGTGATTTATTTAAAGATATTTTTTGAGATATATAACTCTATTAAATATTAGAAAATTCATTTAATAATGAAAACGGATAATTTGCGACCAAATTATAATGAATTGTTTTGAAAATAGTCTTAAATTACATTGAGGACTATATAAATAAACCTAAAGTACATGCAAAATTTGATGCAATCAGAATAAATATAGTTTACTCATTAATATTTATAATTTCAAAATTACAAGCATGAATCGAATAATGAAAATCTATCAAGCATGCTCAAAATATTGTGAAAATGTTATACATAATTTGTTGAAAATTTTGGACTTATATGAATGCATTATTTTTAAATCTATTATTCTACGTGCATTGAATGGCCTAATGTGTAGTTATGGAATTATAACACATTTTTACCTTAAAAATGTGGATCAAATTATCAAATATAAAATAAAAGGTCATAGAATATAACACATTTCTGATACATGACTCCTTTATAATTTTTGAAAAATATGAAATGATAATGTTTCAATCTAATATTTTTCATCCATGGAATGATAAATAATGTTTTTTATATTATTATCATTTTTGAGTATAAAATTTGTAACATATAAACAAAACTGAGTTAATATTCATGAATTTTTAAAAATATGTAAAAAATTATGCTGATGGAATTTTCAACATATAGGAAAGAACCACATATCAATAAAATATGTGATATTATTGGATTTAGTCAAAGATAGTTATTAAGATATAATATAGTTTTTCTAAGTCCCGTGATCATGTTAAATGATTAAAATATATTAAACAATATGTAATTGTTTGAAATGAATAGAAAGTTATTTCGTTTTTTATTTTTTATATGTAGGGTAAAAATTCAAAAATCTAATGTTAATTTTTATAAGATTGAGAAAATTATTTCCATTTAAATTATAAATATACTCTGTAACCAATTTCAGTCAAAATATTAAAAATTATAACCATTCATTTTATAAATAAAATAGTTATAAGACATCACATTTATCCAAATTAATTTATGGTTTAGAATATTATAAAAACAAATTCATCAAATTTTTCTACAAAACAAGACCCTATTTAGTGAAAACTATTGTAAAAAATAATAGATCACAATATTGATAAGGATGAAAATATAAAACAATTATAAAATCAAAAAAATCACATTAATAAAATTATATTAAATTTTATACCCCCATAATATCCATCCTCTAATATTTTTTTCAAATAATTGTTTTTTATAACCCCATATAAAATTTCATAAAATATTTATAGGCCACTAATTCTTACAAATATGAAAAATTTCTATTGAAACCACTCTTGGTTCTATCTTGATTAGAATAAAATCTAAACTTGAAACAATTTGCACAATAAATTGACATAAATTAATTATTTATAGTTCCACGAAAGATGTTTTATGTCCAAATAATTGTTAAGGTATATAATCACTAAACATATTAGAAAATAAATATATTCAATGGAAAAATACCCTTAAATGGTGCCTATCAAATAAAAAAATATGTACTAAAAAATAAACTATAATTCCAAAAATAATTCAATGATTATAATGTATATTCTCTTATAAAAAATCATTATTAATTTGGTAAAAAATTAATCATGGTGCTTTAGATGTGTTTCTGATGTATTTGACTATCATGGGAGAAATATTTGTCATTTCTGATAAATTTAATATGATTTATTGAAACTAAAATACTCATGTACCTAAACGAATAAAATAAAATGTTAGTGAGTTAAAATAATAATAAATAGAAGTATAATACGGGATGGATCACACCTATATCTCTCACACAAATAATCATAATTAAATGAGTGGATGAATAAATTAAAGGAGGGTTCTCTTTTCTAGTTTCATGTTGTCCATAAATGAGTGAATGAAATGGATTTTTCTCATCAAAAAAATTCATATAAAAATAATGGTTATATAAAAATAATTATAATAACATAATGATATTTATACACATGTCATAATAATCTAAAATATATCATTGCCTCAAGAACATCCATTTATTTCATTACATTAAAATCTCATTATTTTTTTTACTAATAATGAAAACTATAAAATGAAAAAAAAAAGAACACATAACTTATTTATTATATTAAAACCATATTTAAATTCCAAATATATAGTTTATAAATTATATAACCATATATAAAAGACAATAATATCATAATACCATATTATAAATAAAATATTCCATGTCTAATAAGGTTTAATATTGGGAAACCAATATTGAAAATGATTTTTATTATGTACCTAAGATAAATGTTAGAACTATTATGGGGGAATTTGTGTCACCCAATCAAATTCAGTTCAAAACTTGTGGATTTAACATACTTTATAGTATGTATAATTATCAAATTTTAAAGTCAACATTATTTGATGAGATATTATGAGAGTAATATAATGGAACATGATTTCTAGAGTATTTAAAATATAAACTATCTATTTTTATCGTGTTCCTACATAATTATTGGAAACAATTTGTTCTCATATATCATAGCTTCTTCATTTACAATTAAAAATCTCATTGGATGATTAAGGATATAATATTATACTACATAAAAATTTGAAATGTACAATTATAAAAAAAATATTTACAGATATTGAAAATGGAAATTATAAATCACATTCAATCCTCTTCAAATTCCACAATCAATAGATGTATTATTCATACTACTCTTCTCCTCATATATTTCTCATTATTTGATTTCAATGTTAAAGAGATGGTGTATGTGTCTTGTTTACTTTATCAAACATCACCATTGATAACTCAATAGATATATATATATATATGTATTAAAATCATGAGTTGGAGATGTTTTTACGTCATGCGTTTTTAAAAAAATATTATATCTCAATACCTTGGGTACTGTCTGATTATTATTTTACTTATAGAGGATGTTTCCATCCAAACAATTATATCATTTACCATAATCGCCTAATTGATTCCTATAAACCATGAGGTGATCATCTTATTCCAAATCCATGAGCATTTTTTTCTTTTAACCATTGTGTAATAACCAATACAATGGAATGGTGATGAAAAGAATATAAATAATTGAATTTTTAGAAATACACATAAAACTTATAAAGACACAATTACTATTAATTTTACATAGAAAAAATGATGTGGTGTAGAAATACATTATATTTTTTACAAATAATTTTAGAGAAAAAATAACAGTCTTTATCCATTATAACCATTAAAAGAGATAACATAATTTTATTGAATAAGATTTATATAATGGATCTAAACATTACATCATTTTCGACCTTGTGAAATTCTCTAAATATTAAAATAATTTTCCTATAATATGGAATATAATTTATTTCTTCCTAAAATTACTCATATGTTAATTTTCTTACATATTAATCATAATGTATTATTCCTAAAGTGTGGTTCTTCTCTTCTTTGAATTTTTTTGTTCTTATGAATCCTCAAAAAATAAAAATGAAATCTAATAAATCTATGAGAAATTAGATTATAAATATTATAGTAATACAAAATTAAATCCCATGAATAATTAATATGATAAATTAGTCAATGAATGATTTCAACTTATAGAGTTATCAAAACACCACCATATAAGGTTAGTTAATGTTTTGGATTTTATAAAAACCCTTAGTGTAAAAAACTATATTAGGTCAACCATATCTATAAAATGGATTTTTTTTCTATTTTCAAACTCACATTATCATTATTAATAAATATAAATTTCAAATTTCTTCCCCATGCATTGGGGTCTTAGTATAAAATTTTTATAATCAAAAAATATTCTTATTTCAACCAAAAATTGTTCATAATATGGTCCCTTTTCTTAATTTTCCAACTCCCAATGAGATTAGGAAATCTCCCATTTACTCATAGATAACCCTATGCACTCTCCTTGTTTTTCAACACATTCAATAGAATTAAAATGAAAATGTTTAAAAATGTTATGAATACATTTTTTTTTGGAAAGGAATAAAAATAATAGTCTTATATGTTGGAATACATATTTCATCAGAGTATTTTCTAAAATATTTATTACATTATCCTTTTATTAAAATGAAATCATATTGAGCCCACTATTTTTCCCTTATCCTGAAGATGTATAATTTTATTTCAATTAATTTAAACCATTGTTGTGGTATCATATTTTGGAAAAGGTTATTTCAATTTGGTTATCACACATATTCATTAATAGATATGTGACTTATACCCCCCATGTCAACACGATAAAACTTCATCTTGGCCAAATTACTTATCACATGAGATAAAAAAACCGTATTCTTATTAAATTTTATGAAATGAAGCAATTTTTTTTATTTTTAGAGTTTTAAAAATCTCACATTCCTTCAATAATGGATAATAATATTGAATTAGACTTATAATCAACAAAATTACACACCCAAAACAATGTTATCAAATCATTAAATGATTAATTATTGTTTTATTATATGAATCAATTATATATTTATACTTCCATTTACATAATCATTTAATTTTTTCATACAATAAGATAAAACTCATTTTTATTCCTCAAAAAAAATGAAAAATGTTTGATAAAACAAAAATTATTGTGCATTGAAAATGTAATGTATAGGGAGTTACCAATAAATAATTTTAACAAAATCTAATATACATTATTTCATTATTTTTCCTCAAAGTGTTTAATCCCAATTAAAATATATGCGAATAAATTCCTTGAGTCTTTAAAGACAATAATTTTTAATAGTAAATGATTGTATTTTTTCTATAATAGGAAGATATAATTTGACCTATTCACCACATTCATTCCAATGAAAATTTTTATCTCACTAAATGTTGAAATTTCAAAAACATTCTTCCTATAGTCAGAAAATCATTCTGATGTTTTCATTTAAAATTTTTTTATGTAAAATAATGTCAAAATTAGTGATTTAATGTTATTTTATAGACAAGGAGATTATATTCACCCATAATTAATTTTAATTTTAGTATCTCCATGATTCGATACAACAATAGGAACAATGACCATGCATCTTTTAAAATCCTCTAATTGGATTTCTATATATTTCAGAATGATTGTCTAGTTGTATCAAGAAAAACTATCCTTATATGTTCAATATAAACCATCAGTGTTATGATTTTCATTCAAAAATAAATACATTACACCAATTTATATAAATACATCGTTTATTTAAAATCTGATTTCATGAAATTTTCATCCAATTTGAAGACATACATCTAGATCAAAAGTTTCATTTGATTCAACACCCTCATGTTGAGAGTAACCAATGCATATGTGATGTTCTCTGTTAGGGACCACATTATCATTCTCATTTATTGTATTTATAAACTTTTTTTTATATTACTTTCTTTTAGTTTTAATGTGAAACTATCTAAAAAGTTCCATTCGATTCATTCCTATTTAAATATACTCTTATTGTAATGATACAATTATTTATTTTTGGTAAATGAACTTACATACTCTAAAATTAAACATATGGAAGTATAGTTATATGATTGGAATTCATTATTTTTATATACATTTGATCATATATAATTTATTCCAACATAATTAGTTTGGAACTATAAGTTTAATATCTCTTCATAAAATAGATCTCCCATGTTTTAAACAATTATTTGTATATGATACTTATGAATTGGGAAATACATTTATCAGTTTTTTAATGTAATTAATGTTATGTATATTTAATCAGTACTTCCACCATTGTCATACTTAATTTCACTATTTTATCTAAATTATACTATTTAAATCCAAGGATTACCTATGATTATTATATCAAATATATAAATTATTATTTTTGGATTATTGTTATAACCCAGAATTATTATACCTCATGTTATATAATGATGAAATATACCTCTGTTGGATCATTCATTGAATTTTCACATGAATATTCCATTAATCATGATAATTAATCTATTATTTAAAAACATTGAACTCTTATCATTTAAATTCCATCCAAACAATATTACATAGGAAATATTCTTAAAAGTTTTTCAAAGGAAACATATATTATATATATATATATATCCCTGTATATCAACTATAAAAACGTTTAACATTTCCATTCTCCGAAAATATGGTTCTTACCATGTCAACAATAATTATATTCTTTAGATCCACTAATATATTTTCTTAGGCTATGTATGGAGATAAATGTTATATCTTTATTCAAGTACTCTCGTGATATGAGTCCAATTCATAATGAGTATAAATAAAACCATTATCAGATTCAAATACGATGATTATATACCATAATTTTTCAATTAATCATTGATTTGTTTTAAAGATACCGGTAACATGTGATTTATAAAACAAAAAATAAAAAAAATTCATGAATTTAAATTTCCCAACATAGAATATATATATATATTAATTTATTTCAGAATCATAAAAGGATATATTTATGAATTTATATGTTCATGTAGCCACATTATTTTGTTATGTTCTTAATTTTTACTATTTAACACCCTTGTTACATTATGAAACATATAAAAAATTGAATCCATTCATGTAATACAGTTTAATTTTTTCACAACATCTTATTTGAATAACATACTAACTTTCATTTATCCCATGTGACCTAGTCATAACTTTAATGCCTTATTCAACTTCTTCAATATCATTAATTTATCGGTCTTTCCATTACTGATTTGAAATATACTCCCACTACTTCATTGATATATCAAAATTATTATATCATTCTAGAATATTCTAATGACACATCCTTCATTATTAAATATCTCCACATTATTACTTTTTTATAGTTGATACAAACATAATAAATTATATTTCAATACATCAATAAAGATAAAATATAATTATTAAATATTTCTTTACAAATATTATTACATTCAATGACTATTTAATGTCATGAAGAATAATTTACATATGTAAAAAAGAAGAAATAATTATATTGAATGTTTTTAATAGTTAATTTTGTTTGTTATTTTTTATGTGAAAAACTAATCTAAAGTTCAATGATTCCCAAAATTTAATTAATTATGGGATTCCTCAAAAACAATTGAAATATTTCTTTGTTTATAAAAACTTTTACACATTTCCTCTAGAGAATCAATGATATTTTACACTTTTATATTATCATTGGATAATGTAATTATTTTCTCTGATCATTTTTAAACTGTTTCCCTCTATAATACTAGCTCTTTATTGATTGCGAGAACGAAATATTGTACCAAAAAACAATTCCATGTGTCAATATATACAAATGAAATTATAACAGACATCAAATTTAAAACTCCACATAAGTAACTAATTATATTAGTCAAATCCTTCCCCTTTCTTCTTTTCATATATTTCATCTTTCTTAATTTTTCCAAATAACTAATGTTTTTATATTTATATTTCAGAGTTGCTTTTTCCAAAAAAAATGTTCATCACTTATTTTTTCCATTAATAAATCAATTATTTCATGTTTTTTAATAGTATAAAAAATAATAACAATGTGTGTATCAATTTTTTATAGGGGAAGATTCAATATTATTTCCCTTTATTAATATTTTCTTTATTTTAATTTCATTATTATAAATATAAGTTTTATGAAAAAATTATTTTTTTCATATAATCAAAATATTTTTAAAAATTCAAAAAAAAAACACATGTGATTTCTATGGCACACAAACTTCTAATATAATTTTTATATCAAAATATATATAATCATTAGGGAATGTTTAGATTTTTTATACTTTTATTTTTATAATTAATACTCATATTTCAAAAATATTAACAATGTAATAATATTATAATTTTTTTATATCTCTATTAGATATATCATCATTTGGTTATGAATTTTAATTATAAAAGTATTTTCGTTATCTGTATTGATATTTTATATACCAACAGTTTTATACAAATTATGCATTCCCCTTTTCATGTTTTTTTCTTTTAATATCAATTCACATGCTTTTCTGTCAATAGAAATTACTTCACCCATTATTTATTGTATTTATATGTCATATTAATTTCAAATATCTTTTCTATAATATTCTTTATAGTTCTGTGAATGTTTCCAAAAATCAGGAACACCGTCATCCTTCGAGTCATTTTTTGATGTTTTATCTTTTTTGCCCGAGATTATAATTAATTGTTTGATAGAAAAAATATATATTATGTTGGATTGTAAATTGAAATTAATTTATAAAAATTAATTATATTCTCACCATGTACCACCTTTATTATCTTCCTAAATAGTCCTTGGGGATGATCTTCCAATGCATACTGTTGGCTCTTCTTATGGAAATTTTCAAAAAAATGTCTAATAATTCTTTAATTAAATGATTTAAAAAGATTTATCATTCTTTTTCCAACTATATCTCTAATAAAACTATTTCAGATAAATATTATTATTTTATTGAATTTTATTTAATTATCATCAACATTCATTTTTTCTTTGTGAGAACTATTGCATTAATTAATCATAAAACCAAGGATGGCTTACAAATTTTTTTCTTGTATATTTCTCTTATTCAAAATTAATGTGATACATATCCCTGTAATATAAAATATCATTATATCATTAATATTATCAATTATAAAATATTCAATGTCTTGATTATCAATATAGAAAATCTAGAAATAAAAATAATCTAATAGATTCATTATTAATAAATTAACTAATTTCAGTAATCAATAATAAATATAAAGAATTTAATTAAGATGAAAAAATTTCCCCTTATAAATAATTCATAAACTATGTTAAAATCATCCATTGATATATCTTGGAATTTTGCACCATAAGTTTTAATATTTTTCAGTTTTCTTTTTTTCTCCATTATAAATATTACATTATTTATTCCAATTGTCTTATTGAATTTTTATAGTAATTATCCATGAATGTTCATTCTATTAAAGAGTTTAATAAATTTTATTATAATACTTACAACCAACATTTATAATATTTCAGTATAACTTATTCGAATAAGATCTTTATTTAGGAATAAAAACACTATTCTCAAATTTGATATGACAATAAAATTTCATAGTGAGAATATATGGAGTTATCTTCAAAATCTATAAAAAATAGCTTCCAACATATAAATAAAATAATTATTTTTTAATAAATTAATACTATGATTAAATGTATTCATTTATAATTTTTAAATAAAAGAATAAAATATTATTGAACTTGTGATTTATCCATGAAATTATTATAATTTTTTTCCATATAAGATTACATGATTCACATCGAGTGTCAGAACCCATCCCAAGGGTGGACCACATTTTGTTTGATAAGTTATGTGCAACTACCCCCATCCCACATCTAATAGGATAGGGTCTAGTGTCCTTAATCGGGTAGGCATATCATCGATATGGGATTCCTTAGCCTATGTAACATGTAGTAACACAAATACATCCATCTCCATGAAACATTTCAGAGATAATAACACACATGATACCAAAAGCATGTATAAATGTATCCCAAAATCATATAACGGAGAAATTATTTTAAATTAATAAATAGGAAAAATAATAGTTGAAAAAAACATGAAAAATAATTCAACAATTTTAGAATGAATGGATTACAATAAAATTCAACCACTGTTACACAACTCGAACTATCTAGCTTAAATTGTTTCATCATCTACATGTCCTCCCATTACTCTATCAGAAATATATTTTACTTCATTAGACATGAAATATTTGATAAGATCTCTTTTATTGGTGAATATACTAATACCTAGATTTATTTCGATTAACTCTAAATAAAATGGAGAAACTAAAAGGATACAATCTTCTCAACCAATAGATAGAGGGTACAAGAACCAAATTAGGATAGAATATAAATCTCATTCTCTGTTCCATGTATGTACATAAATTTTCATCTAATAACTACATGATATGTCAATAAAATATAATATACACCGGAAGGACTCCCAGTTTATCCAAAATATACTGAGAAGAGTCTCTAAGTCTCTTGGATTTAACCATACATCCAGCCAAAATTTTCTACTTGAGGATCAATGATTTCAATCATCTAGGATTACTAACTCCATGATTCCTTCTACAACCAATGTCACTTAATATAGTGGTCTCACTCATTAGGTTTTACTAATACAATGGAACATTATGACCACCCTTGATGGAATCTATCTATAATATAATTCCTATCGGATCTCCCCTTCAAGATTGGCATGATGGTACCCATAAGAACATGATACTCAGTTCATGTATCTCACCCATGTCTAATTCGGATATCTAGGAAAACTAGTATAAAACATAATATCTCAACACACATATTGAATATCACACCCTGGACCCAAGGGGGGACACCATGAACTCAATATTATCTTTATATATCTCAATTTTCCTAAAGAGGATCAAACCCATGAATATTCAGGGATACAAAAAACCCATAGTGACTTGGAACGATGATACACAAATTGGGGATCACATCCATGAATATTGGCGAACCCTGAAAACCCAATCAGAAACTATATTCAATGTTAGAGATCATAAATATGATGTACCACAAACCCTATATGATCAACCCTATGAGAAGAAGGAATATTCTTGTGAAAGATGGTCAGAATGATACAAAAAACCCTACATTGAAAAGATAATGACGTGATAGAAGATTCTGCCTTAGCGTGATAAAGGGACACCAAAAATATATATGAACCAATTCCAAGGAAATGATCATAATCATATATTGAGGATGTGATGCCACACTTTACCCTCAATTTTATAGACAATGGGAACACACCCAACTAATATTGGCCATGAATAGTTGAAAGAAACACCATGCTTGCCTCACCTCACATAAAATCTAAAATTCCTTTTCCACATCCATGAAAATGATCAAAACATAAAATACATATGATAAGATAGTCATGGGAATCCATAGAATACTTATAGTATGATATTTATATGTGATCAGTCCATGAGTTAAGTATGTAGTGTGTACATATAATACACAGCAGGTCTGTAGACATAGAACCTTGGTCATGTCCCCTCATATTACATGATGTGTGTAAAGAAAACACCTACTCTGTACCAAATGTTTAATGGAATATATCTTCTCAAGATCACTATCATTACACACCCCAATTTGACCCATTCAGAGACTACCCAAAGCCCACCTCAATAAGAAGGGGTGGGGGTGAGTAGCACCGAGTAGGAAAATCAATCACATAGGATTACATAGCTTTATGTAACTATACACATGCCAAAATATAAAATACTATATAATGATAAAATATAAACCAACTGATAAACCATTCATGAATACATCTAAATCCCACCATTATAGTATAAAAACATGCACTTAATGAAAATGGGACTAATACAGTCACACCTAAATGAATTTAAAAACATGTCCAACCTGAAATTGTATAAGTGGACTAAATCAAATGAAACAACAAGAATGCATCTAATTATATCCTTATCACTATTCTCTACATGGTAAGGGTCCCTCTTGGAATTTTTCAAAATATAAATAATCATCATAAGACAAGGCATGGGATGTAAAATCCCACATAGTTGTTATTAAAACAATACCTAAAATGACACCTTGAAAACACTATGTATATGACATTAATAATAACATTTATCCCATCACATATATTTTTCTAGTGTATATATGAAAATAACATCTAGATATACTAAAATAATGCACACTGTCTCAATGAATGTTCACGACTATAATTCTAGCCAAGGATTCATGATTGAAGGTTCCTCATAAAAATCATCACAATAGGGAATGCTCCCTAAGTCATATAGCCCTGCATGAATTTATTCTAGATGTACTACATATTAGGTTTATTGATACGAATTATAACATAATACAACAAAGAGTATGAAACAAATATTAGGATCACACCAAAGGACATGGGGTATTCCCACAACTCAATCAAAAATAACCTGTTAAGTAGAGGATTGACACATTTGTACTTTTGATCAAGAAATATTCAATGAATATCCACCTAGGAAATATATTATAATAGATGATCTCACTTTAGGCCTCACCAAAGGATTCCAAAAACTATACGATTGTTGTCCCACTAAAGAGGCCATAATCCTATGTGTAGTATGTGATTCCATATCCACCCTCATTGAATGGATCAAGGGAATTCTCCCAAAAGAAACATATATAAGATTAATATTACAAGAGATATGATCAATTTTTAACTATAAAAAATAACTGTAGAGGAATTATAGGGAATTCTTGTTCAGCCCTGAGCCCTTAAACTGAATCGCTGTTTGTGCCAATTTTCATGCTTTATTACATGTCTTGATTGAGCCCATGTAAACCTACCAATGTATGTGTTCTAATATTTATGTTTTTGTTCGTATATCATCTTATATAGACAAGTAAATGTGTCCGAGATTGTGTACTCATGGTCATTTCCATTTAGCCACATCAGTTCATTAAAACATTCTACGTAGGGCCACACACTATTAGATTTGGGTGACGCTCTATGTGATATTTATCTTCTCATAGAATCCATGGTGTCATGAATGGGGACCCAAACACAACGTAATCCATTATTACATGTTTTTAGCAGTATTTCATAGTAACTATGGTTATTAATACCACATAATAATTCTGTCCTTCACCTTCCAACCAAATAATTAATCTTCCCAAAAAGTGTCGATCAGGACTGTCAGACCCTTTTTTGTTGCCTCTCAATATAATATGGACAACAAAATTCATAGGAATCCCTCTATCAAATCTCTCTTTAGTTGCATGTCATATTCAAGAAACTCTAATAAATTGTTTTTTACAAAGGTAACTCAATCCAATCACCAATATAAATAAAGATTAGTGACATTAATCCATTAAGACAATAGTGCGATGTGAAATTATGGATTAACAGATATTTCATGTACTGATATCAAAATTAATTTCATGTGAAGTATGAATAAGGGTGAAACAAATACATATAACACATAAAAGTGAAACAAACATTTTCCATGTTCAATTGGACTCAATCCATTAAACTTATAATGACGATTGAATATCCAATTAATAATAATCAATTATTGCAATAATCCACCGAGATAAAAACAATACCTTCAATGTGACTGATCATCAAATCAATCATTTGGTCTATATATTTGTTTTCATAATAAAATAATAAATGAGAAAAAATACACAAAAAAGATAATTCATTGGAATGGAATTATTTATGGTTATGAATGATTTTATCATGTTGTTTTTGGCATTATCATTATGATCTATCACATAGGGATCGATGATCCATGATCCCATATTCTCTTACCAAGGAAAGTTCATCTAATTATCTCCAATGGATGCTCTCGATATGAAGGGTTATGTCGATAGGCATTACAATTTTCCATAAAATAATTTATATAGATAACTTATTAAGTGAAAGTATTTAATTAAATATATACATTTATTAAAGTAATTTATTTAAGCATCTTCCAACGAATTCACCCAACAGAAAAGTCTGATACGCTTTAAAGTTATATCATTTATATAAAAAACCCATCAGTGAAATAAATAATATATATATATCGATTATATTATCCTCTATTTAGTTTTTATTATACATTTTCATTGAAAATTCATATGTGTGATGTTTAATAAATTTACTTTATTTCAGAAATAAAATTCTTGCACACGGGGCACCAAAATCCACCACATTACGACGCATATCTTGAACCATTATCTATAAAATATTCTAAATAATAATCCTAGAAAATGTAAATTTGTTACATTTTTCATACCTTGATGAATTGAATATTATAAATTAAAAAATGCGACACAAAGAGATGCAGTTATTATCCACACATCTAGGTCTCTTGAACACATGTTCTCTACTGAAGATTCACATTCCTCAACCATAAACACACTAGGTACATCATTATGACCCAAATAATTCCCTCCAATTGAAACGAGATCTCTACTGGTTTATACACAAAAGAAAATCCAACCTCCATATCCTACTCTCCACTGTTGATGATGGATCATTTGTGGACTTAAACTACTATTAAACATGAATAATGAGAGGAATTGTTCTAACTATGGTGGTAGATCTATGTGGTATTCCCCCTCAACAACTATATATAGTATCTGGAAAGGGATAATGAATCTCATAAATATATTTTCACATGGTTGTATCTTTGTATTCAATATAGATTTTAAACCTTTAGGAACATAAGGTCCCCCTCCTCAAAATCAAATATCCTCCTTCATTAGTCTTTATAAGAAATCGGATGGATCTATGCAGTCCTCTTCTTCTCCAAGATGACCTACACCTTCTATAAAGTGGTATTTACCAACTGTATCCCCATAATTTCTAACTAACATGGGTCAGTCCGTTATATGGGATACCTATAGGTTCAAATATACAAGATCTTGAACAGTTCCATACCAATGGTGTAATGGAGTTTTTTTATGGAATCTCCACTACTAATATGTGTTTATCCCACCTATTCCATCCCAGAAGATCATATCATTACCTATATAACATGAATGGTATACTCGGTCTCATAATCAGTTTGGGGGTGAAAATTAATGACCAAATGAAACTGACTCCCAAAATCATCCGGTAATTGCTTCCCCATTCAAGATTGGAAGTGTGCATCACAGTCGAAAAATATCATGAAGTTAACACCTTGTATTTAGACTATCTCCTTCATATATAGTAATCTTATTATCTCAACTATATGATACTCTCTAATATCTAGATTGTAGACCTGCATGGTGAGTCAATCTATGATCACGTAGATGGTATCATATACTCAAGAAGCACATTGAAAACATATAAATAATTCTATTGATATCACAATATAGTTCCAAACAATCACATAGAGGTTTTGTTCTAAACTCATGAGTAGTGGGTTCTCATCCATTACATATTGAAATGTAAGACATAAAGAGAAAAAATATGTAACTTCCTCCTTCAACCATGTCCACAAAAACTAACGCTAGAGGTCCCGATACTTATTTTCCACACCTAGATATACCAAAAAGAAGATGTATCAAATACTCATAGAAGTTCCACTTTCAAAATCACAAGTACCATCATGCATCCTATGAAAATAATTACGTTCGTCCCACCATTGGGAGGTCCATTAGGAGCCTGTCCAGTGGAAATAAGAGTATTTATGGTCTTTCAGTTGGTATCCCTATATTTTTTCACTAAAAATTATAGTAGAAGTAGTGGTGTAACATCCATTGACTAGGGATAATATTGTAAGTCTGCATCACCAAAATACAATTATTATAACCACTCTAACTCCTCTATCAACTAATATTTACATTTTCTCATGCTGAGAGAATATTTTACCGTGTTATCCTTCCCAGGTGTTGGGAAAATTGAAAAGTCATAATATTGGAAGAAATATATTCATACTTATACTCCCATCCATTCAAGAAAATATATACATTAGATTTTTGTGTTCATAATAGAATAAAATATACACTCCCAATAATTTTTTTCATCACATCTTCAATGAGAAGACAAATTTATCTAACTAAAGATCATGGGATGTGTAGTTCTACTAATATGGTCTCACTTGAAACAATCCATAGGAAAAATCCACCTACCACTACATTAGAACCCAACCTTTCTCAATTTCGTATGCACTTTAATAAAACATTTTTTAAAACCTCCATGGTAAATATCTATATTTGAGTGGTCACCATTTTCCATCACATCTCTTGGAAATGCTTCTACCACCATTTTTTCCATATGGATGCGTTCCATTTTTTTTCCAACCAAATTAGTGGAAATAAAGGAATAAATCACACCTATATATATAAGTGATTTATCTAAGGTATAAATGAATTATATTATACCTCATATAATATATAGAGCCTCTAGGTCATAATCCTCAACCATCTAAAGTTTCCCTCATCTCTTTCCCCTAGATCCCGGGTCTTGCCGTCAAAAACATGGGGGTGGTGTTGGTAATTTGTCGATATAACCACCATATTAAACTGTTATCATAGCTTCTTATTCATATTATCCACTATACATACCTATCTACTCCTCTCACTACCTCTAACTTGATGGCACATCCACTATCTTCCTATCATCTATATGTAAATTTGAAAAATCATGAGAAATGTATCATCAATTGTTATAGGAGTATCACTGTATCTCCATGGACTAACATGATCCAACAAGTGAGCCCAAATATGAAAACCATCAGTCTTATGATATCATCCTAAAACATCTTTCACTTTAAGGTCCTTAGTTCTATGGTCCTTTTCTTACTGTCGAAGTCACTGCATCTGTATGTTCATTAACAAAAACAACTATTTGTGTCAAATCAGTCAAGAAACTTCAATATAATAAGGAACTCTCTAACAAAATATTATAGGTATAAATGCACAGAGGTATAAAACTAGAATTTTTGTATGTATATATTCTGGAGCTAATATCCTGATAGAACAGATCACAATCCATAAACATAGACTATCCAGAGAGGCTTCTGAACTTTTTTAAATACTCATCCATGTTCATACTAAACTACTAATTATTTTCAATATCATGGATTCATAGAACCATTATAAAAACTCAATAAAACTCCTCCAAGAAAATAAAATAAAACTCTGACAATGCTATATTTTCTTCATCACATGACTAGGTCACTAAAATCCACTATCATCTTGCAAATAAAATGTTGGTCTCCTCATTTAATAATGCTCGCAAATCATGTTTGGAGATTGTTGGTCTCATAATGTATTAATTCCCAAAAATAAAATTTTACACTATTATAATTAATTTTTGGAATCTCTAACAAGATAATGTTACAAAAATCAAAAATTACATTTTAATCTTGTGAAAATTGTTTTATCATGTTCTATTACGATTTAGTTTGACTGTGTTTAATCTTATGAAATTATGTGATGTTTTATTCTTAAGATATGTTTCATATATTTTGACAACGTTTATTAAACCATGATTTTTCTTCCAGTTCTATATAGTCACAATGTCTATAACACAATAATCTTTCTACCAATTCAATATTTTTTCAATGGAAGGGACATAGTTTTCGTGTTATCAATTCAAAGACACTGTAACATAACACTGTTTAGAATTTTAATAGATGACTAGACACCATTAACAGAGACACCATTACACTTACACCATTACTATTATAATGGATAATTAATTATCAAAGGACCATGCATCAAAACATTGATAGGGGTTCCAGGTATCCCTATGAAAATATAACCTTGGTTATATCATTATTACTATCTCTTCATGACTGTATCACCATGACTATCTCACCATTATTATCTTACCATGACTATCTCATTATGACTGTTATCTCGTGACTTTTTAATCATGGTTGTCTCACCGTTACTGTGACGTCGTTCCATACATTACTATTTTTCTTTCTTTTTCAATTAAATTTTGATGTTGTTTCTAAAGATAATATTTGAATCATTTAATATCACTGATATAATTAATGATATTTCATATTCCTATAAGAAGATAGTATGAGGTATGAGGTGTGGATATCACATATTTTTTATCTCCAACCCAAACACCCGAAATATTAAATAATATCATGGGACTTTAGAAAAATGATACTATAGTGGAATGAATAAAAAACAGTGAAGAAAGCTTATACATAAAAGAATACATCAAAGGATAAACTTTCAATTCAAATGGCATGTAAACAAAGAAGAACCTATTGTGAACCATCTTTAATGAATACTTGTTGAAAATAAAGAAATAATAAGAACATATCACAACATAAAACACTATAACAATCAACTCATATGTCTTTATTTTCAAAAGAAGACTGGAACATTGCATTTTCACCATCCGGAGAGTCCAGTGCTGCATTTCATGACACCCAGAGCCTTATAATCTCTATCTCATTATATTCTTTTCTATTTTGAACTATTTTATTACTAATTGAGATGTGTGTGTATCTGTATTGAAAACACACACGGTCTCTAGTTCCGAATTGTAGGATACAATATATCCTCAGTAAAATATCTTTTTACGCCTTTTTTACCCTTTTATAAATGTTGAAGAGGTCCAATGTGACCTGGCTGATTTTTTTTCCATGAAGAAGAGTGTATGAGGTCTTGTGACTTGGAGAGTCTTGTATACTATTGATTACCCTAATATATTGTGTTCATAGAATAATTATATATATATATATATTGGTGTTAGGTGACCACAATCTAGAGTGGATTAGTTCATTGATTGACACTGACTTTATTTTTATCTTCTATTTCATTTAATTTAGTTCTCTTTGTTTTAACTCATATTTCAGAAAACTATATATTTCATTGATATTAATTCATGGATAGTATTTATTATTATTTTCATTATTAGAGTTATTTCAAAAGGTGTATCAATATCTCATATTGTAATAACTAATAATTAATCATTCATATGAGAAACTATTTTAACAAAAATGATATTATTATTTTACTACCTTGGTTAACTGACCATTTTTAATTTTAATTGGATAATATTTTAAATAAACTTTTTAACATAAATTTTAATATAAACTCATTTCACCCCACTCTTGAGTGTCATAATTCAACCTATATTAGGTATCAAAGGTTGATTTACATGTTATTGCTTTCACAATTTATAATGTATTAAATCTTTTTCAACTGTGATTTTAGTTTTGTTTTAAATATCTTTAAATTTCTATTATTTATAAATATATTTTTCCTTAAAATCCTATTTCATTTTCAATGATAATATATTAGAAGATGTTTCTACCAACAGACCCTCATTCTTTAATGGGAAAAATTATTCGAAATAGAAAATTTCAATGAAAATGTACCTGGAAGAATGAGTTTTGAGATTTGGTCATCAATTATAGGTGAATATATTATTAAAGATACTGATAAGAATACATGGTATGACCCAACTAAGGCTGATTATAAAAATAATTGTAAATCAATGAATTCCTTATTTTTTTACTAATAGATTAAGAGTTTAATATAGTTTTTGTATGTTAAATAGCCCATGAAATTTGGGATAATTTTTCTGTTTCCAATGATTGAACCTTTAGAGTTAAGGAAAAGATACATAACAAATATACTATTAAATTTGATATCATTTAAATGAGGTCTAATTGTTGTGAAGTAATCCCTCAAGGTATCATTGAAAGATTTTTGAGGTGACTATGTTTATTGATAAAACTGGCCTCCATGTTGTATGTTTTGAAAATTAAAACCAATATGTTCAATTTGTCCACAAAGGGGGTTTACAAGGTGATTTTTTGGGATCATGATATGTTGGATATACATGCCTGATAGAAGAACCCCGATAATGGAACGGATGATCTGGAGGCGGTACAAAAAGAGCAGATACAATGTGGTGCTATTTTCTAGTGTTTTAAAAAAAATTGTTCCTTGAAATTAGAAAATGGAGAGTTGTTTTCATTGAAAATGGAAGTACTCACAAAATCAAAGAGGTGTGTGAAAATGAATATTTTGTGAGAAATATAGAAAGGGTATTTTTTTTACAAGTGGTTTTTTGAGATCAGAACCTAAAAATTTGTCAAAGGCATGAGGTGAGGGAAATATTGTAGCAGTGCATGAAATATAGTGTTATTTTGATCCAAGCCTTTTACATATAACACATCATGATTTTATGCATAATTATAAATCAGAGTACTAGCCAAGGATCATTACTTCTAGTGTCTGAGAATACTAGGTACATATAAAATGAAACAAGGGGAAAAATAAATTAGTTATTTAATATCCATTAAGATCTCCTAACTTTATCTGATCCCTTACATCTATATAGGGTTCCCTGGGGAACACCTAAACAATGGGATGACCTAAAAATCCCAGTAAGGGAAATATTATAAGGAGACATCTTAAGCACATGAGTTTGGAGGCATGACATAATGATATTCAAAGCATAGAAAATATGAAACCATATCATATAAGCATAGGATTATATAATAATGGAATCATATAAATGTGTCATAATCATAAAACATTTCTTCAGTATGGGTCATGGTAGATATCCAATCCCGTTTTCCATTTTAGTTCGGGTCAAGGCTAACTGCAAATCCCGTTTCACATCGCATCTCATGATTCTTAACCTTACCCAATGTATTTGAGCCCTATCTAGGCACACCCATGTCAAAATTATCATGTATATTCATTCCCAATAAATATTCATTCCACATTTATAATCATACATAATCAACCATACATAAACAAAAGGGTACCCATGGAATGAATTGGGTACCATAATCATGACCAACGGGTGTATCACGAATGTGTCCATGAATGGAATGTATTAGAACGTAACAGGATGTTCATTGGGTAAAATTGTTATATAACATGGTAAGTTGTGTCAAATAGAAGTTAAAACATATAATAAATGTATTTTGGAAAACATTAGAATTAAAAAAAAAATTTGCGGCTTTACCGAAAATACTATAGGGTTTAAAAAAATAAAAAAGGAAAAAATATATATATAAAACCACAATTGAACCAAGAATGTTTTCATAATAAAATACTGATTTAATAGAAATAATTGTGACTTAAAACAGAGTATATAGTGAACTTGAATTTGGGTATCAATTCAGGAAGTTCCCCTAAAACAGTGTTTCTTTTCGGAGTGTTCTGAGGAGATAATCATTTAAAAACATGTTTATCCCCGAAAGAGAGTGATGAAAGAGTATTCATAAATGAATTTTTTAAAACATAATATAATTTAAAATATTTACATAAATTGTTATGATAACTCCATTTTGATTTAAACAAATATAAGGCAACTCAAAAGAACAAAGAAGGTTCGGGTAGAATTCGTTATGGTTTTATCAACATGGTGTCGGGTGTACCCAGAAGGATGGTTGAAAGAGTGAATGTGTTTCTAATTACTTATATTTCATTAGGGAAGTATTAGGGAGTAAAATATTATACCACATAATTTAAGATTACCCATTAAAAGTCATATCATAGAGGACAATCTTGATTAAGAGTGAAATGTAGAGATTTATTACCTTAAATATGATGGTGTGATCCACTTGTTATTAATGACATGAATAAAAAATAAATATCATTAAATCATAATTCAAGAACATTTTCTATATGTAATTTTTATATTATAACCCTTTTTAGTTCATTCAAGACCATCATGATTAGTTATAATGTTCAATTTCATTTTTCGGGTTCGTTTGTTTACTTTCTTTTAAAAGATCGGTTCACATTTTTCATGTTCTGGTAGTCATGAATAATGGATGTTGTTCTCTAGAAATAAATTTATATTCTATTAGTGAACATCTATTATATTAAATCATTTTAAATAAAATTTGGATACTTATATTGGAGTCGAACTGTTATATAAAACCATACTGACAACCGTTTTTGTTAATCAGTGAGCTTGATTACAAAGAACATGTTTTTCTATATAACATAATACAATTTGTACAAAAGGATTACAGAAATAAAAATAGGATATATTAAATATATAATAATCTTTTTCGACCAAAACAAAAATGGTCTCATGACCAGAATTAAGGATTATAATATAAATTAATAAATTCTTGCCCCCGAATGTGCTAAATTAGCACATCTCAAACAGTGTTTTCATTTATTTCCTAAATAAGGTGGTGAAAGGAGTGAAGAAAATAAAATACACCACTAGCATTAAAAAATTACATTAAATGTATGTCAATGGATTTATCCTTCTATTATGATGAATGGAGTTTATTAATGAAAAAAATGAAATGAACATAAATTAAATGAAGGAATTGGAAAGAGGAATTTACCTATTGAGACTACATCCTTTGAAAACACATTAAGGGAATACGTTTTGGTATTTGGAATAGGTGGGGAGATTTTCGACATGGGGAGGATCATGGGAATATATTTGGGTAGAATATTGGAAAGGTACAAGGCTTGAGATGAGTGAAGAGAAGAGGGAGTGAGTGGGGGTTAATGGAGGAGAGAGGGTATTTCTCAATATAAAATACATTAATATATTATTTCCCCACATGATAGGGAATAATGAGTCTTACTTGACCAATAATAGTAATTTTATCATGTGATCCCAATCCAATTGGTCTTATATCAGTAGAACATCATCAATGACTCAATAAATCCATTATTTAGCATTTATTGTAAATTATCATATTTAACTATTAATCAAAATTCATGTATTTCAGAAAGAATCCAAAAAATTAACCCAAACAATTTTTCAGAATTTAGAATCAAAAAATGAAGTCCATTATTTAAAAATAATTTTATACATATTAATATTTTAATTTTTAAATAATATCGTAATTTAATATCAAAAACCAGTTTTAAAACACTCATTTACTTATTATAAAATATATGTATATCTTACATTCAACATGAATATTATTTATATGTTATCATAGGTAAGGTTACTATTCATTATGGTATATCACTATTTATAAATATATGTTACTATTCCTTATGGTAGATTATTATTCACCAAATAATTATGATTTTCATATTAGACTACAAATAACATACTGATTGCAACCTTGTAGTCGGATTTTTGAAATTCCAAATACATAAGTTACAAACTTATGTGTAAAGTTCACTTAGAACTTAGTTTTTCATTATGTTGTGTTTTCATGTGACTTTTTATGACATATTTATAAGATGGGAATTTCCATTGAAAAACATTATGTGGTTATATGTGTGGCAAGAAAGGTGTGTTTTCCACACATGAATAGAATTACGCGCTCAAGTAGGGTATTTCATGAAGGATACATGTTTGGATTTAAATATTAGGTGACCCCTATAATTCGATAGATATCTCTTGTAATAGAGAATATCTGAGATACAGTGCACGTAAAAACTACACCACGGGGGTCGCGTAAAACATTTGTTGTTGAGCATAAAAATTATTGTTGTGCATAAAAGATTACATTTCACGTAAAATGAATCATTCATGGAATGTTGGAGTTTCACTAAAAGTAGATTTGTTAAAGCATTAATAAATGGTATTTTTTGTGAAATGCAATGGAATTAAACGCAATGCACAATAAAGGCTGTGTATAAATTGTGGGATATCCTGGTACACCCGATGTTAATTGAGATTCATCTATGAGTGAATGCTGGACATCAGCAGAGCATCTATCAATAGTTAAGGATGAATAATTAATTACAGATAATGAACAGACCTACATGTCTATAAACTATGAGTCGGTCTATGGAAGAATCAGGGAGCACACTTCTGTTTAGAGAGCAATTGGCTTTCAACTTGTGATTGGTTATAAGCGAGTTTTAAAAACAATAATTTACTTATTCTAAAACATTTTTATGTCATAATTTCATCTTGAATATTGTTTATATATTATTATAGGTAACATTACTATTCATTATGGTATATCACTATTCGTAAGGTTGTGTGTACTATTCATTAGGGTAGGTTACTATTCACCAAAATATTGTGTTTTTCTTATCAAACACCAAATAACATACTAATTGCAATCACGTATGTTAGATTTTTTAAATTCCAAATACCAAAGTGAAAAAGATATATTTAAAGGTCTTGTAGTGTTTAGTAGTTCATTATGTTTTGTTTTCTTGTGATTTTATGACATATTTATAAGAAGGTAACTTTCATTGAAAAACATTGGGTCGTTACATTCTTCCCCCCTTATAAAAATTCTCCATCCAAATTTTATTTTACATTCTAAAACAAAAATAGGTGGGGGAACATTTCATTCATTGCTTCATCCAATTCCTATGTTTCCTGTTCGTTTCTAATGGTTGCACCATATTACATTGACTAGATGAGTAGTCTTGTTGCATATAAATTTTCCTTTGCGGTCATAGATATTAACTGGATGCTCCTCCAAAAAGAGTGAATCCTCCAACTGTACCACCTCGTAATATAGTATATGTTAAGGGTCTGATATGTACTTCCATAAAAGGGATAATTGAAATACATCATATAGTTTTGACATGGTTGGTGGAAGAGCCAGTTGATATACCACCACTCCAACTCGATCAAGGATCTCAAAGGTGTCTATGTACTTGGGACTTAACATTCCTTTCTTCCTAAACCTCATGAAATTCTTCCACGGTGATATGCGTAGAAGTAACATGTCTCCAACTTTGAAATCAAGGTCACATCGACGGTTACCAGCATAACTTTTTTATCAACATTGGGATGCCGAGATAGGCTATTGAATGGTTCTCACCTTCTCCATAATTTCTTTGACCATTTCAGGTCCTAGCAGCTTATGCACATTGACTTTATCCCAGCACACTGGTATTCTTTACCTATTCACATAAAGGGCTTCATATGGTGCCATTTGTATACTCGAGTGGAAATTGTTTTGTTAGGAGAATTCAACTACTAAAAGATGCTTGTCACATCCTCCTTTGAATTTCATTGAAAAAACTCTCCAAATTTCATATAGTGTTAGAATAGTCTGCATATATTGGCCATTAGTTTGAGAAATTATAGGTAGTACTGAAGTTTAGTTCAGTTCATAGAGCTTGTTGGAAACTTTTCCAGAACATTGAGGTGAATCTTTGATCACGATCAGATACAATAGACAATGTAATACCATGAAGCCTTACCTCTTATTTGATGAAAATCTGTACAAGTTGATTCAATAAGATTTACTCTTGAACTGTGATAAAGTGAGTTGTCTCGGTAAAAATATCCTCAATGACCAATATAACATTATTTTCTCTGGATGTCCTTAGAATCCCGGTTACAAATTTCATGGTAATGTTCTTCAACTTGAATGCTGGCATGGGTAGTGGTTATATTATCCCCATAGACGTCTGCCTCTCAGCCTTCACTTGGCGACATATTAGGAACATTGATGTATATTCACCAATCCCCCTTTTCATACTGTCACACAAAAAGTCTTCTCGGATATCCTGATGTATCTTTGGGCTCCCTAGGTGGATAAAGAATCTCCTGCTATGTGATTCATTTAGAAGCTCATTCTTTATCTCTAAATCTAATGGTATACATAATCATGACAAAAATCTAACAACTTCTTCCTCCTCAATATTAAAACTAGAGGATTTCTATTTTTTAACAGCGTCAACCCTTTTCAAAAGTTTCACATCCTTTCTTTGATCATCCTTTATTCCCTCCAAGAGGGATGGTTGAGCAATAAATTTAGATAGGATTTTTGGTGTTCTTTCCTTAATGATCCTTATGTTCATCCTTCTTCAATATAATAAGATCATATCCTTTTCAATTCCGATCATTGATAATGATTCATAATCCCTTCTATGTAGAGAATATACTACCTTGTTTTCCTTACCGGGATGGTAGTGGATTAAGCAGTCATAATCCATGATTATCTCAATAAATATTCGTTGGTGTATATTAATCTCTTTCTGTGTGAATATATATTTGAGACTTTTTTTATCAGAATATATCTCCCACTTCACCCCAAGAGATAATACCACCTGATTTTCAACGCAAAGATCATTGCCACCGACTCCAGATCATGTGTGGTATAGTTTTTCTCATTGATTTTATGTTTCCATGAGGTATAGGCTATATCTTTATCATTTTTCATTATAAAACAGACTATGTTATCCTTAGAGGCATCACTATAAACCACAAAGAGTTCATTACGTGAAGGGAGTGTGGGTAATGGCACAATGATATGCCTATTTTCCAACTCCTTGAAACTGTTCTTCACATTCCTATGACCATACTAACTTTTCTCTCTTCTGTGTCATCTTGGTCATTGATTTTGACAATCGTGAAATGTTCTTCATGAATCATCAATAATACCATTCTAGACCTAGAAAGATGAGAATCTCCGGTACAGAAGTTGTTCTGGTACACTATTCAATTTCTTTTGTCTTGGTAGGGTCCAAAGATATCCCTTGTTCATTGATAACATCTCCCATGAATGAAATGTTCTCTATACATAAATCACATTTTCAGAACTTTCATACAATTCTCCCTTCGCATTGTATTTAACATGGTTTTCAAATGCTCCTCACGTTCCTCTTTTCTCTTGGAGAATATCAGAATATCATCAATAAAGAATACCTAAAATTTGGCCCAGTAATATCTAATGACTATATTCATTAAATAAATGGATATTGTTGGATCATAAGTGAGTTCAAAGGGCTTTACTATGAGAACATAGTGTTCATACCACATTTGAAAGGATGTATTGGGAATATCTTTCTTCCTCCCCTTAAATTAGTGATATCCAGGACTATGGTAAACCGTTGAGAGTTAAAAGTCCCCACAAAGATGGATTAACAAGTCATATATTCATGCAAGGGGGTACCTTTTTGTATCCTGATTTTATAGAGCTCGTGATAATCAATGAAGAGGAAGATTGATCTGTCCTTCCTCATGACAAAGAGGAAGGGAACACCCCGTGGTGAATCACTCGGGGATATAAAACCCTTATTCATATTATCATGTAATTGTTTCTTTATCTCATCCAGATCTATGATGGCCATTCTGTAAGGTGTCTTTGAGATTGGAAGAGATCCATGGATAAGTTTAACATAGAATTCAACCTCACAGTTAGGAGGAAGAACATGAAACTCTTTAGGGAATTCATCAGTTTAATCCCGCATGATGGGCTTGTATTCAAGAATGATTCTATCCATTGTATCAATCATTTGAACAAGATATGCCTACTCACAAGGAAGTAATAACCACACATGATATGATGATTCTAAAAGAGATTTATCTTCCTCCTTACAACTGTAAGGAATCATATAATGCTTCAGGATTTGAAAAGAGATCTTCCATTATTGAGAGTTGATGATGGCTAAGTATAAAGATAGTCAATACATGAACAATATATCATCGAACTCCACTAAAGTCATTCTGAAAAGATATTTTGGGAGGTTCAGTCCAAAAATATTAATAGTGGAGGACTTATAAACCATTGAAGAAATAATTTTCCCATTCGTTGTTCTCACAGATAACTTTTCATCCATATTTTGTGGTGGTGTTTGAATAGTTCAACTAAACTTGCAAGATATAAATGAATGCATAGAACCAGAATCAAATAGTACGTTCACTATTCCTGTAAGAATAACTAGAATTCATTTCACAACATCTTTTTCTATTTCCACCTCTACAATAGTTATATCATAAGCTATTCCTTTTATCCTTGTAGGTGGTTGTTGATTGCCTCTAATGACACTCATCTTAGGGTAATAGTTACATAATTCCCATGCTCCTTGCAGTTTTCACACTACACTATAAGATAAGTGTTGATATGAACCTACCTTTCATCTTCTAAATTAGTGGGATTTTTCATATCCCTTTTGTAGTTCATTCCCAGATGACCAAAAATTCCACATTTGAAGAAATTATTGGTTCCCTTAATATAGTTACCAAGATGCTTCTTCCCACAATTTTTATATGGGGAATAGTCAGGCTTTATTTCCATCTTGGGATTTCATTGATGAACCACCCATGTTGTTCTCTATTTTTCTCTTCTTGTCATTGGTCCAATAGGACCACTGAGAGTCTCCAATCTCTATTTCAATCTTGAGGGAAAAACAGACAATCTCTTCATAACTGTCAAAGTCTTGAATCACAAATGATTTTCGTAGACTCATCTTTAGTCTGTTAAATAAGCGATCTACCAAGATTTTGTTGTCCATGAAAAAGCCAGAGGCGTACCATAAAATCCTTTTAAATATTTCTTCATATGCCTCGAGTGACTCATCTTCATTCTTCTTTAGTATGAGGAACCCTCATTCCATATTGAGATGGAAGGTTTGAGGAAAATATTTGATGAAAAAATCCTGTTGAATTCCCCCCAATCCATGGAATCAATATCTTCTTGGGACTCTGTATTCCTGATTAGTGTCTATCATTGATCAGCTTCCCATCTAAAAGATAGAATTCCAGTACAAACTTCTCTTATTCGGAGCACTAGAGGATGGATAATATCAATTCTATAGAGTTAATCCATTGTTTTGCGAGGAGGGGATATTGAAGATCCGATAATCTTGGGAGGAAGTTGCTGCATAAAGGATTCCATGAAAACATGATCTTTCCTTGGAGTAGGTGGGTTCTCTACTAGATTCATGTTATTATTTATAACACTAGCCAGCTAAAGAATAGTTGTCATAAAGTTTTGATCACCCACTCCTGTCATTTCAGGAATATCGTTAAGGAAATATTTACATTTCATATCACATTGGTTGTTGGAATATGGTATTCTATTTACCACCATTATCTATGAAAAATAACACATAATAAGTGGTATTGAATACATAACTACTGAGGATAAAAATTAAAACTTTTAACATAAAAATATTAACATATAATTAATATGTATACCCTAACATGTGATTATTTAGGTTTATATCTAGGATATGTTCGGTCTATTTCATAACTTATATTCATATGGTATTTTTGGTCCCTAAGTAATGTTTTTTACTAATCTCAGGAATCCACCGAAGCATATCCCTCAGGGGTGTCATAAGAAAGAGTGAAGAAAGGCCTATTCTGGTGATCAAGTTCCCATTTAAAACTAGCTCAAAGCAGTTTTTCATGTTTTACACCTACATACAACTGTTCCAGAGACACATCTACCGACTCGTATCTTAACAGGTATGAATTTGATTGATAATCCACTTACTCAATACTCCACAAAATTTAAGAATATTTTCTATTAATTATTCTCATCCCTAAAGTTATCACTAAGGTGATCTATTCCTAATATCTAAAAATAACTAGACCATCCTCTGATTCCAAATATTGTGACCCAAGCCTTTTACATATAACATATCATGATTTTAAGCTGTATTATATATTAGTGTAGAATCCAATTATAATTAAGTCTTGTGTCTTGGAAGACTAGGTACATATAACATAAAACGTGGGGCTCAAAAACACTTCATTATTTAATCCCCATTATGAGGTCTTAATTTCCTTTTATCACGTACATCTATATAGTGTACCCTGGGGAACACATGAACAAAGGGATGAGCTGAAAATCCATGTAAGGGAAAGAACATAAGGATACGTCTTAAGAACATGAATTAGGAGGCATGAAATAATGATATCCAAATCATGGTACAAATGAATCCATAACTTATAAGCATTGAATAATATAAACATGAAGTCATATAAATGTAGCCAAGTCATAAAACATTTCTTTAATACTGGTCAAGGATAACAATGAATCTTGTTTCCCATTTTAGTACAGGTCAAGGATAACTGTCATTCCTGTTTCACATTGCCTATCATGAGACATAACATTACACAATGCATTGGAGCGCTATCTAGGTAGACCCATCTCAAAATATGTATGAATATTCTATCCAGATAAATATTTCTACCACATAAATAATCATACATAATCAACAATACATAAACATAATGTGTACCCAAGGAATGAATTGGGTACCACAATCATGACCAATGGGCGTATCACATATGTGTCCAAGAAATGAAATTATTAGAACACACATGGATGTTAATAGGGTAAAACAGGTATATAACATGGTATGTGGTGTCAAATAGAAGTTAAAACATATAAGAAATGTGTTTTAGAAACATTATCATTAAAACATTTTTGTGCGACTTTAAGGAAAGTTGTATAGTGCTTTTAAATTTGAAAAGAGGAATATATTTTATACTAAACCTGAATTGAACTAGTAAAGATTTCATTATAAAAATATGATTTTATAAATAAAATGGTTGCTTGAAACAGAGTATATAGTGAACATGATATTGGGAAACCATTTGATAAGTTCCCCTAATACACATTTTCTTGTCGGCGAGTTCTAAGGATAGAATCTTTTAAAAACAAATTTATCTCCGAAAGAGAGTGATAAATGAGTATTCATAAATGAAATTTATAAACCAATATATAATTTATAATTTTTACATGAATATATATGATAATTATATTTTGATATAAATAAAGATAAGGAAACCCTGAATAACAAATATGGTTTGGGTAGAATTCATTACGTGTTTATCAGCAGGGTGTTGAGTTTACCGAAGAGGGCATGATGAAAGAGTAGGGGGTTCTCGTACTTATACAACATGATTCTAGTATGGGGTTTGTATGAAAATATACCACCCCATTTAGGATTATAGATAAAAAGTCAAATAATATAGGGAAATCTTGATTAAGAGTGAAATAGAGAGATCTATGACCTTAAATCTATTGGTGTTCTCCACTTGTTATTAAAGACCATAATAAACAAATTAGGCATATAAATTTATAATTACAAATCCTCATATATATTTAATTTATTTATTATAACCCCTTTTAGTTCATTCATGTATTTCTTGATTAGTTATAAGGTTCAATTTCATTGTTCGGGCTCATTTGTTTTCATAGTTTTAAAAGATATGTTCACATATATTCATGTTTAGATAAACATGAATGATGGAAGTGGTTTCCCTGAAATGATTTTATATTCAATTAGGGATCATCCAATAGATTTTAGGTTTATAAATTTAATTTGGTTACTTAGATTTAATTCTAACTATTATATAAAACAATAGGGACAACTTTTTTTTGTTAATCGGTATGTTTGATTACAAAGAACGTTTTTTGATATATAGCTTTATTCCATTTGTACAATAAAGATTACAGAACTAAATATAGGATATATTAAATATATAATAATCTGGTAGAACCATACCACAAATGATTTCATGACCAGAATTAAGGATTATAATAGAATTTGATAAATGGTTGTCCTTGAATGTGCTAAATTAGCACATCACAAATAGTGCTTTCATTTCTATCAAATAAAATGCGGGGAAAAGAGAGAAGGTAATAAAATATACCTGTATCAAGAAAAAATTCTAGTAAATTTATATTACTGGATTTATCATACTATTATGGTGAAGGAAAATGAGTAAATAAACAAAAAGAAGAAAACAAAAAAGAAAGGATATAATTGGAAAGAGGAATTTACCACTTGAGACATCCTCCTTTGAGAACCTATTAAGGGGAGAGGTTTGGGTGTTTTGAAGTGGCTGAGATATTTTGGACGTGGGGGAGGTCCTTGGGGAGATATTTGGGTTGAATATTCACAATGCACAATGCATGATAGGGGTAAATAGAAGAGGGAGTGGGGTGGGGTTTATAGTGGAGGAGATAGGGGATTTCTCAATATAAAATTCATTAATTTATTATTTCCCCACAAGACAAAGAATATTGGGTCATCAATGACCACGTATACTAATTTTATCATGTGATCCTGAATCAATTGGTCCTACATTAGTATTACATCATCAATGAATCAATATATACATTATTTAGCATTTATTATAAATTATCGTATTTTACTATTCATAAAAAATCAAGTATTTCAGAAAATTCCCAAAAAATAACCACAACCATTTTTCGACCATTTGAATCCAAAAATGAATTCCATTATTATAAAAAATAACTTTGTAAATATTATTATTTTAATATTTAATAAAATCATAATTTATTATAAAAAACAAGTTTTAAAACATTAAATTACTTATTAAAAAATATAGGTATGTAATAATTTCAACTTGAATATTATTTATATATTATCATAGGTAAGGTTACTATTCGTTATGGAATATCACTATTTGTAAGGGTTTTTTCTATTCATTAGGTTAGGTTACTAATCACCAAAAATTGTGTTTTTCTTATCGGACTCCAAATAACATACTGATTGCAACCGGGTATGTCTGATTTGTAAAATTCCAAATAAAGACGTGACAAACAAATCCTTAAAGGTATAATAGAACTTATTATATAATTATTTTGTGTTTTCATGTGATTTTATAACATATTTATATGAAAATAATTTTCATTGAAAAACATTGAGTCATTATAAGTGTTGCACGAAAATGTGTTTTCCGAACATGATGAGGATTACGCGCTCAAGTAGGGTTTTCCATGAACGGGTCATGTTTGGATATAATTATGATTTGAACCCTCCCATTTGATAGAGAGAAGCTTAATTAAAGAAAATATGAGCTTTGGTACATGTATAAAGTACGCAAAGGGGGTTTTACTAAACATTTTGTGTTGAGTGTAAAAATTGGTGTCGTGTGTAAATGATTACATCGCTCGTAAAATGATTCCTTCATGGAATTTTTTTGTTTCACGAAAAGTTTAGTTGGTATTGTGGGAAAAGGGTATTTTGGTTGCAAGGAAACAGAATTATGTCCAAGGCATAATAAGGGCTGCACGTAAATTTTGGGATTTCTAGGTACACCCGGTGCGAAGTGAGATTCATCTGTGAGTGAATGTTCGACATCAACTGAGCATCTATCAACTGTAAAGGATGAAGAATTAATTAGATATAATGATGAGAGATAGGTCTATAAAATATGAGTAGATCTTCTTATTAAGTAGTGAGCACACTTTAGTTGAAAGAGCTTTAGCATTTCAGTTCGTGATTAGTTGTAAACCAGAAAGGACATTGAGTCCCCTTTTAACATCGTAAACAATAGTGACCTATTAGGTAATTTTGGTACATCGAAACATGGCTGGTGTATTCTCCTTAAACATATCCCATTGATGGTGAATGATTTAAAATTTCAATTTGTTGTTCATGATTTAGGATTCATTCAGACTTAGCAACGGGAAGAAGAGAGAGAATACAGTTTTGTCTGACAACAAAACAAGATCCAATGAGGCAATTGTTTTAATCTGTCTTACCCTAATTCAACCCTCCCCTTTTTCGGTATCTAGCCTAGAGTACCTAACACTGATGATCCTATTTATTACAAGTATCCCAGTTTTAATGAAATTGTGAATACCATGATCTCTCTCGGAATGGATGTTACAGCAAAGGAGAATGTAATGATAATACTTGTTTCATACAAGATAGATTGATATATGCATTTAAATCATTTAGAGATTCTTATGAAATTAGCAGGTTTCCAATGAATCAATTGACAGAAAAGCTAATGATGTATGAAGAATAATTAAACATCAACAAGGAAGAGGAATATTATCCAAAGAGAAATTCAGTCGATTTCAACACCACTATGTCCATAACTAAGGAAAAGTAAAGGATATAACCACATTTTGAAGGTTTAAGTAATAATGATTCCTCTCTTTAAAATGATGAGGAGGTTTCTCAATTATATAAAAGGTTTTAGATGTTTTATAGGAGTATTATTTTTTTTGTGGATTCTTAACTGCAAAGGTAAATATGAAAACCAGAGAAACTGAAAAAAGGATTGGAAGAGAGGTGATACCTCTAATGAAAAAGTAGGCTATAAGTTTAATAGAAGGTGAAATGTAAAGTCCAATTTCCCTAAACTGAAATTTATAAATTCATATAAGAACAAAGAAGTAATGTATAAAAAATAATTGGAGGAAACTTGGAGTGATTCTAAGGATATCTTATATGACTCAGAGTATTCACATGATGAAAATGCTGATAAAGACAATATGAGTTTTATAAAAAACACCTCTATGGTAGTCCTTCAGTCTCTTATACAAAATTCATATTATTCTAGAGATGAAATTGACTATGAAAATATGTCCAATGATAAATGTTTTGAGTATTGTAGAATTATTGAGGATACCTATAATAAACTTAATGATTAATAAAAATCACTAATGAAATAGTGTTGTTTGACTACCACTGTTAAATTGGATCATGCTGTAAAAAAATAGAAAAATAATACACATCGTAAGGAAAACCAAGAACATATATTGTCAATTGAATAATTGAAAAAGTATCTATAATTATTTACCAATAGAAAAAGAAATACTACTTTAAATTATTGGTAAAAAAGTATCTCCTACGAATACTACTAGAATGGGATACCAACTAGAAAATAGAAATATGACCACAACACATTTTGTATCTAAATCTAGAAAATCCACTTTTATGCCCAATTTTGGTAATTTTCTACAAGTTCCAATTATGATACATCCTCTACATTTTAATTTTTTTCCAGGACCAAATAAATTTCATTTTTTAAATAATTTACTTTATGAATATATAAAACCCATGAAAATTTTATAGGATCCAAAAGATCTAATTACTATTGTTTCTAGACCCAAGAAAATTTGGGTTCCAAAATCCTCTATTGTATGATTAATATATATGAAATCCGTTTTATGTTCTCCTATATAATTATATAGTATGTATGAAATGGATGTTCTAGAAACATGACAGGAGATTTTTCATTCTTGGAGAACATGATAATGATTGATGGTGGACATGTCACCTTCGGTGACATTTCAAAAATATAATAATTGGCCTTTGGAAGGTAGTTAACTCTAACTCAGTTTTAATTTCTATAATACTTTTAATCGATTAAAATATAATCTTTTTAGTATTTATCAAATGTGTGAGGAAGGTTTTAGTTTTAAAATTGAAAATAATTCCAGAATTTTGTTTTATTCTATGAAAGGAATAATATTTTAATCTTTTAGAAATTAAAATTATTTTTATGTTAACCTATATTCTTTAGTTTGTCAAAATGTTTCATTCATTATTGTATTTCACAAAGGGTAATGGATTTTTCATTCAAGGCTAATAATCTGCAATATAGATTCCTGTAAAATCATAATAGAAATGGTTTATTCAAAGATCTACCAGAACATGTGTTTCCAAATGAAAAAGACTATAATCATTCTCAATTTGGTGAACAACCCAAAATCTATTTCAACCCAATGAAATTTGATTCAACATATCAACCTCTCATGCTAGATTACAAGGATTAGTTTGGACTGTCTAGAATTACAAGTATTAATGGGAATTACTATGTCTGTATACATGTAGATAACTATTTTAGATATACCTGTTGTTTTTCATTGATCCAAAAAGTGAATTTTTCTCAATTTACAAAGTATACTAGGACTGTACAAAATTATAGTGGTCATACAATTAAAAACCTATATGTGACCATGTCCATGAGTTTTAGAACTAAAATATTAATTCTTCTTTCTCACAAAATATATATAGTAATAACTTCTCTTCCCCAAGGACATCTCAATAAAATAGTGTCGTCAGAAAAAGAAAGAGATCCTTACAGGAAATGGCTCGAATAGTTTTTTTTAATCTGACCTACCTATCTTATTTTGGGAAGAAGATATAAATACAATAGGCTGTATAATCAATAGTATCTTGATTATACCAATCCATAAAATGAAACCATGTGAATTTTGGAACAACATAAAACCCACGGTTAAATACTTCAATTAATTTACTATAATATTTATAACCTTTCCACTAAAGATAATCAGGAAAAATTTCCATCCAAGAGTGCTGAAGGAATTTTTTGTGGTTATTCAATTTCTAGTAAAGCCTAAAGAGTATTCAATAAGAGAAAAAATGTGTGGATGATTTTTTATATATCATATTAAATAAAATATATCCTTATAGAACCTAAGAACTCTCTAGAAAATATTGAGGATGATATATAATATATGGACACCATTGAAAAATCATCTTACAATCTTATAATGTAATCTAATATAACATCAAATTATTGAAATTATACATATTTGACCCCTGATGAACCTGAAAATATTGAACAACTAAGAATTACTGGTCCATTATTTCCTAGATTTGTTAAAACCCTTGTGAACCATTCATTATATGATTTTGATGGAGATTTAGATAAAGGAACCCATACTATATATTCTCTATGAAATCAGTGTGTAAATCAATCCATATTTACACATATTGAACCTAAAAATATCATTCAGTAAATCATGTATGAATTTTTCTGGATGTATATGAAAGAAGAATTAAATCAATTTGAAAGAAATAATGTCTGCAAAAAAGTAGATATACATAAAGATATCTTCTCCATAGCCACTAAATGAGTTTTTAGAAATAATGTAGATGAATCTAGTACCATAGTAATAAATAAAGCTAGATTAGTTGAAAATGGATATATTGAAGTATAAGATATTTATTATGATAATACTTTTGGACCTATATCTATACTAGAATTTATTAGAATATTGCTTTCATATGAAACAATTCTACATTTCAAACTATATCAAATTGATGTCAATAGTGCATTACTAAAAGGTTATATGGTTGAGGATGTTATTTTGAACAACCACTTGTTTTATAAACCCGAATTTTTGAAATTATGTTTTTAATTTTAAAAAATAATTATATTGTTTACATAAATCACCAAGAGATTCGTAAGATTGACTACATAGTCATTTTTTCTAATAGTTTTACAAAAGGTATAGAAGATCCTACAATCATTATAAAAGTAATTTATAAAACTTTTTTAGTTGTTCAAATATATATTGATGATATTATTTTTGGATCATAAAAAAATTCATTGTGTATTGATTTTTAAAGATGATTGAAAATGAATTTGAATGGAGTTTGATGGGTGAAGAAAAATTATTTCTTGGATTTAAAATCATTCACCATAAGCAATGTATTATTATAATTCAATGTGAATATATTAAATATAGTATAATATAATTTTCTTTAGATAATACTAACCACAGTGATACCGCAATGAGTACCACCTATATGTTGGATCTTGATGAGAATTGTAATTTTTTATCATACCACTTATAGAGGAATTATTGGGATTTTTCTGTACTTAACTACTTATAGGCCAGATATTTTGTTTATTTTGTGTATGTGTTCTTGTTTTCAAAAAATTCCTAATTTTTTGGTTTTTCTTTACCAAATAAGGATTTTCAAATAGCTCAAACATACTACCAACATATGAAATTTTAGCAAAGAGACAACCATTTTAATTAGTAAGTTATTTTAATACTCATTTTGGTTGTTTTAATTTACATATAAAAAGAACCTCTGGAGGATGGCGCATTCTGGGAACGTCACTAGTTTCATGGTGTAGTAAAAAAAATATTCTATTGCATTATCTAGTGGTGAAGCTGAATATATTGCTACTGATGGTAGTTGTGATCATAATTTTTCTAGTAAACACACTTTTCTAGACTATGGATATCAATTTAGGCATGTCCCTATAAATTTTGATATCACACATTCTATTATCACTTCAAAAAATCTTGTTTCTCATTATAGAAAGAAGCATATTGATTTATGAAACAACCTTTTGATATATCATTATCCAACAGGTGACATTACATTATAATTCATTTGGAATAGAACACCATCTTGATAACTTTATTACTAATCCATTATATTATGAAATGATGAATTACATCATACATGAGTTTGTAATAATTAACCTTGAGTGGACAGTTAACTATATCATGATTACATTCCCATGATTACTATAGCAGGATTACTATCTCAGGATTGATGTATCAGACTACTGTCTCACAAAATTTTGTCTTATGTCTGTTGCCTCATTGGTAACGATCTCACTTTTTGAGTCACACTGCATCAAGGAAACTACGAATTCCAATACTGGTCTCACTATATTATTCATAATTTAATTTTAAATATTTATATTTGATATCACTTTGTCTATTTAATTATTCTATGTTTTTTATGTGATGTTTGTACTCCCTAAAAAATAATTACCTATCACATCAGTTCTCTAGATCTCACTTCTCTCAAAACCAAAACACTATGTTCTCTCAAAATACATTGCCTCTTCTCATCCTTCATAATCTCACATTTAATGCCTAGTATAAAGCATCCAACCATGTCAACTCCTATAAAATGAATGATTCAGAACTATCAAAATAAGGATCCTCTTATAAGGATCGAGATACCTCTGAACCTAGGTCCCAAGAATCAAAATTTTGTACCCGAAATGGAAATTTGTTTGAAGTGTATCATGTCTTGTAAGTCACTAGTTCAAAGAGTTATTAATGAATAATGTTGGTGGAATTTTTTCGACAATGGTAAAGACCCATTTATCTAAAACATCTTTTTGAGTTCTTTCAGTAAGATCTGTTTTTTATTAATTCCAAATATTTTATTGTGGTAAAGAGCTGGGTAAATGGTCAAAGATGCACTTTTTATTTTCATTTATGGGCTACCATCCTTAGAACTCCCCATGAAGGGATTTATGAGGACAACCAAAGTTGACCTCCTCCAACTGGTGATGTTTTTTTCCTATAATAGGATCAAGTATGTATTATTGAAAATAAGAAGAAGAGAAGTCTTATTGCAGCTGAGCTTGACGATGAGTAAAGGTTACTATTCTAGTTCAATAAACATCTCATTTTCTTGAGGAAGGGGGGTTATTCCACCCTTAAGTATCATGTTGTATTTTTTATTCATATTATGATAAAGGGCCATGAAATCAACATGTGTATGTATATTATAAGTTACGTGAGTGATATTCTCCAAACTACATCAAATTACACCTCACGTTTCCATTCAATGTTCATTTCTGATATTCTTCTAGAAAAATGTATGGTAGGACAGAATGAAGAATTAATTGAGGAATGTGGTTTATGTATCTTTAATAAAAATATCATAAGAATTATAATATATTAGTATACATGGAATAGATCAGGGGTTGATGATAATGGTATGTTGTATGAATATTTTAACCTTATTGAAAATACAGACATACCTAAAAATGTTGTTGATCTAGATTAGAAGGTGATGGGACTGTTAAAGATCTGGATGAAGAAATATATGATGATGTGGAAAATGGTTTTATGAGAGTATATCCGGAGCTATCAACTCTCTGTAAAGGTGTTATTGATTGAAGTGAAAAGTAAAAAATTGTTTCTAACGGTAGTTTTTGTATACAAACAAATAGCATGATGTTGAGAAAGAGATTGATGTATAAGAAGATCAAGCTATAGATGAAGATATTTCTAATGAGAGAGAGCATGCTATTTTGGAATAGTCTAAAAAATTGTCTGAACATAAATTAATCTAATTTGACGAGGATTGGATGGAACATTTACTTTAGCTAGTTATAAAAGATATGGGTGAGCTTGACATAGATGAAAATATACGAACAAGTTAAAATTTGAGTCTCTTAGTCCTAGAATATTTTCACCAATTGAGGAGGATCAACACCTTATCATAAAATGAAATCAAATTAAATATCATGTCGACCCATGTTCTATGAAAACACGTTATTGGTTTCCTAGTTATTTTTAAGTATATGAAATTCAAGAGTCCTCGGTGAAAGGGATAAATCATACAGTTCTAATTCAATTGAAACAAATTTCTAAAAATATAAGTACCTCTTAATAAAGAATCTGAACATATCACAGTTCTTATTATGGAATCTACTATAGAATCACCAGTGTTTTTAAGTCATTGTTATCTAAATTTTTATGTAGACAACTTGTATTTTAGCATTGATAAATTTCTAATATCTCAACCTGCAGATGAGACAAGTCTCAGTGAAATTGATGCATCCCTAATATTAGAAAAATCATATGGCAGATCCAAATAACGATGCTTCATGAAATTCATGAATTTTGGATTGAGACCTTGATTTTGAGTGATGAGGTTATATCGTAAAAATATATGGATGATGATATGCATTAATTCATACAAACTATTCAAGCACATATTGATCATCTTAATGATGATGATGTTGATAAGATTATATAGAAGGTTGTATCTCTGATTCAACATAACCTGATTATTTTATATGAAAATTTGGTTGACAATATCTCTAAGATTTCCAATAAGATGTGGGATCATGTATTTAGACTCTATACATTGACCGATGAATATAGGGGTTGCTTAAAAACAATTCAAAAACAACATAAAACTATCACATTAGCTGTTTTAGCTATATCTGCCTCTGGAAATCCATCTCAGTATATGGAAAGTGGCATGATCAAATCCATTTTCAAATAATATCTTCAGTCAGTGTTGAGTGGTGTCACTATGGATATTTCATATGCTATCATCAATAATTATGACCATGATCTTTATTTATTGAGGGTCCATTAAAATATTTCCACTAATTCTTAAGTAGTAATATTTAATAATGTGGAATTATAATTTAGGTGAATTTATTCTAATAAAGAGTAGAATTATATATTCATGTATCTTTTGGAGAATTTAAAGATAACTCTAGTCTCCATAGCCTTTAAGAATCTTGTGAAGATGATAAAATAATTCACACCAACTCTAATTATGTTTCTAAAAACATGGATGAATTTGACAAAGACATGCAGTATAGTGGAGATATCATCTTAGATTTTATAAATCTATTGATGACTTATATCCAAGATTGTATTACTTGTATTTTGGATCTGGAAACTGCTCTTTTTAGCCATAAACTACCTTCATCTATATATCCTTCTTCCTCACATTCTTTTTCTCATGTGACTATGTCTATAACTTACTCTCTTAGTTAGATCAGACCATTCATTATTGAGAAACCTTTTCCATAGTCTCCCACCAGTCCTTCTCTTGCAGCTTCAATCCTTGAATGAGTGACACTAACTTCCGTCACCATTTCTTCTTCATCATCCACTAATTTCCCTCATTATTTTCCATATTATGTATCTAACAAAAGAGAATCCATTTTTTTTGACTCTATCGATTATTGAATGATTATTTTTAAAGTGTCCTATTTTATTTTCTTTTTCTCTGGTAATAGACTTTATCCTTCTATTTAATATAATGTGTCATGTTGTAGTTTTGTCCCTTATTTTTTTTCTCTCTACTCGCTTTTTGATAATCCCAGAAGTGGGAGAAATACTAAAAAAGATTTTAACAAGGAAAACCTATCAGAATTATTATTCTAATGGGGATAAATAATGAGGATACATAAGTTAAAATAATTACCCCAGATATGCAATCTGTTAATCACTTTATAAAACATTTGTCTTATAGATGCCATTATTTTTAATCATCCATAAGGGGGGACTGATGGACTCCTCATATTTTAATGCTCACAAATCTTGTTTGGAGATTGTTTGACGCCTCATGTTTTAATGCTCACAAATCAGGTTTTGAAACTCTCATTAGATCATGTTCCAAATCTCTTAGATTAAATTTTAATATTGTTAAATTTTTATAATATTGTTGTATTATTTTTTTACTATTATATTAATTAATAATAATTTATTTGAGGATTTATTATTAGTATTGGTTATGAACATTTTTACTACTTTGTGACACTATGATTTTGCTACAGGTTTCAGATTTTCACAATGTCTATAACACTATTTATGTGATACCATTTCCAAGACACCATAACAATACATCATTCATAATTTTGAAAAAAGGACTACAAAACATTAAATAATAAAATATTTACATAACACTGTAACCCTACTACGAGTTCCAGAATTTACAAATGTCTAGACACCACAACATTGCTACTGGTTCCATGTCTCACTGTGAGTGTCTCCCATGATAATCTCGCAGTGACTGTATCACCATGATTTTCTCACAATAATTATCTCACCAAAACTATTATACCGTGTCTACCTTTACATGACTCTAGAACTATTATTTTCTCACCAAAACTATGAAAAAATTCCATACATTACTATTTTTATGTCTTTTTCAACTAAATTTAAATGATGTTTCTAACTGTCATATTTTAGTCATTTAATGACTCTGGTATAATTAATAATCAAGTCTTGTCCTATCATCATCCAGTATGAGATATGAGGTGTGGAGCTCATGCATATTTTAGGCAAAACTCAGGCAATAGAACTATAAAATAAAATCATGGAACTTGGAAAAAAATAGTCACAACAGTGGAATGCATGGAGAAATGTGAAGAACATCCATACATTCAATAATACCCCAAAAGAGGAACATTAAATTCCTACATCCTATAATCAATGAAAACCCAAATGTGATTCATCTTGAAATCATCCATGTGGCAACTCAATGATGATTAATAATGTCTAACAACACAGAACACCAGAGTACTCAACTCATGACACATTATTTTCAAAAGAGGACTGGAATGTTGCATCAATTGAATCCAAAGAGTCTCTAGCTACATTTCATGACAAACATAACCTTATAAATTCTATCTCATTATATTCTAGTCTATTTTGTACAATTTTATTACTCATAGAGTAGTGTATGTATCTGAACTGAAAACACGCAATTTCTAATGCACTGAACTGGAGGATAAAAGATATCCTCACTCAAATATAATTTTACACTTTATTTCTTCCACATATTACTATGGAAGTGGCCATTTGTGACAGGTCTGATTTTTTTCCTAGAATGAACAGTGGTAAAGGTCATGTGACCTATACATTCTTACGACTTATATAGTCTTGTGTACTGTTGTTAATTTCTATCTTGGGTGTGCACCAAATCTTTTTATATATATTTATTGGTGGACACTGATCATCAACTAGAGTGGATTATGTCTTTGTTAGATACGGCACCAATTCTATTATCCACTGTGTTATTATATTTTTTCAATCTTTATTTAAATTAATATTTTAGAAAACTAAATCATACATTGATATTTATTCTTGGATAGTTTTTATAATTGTTTTCCCTTATTAGAGTAGTTTGAAAATTTATATCAGTATCTCATATTTTTATAACTGAGATCTAATCAATCATCTACGAAAATATTTGAAAATTTAGTCTATTATAATTTTACTACCTTGGTTAACCAAATAGTTTAATTTTTAATTGGGTAAATCATTTAAATAATGATTTTAACATAAATTATTATAGGAACTCAATTCACATCCCTCTTGATGTCCTACTCTGACAAACATAAAAAGAGAAGGATGGATTCCAAGACCACCAAATGATCTTTCATTGAATTGACATTAAGGAAAAATAATGTCACCAACTAGGGAAATCTCTCAACTGCTTATGGTTTAGGTTCATGTCATTACATAAGGGGTCATTTTTTCTGAAACTAGTGATGTCAACTCAGTCTATTCACCTCATATACTGGTATTTTGTGTAGAATCTGATGCTCGATAAGTGAAGGTATTACTGCTTCACCACCTAGGGGAAACACCTCCTTGACAGATCCTTATATTGAAGTCTATTGAATAAGGGGATCATACTTGTGATCTTGATTTAAAATCCTAGATTGAATATGTGATAGAGGCAAAATAGAATAGATAATATATACCATGATCAATTTGTTTATATAGAGTGCTAGATGAAGAATGACATGAATACCTGAACTAATTCCTATATGATGAATGTAATTTTTTCCATGTAACATGTTTCTAAATATACCATGTATAAAAGAGCATGATTAAATTCATAGTGTATAGATTCATCTATCAGCACACCAATACTCAAGTACCATTATTAAATACCAATCTCCTAAAACCTAACATTGCTTCCCCCAAAAAATATCAATGACTATAGTCCTACGGTAGAGATGAATTCTCTCATACCACTCTATCATGATTTGTCCCAATTTTTCCCATTCCACGACTACCTAAAGACTACCTCCAATAGGTAAGAGGTTTGTGACTACCATTGTGTTGGAATATCACTAATATGGGAGGATTTACCCTTATGTTCCGACACACACATGTTACCAAGCCCTTTGAATGATGAAATGTAAAACAAATGATAATCAATTCATGGATAACTCTACATACCACTATAATAGTACGAAAATAAACATAAGAAATAATAAGGGAAAAATAAAAACCCGCCCCATGGAATCTGAAAACAAGTTCCACATCAATGTATAGAATGAAACTACTATCAAATGAACCCTTTAGAACAGACCTCAGTAATTTTGGCTCACTATTCTCATCATGGTTCATTACACTCTTGGACACTATCAAAAGGTAAATTTTCTACATAAGAAATGATGTGAGTGGAAAACCCCAATATAAGTGTCTGTATAACAATAACCTATAGGAAACCCCAAAATCATGAAGAATATAACATCACTAATAATAATAATCTAATCAATAGTAGATTTCAACATAACATATAATAAAAATCTCTACATATACTATGAACATACACACAATCTCAATGTATGGTCCCAACAATAATTCTAACCTAGGAATCAGGATTGAAGGTTCCACATGACCATTTTCGGGAAAAGATTCTCCACAAGATGGATGGAACCAAGGGTGTCCATCCAAGATGAACAACCCATGGAGTCATTCCATTTTTTGTATCATATATAGTTTTGAGGAGAAAAATGCATAGATGAGGATCTTTCCAAGTAAATGGGGTATACCAACCACTGATTCTACAAAAACCCATAATGGAGAGGATCGATGCCCTCATAGTTTTCGTCTATAAGATAACATAAAACTCTACATAATGAAAATATGATGATAGAGAATCTCTCTCAAGGACTCACTTAATGATTTGAAAAACTTTATCCATGAATTCACAATGAAGGGATCACCAACCAATGTGTATGACACAATTTCATACTAAACCCCAGTGAATAGATCGAGAGAATTGTCCCAAAATAAACATTCCTAAGTTGAATATGAAAAGGGATAAAATTCATCATTTAAGGAGTAAATGGAGTGTACAAGTAGTAAAATACATGTCCCTTTAGCACCTATACTTTTCTTTATATCGTGTTTCATGGATGTGATTGTGTCTATGTATATAGTGTTTCTTAGATTGTATACCCCAGACCATTTCTTCTTTCCACTATTTGTGTCCTTTTTCATCTAGCAATGTATTATCGTGATTATATGGTGTGTACGAGCAATTATAATCTTGGTATTTTCTGTTTAACCACTATGGTACATGCTGAGAAACTAGGAAATCCCACATGTCGTGTGATAGAGGTCACATGCCTTGTGAAAATTTTCTTCTGAATGAATACTTAACTCCGTAGTTGAGCCCTCATGTAACACTCCGAGATTTTATGAGAAATAATCCTTTCATTTATGTCTTGAGTTGTATGAATACCCAAGTTTAACTTGTTCTATACAAATTACCATATTAGATTGAAATATATGCAACAATATACATGGCTTGAGTTACACGGAAGAGAAACCTCCCTCGATAGCTTGCGAGGTACACAATACCGAGTTTCGCTAAACAATGTTATATTATAATATTATCAAGGACTAGCCATTATGAATATTATTAACCACATTTTGAATTTTATAACATTTTAATTAATTATTCAAATTTTATAGAACATGGTATGAGAACAAAATAAATTTTTCGGGTAAAATAAGTATTTATAAAAAAATGCAGTATTTCCTCCTTTTGATGGCGCACACACAATAAATATATTTTATCACATGTTTATAAGTTCAACTTGATGAAATAAACTTATTAATTTCAATAAGGTTATAAAAATTAACTTTGGATAATTTTTTAATATTTTTCTGTTAACATTCATATTTTCATGAATTGTAAAAATATGCTAAATTTTAATTTAAAAAAACATTTTTCATTGAGATAATTTATATGGTTAAATTATAATATTGAATGGTTTTAAAATATAAATTGAATATATTTTTACCATTTAACATAATTTAAGTCATTAGCATTAATTTTACACAGAATTCATAGGTAAAAACATTTCAATATTTTGCAACGTTTTAACTTTTAAAACCAGTTTTCTCAGTAGCATGATTAATTTTAAATTAAATAATGCTACTTCATTGTTTTTAATTTGGAAAAATGGATTCAATATTTGGAATCATTCGTTCCAAATTATGCTAATAGGCTAATTTTTATTTGTATACATTATAAATAGTAACTATGGTAAATTTTATTTACTAAAGTTAAAGGTAAATTTGGTAATTAAGTGTAAAAGTAAGATTATAAAATTACATTAACACCATAATAATATCTATTAGATGAATATATGTCTAAAAATTTTACCTTAGGTTCAGAATATATTAATTTCAAGGAGTTTTGACCATGAAAAATATGTAATTTTAATTAAAACTAAAGAAAGTGACAACATCTCACTCTCTTATATCTTATAAGTGTAATAATTTTAATTTAGTGATAAACATCATAAATCATCAAACATAAATATTCACCATAATGATTATAAACTTATCCACATCATTTGAATTTATATTTAATTTTTAATGATTTAATAATTATCATTAATGGTGACACAATAGTGATGTAGAAATTATTTTATTGATTGAAATATCAAATAAATGGTTTTAAAATTATTGAAATAACTATTATCTGAAAAAATTAATTTTCTCCATGAATTTCTTATATTAATATAACATGTTATGAATATATTAAATTTTTTCGAATATATGTTATGTGGGGTGTTTATTTAAATACAAATAATTTAATAGTGTCAAAACTAACACTTTTGATATTTTTTAAAAATAAAATATTATTAAATTTTTTAAAAATCACAATAATTTTTAGAAAATAAAAATAAAAAATTATATGGTTCAAAATGAAATAATGTATATAATTATGAAAAATTCACAACACATATGTAATTATTTATAACAATTTAAAACTAATAATATTATTACCTCAAGTAAAATTTAATATGTTAAATAAGGATAAATAAAATTGATGAGGTTTAAAATAAAATAAAAACATGTCTAAACTAGATTGGATGATGAGATTAAAACCCTATGTTAACTAATATCTTAGTTGGAGTCACTTTGGATTTTTTTACGTTGGGTTTTATTTTATTATAAATTAATATTTTGGAGGTTTCCATAAGTTCCCCTCTCCTCCCTTATAAAATGGAACCTCCTCCCTCTTCTCTTAAAAACATTTTTGAGCCATAATGATCGGAAAAAACCTATCCATTTATCTTCCCTAATTCCCTAGAAACATACTATAGGTCTTTTCTTTCTTCAAAGATCAACTTTAGTGCCCTACGAAGAGGTTTAGAAGAGGCTCTTCAAAGAAGATGTAATATCCTTTACCGATTTTTTCAAATTTATTTTTTTATCTACTTTCTATTTTTTATTTGTTTAATTATAAAGTAATAACATCAGTATCAATAATATAATTATATGTTATTTAAAATATGAACCAACCCTATTTCACCTTCTATCCGTCCTATGGAAAATGAAATCACCGCGCGAGCGTACATATGAAATACCATCTCTACGCCGTTGTGTAATCTGTTTTTCCACCACCACCATACTTGGATGGGTATAATGGTGTAAATAATAACTATATATGGTTATTATAACATCATACGGATTTTGAGATGTTATAACATCCACTCCAATTCCATATGACAATTAATAGAATGATATCTTCTCTCTTTCGTACATACAGATTACCGTCTCGACAACGCGATGAGATTCATTCTCCATGTTAACCATTCAAGAATGATTATAAATTATAAATAATAAATAGTCATGAAGTATAAATCATAATAATGATACTGTATTTATGTAAATATAGGTTTCATTTACATAATTCCATTCAATTCATTTTGGAAATGAAAACAGCGTTCATGCGTACGTACGACCTTTTGTCTCCATGAACGGCGTATTTCATTCCATTTATTGATCTGTCATATATATTTATATCATGAATATATATTATATATAAATCATGTTTTATATTCTGGAATAATTTAAATCATGGTATATGTAATAATATCAAAAACACCATGTCCAAACACGTACGATAAATGAAACAATTTTACCCAAAATGCGGCTTTAACTTGGAATTGACAAAAGAACTAGTAATATAAAGTCACAAGTGAATCATATATGATATCATAAATATTATTATGCTTCTATTAAAAGTTAATAATATGTTTATACGCACTATACAACAGTTTCAGACACGTATGGAAGAAATTGGACCTAAGGTAAAGGATAATTTTGCAATCACATTTTTATCTGAGATTGTTTGTTATTAAGTATTTAATGGGGTTATATTTACCATAAATTTCCGTGTTTTATAGGAATGTTTTCATACATTATTTACTGTTATTACATGTATGTATAATTTATTTTTTACCCCTTTTTACTTTTAATGTGTTTTATGGAAGGAATCATTCTTTTGTTTACCATACGAGGTACTTTTTGACTTTTCCGGGAAAAGTAAAAGAAGAATTTTTTTCAACTTATACGGCATGAAGTGATTTTATGGGTTTCATAACACCTTATTTAAATGAATATTCCCCTACAATATTTCATGATTAGTTTCAAAAGAAATCTTTTCATTTCAAATCACATGACATTTTGAGAAAAGAAAATTAATTTGAAGAAGAAAAGATATTTTCCTCATGAACTCATTTCAAGTGTTTCATCCAAACTATTTTCCATCAAAGATGACATGCGTTAATATGGATATGCTTTATTTATAATGTACATATTTTTAAAATAGTTTTATTTTTTACTATGAAATTATATCCATTGTTTTATATGGATTATGTTATGATGTGATGTCGTATATCAAACCCATTTAATTCATTGGGTTATGATGAATGGATTATGTTTATTTTTTGGCACACAAATGAATGATTTATTTATGAGATGGTTGGGACATACATCCATCTCCAATGAATTGGGTAAAGATTTATATATCTTGATATAGAAATGGTTGGAACTAAAAGTGATTCTAGTTCAGTAATATAGGTCTGGAAGAGCATGTAAACCCGGTTCAGTATCAGACATTGTCCACTACAATGGTCTTGGTAGTAACGCCTTGGTTACTATGGAAATCATAACATGTGATTAATGTTTTGACAAAATTACTTGTTTTCTTCCCATTATATTTTATCATTATTAATGTTCCCTTGTGATCTATGCCTTATGTTCTGCCATGATTTATTTCACAACTCATGATTTTGATGTTTAAACATTATGTTCATGTTTTTAAGTTCAAATGTATATGGTTTGTTTTATTTTCTCTATGCTTACCCTTACTAAGAATTTTATCTCACCCTTTTTATGTTTAATTTTCCCCATGATATAAAGAAAGGTTTTAGGTAAGAAAACTAAAGATAACGATCATCGTAGGAGATGTGGAAGATCTTTCACCGTGATTAAAAGATTATGTTCCAAGATTCCAAAGACACTAAACTATTACGGTCCTTGGGTGTCTATTTTTTTATGTATTATGGATTATGAAAAAGTAATGTAATTTCAATGTATTTCAAGATTTAGTTTTCTATAGTTGGTATCAGTGGAAAGGATTAGTGAACCTTTGGAATCTAGGATGCGAAAAATTAGTGAGATCCCTACATATATTTCTATTGTATGTATAGGGATTTCCATAAGGTTATGTATATGTAAAGGTTACAATCCTAGAATTATGATAAAAGTCATGAATAACCTAGGATTAAAACTAAGATGTTAGATATTTAATTTACTACCCTTGATTATGTGGTTTTCCTGGTATGATTTTTTGCCTCTCACACTATTCGTTATGGGTTTTAGACAATGGTTGGAACCCGAACGAACAATGTTGATCAATGTAATGGGAATTGAAATGATTGTACTCGTGAACAAACCAATGTTATGGGAGATGAAGTTAAAAAAATTATTTCTATACTTACACAATATATGAATCATTTTGGACATCCAAATGAGCAGAGAAAGGAACAATATTCTATTGAGTCCTTCATGTGGCAACGTCCACCTTCATTCAGTGGGTATTTTGATCCACATGATTCTAAACAATGGATCCGTGCCATTGAAAATATATTTTCTATTTTCTCTGTTCAGAACATGAAAAAATCATTTTTGTTGTTTACCGTTTAGAAGGTGAAGCGGACCTGTGGTGGAATCTAATTAAGAATACAACGACCAAGATGAAATTGAATCCATGGAATGGGACGAGTTCAAGAACTTTTTTTCAATAACTACATCCCTCGTATTCTTCAAAAAAATATGTAAGGAGTTCCTTGAGCTTAATATATAGGATTATAAATCTTTTTTTATATATGAGTTGAATTTTACAAGGCTTTCAAGGTATACATCCTTTATTATCATCCAACTGGAATGTAAAGCTGATCGATTCATTAGTGGCTTAAAACCAAGTCTTAGAAGGGAATTAGTTATAAATGACTTCAGTATCTGTGAATAAATTATGCATTGATCTATAAAGGTAGAACTAGAATTTGGTGTTACATATCCATATCATGGTTTTGACATGAATATAAAGATGGAGTTCAAGGAGAAATCTCAAAACAATGGTGAAAAGAGGAAATATGTTTTTTTATGCTTAATGTGTGGAAGGAAGCATGGTTGAGAATGTCTTAAAGGGACTAGAAAATGTTTTATGTGTGGAAAAGAAGGTCATCATGTATCTGTGAGCCTGTATAATGGTAAAATAGCATATAATGATGTGGATAAAGAAAATACTACTACGAACACACCACTAACACTTAAATGCTAAAAGTTCAGGGAAATTGGGCATTATGCTAACCAATGCCCTAATCCAAGGGTTTATGATGATCGACATCGAAAACCTATTAAGGAAAAGTAAAAAGGGAAGTCACATGCGACCACTCATGGGGATGTTTAATATGACAACGAAGTGGTGGAATGATTATGTGTTAAGGTAACGAGATTCCAAAATAGTGTTGTGGAATCTCATTTATATTATCATGGAATATTGGAATATCTATGTATTGGGTTTGATGTGGTTTTCAATAATTATATGGTACCGGTAACCATGGTCATATATGTATCAACCAATAAGAATATGACACATGTTAGGGTAATTTAATATTGTTATAATATTATTTGTCACCCATATTTACTAAATTTACCCCATTAGCCACGGTAAATAAAATATTTAATGAATCTAATATTAATAATGTCTAAAAATAAATGTTAGCTATTTAAAAAATTTGGATTTTCTAATTCCAAATATGGAATCCATTTTCTCAAATTCAAAACACCGATGTGGCATAACTCAATTCGAAATTAATACTCGTTGTCAAAATAAAGATCTTGGTTATAAGAAATAATAACTATCAATATATTGATACTAGTCTCTGTCCAATTTCTAAGTGAATTTACTTTTAATGACCAAAATTATATTAAATGGTAGAAATATAATGTAATTATACTTCAAAAACATAAAATTTTATAAACTAACACTATAAAGTATTTTAGCTAAAAAATTTGTATTTCCATTAAAATTTACTACTTTTCACTATTAATCAAAATATGAGAGTTATCAGAAAAACACCAACATTTTATCCCAACTAAATATTTATGTCCATATTCTAAATAAGAAGTTTATTTTATCAAATTGAATATAAAAAAGTTTCAAATATTTTATTTATAAAGGTTTTTCCATTAAAAGGAGGTAAAATTGTATTTTTTTTAAATATTTCTTTTATCTAATATTTTGAATTTGTTCTATTACTTTTTATAAATAACACATAATATGTATTCTAAAATTTTATAGACTATATAAAATTAAAAAATTCTGCTAATACTATTCATAATCTCTTTTTGAATGGCTAGTTTGGTAAGTCGTGGTGTGCTCAAAATTGGTATTGCGTGTAGTGCCAACTATTGAATTTCTTTAAATAAAATAACATACTATGAAATCATGGGGTGTTACAGTCTTCCACACTTTTAAAAATTTCATCCGCACAATATTTAGAATTTGTATTGGGAACTTCATTGAAAGTCCCACATCAGAAAAACATTCAATCAAACTATCCCTTTAAAAGAAAGAATAATAATTACAATGGTCACCTGAGATAACCCATACATGGATTCCATATTGGAAAAAAATTATTTGAAAGATATATTAAGTTTAATGTTCTACTGGAGAGAGATATAAAACATTATCATTAGAAAGTTAACTACCAGAAAACTATAATCTTGGGATGAGATAAATGGTCATTAGTTTCACAATAGGAAAAGTCAATGGACAGCTTTTTTTGTTTTAAGTTCTATTTCATAATGTTATGGAATTTATTTATGATATTGACTATGATCATAAAGAGATGTACTTACTTTTTATTTAGAGTTTCAACCTTTAATAAATATTTACCACTAAATCGTTTTTTTTTTCAAATAATGATTTTTCAAGATGACTTGGTCACACCTGTAGCACGAGGATTAACTTCTAAAGAATAACATGTTCCACAACGGATAAACTATATATTTAACTTTTCTTTATATATTAACAAAAAATATGGTTAGTAGAAGATCATATGATCCCCAAAATGGATAATCCTTTAGAGAAATAAATATTAATCTTAATTTCTAAAATTAAACCCACAATACCTAAATTTCAATAAATACCATTCAATAAACAATTGTCCTTAAGATAATTCAATACAATACCCACAAATATTGACACCCAAAACTAATAAGACTATTTTTATGTATACTTCCACATTAAATTGTATATCCAAATAACATTAACTACTCTTAAATTAAAATAATATAAAAATTAATTAACCAAATCACATATTTTATATGATAGGTTAATCATTTCCATAAATAACCCAAATCACAATAAATTCAAAATAAAAACATTGATAAAAATAAACCATTACTCCTCAAATTAAATCCCTTATTATTATATTTTCCTTTGACATATTGGGTTCCCAACAGAACAAACGTCTTCCAAAATAACATTAATCACTTAATCACAAAATCATTTTTCAATACTAAGGATATCTATTTGATAAGACATAATATCCCAAATCAACTTATTATTAATCAATAAAATCATTTGACAAAAATTAATTAGTCCCACTAACATGGTATTTCACATAGTCTAGGTGTAGGTGATAAATCCCAATTGCACTTCGGTTGGGGGTTCGAATCCCAAATACTTTTCTGATGCAAAGGGGTTTTCATACATTTTACATGTTGTAATTTTTCAAAAATTAGATTTTATAACATTTAAAAAATGAGATAAATGCCTCAAAATAACCATAACATAATTTCACCACAAATGTTATCTCATACCTCACATTTTCATCCCAAAATATAATAACATGTAATTGTCTAAAATTTAAGGATTAGATAAACCCAAATGGTTATTTATAACTATATATGCAATATATAAGATTATACTTACTAAAATATAATTTTCACATTACAAATATTAGGGTTCCACGTATAATAGATAAATATTGCAATGTAATCCCATCAACAAATGGCACTAATACTTTTAAAAATATCACCATACATTTATTTCCACATGGGTTCTTCCTTGAAGAATAGGTTATTCAGTAGAATTTGGCATTTACTCGGGTAATGCCCAGGTCCCCTACATTTAGAGAAAACTACTGTAAATGGATTTCAGGATCATTTTTATTTTTCACACAGTACTCTTCATTTTTCCATGGAAATTATTTACATTATGTCCTTATTTCCCATACATGATGAATTCATTTGTTCCATTGATTCACTTTCCTAGGTGTCTCCATTCACATTTCATGCATGATGGGAATTGAGAATTATTTTTTCCATGTTCTCCACTACTAGAGCCCTAATTATTCACTTCCTTTGTCTTATTTTTTTGAGTCTGAGATTTGGTAATTATATATGTTGTTGAACATATTTTTTGAAAAATGATATGGAATGAACATGATATCTTTAACACCTATCAACATTCCATTATGTTGCTTATTTCCACCACCGTTCCCACCATGTACATTATGTTCAATGTTACTATGAATTCCTTGGAATCCAGCAACTGACTAAAAGAATAAAACATAGTGTGAGTCATGAAATCATATAGAGAACATCATAACACATTGTTTTCAATCTAAAACACCTTAGGATTAACCAAGGGTTTTTGTTCTCATCTTATAACAAAATCCATAAAATAAATTTGTAATGAAAATGTGAATTGTCCTAAGAATATCCCCCATGACTGTCGAAACAAAGAGTACAACATGGCCTGTTGTCATGTACCTGGATACCCTAGGTCGAGCCCGAAACTCTCTGTTAGAGTTTTCATTCCAAGGTACATCTATTCCAGAGCTTCATATACATGATCGTATCGAGACATGGATTTATTGCATGGAAAACACACATAATATTTACATTACTAAAATTTTTGGATGTTCTTCTATACTAATCTTCAAGAGTGCAACAAGTCCCATTGTCATGTCCCAGGATATCCTGAGTAATGCCTGAAACACCATGTCAGAGATTTCACACATAGGTACAATTTTGTGAGATATGCCTCTACATGCTCATATCTAAACACGAAATTATTGCATGGAAAACACACATAATATTTATGTTAATAAAATTTGTGGATGTTCTTCTATACAAATCATCAATGTCTATCTTAGGGTAGTGTTTATTAATTAGTGTTTTTTTTTCTAAATCTGGATTCCATGTTTTGTACAAAATGTCCTATGATACCAACGGTAATGCACCGACCCCAGATGCCCAGACCCAGTCCATTTATTTAATACATTGGACTGTTTACAAGGAATCATGTCCAGAAGGACCGATCATTTTTGTATTCTATGAAACAAGATACATACATATTTTAAACATTACAACATTAAAAGAAATACAACACTAATTTATTCAATTATAAACATCCAAGCATCCAATACATACCTGCATATCACTCATAACTAACATCTTCTTATCCTGGGAAAATGAAACATAATCAAGGGTTGAGGAAAAATGCTTAGTAAGAGAAAGCAATACTACAGAATAAAAAAATAGACATTAGGCATCATGAATAATTGAAAACAAATGCCTTTTCAAATAATAAAAATGAATACATTATGGTAGGGATATCAGCTGAGTAAATAATTCCATAATAAAACATAGTCATGGGTATTCTACTAATCGAATAACCACATGATCGATAAATATTATTTTCATAATGAGGGAATGTATAATTTCAAACATTCTGAAACATTTTTTCAAGGTCATGACCATGACATCTAAAAATGATTAAGGCCTCAGCCAAAACTGTAAATCTAAAATTGGTAAAGGCCTCGCCCAATTTCATGTCTAATTGTATAATGATACCTACTGATGCATCAGGGAGCTATAGTTGGCTCCACCCATCACTTACTAAGTCTAATTAATAACTCATATGAAATGGTTTTAACATAACATAAACATTCTAATTAAAACTAGTATATGAAATGTCAATACATTACTCATAAACCATGAATGGTATAAAAATAACACATCCACAGTCTAACATATCACAAAACCTTCAATACATTATGGAATATTTTTATCATAATAAATCAACCTAGATTAAGAATAATATCTCGTAAAGGAAGCTGAAATAGTTGAAAATGATCAGTAAAAATCATTGAGAGAAATATCCATTCTTACGAAAACATTTAAAAGACTTTCTAGTTATACAGAAGGTGTTTAAAATAGATTTTTGAATCAAAGAGTCCCATACCAATTTGAAACATTTAAAATTAATTTCAATTTTGAATCATTAATGTCCATATAAATAAACCCCTAAAACCATTTTTAAAACATGGACATTAATGAAAAAGGATTATAAGAATAAAATTTTAAAACATTTAAAATTGTATTTTAGTTAGAGTTTCTTGCCAAATGAGAGATGTTTGAATACAAATAATTGAGTTAATCGAAACATTATAATATCATGAGAATAAAGGGATTCAATATATATAACATCAATGTAAATTATATACACCAAATAAAAGTGAATTGGCCCATAACTATAATGAAGTCTCAATGGAATGTAAGTTAAGATAAATTAGATTATAAAGAATGTATCCTGAGGTTAAGGATAAATCAATGAAATTATTTTGTGTGAAAAATATAAATACACTCAATATTATTGGATATTCAATGTAAATATATCAGAGGACATACATACATATTCTAGTAAAAACAACACAAATTACTTGGATGTTTAACTCAATGAATTTAAATTGAGTTCAAATTACACATATCGAGTTTATATCAATGACTTGAGAATTTATCAGTGGAGTGATTATGTGTATTAAAATTAATCCACACAAAGGGGAGTGGAAATTACTACATAATTAAATAATTAGTGAATTCACACATAATATCATAGTAAATTAATCAATTATGTTTTCATAAAACCGAATGAGTTGAAATAGAAAATTATAATTCCCTTGCCGATTTGGTAACGTACGAAACATAAAACCCAAGAATGAAGGATTATACAATGATGATGTAAATACCCATAAATTAATGTGTATTGTGCAGACAATATAATCATGGTCAGTACATACACCTCACATAATATTAGAGTGGCTAATATAGCATGAATCTCACAGAAATAAATGTGAGATGAAAACCACATACCTTGTACCTTTCCTTGTTAGAGTGTACATTAACCTCTGGTATAATAGTATAATAATTGTTATTAAACTATACACAAACTACATACATAAATATTATATCATATATTATCTTTTACTATTTCTTTTTTAATAATATTTTATTTGTATCATTGTTTCGGGTATTAATTGATTCCTTTTCATGGATATGATTTCTTATGTAATACATAATTTTTAGTGATAAGATGTATTTTATTCCAATCCATAATTATATTATGTTTTTAAATATTATTTCTAATTATCAAATGAAAATTATTCTTGAATGCTTATGATGTGGAATGAATATCATCGCGTTCGTGGAGTCTGTAATCTGTACGTACGTACGAAGGTTACTTCCATTTTTTTATTTTAAAAAGGAAAGAAAAAAAAATGATACAAAGATATATTATTATTCCAGTATAATATAATATTTTATATATGTTATTTCATTCATTTACACAATTCATTATATGTTCCATGTATGGTATTAATGAGTCATATTATATTGAGGGGGTGGTAGTCCACACTTCCTCAAATGAAATTATCGTATATATATAACATGCAAAGGATATGGGTATGTTATAAAATAAAATTAATGAAACTTATAGATAAAATAAATATTCTAAAAATCATATATTATTACTGTTCCATCATAATAGACATCATAAGTGGTGGGAGTAAAATATTGAACAATCATCATTTCATGAGGCACTAGTTCGTTGTCCATGGAAACATTATGTTCTAAACCCATTTGATAGAGTTGTGTGTAAGTGTAGTTAAAATAATTATCATAACGAGAACTTAAAATATTTAGGATACTATTGTATTTATAAAATAATGGAATAAAGATATTTTATGGTTTTGGATAAGTAAAATAAAAGAAGAGAACATAAGAGGAGAAGTTACTTTCAAATCAAGTAACTCCCTTATGTTTGAACAAAAAATATTCCATGAAGATCATAATGCCTAAAGTAATGCTTCTAAGAGTAATAGAGGGATATAAGGATCTTATTTGGGTAGATTTTGTATGGGCCAAGAGGCATGAGAGGTGTATGAGATGGTTTAGAAGTGAGGGATTTTAATAAGGGGGAGGATGTGATCATTAAGAATGTTTGAAAATATTATTTTATTATATAATGATTATTAGTTTATAAAGGTACACAAATCATTACAGAAGAAAATAATAAGACTCATATTAGAAATAAACTCATCCAATACTAATTTGACAGGTTTTGGATATTGTTTTAATTTTTTTAGTCTTATTTATTAAAATCATTTATTAATTTGGTAAACACTGCATCATTATAGTGTAATAATTAAATTTATTTATATGATGTCTAAAAATTATAAAAAATTACCAAGATGTAGAAAATAGTTTTATATTTCATATTAATATTTATTGTTGAAAATATATCTTATATAACCTAATGTAAAATCTATTTTACCAAAATATATATGGTTATGTCATTTTGTTCTTTACTTTAAAATAATTAATATTAATTATCATTATAACTCTCAAGAAGATCCATGAGGTCCCAAAAAAACCCAAGGATGTACATGGTCGGATATGTATCAACCAATAGGAATTAGACAAATAATAGGGAAATTTAATATTATAATAATATTATTTTTTACCCACATTTACCAAATTTACCCCATTAACCAAGATAAATAAAATATTTACTTATGTAAATATTCATAATGTCTTAAAATAAATGATACCTATTTAAAAAATTTGTAATTCTTGATTCAAAATATGGAATCCATTTTTCAAAATTTAAAACACAGAAATAGAAAAAATTAATTTAAAATTAATTCCTGTTGTAAAAACAAAGAGCGTGTTTTTATGAAAGTAATAACTATCAAATGATTGACACTTGTTTTTCTCAAATTTCAAAGTGAAATTACTTAGAATGTCCATTATTAGATTAAATTGTAAAAATATAATCTAATTATATGGCACGACCCCCCCCCCCTCGGGGCCCATGCCGCAACTACCCCAAGCCTGCCTTCCATAGGCCAGGGGCTGACGACTAGCACCTAAGGCGTAAATCCCGTTAACTGGGAAGGAATTGCCTTTATAAATCATAAAGACATCCAACAAGAGTAAAAGTGGAAGTAATACACTATGTACAAAAGAATATTCTGAAATGTAAATGGTCCAGAATATAAACCCAACTGAAAAGTAGAGATACAACTGAACAAAAGTACAACAGAAAAGACAAACAACTGGAAAAATAGAAGCATCTCTTGGGTCGTCCACCTCGGATCCTACCTGAAGGGTATGTACAGATAGGCTCTTCAATGCTCTCGCCCATCAACAACCTCTGAGTATCGTCTCATCATGAATTCCACCTCCGGATACTGACTCGTCTTGAGGTCCACCTCCGGGTACCATCCAGTCCTCAAACACTCGGCCTCTGCCAGTGCTATCTGTCATCTGCATCCAACACAATGAGGTGCGGGCATATCCCATGGACGGGTGAGTATAAATATACTTAGTAGGGTCCCCGAGACCCTCAAGGTCTCACTCAATCCAACAAGGATTACCACAAATAAGGATCTAACATATAATCCTTACATAGGTATAAGCCCATAATTATACCAATGTTATCAAGTAACCTATCTCAATCATGAGGTACCACACAGATATTAAATAAATGAATAACCAATACATAGGTATATGCCCATACATATACCAAAGTTATCAAGTAACCCATCTCAATGATGAGGAAAATCACAATGGTCAACGACTCAGATCAAACCAGGATTTTCATTAAAGATAGCGTAACCACAACTGCTAGAGAACTCCACATTCGAGTACGGTAGCCATGCCACGACTCCGATGAGCTACTCACTAACCTTAGACTGCTGAGGTAGTCCTCCTGTCGAGTATTGTGGGTCTGTACCCAAACACAGTAGTGCTCCCCGCCAGGTGTCTGCCGCCCAAACACAGTAGTAGTTCCCCTAATAGCCTACAGAGGTACTCCTCCTGTCAAGTACCACGGGTCTGCTACCAACTACTAGGCGCTCCGTCCGTCATGGGTCTGCCTCCAAATACCGGGCGCTCCATCCACTGGTCTAGTCGACTCACTCCAAGTCGAATTTTTCAAGCAGTCATCAGGTCCACATATATTAGGTCTCTACACTCCGTACGCTCATCTCCGGGAGGATCTGATCCACGAGCTACAGGTTGATACTCCAAGTATCACAAAGTCCCATGAAGAAGTATCACTAGGGATTTCCTCATCACATGGGTCTCAACGCAACAGACGGCGTGTCGATCGGATGCTCGGTCTGTGATTCTTTAGCATTATCGTCCTGGGGGCCTGGTTAGATTCGTGTACGAACCAAACCGACTGTAACTCAACTGTACCCCAAACACTCATAGGGTATACTCATAGGGACTATCTCTCAATGTGATTACCAATGCCACTGACGGTTCTTCAAATGGACGTCCGGTCTGAAAGTTATCTGCTTTTCCATTCCAGGGGCCCGGTTGGATTTTGGGTACAATACAAGCCGTCCATACTCCAACTACATACAAACCACATGTGAAGTATACCAAAACATTTTTCCCATAAAAAGGAATCCATAAATGTCGACGACATGTCAATCAGACGTCCGGAGTTCAAGTTATAAACGTTTCCGCTCCAAGGGCCCGGTTGGTTTCGTGTTCGAACAAACCTGACCATACCCAAACTTCACCTAAATCTTGAGTTTAATACACCAAAACGACCGTATCGATCTAAGGATCTCAACGCAACTGGCGGTGCATTGATAGGAAGTTCGTAGCCCATGATATGTGCATTTGAACAAACATAGTATGAAAATATGGTGTTCGGGCCCGGTCCGACCCGACCCAATACCCCTTGGGTCGGCCCGAACCAGTTTGTCCCATCCCAGGTCCGGGTCTGGCCCATTTGGGCGTGGCCCGGCCTGGATGGCGGTGGCCCAGCCCGGCAAGGGTGGCCCAGCCCGGTGCTGGCGGCCCGTCCCAGCGTGGGTGGCCCCGGCCCAGCGCGGGTGGCCCGGCCCGGCACGGCCTGCGGCCCGGCTCGGAAGCTGGACATGGCTCAGTTCAGTGTCCAAGTGGGGTGAAAAGGGGGGCGCCACACCCTTGTCTCGAAATGGCGGACCCGTGGGGTCCACCCTAGGTTCCTATTGGGGGGGTTACACCCCCCCCCCCCATCGTTTTTTCTGAAATGGCCAGTCGTAATGGCCGACCTTGGTTGTAACCGGAGGACCCCTATCGGTCCCTCCTTCAGGTGGCGCCGACAGCCGATTGTCTGACCTCCCATTTGAAGACCACTGTGGCCCTAGGCCACGGCTCCTGTCCGACCGGCGCGGCACGACGTCACAGCACCCCTCCGCCGCAGCCTACCCTGGCCGGGACCCCTTGGAGTTCTGGCACGGTGCGACGTCGCTGTGCCCCTTCGTCACGGCCTGCTTCTAGCCATGTCCTCTTTCGGCCACACCGGCACAGCGTGACGGTGCTGCACACCTCTGTCGTGGCCCGCTCTGTCCGTGGTCCTCTTCATTCTCGCGCGGTGCAATGGCACCATGCCACCTTCACCGCAATGATCAACGGGGATCAACAAGAAAAGGGGAGGAGGATCAGCCATGTTTGTGTGGTCTGATATCCTCCCGTTTTGACGATAACAAGCGGCCAAAATAATCAACGAAGATTGTTTAATTAAACTTTAATGAAGATAACCCCTACAACGTACCACAATAATTTATTCCAACCCCTCATGGAAATCATTCGCGTATCAACATGATAATAAGTTGATCCGCGTTCATTGTATTCTTTATAATGAATTTATCAAGGGAATAAAATCATTCTTAATTAAAAACCCTACCTCGTTTTGTTCGTCGTTCGTTGACGATATCACGAAAGGGAGTAAACGTCAGTTCGTTGACACCATCGCAAGGTAGGATATGAAGGTGACGATGTTCGTCGGCATTTTTCGTTTCCTCAATGGACTTCGCTCGGGCTCGAGCATCGTTCGTTGGAGATTCGACGGATGGAGAATTGTTCTTCATCGAGGGAGTGAGTCGTTCTTTGTGGGAGGTTGAAGTTCTCCATGAAGGAGGAACTTCCTTCATTCTTCACAAAAAGGCTCTCCCCAAATTCCCCCAAAATATTTTCCCATCTAATATTTCATTAAGTCCCCTTTATTTAAAAGATCATCATTCAATACCAAAAAAAGTCAAGAGGTGTGTCAATATTAGTTAATAAGGTTATTAATCACATTAGTTGGCTCATTAAGCATGGGAGGTGGAGAGGCTACCCTTTAAGAAGGGAAGTTGTCAAGTAATTAACAAGGGAGGATTAAAAAGGTCAAGGGGAGCTATGGCGGATGAGGAGTTAGGTGCACGTGTGGGTCCCACCTCACTAAACCCTCCCATGGGAGGTTTGGTGGGTGTGGGCCCCACCTCTAACTCCCCCTTTGTAGGATAAAATCCACCTTCCTTAGTTAAAATTTGCACACAACAAATTTTACCTATCTTAATCTAATTCCCCATTTATTTAACCTCAACCCGCTCAAAACGCTACTATGAAAAAGGTCCCCCTAAGAAATTATCGGCGCTGTGAGTTCATTGGTGCTATTGGAATTCAATTCCGAGCACCGGTTTCAAAGATGGGAAAACCCACTCATTCGTTCACTGCACGTACCCGAGCAAAGCTTTGGAAATTGATTCCAGGCACATCGGGCCTCGGAATCAGGTTATGTCTAAGCTTGCGCACTCGTAAAATTCCAAAAAATTTAAGATAAAAAAATTTCCTTCAAATTTCCGGGTCTTTACATTACTCCCACCTCTGGGATTTATGTCCCAGTAAAGATACAACCCAAATTAGGGAAACTAAAGGAGGTACCGAGCACGCATCTGAGCCTCCCACTCCCATGTACTCTCCCAGAGGTTCCTGTGCTACCAATGAAAGCGGACAAGTAGAATAGAAGGTCCCTGTTGGACCCACTCATGTACATCCTCAACATATACTGGAACCCCGTGAAAGTCTCCATGTCATCGATGTCCAGCTCTATGTGGTCAATGATGATGGATAGGTCGTGCACATATCTCCTCAGCTGTGATACATGAATGACGTCGTGCACCCGGTGCATCTGAGGTGGAAAGGCCAGGCGGTAAGCCACCTCACCCACTCTACTGAGGACCTATAAAGGCCCCATGAAACGCATAGATTACTTTCCACCTCGGCCACATCTCTGAATACCCCATCGAGGTGAGTCCCTTCTGAAGACATGGTCATCACCATCGAACTCCAGTGATCTTGTCTCTTATCAGCATTGGACTTTTGTCTGCTCCGTGCAGTCTTCATCCGCTCTTGGATGATCTGTACATTTTCTTTCGTATCCTGAATCGTCTTTGGATCTATACGAGCTGACTCTATTACTATCCATATAGGATATCCAAAACGTGGCATGCTGCTGTCTAGCCACTCCTAACAGATGAATGCTCGATCTCCTACTATGAGCATCTGTTACAACGTTACCCTCCCTAGGAGTATAAACTATCTCGAAGTCATAGTCCTGGAGTAATTCAATTCATCACTGCAATATAAGGTTTATGTTCTTTTGAGAGAAGGTACACATGAGACTATTTGAGATAGAGAGATCCGTAAACCGTTCTCTCAACGAACAATGGTTAAGTCTACACAACTGTAAGAACCCATCTCCATCCTTTTTCATCTACCATCCACCAAAGAACAGTTGGGATTTCTCCTCTACCGAAAATTGAAATCAGGTCTCGTCCCCTAGATGAACCACGTTCTTTTCCTAACACAGTAAATCTTGACATGAATGATACATTCATTCCATGGACGGCGTCGTAAGGCCTCGACAAAACTACCAAGAGAACCAACCGTTACTCTCGCCTCCAAGGGTTGAGTCACACTGTTGGCAGTAGTGTGTGGTCACTAGGGCTCCTCCAGTAGGTATCCAAGAGTGAGGGTCAAGTAAATGGTTTTATAACGAAACCTCTATGTAACAACATAAATAGAGGACAGGAAAGTAAACGCCACAATGAATGGTGTCTTTTATTATTGTAGATCAAATTACAAGACACATACAACCACAAAATCAAAAAAAAGGAAGCTAGAAGCACCAATAACAATGGCCTCCATTTCTGGAACTAGTCTCGCTCATGTCCACCTGCTTCAGAAGCTCCACTTCCTTTTCCACCGCTTGGCTGCTGCTCAATATTTTACCACTACTTCTGTCTCGGTGGCTCCTCCAATGCTTGTGGATCAACTGTGCGGGGAGTTGGACAGTCACGTACCATGTGACCCTTCTTGCTGCATGAATAGTACTTCCTGCTCCTCATATGGCTGGCTCTGTTTCGTTTTCCTCGCACAACCGAACCTAAATCCTGAGGTTTCCCACCTGTTGGCCTAGTCCTCTTGGACCTCTACATCATCTGAATCCGGCCTACAGATGACTCTACTACTGACGAAAAACACTACGGGAAGGGCATCAGCTCTTGTGCATGCTCACAGGGTAGAGTCGTAGGTATAAACTCCACTCTGGCGAAGGTCGCAAAGTATCCCCATGTGAAGGTCATCTCGTCACTAAACTGGAACATGTGGCTCCACCACCTCTCAGTTTCTCCCTGAAAGTGGCTAACAGCTAGGTACACCATCAAGTCTGCGGGTGTCCCAGCTGTGTGGAAATCTCGTGCTACAAACTCTAGCGAGTGTCCAGCCGTCTGAAAATATGACTCACCTCTAATTCTTGGAGTCCTCTGACACTGGAACTCGTGCATCGCGCTCAAGATGCGTGAAATCTCTGATGGTGTCTCAAATGGTGGAGAGACCTGTATTGATTCCTCGCTACTCGGTGGGATATCATCGCGCTCCCCACTCGGTACCCATGCTGTCTGACTAGGTGAAGACATCCTGAAAGAAACCGACGTGAGACGGTCAAATGATTATACCTGGTGAGCTGACCTGGTTGGAGAAATTTTTTAAATTATTTTTTGATAATAGACATTCAATCATTGTTTTCATTCACTGATTCAGAAATCAGTAGTCAGGGTCCTTGTGTATGGATACATCTGCTACTCACACTAACACTGGACTCCCTGAACTAAATACCACACTTAGTTACATTAACACTATTGCTTTAAAAAAAAGAAATATCAAATTCCTATGTTCTGCTGTAGAACTGACTCCTCTAATACCAATTTTTCATGACCCGCCCTTGGGGCCCATGGTGTGACTACCCCAAGCCTGCCTTCCATAGGCCAGGAGCTGGCGACTAGCACCTAAGGCGTAAATCCCATTAACTGGGAAGGCATTGCCTTTATAAATCATAAACACATCCAACCAAAGTACAGGAGGAAGTAATAAACTAAGTAAAAAAATAAAGTGATGAAATGTAAATGGGTCAGAATACAAAACTAACTAAAAAGTACAGCTACAACTAAACGAAAGTACAACAAAAAATAAAAACAGCTGGAAAAATAGAAGCAGCTCCTTGGTCGTCCACCTCAGATCCTACATGAAGGGTAGGTACAGATAGCCTCATCAACTCTCTCTCCCGTCAACCTCCTATGAGTATCGTCTCGTCATTAATTTCACCTTCGGATACTGACTCGTCGTGGGGTCCACCTCCAAGAACCTTCCAGTCCTCGAACACTCGGCCTCCGTCAGTGTTGTCCATCATCTTCATCCAACACAACGAGGTGCGGGAATATCCCGCGAAGAGGTGAGTATAACGATACTCAGTAGGGACCCCAAGACCCTCAAGGACTCACTAAATCCAACAAGGATAACCAAAAATAAAGATCTAACAGATAATCCTTACTTAGGTATAAGCCCATACTTATACCAAAGTTACCAAGTAAACTATCTCAATCATGAGGTACCACACAGATATGAAATCAACAGATAACCACTACTTAGCTATATGCCCATACATATACCTATGTTATCAAGTAACCCATCTCAATCATGAGGAAAATCATAAAGGTCAACGACTCACCTCAAACCAGGATTTTTATTAAAGATAACAATACCAGAACCGCTGGAAAACTCCTCCTCTATTACGGTAGCCCTACCACGAATCTAAGGTGCTACTCACTAACCGTAGACTACTTAGGTACTCCTCATGTCGAGTACTATGGGTCTACACCCAAACACATTAGTGCTCCCCGCCAGGGGTTTTCCACCCAAACATAGTAGTGGTTCCACTAATAGCCTACAGGGGTGCTCCTCCTGTCATGTATCGCGGGTCTGCTGCCAACTACCAGGAGCTCCATCTGCCGTGGATCTGCCTCCAAATACTAGGCGCTCTGTCCACTGGGCTAGTCGACTCTCTCCAAGTCGAATCGGTCAAGCAGTCGTCAAGTCCATAGTTACTAGGTCTCCGCACTCCGCACCCTCGTCTCTGGGAGGATCTGCTTCATGAGCTACTGGTTGATACTCCAAGTATCACAAAGTCCCAAAAAGAAGTATCAAAAGGTACCAACTCGTCATAGTGGTCTCAACGCAACAAACGGTGCGTCGATCGGACGCCCGGTCTGTGAGTTATTCGCCATTTCGTCCCGGGGGCCCGATTGGTTTCGTGTACGAACCGACCCAATCATAACTCAAATTTACCCCGAACACTAATAGGGTATACTCATAGGGACTGTTTCTCAATATCATTACCAACGCCACTGACGGTTCATCAAACGGACGTCCGGTCTGAATGTTATCAGCTTTTCCGTCCCAGGGGCCCGTTGGATTTTGGGTACAATCCAACTCAGCCATACTCCAAATGCGTCCAAACCTCAGGTGAAGTATACAAAAAGATCCGTGTCACCAAAATGAATCCAAAAAAAGTCGACTACATGTCAATCAGAAATATGGAGCACAAGTTTTATGTGTTTCTACTCTGAGGGCCCGATTGGTTTCGTGTTCGAACCAACTCGTCCATACCCAAACTTCACCGAATGCTTGAGTGTAATATACCAAAATGACCATCCCCATCCAATGATCTCAACGCAACTAACGGTGCATCGATCAGAAGTATGTAGCCCATGATATATGTGTTTGAACAAACATGGTCCGAAAATAGGGGGTTTGGGACCGGTCCAACCCGGCCCAATACCCCCTGGGTCGGTCCAAACCGGGTCGACCAGACCCGGGTCCGGGTTCGGCCTGCTTGGGGGCGGCCCGGCCTGGATGGCGCGGCCCGGCCCGGCGCAGGTGGCCCGTCCCATCGCGGGTGGCCCGGCCCGGCTCGGCCTGCGGCCTGGCTCGGAAGCCAGCCGCGGCTCAACTCGCTGCGGCACGGGGTGTGAAGGGGGGCGGCGACCCCGTCTCGGAACAGCAGACCCATGGGGTCCGCACTAGGGTCGTGTCGGGGGGGGGGGGGGGGGGGTTGACCCCCCCCCCCCCACCCCCCCCCCCCCCGTTTTTTCTGAAACGTCCAGCCCTAATGGCCAGCCTTGTGTGTAACCACAGGACCCCCACGGGTCCCGCCTTAAGGTGGCACCGACGACCGGTTGTCCGGGCGCCCCTTTGACGACCGTCGTGGCTCCTATCCGACCGGCATGGCGTGGCGGCGCCGCTCCCCTCCACCGCGGCCCTCTCATGGTCGCGGCCTCCTTCGGCCTCACTAGCACAGAGCGACGACGCCACCCACCACCATCGCGGCCCTCTCCGGCCGCAATCCTCTTCGTTCCCAAGTGGTGAAACGGCGCCGCTCCACCTTCGTAGCAAAGATCAACGAGGATCATCAAGGAAAGGGGAGGAGGATCGGCCGTGTTTGTGAAGTCTGATCTCCTCTCATTTTGACAATAACAAGCGGGGGAAATAATCAACGAATAATGTTTTATAAACTTGAACGAAGATAACCCATGTAACTTACCGTAACAATTTATTCCCAACCCTCAAGGAAAACATTCGCAGATCAACTTGATAATAAGTTGATCCGCGTTCTTTTTTTCTTTAGAATGAAAGAATCAAGGAAATAAAATCATACTTAATAAAAAACCCTACCTCGTGTCGTTTGTCGTTCGTTGATGATATCACGAAAGGGAGTAGACGTCTGTTCGTTCACATCGTTACAAGGTAGGATGTGAAGGTGATGATGGTCGTTGGCGTCATCATTTCCTCAAAGGAAATCATTCTGGATCGAGTTTCATTCGTTGGAGATCTGATGGATGGATAACCCTTTTTCATCGAGGGAGGGATTCGTTCTTCGTGGGAGGATGAAGTTCTTCATGAAGGAAGAACTTCCGTCTCTCTTCACACAATGGCTCTCCTCAAATTCGCCCAAAATATTTTCCAAGATAATATTTCATTAAGTCCCCTTTATTAAAAAGATCACCATGAAATTCAAAAAAAAGTCAAGAGGTGTGACAAAATTAATTAATAAGGTTATTAATCACCTTAGTTGGCTCATTATGCTTGGGAGGTAGAGAGGCTCCCCATTAAGAAGGGAAGTTGTCATGTAATTAACAAGGGAGGATTAAAGAGGTCAAGGGGAGTAATATTGAGGTGAGAAGTTAGGGGTTCGTGTGGATCCCACCTCACAAAAACATCCCATGGGATGTTAGGTGGGTGTGGGACCCACCTCTAACTCCCTCTTTGTAGGATAAAATCCACATTTCGTTTATAAAACTTGTACACAAAATTTTTTATCTATTTTAATCTAAATCCCCATTTATTTAACCTCAACCCGCTCAAAATGAAACTACGACAAAAGTCCCCCTAGGCAATTATCGGTGCTACGAGTTCATCAGTGCTCTCAGATTTCAATTCTGATCACTGGTTTCAAAGATAGAAAAACTTTCTCTTTCATTCATTGAACGTACCCGAGATGAACTTCGGAAATTGATTCTGGGCACAATGGGCCTCGGAATCTGGTTCCGTCTGAAACTGCGCACTCGTAATGTTCCAAAGAAAATAAGAAAAAAAAATTCCCTGAAAATTTCTGGGTCTTTAAATTATACATCAAAACCATTTAATTGTACAATTTAAAACTAAAAACT